>CM065700.1:26348124-26417391 GCA_017654935.2 Phymorhynchus buccinoides | reverse complement strand
GTGCCGTTTTTTAGTCGGCTCATTAGTCTTTCATACTATCCTGTGGATGATTTCTCACAGGTTAACATGTACTTATCAGTCTTTTCTAGACTTTGATAGATCAAGCATTTCGCCTTTTTGGGGGACGTTCTCAAACGAGTTCAAACAAGATTTATCAATTTTATATCATAGTTTGGTCTGGTTCTTTCCAAACTTAAGATAACTTCCGGATGGCTAGTGTTTCCGCTACTCTTCGGAACGTTGTTTTTTCTGGTATTTTAACGCCGTTTTCTCATTCCTAAATGTTTGTTCGGCGTTTCGCCCACGACGTTCTCAAATTATTTAGGTGATGGGTTGGTTGGTTTTCTGAATTCAAGTCTAGACAGCTTTGTGCTGCCTTTTCTCAACCTGGTGTTTGTTCTCTTTTTCCTTCTTCTGTTCAGTTTGTAGAATTCTTATCATCTATTTTTTAATAAGAATCTCACCGCTTCTAAGTTGGCTGGTTTCAGAGCTGCTTTTTTCCAGTATCATCTCTGTTATATTTTGCATTTGTTCAGTTGAGGCTCTTCTTGTCCTCAAGTTTCTCAGTTTTGTTTACTCTGTCAGTCTTCGAACGCCCACTTGTCCCTCTTGGGTTCCGTAGTGGGACGTTTTTCTTTTGTTTGCTTTGGCTTCTACTATCAGAATTAGTAGTTCTCATTCTTTTAGTGTTTGTCTCGTGATTTGGGGATTGTTTCATCTGGTTCCTCGGTCACCCTTTCTCTCTTACCGGTGTTTAGAGCGAAAACTCAGCCGGGTGATCTTGGTTCTCCTCTCATGGTCTTCTCTAGCCTGAAACAGATTCTCTGTTGTTACTATTCAGAGATCTTTCTCTGCCCTGTTCGTTTGCTTTAAAGTTTGCCTCAAAGCTACCAGTGCTTCTAGAGGTCCAAAAGCGCAGACTTTTTCTTTTCCTTGAATTGGAACTATTCTAAGGATATTGTCAAGCAGTCTTTTGCCTGTTGGCCAGTTGTTCTCATTCGTACTGCTTACGCAAAGTCCTCTTCCCCTCTTCCTCTGAATCCCTTTAGGGCACATGAGGTTAGGCCAAGTGCCTCTCTTTCTCTTGTTAGGGGAGTTCTCTTTACCAATTTTCTGGAAGCTTCAATGTGGCGCTCCCAGAACACCTTCCTCAGCTTTTTTCTTACGTGATTTTTTCGTATGGTTGTGGCTAACACTTCGGTTTCCTTGTATGTAAGTTGTTTTGGTACATGTGCTGGGGTATGTCAATTAATTGACTTGTTGGGGGAATGGGTTTTGGTACTTATTCTCCGTTTGTATGTGTCATGTACTAGAGGGTTTTATGCTTTTTACTTCCATGTATTTGGATTAGCATCACCCTCCTCCTCTTTGGTATTCTGCTATTGTTTTGAGTGTTGGTAATGTATGGTTAGTATAGATTAGATTGGTAGATTTTTATTAATCTTACTATCTATCTAACTAAATACTTACCAACACTCAAAACAATAAAAGTTCCCGCCCTTCCTCCCTCCTGATGCTTTGTCATTTCAAAAGTGAAGAGTTATCTGGGGTGATCACATGGTTGTTGGCAGGGGAAGGTAACCCGGGTTAGACCGTGGGGTTACTCCCGTTGGGTGGTTTGTTTTTTGGTTGCTATGGCATGTGTGATTTCCAGATCGATTGGTGTTTATGCTATTGTTTTGAGTGTTGGTAAGTATTTAGTTAGATAGATAGTAAGATTAATAAAAAAATCTACCAGTTTGTGTGGCAATTTTTAAAAAAAAATTCAAACACTTCAAAAAAAAAGAGAGCAGATCAGAAGATATTCTCGCTCCAAGTTGCAAGGTACTGTAGCTTTGCTGTACTTTGCCCAAATGATGACTGGTGATGCCTTGTATCTTGCTTTTGACTGTGCACTGTTTATCATAGGACACTAATGTGACATTTGTTTCTTACCGGGGTATGTGTTTGTATTATTTATGATGACACATGAACGACCAATGAGGGTTTGAAAGATAGAGCAGAATAAGAGGGATTGTGTCGAAATCCATGTGTGCTGTATATGTGTATCCTTGCACACTGCATTTCACTCTTGATCTTGGGAACGTACAATATGCTTTAATGCATACGCATTATCTTTGTTTTGCATCCACATACGCTAGTACACACTCACATATACACATGCACCTACACAAACATACATACGCAACACACACACACAAAGCGTGTCCGTTGTGTAGAATAAACCTGCACAAGATTCTTTTTTTTTAATGGCTTAGACGTGGTACGCATCTATTTCTATATTTTCTCTTGATGATTTTCAATTATAATGCTTTCAGTTAATTCTTCTGATACGATATTCTTTTTCAATGTTTCTATAGTCTCTCTGATCAATGTTTTTAGGAAGAAACCAAGAAGAACACTTTAGGAGTGAGTAGTTTTTAAACAAGTGGTCTTACAGATATATATCCTAAAGTGTGCCGTTGCCTATAGCAAAAGATGTGATGCACGCATGAAAAACAATATGTAAATGACATGTCATTTTGATGTATATAACTACCTGAATACTTTCAAGCTATGTTTGTTTTACCATGGTCAACGACTTGCAAACAAAATGTTATTATCCGTTGTACGCATACTGTTGTACATATATCATTATACATACATAAATAATTCTATATCAAGCATATCGCTTTGGATGTGTCAATTTGTCACCCAACGATTTTATTATTTTTAGAGAGAGAATGAGAAGGGAAAAGATACTGTGATTCATTAGAATATATTAAAGACTTTGCTGTATTTTTTACTTTTGGAAATTGTAAATATGATATGTAAAAAAAAAAGTGAAATCAATCCTTATTGAACCCCTTAAAAATACTAGATATATTTTTTCATGTGCATATGTATTTGAAGATATAAACTACCAGTAATAAATTGGGAATAAAGATGAATCTAAATCTCGCATACTTGAAGTGAACTATTGAACTATTACACTTTGCAAATAACAGAACAGGGAATGATTTTCCAAGGTTTAATAGCATTCTCTCACACAATCCACTCTAGATATAGATTACATTAATGTATCTTCCAGCTGATTTGTATCTTAAAATGCGAGATTTATGTATTGTGTAAGGCTAGTTTGCAAGTATATGTTTCTGATCAATTTTTTGTTTGTTTCTTTGTTGTTGCAGTTTGTAAAAAAAAAAGAAAGATAAGACATAGATGTAAGGAAAAGAAAACTCCTATCACATGCTGCTACGTATTGGTGTCTTTTATAATAATTGACCTCTTTCACTTGAATGTGAAAACTGGTTAATAGGCGTATAATTGTCTGGTTAATGAGAAATTATACCCTCTATTTATGCTTATTTTAAAAAATTACCATGATATCCATCTCTCTCTCTCTCTCTCTCTCTCTCTCTCTCTCTCTCTCTCTTACCCTCTATTTATGCTTATTTTAAAAAATTACCATGATCCATCCTCTCTCTCTCTCTCTCTCTCTCTCTCTCTCTCTCTCTCTCTCTCTCTCTCTCTCTCTCTTACCCTCTATTATTTATGCTTATTTTAAAAAATTACCATGATATCCATCTCTCTCTCTCTCTCTCTCTCTCTCTCTCTCTCTCTCTCTCTCTCTCTCTCTCTCTCTATTTATGCTTATTTTAAAAAATTACCATGATATCCATCTCTCTCTCTCTCTCTCTCTCTCTCTCTCTCTCTTACCCTCTATTTATGCTTATTTTAAAAAATTACCATGATATCCATCTCTCTCTCTCTCTCTCTCTCTCTCTCTCTCTCTCTCTCTCTCTCTCTCTCTTACCCTCTATTTATGCTTATTTTAAAAAATTACCATGATATCCATCTCTCTCTCTCTCTCTCTCTCTCTCTCTCTCTCTCTCTCTCTCTCTCTCTCTCTTACCCTCTATTTATGCTTATTTTAAAAAATTACCATGATATCCATCTCTCTCTCTCTCTCTCTCTCTCTCTCTCTCTCTCTCTCTCTCTCTCTCTCTCTCTCTTACCCTCTATTTATGCTTATTTTAAAAAATTACCATGATATCCATCTCTCTCTCTCTCTCTCTCTCTCTCTCTCTCTCTCTCTCTCTCTCTCTCTCTCTCCCTCTCTTACCCTCTATTTATGCTTATTTTAAAAAATTACCATGATATCCATCTCTCTCTCTCTCTCTCTCTCTCTCTCTCTCTCTCTCTTACCCTCTATTTATGCTTATTTTAAAAAATTACCATGATATCCATCTCTCTCTCTCTCTCTCTCTCTCTCCCTTACCCTCTATTTATGCTTATTTTAAAAAATTACCATGATATCCATCTCTCTCTCTCTCTCTCTCTCTCTCTCTCTCTCTCTCTTACCCTCTATTTATGCTTATTTTAAAAAATTACCATGATATCCATCTCTCTCTCTCTCTCTCTCTCTCTCTCTCTCTTACTCTCTCTCTCTGATATCCATATCTCTCTCTCTCTCTCTCTCTCTCTCTCTCTCTCTCTCTCTCTCTCTCTCTCTCAGTTTTCCTGAACTGTCCTTGTGTGAATTGTGATGCTTGCCTTCTGTGAACCAATTCTCATAACTTTGGCTAAAAACGCTTCCACACATTTCCATTACCTTAGCTTTAGGAAGTTAAAAATACAGGTGCGTGTGCGTGCAGTTTTGGCTCTATATTTATATTTAGGATATCCCGCCAGCTTTAATGTGTGTGTACACAGTGTTGGCTTTGCATTTGTATTTTGTACGCCACACCACTATCACCAGCCGCGAGCGAAGAGAGCGAAGCTGGTAATGTTTTTGAAGAATTATGTTTGTTCTATCTATCTATGTGATTATCTATGTGACTATGTTGCCGCGATAACATTTGAACGGAGGGACCTAGGATGCTCAAATTTTGCATGCGGATAGGTACTAAGGATATCTAGGCCAAGTTCGAAAATGTGACCCAGCACCATGTACCCAGGACATTAAGTCGCTGGGCTAGTTTCTCATAACAGGCTTGTAAAGTCGGAAATCTCTTCTTTTTTTTCATCCATTTTGAGTTATGGGTATTTTCATGCTCTCTAACATCTCATCTTTCATATTTATAAAGGATAATCTTTATTATGGTCTCTAAGTACTCCTGAAAGTGCTTTGAAATGAGTCTCTCTCTCTCTCTCTCTCTCTCTCTCTCTCTCTCTCTCTCTCTCTCTCTCTCTCTCTCTCTCTGTCTCTCTCTTTCTCTGTCTTTCTCTCTCTCTCTCTCTCTCTCTCTCTCTCTCTCTCTCTCTCTCTCTCTCTCTCTCTCTCTCTCTATCAATCTATGATAGGTTCTTCAGCTAGGCTAAACTTTAGACAGTGATTAAATTTTCTCGAAATGGCCGACAGTCACCCTACCAACTTTGAATGTTTATAACTTTAAAAATAAAAAATGTCACAAGAATGGTTCTTATATCATTTCAAAGAGAATTGTCTGAATGTTTTAACTGGACCGTTGTCTCAGAATAGTCATTTTGACACTTAATGTCCTCTTCGTGGTGCTGGGTCACAAATGAAGGTCAAAGGTCAAGGTCACTGGAGCTAAAAAGTGCAGAGCACCTGGCAAGATAATGTTTGAACAGGGAGAGAAAGAGAGAGAGAGGTGCAGTGCTTCGCCTTGCAGCTGGTAATGAACGTTTATTTCGCAAGGGTACGAGAGAGAAAGAGAGCTCTCTCTCTCTCTCTCTCTCTCTCTCTCTCTCTCTCTCTCTCTCTCTCTCGGATCTCTCTCGATCTCTCTCGGACACTCACATTTTGCATGCGGATAAGTACTAAGGATATCTAGGCCAAGTTTGAAAATGAAGGTCAAAGGTCAAGGTCACTGGAGCCAAAAATGCTACCAAACACCTCTCTCTCTCTCTTTCTCTCTCTCTCTCTCTCTCTCTCTCTCTCTCTCTCTCTCTCTCTCTCGTACCCTTGCGAAATAAACGTTCATTACCAGCTGCAAGGCGAAGCACTGCAGCCGAAAATACTGCCGCATGACTGGGATCTAGTGACTTAATGCTCTAGGGGTGTATGTGTGATTTGCATTTATATTCTATAATCCTAAAAGCTTGTGTGTGTGTTTGGCTGTATGCATTTCTCATTTGTATAATTAATTTAGATGTACGTTTTTATGTGCTGTTTCTATTTGTAAGCTCATACTGGACTTTGCACTCTCTCTCTCTGTCTCTCTCTCTCTCTCTCTCTCTCTCTCTCTCTCTCTCTCTCTCTCTCTCTCTCTCTCTCTCTCTCTCTCTCTCTCTCTCTCTCTCTCTCTCTCTCTCTCTCTCTCTCTCTCTCTCTCTCACTCTCTCTATATCACTTTTTACATGATATTCATGGTTGTCGTTTATTATATTCTTTCATTGGATGTTGTTGTTGTTTTTAATTGTTGTTTATTTCGATATTTTCGTTTACCACAGGGCTGGGTGTAAAAAAGTATGTATACTTATCTCATTACCCTGTATAAATAAAATTTTGTTCGTTCGTTCGTTCACTCTCTCTCTCTCTCTCTCTCTCTCTCTCTCTCTCTCTCTCTCTCTCTCTCTCTCTCTCTCTCTCTCTTTCTCTCTCTCTCTCTCTCACTCTCTCACTCTCTCTATATCACTTTTTACATGATATTCATGGTTGTCGTTTATTATATTCTTTCATTGGATAATGGATGTTGTTGTTTTTAATTGTTGTTTATTTCGATATTTTCGTTTACCACAGGGCTGGGTGTAAAAAAGTATGTATACTTATCTCATTACCCTGTATAAATAAAATTTCGTTCGTTCTCTCTCTCTCTCTCTCTCTCTCTCTCTCTCTCTCTCTCTCTCTCTCTCTCTCTGATTTGACCTAAATTTATTTGCAGATGTATGATTAACCAGCCGCAAAGCAAAACCTAGTTACTGTTTTCAGAGCAGTCTGTTTACTCCTGTGTGTCTACGTTACCAGAATAAAGTTTGAATGGACGGTCCTAGGAGGCTCACATTTTGCATGCGAATAGGTATTTAGGATATCTAGGCCTCTTCTCTCTCTAAAGGTCATTGGTCTCTCTCTCAAGGTCACTGGAGCCGAAAATGCTGCCACACGAGATCCTCGCTGGCGCAGGGGTACTGTAAAGTGCAGGTGTAGACTGTTTGATCGGACTTTAGTTTCAGGGGTCTTTGTCTGTCTGTTCCTGCAAGGTCACTGGACCCGAAAATGCTGCCACACAAGATCCTCGCTGGCGCTCTCTCTGTGTGTGTGAAATGGCTTCAATTGGTTTGTTGTTGTTTTAAACTTGACTTGTATTTGCAAGTGCAGGTGTAGACTGTTTTCAGATCGGACTTTAGTTTCAGGGGTCTACGTTTGTCTGTTTGTTCCTGCAAGGTCACTGGACCCGAAAATGCTGCCACACAAGATCCTCGCTGGCGCGGGGGTACTGTAAAGTGCAGGTGTAGACTGTTTGATCGGACTTTAGTTTCAGGGGCGTTTGTCTGTGTGTTCCTGCAAGGTCACTGGACCCGAAAATGCTGCCACACAAGATCCTCGCTGGCGCGGGGGTACTGTAAAGTGCAGGTGTAGACTGTTTGATCGGACTTTAGTTTCAGGGGCGTTTGTCTGTGTGTTCCTGCAAGGTCACTGGACCCGAAAATGCTGCTACGCAGCTGGTTCATGTAGCGTTTTCACGCTCTAATTTGATATTGCTGTTGAGGTTGACAGCTGACCACCCCATAGTGCCAGACCAGATGTTTGCCTTCTTTTTTGTTTGTACAGTATATATCTTTTCTGGGGTTTGATGCATGGAATGGGCCTAAACCATAGTCTGAGATTTTAAAGTACTAAAGCAGTTCCATGCTTTGGGGACTACAGTGAAATTCGCTTACCGTATTTTACGGACTATATTAGGTGCATCCCCCAAATTTAACACAACATTTAGATTTTGTTATTCTATTTTCTTGCTATAATATCAGTCATATTATAAGGCACAGGGGTCTCAGTCTGGGGGGGAAAGAGTATCGCCTTATCGTAAAATACGAGAAGTCCAAATTGAAGGGACTGAAATTTTATTTTTGAGATAGCCAATATTTTGAGCTAAAAAGACCTTTTATCATAAAGATGATTAAACTGGGACCAAAAAATTATTGTGAGTTACCCAGTGTTTTTGAGTTAGCAGGAATCCACTGTATATCACTATATGGTGCTTTTTATATAATGATGGTACAGAGAGAGAGAGTGAGGCTCTTATCCATTGGTTTTAAAACAACTACAAATACCTTTTTTTTCATCTTTAAGAGGCGCACACACACACAGAAAAAACAAAACAAAAACTCAATCATGCAAGAATGGATTGTCTATTAAAAAACTCAGAACAAAAATATTTAAAGAACTTGAAAATGGAAGTAGAGAAGCCTTGATGAAAGTTTGCTAGTAAATGGTATATGGTCGATTCTTGTACAAGATCAAACCCCATGTTAATCTGACTAGCGTAGTGCTAGTAACTGGTCGATTCTTGTACAAGATCAAACCCCATGTTAATCTGACTAGCGTAGTGCTAGTAACTGGTCGATTCTTGTGCAAGATCAAACCCCATGTTAATCTGACTAGCGTAGTGCTAGTAACTGGTCGATTCTTGTACAAGATCAAACCCCATGTTAATCTGACTAGCGTAGTGCTAGTAACTGGTCGATTCTTGTACAAGATCAAACCCCATGTTAATCTGACTAGCGTAGTGCTAGTAACTGGTCGATTCTTGTGCAAGATCAAACCCCATGTTAATCTGACTAGCATAGCAGTGTGAAACAATAATGGCCAAGTTTTTAACTACTCTTTACCTTTGTGGGGATAACAAACATCGAAATTGCACGAATGTGAGTCTAAGATAATTTAAAAAAATGTGTTTATTGAATTGGAATATTCATAATCATTTGTATTTCTTGGATCAAAATTAGGGTCCAAGGTTGAATTGCAATATAAACATTTCAATTTGTTTGATCGTCAAGTTTGCATTTGTATGCAAAGTTCTTGTTGAAGGGTTTTCTTTACTTTATTTTCATTGGATCATAAGAACTATTTATTTAGGGTACAAAAGTTGTTGTTTTAAAATCAAAATGCGTAGCTGCTAGCACCTATAGGCCAGAAAGTACAGTATTTATAAGTTAATGAATGAAAAGTCAGGTTCTACTTTTAGTCTGGACTATGGTTTAATCTCAGTCTGTGAATAACTTTCCTGGTGGGTTGAATTGCAGTCTTTTTTACATGCTGAGGAGCTAACTAATTCTTATTGTATATTTTTTTGTCTCAACATGCATTTTTCTCTGTTGTGTATGTGTGTGGCATTTTGTTTAATCAGATTTTTTTTAATCTGCTAATATTTGTTGTTGTCTTTATTTGACTGTATATTTATATAATGTCATGTATTTATTTGTATATATCATATATGATATAAGTTAAAAAGTTTTTGTTCAACAATTTCTATTATTGTGTCCAATGTCCGTGTATCCAAAAGACTGTATTCACGCACTAAAGCTAACACATGTTCACTTACATAAACTGTAAAATCAAATTTTTCCTATGTAGTTTTCTAACACACTTTTGTTTTTATGTCGCCTATTTTAATACCAATTGTTTCAAAATATTTGGCTCTGTGCCATACTTATTTTATGATGGAAAAAAAAAGGAAAATTATGATGATTTTGCTGTTATCTCATACATTACTTTGCCTCTTCTTGTTAACATTTAACCAAGTTATGCAAAAGGAATATCTGCATGCTTGTACATATGTACATTTTATATTCATGTTTGATATGTCCGTCTTTGATATGTTAGTCAAAGCTATTTAAAATACGCTATTGCATAGCACCATTTTTAGCTGCCTAATTACTTCCACGCGAGTTTTCTGTCTGGCTGATGGCAGTTCTGTCTTTTCATTCCAAAGCTTGTGTGTTGTCTGTCTTTCTGTTTGTCTGTCTGTTGTTTTAGTCAGCTGATCAGATGTTTTAATGTTCTGAAGCACCGTAACTGTCTTATAGAATTAAAAAAGGAGCAATTCCTTATTTCCGCAGCCATGTTTGTTTTGAGTGTTATGTTGTTTGAATCCAATTTGCTCTCTCTCTCTCTCTCTCTCTCTCTCTCTCTCTCTCTCTCTCTCTCTTTCTCTCTCTCTCTCTCTCTCCCCCTCTCTCTCTCTCTCTCTCTCTCCTCTCTCTCTCTCTCTCTCTCTCTCTCTCTCTCTCTCTCTCTCTCTCTCTCTCTCTCTCTCTCTCTCTCTCTCTCTCTCTCTCCCTCTCTCTCTCTCTCTCTCTCTCTCTCTCCCCCTCTCTCTCTCTCTCTCTCTCTCTCTCTCCCCCCCCCTCTCTCTCTCTCTCTCCCCCCCTCTCTCTCTCTCTCTCTCTCTCTCTGGTTGTGTCTCTGTCTGTCTCTTTCAATGCAGACATAATAGAGGCTCTTTCTCCCCTCTCTCTCTCTCTCTCTCTCTCTCTCTCTCTCTCTCTCTCTCTCTCTCTCTCTCTCTCTCTACCCTCTCTCTCTCTGTGGTTGTGTCTCTGTCTGTCTCTTTCAATGCAGACATAATAGAGGCTCTTTCTCCCCTCTCTCTCTCTCTCTCTCTCCCTCTCTCTCTCTCTCTCTCTCTCCCCTCTCTCTCTCTGTGGTTGTGTCTCTGTCTGTCTCTTTCAATGCAGACATAATAGAGGCTCTTTCTCCCTTTGTCTCCGAAAATACAAGTCATTTTCAGAATTAAAGGTAAGGGACTCTTCTTTGACTCCTGATTTAGAGCAAAACAATGAGTGCACATGTGGCAGATAGGCTAAAACAGAATGAACTTTTCATCAGGATACCTGGATAAAATCTTGCATGAACACCTGGGTAGGCAGAAGCGTTATAACCATTATTTCCCCACTAGTGTACTGAAGATCAGAAAAGGGGTAGGGTTAAATGATGCACCCAAATCGTACAATAAATTAGATGGTGAGAAGTCAACCAGCAATTTGGGACATCGTGAAAGATGACACAACACTTACCTGTCAGTATGATAAAATCAGAAAAACATACACAAATTATCCGTTTGGATGTTTCAGGTGAGACCCCGTCTGTAAATTGCAACAGATTAGCAGAAGAAGAAGAAATCAAATACTGGTTCTATGACCTCAGTTCACCTCCCAGAGAGAAGAACTGTCACTGTAGATTGAAACATAAATATCTATTTAGTCAAAGGCACCTTGGGTTTGCTGTCCAAGCACTGATACCCAGTCTCCCCCTATTTTAGTGTGACAACGCATGACCACACAGCTGCAGCTACTTTGAACATTTTGCATGAAAACAGACTTGTAGAGTTTGGCTGGACTCCCAACCGCTTAATGTTTTTACTTATTGAAGTTATTCCCTTATGAAGTTTTCCTATTACCGTATATGTGAAACACTAGTGAAGGGGGAAGCAAATCTAGATAGTTGAATATGCTTGAGCGTTTGTCGAGGGCACTATTAGAGAGAGAATTATGAACAGATACAGTGCAAATATCTGTGACATAGCAAGGTCATCATTCCATTTATAAACAATGAAGAGAGAGAGAGACCTGTAGAATGTGTATGTGTGTGTCTTTCAATGGGTTTCTCCACAAACAAATAACAGATTGACACGGCTTCTTTGAGGAATAAGACAAGACAAATAAACATGTAGGTTTTTTTGCATGATAATGAATACTTTCAAGACATACTTTCATTCTGCGCAGTGGTGTGTGTGCATGTGACACAGATCGAGAGACCTTTGAAGGGCGCAAAGTTAAAAAGAAAGACCAACATCGACGTAAGAACATGAACCTGTCTGGCTTTCTCCGCAAGAAAATAACAGATTGACACGGCTTCTTTGAGGAATAAGATCAGACAAATAAACATGTTTTGTTTTTTTGCATGATAATGAATACTTTCAAGACATACTTTCATTCACCCCAGTGGTGTGGGTGTGTGCGTGCGTGTTAATGGGAAACAGAAGAAGATCCAATTATGTAGTAGTAGTAGTAGTTAGGGCTAGTATTGGCCTCGCAGACCTTTTACGCCCCCGCTTGATACATTTTGCATTTGGTGGATTGCATTGCATGTATAATTTTCTTATCTAATAAAAATTTTTGAATATATTTACAGGAAAAGGATGGACTTTATTCATCAAAGTCAGAAAATGTTACAATCATTTGTGGATCTTTGTCAAGTAGATTTTTGAACAATTTTAGATTAGGTGCAAGTTTGATATTGGATGGTAATTAATTCCAAGGAAAAACAGCACAGTTAGAAAAACAACATTTTCTGATGTTAGTATTACACTGTCTAGCATACAGCTTGGCTTCGCTATTTTTTGTTCGATCATTGTGTACTCTTTACTAATAAACTGTCTATATCTATACATGTATCATCATCATGATTAATTATTTTATAAATTTGGATTAAGTCTCCCCGTGTACTCTTTACTAATAAACTGTCTATATCTATACATGTATCATCATCATGATTAATTATTTTATAAATTTGGATTAAGTCTCCCCTTAATCTCCTCCCTTTTAGTGATAGCAAGTCTAGATATTTGAGCCTTTCTCCATGTGACATGCTTTTACAGGCTTTCACTACTTTTGTTGCTCTTCTTTGAACTTTTTCTAGTTGAACTGAGTGCTTTTTCAAATAAGGGTACCAAATACTATTTCCATATTCTATATGTGTGGCCTATTGCCCCAAAGAAAATGATAACCTCTCTTAAAATAAATGAAAATCGACACACTCATATGCTTTCGTTTCCTAAACCCCGAAACGATCTGTTCAAATCCAGCCAAATACTATTTCCATATTCTATAGGTGTGGCCTATTGCCCCAAAGAAAATGATAACCTCTCTTAAAATAAATGAAAATCGACACACTCATATGCTTTCGTTTCCTAAACCCCGAAACGATCTGTTCAAATCCAGCTTGACATACTCTGGAGGAAACACATGGAACAACTTTCCAGCATTCTTGAAATTATGTCCATCTAAATCTGCTTTTAAAAGAACTTTAAAGAAGTATTTGATTGATAAATTGCAAAATCTTAATTTATTATGATGATTATTCGTATGTGATCATAAACATATAGACTAAATAATGTTACTCTTCTTTCTTTTGTTTTCTTCTTTTCTTTCCTTTCCTGTTCTCTCAATTATTATGTTGTGTGTGTTCTCTCTCTCTCTCTCTCTCTCTCTCTCTCTCTCTCTCTCTCTCTCTCTCTCTCTCTCTCCTGTTTGATTTTTTCCCCATTTAAACTCATTCATTAATCGGTTCTCTGTGGTTTTTCCTGTAATTATTATGCATTTTTCATGAAGTTTGTATTTTTGTTGGAGGGCAGGATGAAGAGAGAAGAACAAAGCCTCGTTAGCTTATTCTTTAACCCTCAATAAAGATCATTTTGACTTGTCTTGACTTGTACAGTGTTTAACAAAAGTATCTTTATTCAGGAAGTCTCTTGATTAATCCCATTACTTGATTTTCTTTTCCGGTTACCGGAGAAAACGGCCCCTGACGAAAACGGCCCTACTGTTAATAACGAAACCGGCCCTACTCAAAATACTAAAACGGCCTTGTCCTACCAAAACGGTTCTCAGAAAACGAAAACGGCCCTACTGTCAATAACGAAAACGGCCCTACAACAACTAAAACGGCCCCGCTGTTTACTACACCCCTGCATTCCTAGGTATAGAGGGTAGGGGTATTCTGGAATCACTTTGTCCGTCTGTCTGTCTGTTTATTGTCTCTATGTCATTCCCAAGTTCATGTGTTAAAGGTCAAAGGCTTCCTGATTTTCTAGCTACTGTTGCACTTTTTTTTACCCGGCCAGGGGACGGATCTGTCTGTGTACTGTTTGTAGGTGCAGTATCGATTTTCAAACTAC
The DNA here is from genome assembly GCA_017654935.2 of Phymorhynchus buccinoides. Lineage (NCBI taxonomy): Eukaryota > Metazoa > Mollusca > Gastropoda > Neogastropoda > Raphitomidae > Phymorhynchus > Phymorhynchus buccinoides. Next base: position 26,403,547 of record CM065700.1, on the reverse strand, counting down.
TGGACGGATTCCCATTAAATTTGGCAGAGGGGTAGACATCTTAAAAAGGAAAGTTGATATCATATTCATGACTGTGCTGACCTTGACCTTGACGTTTGACTGATAACCGATATTTCCTTCTTTGGGCAATACATTTCATTCCCGCGATCTGTATCTCATGAACCCAGGGAACAGAATTGCTTCAAATTTTGTTTGGTGGTGCAGCACGACGATGGAGGGAGTTTGTAGAATCCATTTCTGATTTATTCTTTGTTTGTTTTTTGACACTACAGTTTACATGGTCACGTTTTTAAAACTTGAATTAGCCACGTGTGAGATTTTGACTTCGATTTTTTTTTTATTGGAATTGTTTTCACGTGTTACACATGTTGCATCAAACATGTCACTAGAAATGTGAGTGGCCAAGCCAATGGAACTTACACACCGGCACACACACACACACACACACACAAATAAAATCGTGTCCTTCAAAACAAACGTTTAAAAAAGCACTTAAAAAGAATATGCTTGATGCTTTGTAAAAATACCTAATGTGAATATGAGAATGAGTGCCTAAGGCTCTATTGTTGCTGTTGGAAATTGTTTTGTGTTTATGCCGCCTTGCTCTAGTAGAGGAGGAGACTTTACAGGTGCGTGTAAACTCATGTTTTGTTTTCGTTGGTGTTTGTTTTTAATAATTTCCTTCCTTTTGCGCTTTAAATGTAAGCGGTGTTCGTTTTCTGTTTTTGTTTCCCTCTGAGTTGTGCTTTTGTTCGGATATTTTTCTTCTTTCTCATGTCCGAGTAAACTATGACTATCTCTCTCTCTCTCTCTCTCTCTCTCTCTCTCTCTCTCTCTCTCTCTTCTCTCTCTCTCTCTCTCTCTCTCTCTCTCTCTCTCTCTCTCTCTCTCTCTCTCTCTCTCTCTCTCTCTCTCTCTCTCTCTCTCGATTCTGATTCTGGTGTCTCTGTTGTTTCTCTGTCTCTTTGTCTCAGTCATTATTATTTCCCCCAACTCCATCTTCCGCTTTCCTTTTATTCTACCGCTATGATTACATTTGTACATATGTATATTATGATCTTTGTATTGTGCTTGTATGAAGTGTATGTATTTTCCCCATGATTTTTGATTGTGGTTGATTTTTCTCCAGTATATGCTGTATTTATTTGCGTTAATTGTTTTTCTTATTTATTTATGACGACAGGATGTAAAAAAGCTTTATCAAGCTTACTCTTTTATCGTCAATAAAGATCATTTTGACTTGACTTGACTTCACACACACACACACACACACACTGTCACACACACACACACACACACACACACACACACACACACACACACACACTGTACTCGTGACACACACACACACACACACACACACACACATTTATTTGCACATTTATTTATGACGACACACACACTCTTTTACGTCAATAAAGATCACTTGACACACACACACACACACACACACACACACACTGAGAGAGAGAGAGAGAGAGAGAGAGAGAGAGAGAGAGAGAGAGAGAGAGAGAGAGAGAGAGAGAGAGAGACACACACACAGAGATAGAGAGATAGAGAGATAATTAAGGAGGGGGAGAGAGAGAGAGAAAGGGAGAGAGAGACACACAGAGAAAGAGACACAGAGAGAGAAAACACAAACATTTTATTTTTTTAGTCCAGGAATCGCTTTGGTAAGAGAAGATCCGTTTTCTTCTCGAGTCCAGGGGCCGTTTTGGTAAGAGAAGGTCCGTTTTCGTCTCGAGTCCAGGGGCCGTTTTGGTAAGAGAAGGTCCGTTTTCGAGTCGAATCCAGGGGCCGTTTTGGTAAGAGAAGGTCCGTTTTTGTCTCGAGTCCAGGGGCCGTTTTAAGAGTAAGAGGGGCCGCTTTGGTAAGGTCCGTTTTCGTCTCGAGTCCAGGGGCCGTTTTGGTAAGAGAAGGTCCGTTTTTGTCTCGAGTCCAGGGGCCGTTTTGGTAAGAGAAGGTCCGTTTTCGTCTCGAGTCCAGGGGCCGTTTTGGTAAGAGAAGGTCCGTTTTCGTCTCGAGTCCAGGGGCCGTTTTGGTAAGAGAAGGTCCGTTTTCGTCTCAGTCCAGGGCCCGTTTTGGTAAGAGAAGGTCCGTTTTCGTCTCGAGTCCAGGAATCGTTTTGGTAAGAGAAGGTCCGTTTTCGTCTCGAGTCCAGGAATCGTTTTGGTAAGAGAAGTCCGTTTTCGTCTCGAGTCCAGGGGCCGTTTTGGTAAGACTGAGAAGGTCCGTTTTCGTCTCAGTCCAGGGCCCGTTTTCCCAACTAGGGGAAGACGGGGTAAAAAGCGCATGGGCGGGTAAGAAGCCCACCCCAATTTTACCCCGTCTTCCCCTAGTAGGGCCGTTTTCGTCTCGAGTAGTACCAGGGCCGTTTAGTAGGGCCGTTTTCGTCTCGAGTAGGCTTACCAGGGCCGTTTAGTAGGGCCGTTTTCGTCTCGAGTAGGCTTACCAGGGCCGTTTAGTAGGGGAAGACGGGGTAAAAAGCGCATGGGCGGGTAAGAAGCCCACCCCAATTATCTCATGAAATAAAGAAAATTTCAGTCAAATTTTGCCCATGAGACGAGCGCTAATGTCTAACGCTTCGTCTCATGGGCAAAATTTGACTGAAATTTGCTTTATTTCATGAGATAATTGGGGTGGGCTTCTTACCCGCCCATGCACTTTTTACCCCGTCTTCCCCTAGGGCCGTTTTCGTCTCGAGTAGGCTTACCAGGGCCGTTTAGTAGGGCCGTTTTCGTCTCGAGTAGGCTTACCAGGGCCGTTTAGTAGGGCCGTTTTCGTCTCGAGTAGGCTTACCAGGGCCGTTTAGTAGGGGAAGACGGGGTAAAAAGCGCATGGGCGGGTAAAAGCCCACCCCAATTATCTCATGAAATAAAGACAATTTCAGTCAAATTTGCGCATGGCTCGTCTCATGGGCAAAATGAGACTGAAATTTGCTTCATTTCATGAGATAATTGGGGTGGGCTTCTTACCCGCCCATGCACTTTTTACCCCGTCTTCCCTAACCGTTTTCGTCTCGAGTAGGCTTAATGGGCCGTTTAGTAGGGCCGTTTAGTTTTCATCCCGGGGCCGTTGGTAACTAGGGCCGTTTTTATAGGCTTTTTTTCTCTCTCACTCTTACGACCTGAACGTGGAGTCTTTCGGATGAGACGATAAACCGAGGTCCCGTGTACCCATGCACTTAGCATACGCTAAACCCAGTGGCAACGAAAAACTGAAGTAATTTGGTCAAAATTTAGTCCAGGAAGCCCCCTTCCTTCCTCATCAGTCACACACAAAAGTCGCATGCAAAGCAAAAACAATTGGGTGGCGCGGCGCGCCTCTGGCTGCGACGCGCTCTCTAGCAACCCGAATTTCACAGACACACCACCTCTGTGACTAGGTATAAAGTACCTAATACTTAAAGGTAAAACTAAAAGTATGCCTAGTCTATGCCCCACATGGCCGAAAGGCCAAAGAGGGCGTAAAACATTATTTTCTCTCTATGCCTAGTCTACCCAATCGGATCAAATATGTCAGACATTAGGCCTAGGTGCCTAAGCTACAGGGCCTAGAGATATTTAGTGGCTTACACAAGCCTAATGGGCGCCAAACCATACTATTGTATTTATGTGACTGTGTTTGCTTGTAAAGGATGACGTGTAGTATGCTTTTAGCTTTTTCAACTGATTTCTTATTCTTGCAATAACAGCTCAACCCATCTGGGAATCGTAGTAGGCGGCGCAGAACAAAGTCAGTCTCCGGTGACGTTGAGCCAATTCAAGTTTTAACCAATCAAAACACCCGTTTCACAGTCACTCAAATGACCCAGGTCATGGACTGATACAACCAATGAAAAAGCATTTGTAGTTCCGTTGAATACGCCGTCCATGACGGACGGGCTGCTGTGTTTAGGCCTACCGATCAACAAAAATGACTAGCCACAAGATCGGCGTAAACCTTCGGGTATCGGGAAATTGTGACCAGGGAGGTAGAAAGTATATGGAAGACTACCATGCAATCAAGTTTATCAAGAAAGATGACCGGGATTACGAGTTTGCATACTTTGGAATATTCGACGGGCATGGCGGTCCTGAGGCTTCACGATTCGCTCGGGACAACTTGCTGAATGAGATCACAAAATACGATCAATTCTGGACTGATAATGACGAGGATATTATGTTTGCCATCCGATCTGGATTTTTGGATACTCATCAATCCATGTGGAAAGAACTAGGTGAGTGATTTATTTTAAGATCTTCGATTCCCCTCGAACAGTTTGGTCACAATGAGGGTTGCATTTTTGTTGTGTTTAGTAGGCCGAGTCTTGTCTGCTTCTCTTTGGCAGTTGGTTGTGGATTTTTCTTTCGCTATCGGATCGACATAATAGAACAGATTGATGGTTTATGTGTTTTGTAGAGTTGAAGACTGGGATTTTCTTATAAACTTATTGTTTATGTTGTGTTTTATTCATCTATCGAATTCAAATCTCAAATGCGCGCCTTTCCCTCTCTCAAAATGATTTGTCGGGTGATTGACCTTTGGCATAAGAAGCCCATTGAAGGATTGTCCCGTTACGTAGCCTACTCATTTTTTATCATGATAATGTTCTTTTTGTTATAATTCTGTCTTGAGAAATAGAGATCAACATCTTGCCTCTTGTCTTACCGTCTTTCTTAGCTGGATATTTTGTGACGATTTACTATTGTTTGCTTCTAATCTTGTTTCCTCCTTATTAACTCCGCGAAGCAAAGAAATAGGTCATTGTGCAAGTTAGGCTCTCTGTTGACGTCATCCAACACTAGACTAGTCCCTTCTTGTTTGGGCACGACTCGAACAGCTGACTGTTGCTATCTCTGAAAGAAACTGATCATATAAAAGAGCGTACTTGTCACAAGTCTCGTCAATAGCCATAGGCATACCACACAGTCTAGTCAACATGTGCATTTTCAAGTTTCCTTTTTATGCTATCATGACTTCATGAGCTTGTTTGTAGTGTTGTAATTTGTATTTAATATTAACTAAATCAGTAAATTGTCTGTTGTGATCATCATCTATATTAAAATGCGCTAAGGATCCGAGGAGGGGACCCTAAAAACTCGAGTACTGCGTAAATGTCGGACTTTCGTTCGCGATGCGGGTCAAGATACGCGCTTCGTCTATTTATTCCGCTAGGTCGTATTAAAATTTTTGCTTTTGAAAGTTGATTTCAAAGGCAAAATGTTGCTCGCGTGTCAATGGGCATTATTTTGAAACTGCGTCATGAAGCTACCTTCGGAAAACACGAAGTTTGCCGAAGTTATTCAGGTCACATTTCAAGTTGGCTATACATCCAAAATTTGGGTCGTCTGCTTCGCCCGAAAATTGCTGAAGCTACCATCGGAAAACACGAAGATTGCCGAAGTTATTCAGGTCACATTTCAAGTTGGCTATATACAGAGACCGTCAACCTTACTGCAATCTGTAAACTTAATATTCTTTTTTTTTCTCTGTGGTAATGGTTATTTACACAAAATGATTGCTTAACTGTATGACATGTATTTGGTTTTGTTTACCCCCCTTTAATGATTAATTGACCTGTGATACCAAGGCATCTAAAGTATTATCCTTTATGTATTTATGCAAGTTAATCTTACTGTTTGTTTTTTCATTGTTTCCATGTTGTCAACTTGTGCCTGTTGTTTGTGTAGAATTGTCTTCTTCAATGTATGTTGTGTAACTGACCAGTTAATTAAATGTTTTTATTTATTCTGTATTTTATGCGCAAGCTGGGCAACACATTTCTTCTGTTTTGAAGACAATAAATTGATTTGATTGATTGATTGATTGGAATGAACGAACCACTTTGACAATCAAAGGCAATATCATGATGCAAATGGCTAAAAATCCGTCGTAAAACTGGTGAGTTAAACTGTCTAATTTGGGGTGGACGGTCTGTTGGAAGCCATTTGCATTTTCAAAACGGTTCATTTTTAGACATGTGTGTGTGCTAACAGAAAGCTGAGGCTAACTTACTGCACCCAGAAACTTATATGGTTGCTTTGGTTAGAAGAGGGGGTAGGGGGAGGGGTGGCTAGGAAGGAGAAGAGGGAGGCGAGTAGGGCTTTTGTACAAATAGCTCCTCTACCTTCTGGAAGTTTTGTGTTTGGTCTAACTATATTTGTTTTGAAAGGTGCATAACGGAGAATAACGCATCTGCGCTCATGAATTGACAGGAAACTGAGCAAGCAATGATCAGTGTTTCCCATAGGGGTGAAATGTGAGAGTCCCAGGGACTCCCTGTGCAAAATTTTAAGAGTCCTTTTCATATTTTTAAGAGTCCCCTAAGTAGTAAGTATATGATAAAAAATGCTTTAACAAAAGCAAATACATGCTAAGCACACATGCTACATGCACAGTGAACACACAGGCAAACACATGTGCATAACCCCTGGAAATGGAATAGGCTGACTACAGAGAGAGAGAGGAGACAAACAGATCGAGATATTGACAGAGAGACAGGCAGACAGACACACAAGCGTACACACACACTTGCATATGCAGTAGCTTATATTTTTGAGATGATGCCATTCACATCTCTAAAAGAACGGCTTGATGCTGCTGCTTTTTCCTCTGTCGAACTTGCAAAAACCGTTCAGATTTGGTCAACGAAGAAATCAGACCCAAAACTTGAAGCACTTCACTCTCGCGAACAAGCATTCAGATCGTTTTGGAATGACCGGACATGTGTCTGCTTTAGAAAGGAAAAACCCGGTTGTCAAACCAGGAAAACCAAAGCAAACAGACTGACCGCTGTGGCACGAAGCGAAAATCGGGTTCGGAGTTTTGATATGGAAAAGTTGGGGTGGCTTGACCTAATTCCAACGATCCTACAAGTTGCAGACGATGTTTGAGCGAGTCCGAAACTAGCAAACATATTCTTCTGCTCCTTTCCTACTCGTGGCTTCTTTTTGGGAGGCATGACTGGTTTTAAACACGAATTGTTGTCAAAAGGCCGAGAACGATCTTGTTTAGCACTAGAAGACTAGGTCACGCTGGAACTTTATTTGGTCTTCAAAAAGTTGGATCGGAAAAGCTTTACCGAATGTGCAATGCCGCCATTTCTTTGTTTCGGCGTTCGTTTCGCCAGATACAACTTTTTAGTTCTGATTATGGTCTGAGGCTGCGGAAGAACTAAGTTTAGCAGACGACAGAATCCGTGAAGTTGTTGACTGCTTTGACGAAAAATCAATCGGTCAGATGACCGCCTGCCTGCTAAAACTATCGGACAAAATCGAAGGTTTATGAGTCAATGACCGATGACCGACGCCAAGAATGAACCAGGCTGTCTGGGTCTGTTGAAAAAAGTGTGCGTCCCATGGGACGCCCAGAGCTGAAATCAAAGAGTCCCTCTGTGATTTTTGTGCTTCAGGGACGCACATATGTGCGTTTATATGGGAAACACTGCAAGCGGATCGGGAGATATGCTTGGGACAGAAAAACACAATTGTTAGACCCCTACCACTTTCAAGGCGTACCGATCTCCCTGACCTTGACCTTCACGATATGCCATCATCAGAACGGCCATAAGCGAAAGTACATCCATGCCAAGTTTCAAGACTCTAGGAACTACGGTGTGGAAGTTATGGCCCCTTAACGATTTTTTGTTTTCAAGGTCATACGCCAAGGTCAAGGTCAGGACGGCAAAAAGTTTTGCGCGGATGCCTTCCTCTCATGGGAACACACCACCACACAAAATTTGAAGCAGTTCGGGAGATCCTTGGGACAGACAGAAAAGAACAAACAAACAAACAAAAAAAAGGAAACAAACCCAAACGAAAACATACTCCTTTGCCATCATCGAATGATCGATCGGCAAAGGACAAAAAAGAAAAACGAACTGAAAGCCTACTTAGTTCAACCAGAGAGGTTCATCCCCCATCCACCCCCCTGAACAACGTCATTTTGTAAATCGGGTCATAGCGCGCGCGTTTATGAACGGATGCTGTTGAAATTTTGCACCAAGATAGTCACTATCACCGGCCATGCCATTTCCAGTTGCGAGTCAATATCTGGTATGGTTACGCCGCGGTTTGTGAAAAGGTTAAGCGGCGGATATCGCGCACGTTTATGAATCGATTCGCTTATGAATCGATTCGCTTCCGGTTTGGCACATCGATTGTCCCCGTCCCCGGCCATCTACCTTCGAAATGCGAAGGCAATCCGCCCAGAAATGCCGGAGATACGGGCGCCGATAGGCCGGCGGATACGTGTTTCGCGCATTTGCCAAACCGCGCAAATGACACGGCCGCCTCGGTTGCCGTTGCCATCACAGCTCACAGCAAATTTGAAGCGATTCGGTCGAAAAACGGCGGAGTTATAAGGCCCGTTTTGTGTTTCACACACACACACACAACCTTGCCTTTTTATTATATGATTATGGCCCATCACTTTTTTAAACAAGGGCGTCGCCGAGCGGCACACATGTCCGTCACCAGCAATGCCACGCACTTGCGACACCCCGTCGAGTGTCACATCCTGACACAAAATTGCAAGGGATTCTGTCTTCTAGTTCACGAGATACAGCTTGAAGAAGAAATACATAGCGCAAAGAAGGAAATTTCGGTTTTCATGGTCAAACTTCAAGGCCAAGGTCAGCATGGCGATAATTTATGCTGGGATGTTTTCTACTCTAGGGTATACAGTATACAATCTGAAGCGCTTCTGTCAAGCACAAATGTGGAAAATAAAGCTTAAAACCCAGTTTGTAGACCCCTACCACATTCAAGGCCTACCGATCTCCCGGACCGTGACGTTGACCTTGATCGGTATGCCACCATCAGAACGGGCATAAGCCAAAGTACCTACATGCCAAATTTGAAGACTCTAACACCAACGGTATGGGAGTTATGGCCCCTTAAAGATTTTCGGTTTTCTAGGTCAAGGTCACGACGGCGAAACATTTTGCGCGGATGCCTTCCTCTCATGGTGACACACCAGCAGACAAAATTTGACGCGATTCGGTCAAGCGGTTCGGGAGATATCCTTGGGACAAACAGAAAAACAAAAAAATACAAACCAGCCCATGCAAAGTCCGATCACCTATTTTGACGGACAAATACAAACCAGACGACCACAAAGTCCGATCACCTATGGTGACAGACAAAAACAAAAATACAAACCAGACCACTGCAAAGTCCCATCGCCTACAGTGACGGACAATTATGCTACGGCGTGTCGCAAGTGCGTGGCATTGCTGGTGACGGACATGTCTGCCGCTCGGCGACGCCCTTGTTTGTTGTTCTTTTCTGTTTGTCCCAAAGATGTTAATAAAAAGAGTCGTTTGTTTTTTTAGTACAAAGATTAATACAAGAGAGAGAGAGAGAGAGAGACTTCCAAGAGAATCCGGAGAGCGGTATAGTTGAACGGAACGTTTCCCGTTCTGGCCGAGTGTCTTACGTTGCTTTGATCTTTCGCCTCCCTGTGGGTGGGCTCTCTGTGTATGTTTGTCTGTCTGTGTCTCTCTCTCGCTTTCTGTCTCTGTCCCCCCCTCTCTCTCTCTCTCTCTGCGGGCGGGATGTGTGTGTGTGCGCGCGCTCTCTGTGTATGTTTGTCTGTCTGTGTCTCTCTCTTGCTTTCTGTCTCTGTCACCCCCCCCCCCTCTCTCTCTCTGTCTTTGTCTGTAGGGCCTATGTCTCGATGTCTGTCTGTCTCTGTCTCTCTCTGTGTGTGTGTCTCTCTCTCTCTCTGTCTGTCTCTCTCTCTCTCTATCTTTGTCTATCTCTCTCTATGTGTCTCATGTCTATGTCGTCTCTCTGTGTCTCTCTCTCTCTCTCTCTCTCTCTCTCTCTCTCTCTCTCTCTCTCTCTCTCTCTCTCTCTCTCTCTCTCTCTCTCTCTCTCTCTCTCTGTCTGCCTCTGTGCCTGCTCCGGGGCGGAGGACGTTAAACAAATTTTCATTCATCCAACCAACAGCAGTTGTCCTCTTTGCTCTCTGTCTATGTCTCTGTGTCTGTCTGTCTCTCTTTGTGTCTTTGTTTGTCTGTCTGTCTTTCTCTGTCTCTCTCTCCTCTCCCCCCCCCCCCTCTCTCTCCCCCCCACCACTCTCTCTCTCTCTCTCTCTCTCTCTCTCTCTCTCTCTCTCTCTCTCTCTCTCTCTCTCTCTCTCTCTCTCTCTCTCTCTCTCTCTCTCTCTCTCTCTCTCTTCATAGTTTACGACTGGATTCAAAAGTAGTAGGCCTTTCCGAGACTAACGAGTGGGGGGGGGGGGGGGTGCTGTGCTCTATCTCTCTTTCTCTCTCTCCCTCTCTCTCTCTCTCTCTTCATGGTCTGTCTGTCTCTCTCTCTCTCTGTCTCTCTCTCTCTGTCTGTCTGTCTGCCTCTGTGCCTGCTCCGGGGCGGAGGACGTTAAACAAATTTTCATTCATTCATATCCTGACACAACCTTTGAAGAGCTTATGTCTTGTAGTTCACGAGATACAGCTTGGACAATAATATATAGCGCAAAGAAGGAAATTTCGGTTTTCAAGGTCACACTTCAAGGTCAAGGTCAGCATGGCGATAATTTATGCTCGGGTGTTTTCTACTCTAGGGTATACAGTGCCAGACACAATATGAAGCGCTTCTGTTAAGTACAAATGTGGAAAATATGTCTGAAAACACAATTTGTAGACCCCTACCACTTTCAAGGCCTATGATCTCCCGGACCGTGACCTTGATCGGTATGCCACCATCAGAACGGGCATAAGCCAAAGTACCTACATGCCAAATTTGAAGACTAACACTAACGGTGTGGGAGTTATGGCCCCTGAAAGATTTTCGGTTTTCAAGGTCGTACATCAAGGTCAAGGTCACGACGGCAAAATGGTTTGCGCAGATGCCTTCCTCTCATAGTAACACACCAGCACACAAAAATTGACGCGATTCGGTCAACCCGTTCGAAAGATATCCTTGGGACAGACAGAAGGAGAAAAAAATGACCCTCCGATTTTCAGGCTCCAGCGATCTTTTTGACCTTGACCTTGACCTTGATCGGTATGCCATCATCAGAACGGGCATAAGCCAAACCACCTTCATACCAAGTTTCAACATCCTATGTTGATCGGTGCCCGAGATATGGCTAAAAATATATTTTCGGTTTTGAAGGTCGTATGTCAAGGTCACAATGGCAAAATGGTTTGTGCCGATCTCTTCCTATTAAGGAGGCACACCTTCACACAAAATTTGACGTGATTCGGTCAAGCGGTTCGGGAGATATCCTTGGGACAGACAGAAGAAAAAGAAAAGAAAAAAATACAAACCAGCCCATCGCAATAGTCCGTCTTGGTGACGGACTAAAAATGACCCCTCATTTTCTGTAGTCAGGGGTCATATGATCCATAAAGTCTGAAAACAATCTGAAGCCATGAAGGTGTGAAGTTCTGTATTTATATATACTAAGGCCATATTTTTCCCAGTGAGGAAGATAAATTAATGACAAAAAGTTGCTTTTTCACTCTGTCATTGAGTACATTAAATCTTTCTCAGTGGATTTTTATTAGTTTTAACTTTTATTATGCTTTTAATTTTAATCTCTCTCTCTCTCTCTCTCTCTCTCTCTCTCTCTCTCTCTCTCTCTCTCTCTCTAAATTCAGACAGACACACACACTTTTTTTTAACACAGAGGTTCCGCTAGGTTTTATTTTTATCTGCCCTGGTGACGGACGAGGTCAAAAAGTGTCCGTCCCCAGTGTTGTTGCCACGGATCAGAGCAGAAGCTCTGGTTTGCATGCAAATGCACCCACGAGACACGCACTGAGAGACGATGGAGCAAAACTGTACTTGTACTCCACAGCATTAAAACTAAAGTCAGATTAACAATAACAACAAACGTACGAGACTGACCGTGACACATCTATTTGTAAACAAGCTGTAGAGAAGAAAAACTTGTTTGGCTTTTCAGGCGGAAATGGGTTCGCTAAACATCGCGAGCGCACGATGTGTAGGGTGTACACTTCTGCTTCACATGGCATTCACGTCAGATAGGTCTGTGAGATTGGATTGGCTGATCAAAACCAACTGATCATTTCATTTTGATAATCCAGCATAATGCATAGAGTAATTGAGACCTTTTGTTTAAAACCCCCCATTCCTTTGTAGCCGTACGCATTTAGACATGGCCCTGTTGCATTTAAGCCCTGCTGTTCGTAAATAGACTCAGGCACCCAAGTCACTTTAGACGTGTTAAAATTGCGCTGAAAATGACAGCTTAAAGTTATGCCTTATGGGTTAAACCAAAGGGGGTAAGGCTTAGAACTAATATTAAAAATAGTGGGGCTCATTTCACCAATCATGCAAGCTCTTAGTCTTAGTCTTAGGCCAACAAAAAAAAGATGTCTGTTTGGGGTTTCATCAGTTTAAAAAATATAGGGCAATATCAGGAAAGTCCCGAAGTTTAAATTTTGAAACAATAGGTAATTTATATTATAAGACATGTATATTAGTTCTAAGACCTCATTTTGGATTATTTTCGAAGGTCTTATAAGGGAGGTTCCACTGTAGTTAAACTTCAGTTCTGTTATTCTATCGGCCATGTATAAACCGAAGCGCTCATCAGGTATTGTTGTTGACTTCAGACAAATGGCCACGTACAGTGAGTGGGTTGCCCTCAACGTCGGGCACGACGGCCAGCATCGCTATCATCAAGAAGTGCAAACTGTACATCGGCCACGTGGGAGACTCCGGCATCGTCCTGGGCTGCGACGAAGGGCCCCGCAACGCCATCTTCATGAAGCCCAAGTGCTTGACCAAGGTTGGTGTGTACACTACTCAACTACTCAAGACAACTGTGTGCTTAAAGGCATGACCGGAGTATAAAAGGAGGGTAGGCTTGACGCGCGCTCAGTAATCGAATCGCTGCAGCCACAGAAGTGGGTTTTCCCTTCTTTTCCCCCTATTGTGAGTGAAAGCAGCCTTCGCACGTTCGACCAGCGTTATCCGATCCTAGGGATCGGTTGATAGGCCTTCTCTTTCTCTCTCTCTCTCTCTCTCTCTCTCTCTCTCTCTCTCTCTCTCTCTCTCTGTGTGTCTCTCTCTCTCTTTCTCTCTCAGTCTTTCTTTGAATGTCTGTCTCTCTAATTTTCTCTTAACCCCTTCACTGCCACTGACATTTTGAATTCATAGAGGGGGTACTTATAAAATAAATAAAAATCTAGCAGTTAAATAATTAACATTTGCCTAATCTATGCCACTTTTAAAGATAAATGAACACCCTAACCATTCAAATGTATTCAATGGTACATCCCTGTATGGAGGCTTTCAGTGGGACAAGCCTTTCTAAAGTTTCTTTGGCAGTTTTAATCTTTTATGTTGACCCTGCAAAACCACAAAAAAGACAACCCTGAAGAGGAGTGTGGCTGCCCATGTGGCGGAGTAATCAAAAACGGTCACACGCGTAATGTTCTCATCCCTAGCTCAGTAGCTGATGCATTTGTACCATTTATCCTGGCATAGTATTGAAGTGCTTCGGCTGTTGGGATGATCCCTGGAGTCTTTTAGCCAGGGTATGACAACACAAAGCTCTTATGTGAGTGAAGCTTAGCTCTTCTTTCTCGATGCAATGAGCCGTGTCCATCTTCACTGAAAGTTTGTATGGGGTTTTTTCTTTGTCGCTTTGATCTTGTTTGTTGAAACCGACAGCAATTGTTGACGCTTCCACATCAGTGTTGGCACCTAGCACACTATCACGGCACACATGTTGTCTGCTCTTTGAGTGTGCAGTCAGAGATTTCCTCTTGAAAGTTGCACGTCCAGAAACAAAGTGTGTTACCAGCACTATGAGCTTTAGCTTTGCAATATTTGCATGTCATTACATTTTTTTCCTCATCATACCGCAACCATTCGAAATCTGTTAGCCATTTGGCTTGGAATTTTCGTGTTGGCTGCGTTTTGCCTTACAAAGCTTATTCACACAATGGGGTGTGAGTTTTTCGTTATGGCTGTTCAGAATCTTGACGAAACCCTACTTGGATCATTTTGCTTATCATCGTGTTTGTCTGACTCATTACTGGCAGTTCTCTCTTGTTGGTTTCTTGCGTCAATGCAACAGCAAAAAAAACTTGGATAGACTAGGCCTAGAGTTTTCTGTTCAGGTTGCTTTCTCTTTCGAGTCACCATTTTCAAAGAAAGTCACACGCTGCAGAAGTTCATAATGAAAACATCTGCTACCAATGTCCGCGAAAAAGATGCATTCTGATTGGCTACAAAGAAGGGGGGGGGGGGGCTGCCTTGCGTGCTGAGTTTAGCTGAGACAGTGATAGCGATGCCTTTGCTGCCAAATGCCCGCCTCATGCACTGCTGACTGAACTAGGCCTACCTGCCAGGAAATTCCCTGAAGGGCCTGGCGAGTGGCAGTCGGATATTTTACTGGCCATTGGCGATTGATTAAACTTTAGTCAGTCGCCAGGGAAAAAATGTAGTCGCCAATGCGAGTGATTTACTCGTATCGTAGAGGGCTGTAACAACAAAACAACAACATATACATTTAAGTGTGTTGATAATTCATAGACTGACAAGGAGACAAAGAAAAAACCCTCCTGATTCTGTGTTTCTCTGCCTCTGACAGTGACACAGTATCAGTCTGTCTGCTTCTGGTCCAATTTCCTCTCCAGTAGTTCCACTTTTCCCTGATGCCTGGTTATGTTGACCAAGGCCTGGTTTATGTTGATGGTGGTACTGTGCTGTATGCAGAACCACAAACCAGACAACCCTGAGGAGAAGGAGTGCATAGAGCTCAGCAGGGGCTCTGTGGTGGCAAGGGCCTGGTTTATGTTGATGGTGGTACTGCGCTGTATGCAGAACCACAAACCAGACAACCCTGAGGAGAAGGAGTGCATAGAGCGCAGCAGGGGCTCTGTGGTGACCAGGGCCTGGTTTATGTTGACGGTGGTCACTGTGTGCAGGACCACAAACCAGACAACCCTGAGGAGAAGGAGTGCATAGAGCGCAGCAGGGGCTCTGTGGTGGCAAGGGCCTGGTTTATGTTGACGGTGGTACTGCGCTGTGTGCAGGACCACAAACCAGACAACCCTGAGGAGAAGGAGTGCATAGAGCTCAGCAGGGGCTCTGTGGTGGCCAGGGCCTGGTTTATGTTGACGGTGGTCACTGTGTGCAGGACCACAAACCAGACAACCCTGAGGAGGAGCGCATAGAGCGCAGCAGGGGCTCTGTGGTGGCAAGGGCCTGGTTTATGTTGACGGTGGTACTGCGCTGTATGCAGGACCACAAACCAGACAACCCTGAAGAGAAGGAGCGCATAGAGCGCAGCGGGGGCTCTGTGGTGACCAGGGCCTGGTTTATGTTGATGGTGGTCACTGTGTGCAGGACCACAAACCAGACAACCCTGAGGAGAAGGAGCGCATAGAGCGCAGCGGGGGCTCTGTGGTGACCAGGGCCTGGTTTATGTTGACGGTGGTCACTGTGTGCAGGACACAAACCAGACAACCCTGAGGAGAAGGAGCGCATAGAGCGCAGCGGGGGCTCCCAGGGCCTGGTTTATGTTGACAGTGGTCACTGTGTGCAGGACCACAAACCAGACAACCCTGAGGAGAAGGAGCGCATAGAGCGCAGCGGGGGCTCTGTGGTGGCCAAGGCGGGCGTGCAGCGCGTGGTGTGGAGCAGACCCAAGGTCAACCACAAGGGGCCCATCCGACGCAGCACTCAGATCGACAAGATCCCCTTTCTGGCCGTGGCTCGCTCCTTAGGTAATTAAAGACAATCATGCTTAAAAGTTATAAGATCTGATGACATGCCATCACACGCCTAAGTATTATTACATCCCTTTGCATCTTGCAAATATCTAATAACTAGTGAAATGCATGGAACAGTAACTGTGGAGAAACTTTAGGGGAACACAATGAACAAAAAGTTTACTCTGGAGATCATATTTCATCTCATCTAGTATCTTTCTCAGTTTTTGTGACAATTTTTTTTTACTGTGGCGTATGTCACACTAACGCTTGAGCAATATTAAAAAATTATGTGAGCAATGATTTTGGATCTATGCGCATCTCATGTAGAAGGTGAAGACTCATTCTGGGTTTATTTTGCAACCGCTCGTTATCGCCAGTCTTAGTAGGCAATTCAAATGAAAACAGTATAAGCTTGATGGATTTTATGTGCTCAACATGTTCGACTGGAGTGGCATTGTACACAAATTGATTTATTCAGCACACACAGCAGTGAGTACTTTACTGGAGACAGATGCGATGCTTCCTTACCATGTGTGTTTAGAGCCAAAGAACTGATTACACTGTACATGTTTGTTGTGTAGGAATCTGGGCTCCCCCTAAAAATTTTAAAACCATCACATTAATTAATTAAACACTGAAGTAATTGTGCTTTTAAATTTTTAGGCGATTTGTGGAGCTACGACTACTTCAAGGAGAAGTTTGTGGTGTCACCGGACCCTGACGTGAGCGTGATGACGCTGGAGCCGGGCCGGCACCGGTGCCTGGTCCTGGGCTCTGACGGCCTGTGGAACATGCTGTCCCCGGCAGAGGCCGTCTCTGTGGTCACCGACCTGGAGATGCATTTTGAGGACCGCGTCATCCACGACCCAGTGAGTACACATGACCAGGGAGTACACATGACCAGGGAGTACACATGACCAGAGAGTACACATGACCAGGGAGTACACATGACCAGGGAGTACACATGACCAGAGAGTACACATGACCAGGGAGTACACATGACCAGGGAGTACACATGACCAGGGAGTACACATGACCAGGGAGTACACATGACCAGAGAGTACACATGACCAGAGAGTACACATGACCAGGGAGTACACATGACCAGGGAGTACACATGACCAGGGAGTACACATGACCAGGGAGTACACATGACCAGAGAGTACACATGACCAGAGAGTACACATGACCATCGAGTACATATGACCATCGAGTACACATGACCAGGGAGTACACTTGACCAGGGAGTACACATGACCATCGAGTACACATGACCAGGGAGTACACTTGACAATTGAGTACACATGACCATCGAGTACACATGACCATCGGGTACACATGACCACATCCCACCATCTCTAGTTTTTCACTGTACCTCCACCATGATGGATGTAGCATTTTGCAGGTCCTTTAATTAATATGCCTGTACAGCGTTAATTTTGATGCACAATGTAAGTCTCTGACGCTCAAAACTCCCAGACTACATGTAGCAAATTTTCACCTGACACACACTTTAAAAATTGTTAAACACAGAGAGACACCCTGAAAATCTAGAAACTAAGTTTTGAGTGCTGATTATGACCTGATAGAATCAAAACTGGTTGCTGTAAATTTCTTTTGGTGTGTTCACTTTACTAATAAATGGTGTGAGCGGATTTGAACACATAGCCATTCACGCTTTGTAGAAGTAATGTTCTCTTACGGCGATTCTCACTAACTTGGTCTGTTTGTGTAGATGGTGTCGGTGAGCTACTGGATCAACCCGGCGGAGAAGCTAGTGACACGCGCGCTGAACAAGTGGAGGGCCAAGATGATGAAGGCAGACAACATCTCCTGCGTGGTGGTCCTCATCGACCCCCTGGGGCCCTCCAAGCTCACCATCCTACGCAAGAGGCGCGAGGAGTACTTCCAGAAGGTCAGGGAGAAGAAAGGGGTGGGCCCAGCTCCTAAAAGTGCAGAGTCTTTCACCGGCGCGGGGCCCTCCACTTCGACTACTGTGCACAAAGCCAACCACAACCAAAACAACCTCAGGGGGAGACTAAGCCACGCGGATGAGGAGAAGGAGGAAGCAGGGAAAGCGGATAGTGTAGGTGGAGATGCTGATGCGGAGAACAAATCGGAGAAGAAAGGTGAAGACAGAAAGTCGAGCGTGGAGGGGAGTCAGTCCGGTCAGCCCCACAGTCATTCCCTACGCTCGTCATCCCATTCCCCGGCCGCTAACCTTCGCCTCCTCAACAGGGCTGCTTCATCTTCCAAAGTGGACAAGTCACAGCGAGCCAGTCATCAGGGGGGAACTGTGCGCTATCCGCTGTCTCCCCGAAGACTGTCCCACCCGACGCTGACTTCCAAGGCCGGAGGGGAGATGATGGACGACAGTGTCCAGGCTTCCTCTGCTCTGGCAGTCAGTCCAGCCTTCGCCTCGGCTTTGTCCCCGACCTGCGAGGACCCGCTGGTGCCCAGTGGGCAGCCGGTGAGGTTTGACCACCAGAGTGCCGCGCACACGCTGACCTCTACCTCTTCTATGTCCATGTCAGACTCCTTGCTCAAGCTGATGAGTTTGGACGCTGTGAAAGCTTCCTCGGCTCCAGTGTCCATGGGCAGCATTGTTTCTGCGCCGCTGCTGAACGCGCCTCACTCTGGGAGTAGGGGCACGTTTGGCAGAGACCAACGCAAACCCAGACGCAGCCTCCAGGGTGTGCTCAACTTCAACGGCCGTCAGCTCAACCCTCCCTTCCACACGTCTGCGCCTGAAGTGAACCAGACTCTACCTCCTACCACCCACGCCCTAGCCAAGTCCTTTCAGCACCCACCCTCCGCAGACAGCTCAATACACACAGACACAATCGAACGCAGAGATCTAACTTCCACTCGCATCCTGCGTGTGGCCACAACCCAGCGCAGCGGTGGTAGTAAACCAGACAGTCTTTCTTCAGAGAGCAAACCCTCCCCATCCAACAAAGGAGACGACACCACAGACAGCAAAACCCTAGATGATAGCCCAGCCATCCAGAGTAGTGCTAGTGGTAGGCCGATCAAAAAGGTGAAGAAACGCCCCGAGTACGGGCTGCTGCACAGGACTCGAACCACACTGAGGCGGGCAAGGCGAGCGGCCCGCAAAGCCTTCTGCCCAGAAAACCGACCTTTCTTCAAGCAGCTCCCAGGGTCCAAGAGGAAGCGAGAAGAAAAGCAGCAGGTTTCCAGTGCTCACTCTCCAGCCAAACGCTTGAAGAGGAGCGACGGGCTACGGTATTCTATGTAACTTTTTAACACTTCCAGTTTAGTTGTTCGTTTTGAAATTTTGTGACCATCTCTGACAGTTTCAGCAGTGACATAGTTTACTTATTTATTAAGCAGTTTTAAAGGTACACCAGATTTTATGGGATCATTTACAACAAAATCTGTGTGTGAAGGTATCAGTGGAGTGAATGGGATTTTATTTATTTTACATTCATTAGTTTCTTAACTTAGTAAAAGAAGGGATGCAATCTTATGGCGATCTTGCAATATGAACACATGTTTTAATCTCAGAATAAGTTTTATATGCAAAGATCATGTGGTTTTTTAAATGACAGAATCAGATAACGACCCACACTGATTTTAAACTGGACATGAGCGTAGAGAGAAGAGTTGAAGACGTGAGAAGATGAAATATGTAAGAAGATGAAATATCATGTATTTGTACACACATCATTCCTAGAGTACGATGAGTGTCTTAATTCTTATGCACTCTTGTGGAGTGTCGTGCATACATTGCTATTGCTGTCACTGTCAGGTGAGGTCAGTGTGTGATGTGGTGTTTGATGTGATCACAATTTTGTTGCGGGAACACTCAAACTTACCACCTGACTCCTGATGGTTATGTACAGTTCACAAGACAGTGATGTATATATTGTACTAATTGCAGCAGTGTGGAAATAATAATTTAACAAAGAAATTGTTCTTTAAAAAAAAGTCCGAAGAACTTTTAAGTTATATGTAATAACAAAATTACAATTATCTATACGTGTTATATATTCAACAGGCAGCAAAAATGTCTTACTGTTTGATAAATATGTATGTGTGCAGTTCCCGTAGTTAATCACTTAATCAGTTAATGCTTTCAGTTTCAGATAATATTATTGTCTGTTCACTTCTCATTTACACATGAATTACCTTACGTTTTATGTGTGTTTTTATGTTTTCTTTGGCTTTGTGTGTGATGCTGTTTCATTTGTTTTAAACTTTGTTGAGCAGGTCTTAGTGCAGTGGAACCTCCGTTATAAGACCTCCCATTATAAGACTCCCTCCCACATAAGATCTACACTGTCTGAAACATCTCCCTTTGTAAATATTAAAATAATCTGCCTTATAAGACCCCTCCCTCATAAGACCTCATTTGAGATGATTTTTGAAGGTCTTATATGGGAGGTTCCACTGTGCTTAAGTAGTTATTTTACAATTCCTATTTGTGTGTTGGTTTTTTTGTTATTTTCCCACAAAGGCTATTTTACCAACCCAGCTACCTTAGACTGAAGGCTAAGTTGCTGATCATTTTAAAGAAATTGAGGCTTTTGATAGTGATTTTTGAAAGCATAAGCTAAGTTATAAATGGGCGTATATTTAATCAGTGTAATGTTCACATTGTATAAATTATACACTACAAAGAATGCATTCATATAACCAAGTGTTTTCTTTGATAATTTTACATACATGAAATATTAGAAATGCATCTCATTTGATAGTAAACAGTTTATTTGAAGTCTGAATTTGATGTCAATGTGTCAGGTTCTGGCGAAAGAATAGCTTTTTATTGAGTGCAAACAATACTTTTAACGCCATTTTAAGAAATAAAGAAACATTAATTTCATGCTTTTATTTGTAAGCAACCACTTTGATGATGTGAACTACTTTAATGTACAATTGAATATTAACCAGTTGTATCACCGAAATAAAGTGCTTTTTATGTGTACAGCGCTATTTTTTCCATTAGTCATTTGGTGGGGGTTTTCCCCTGCTCTTGGAGTCGGTTTGGGCTAATTTTGATTTGAAAATAGAGTACAGTAGGCCAAAAAGGAATTGAAAAATTGAAACTATCCTTTAGTTAAACAGAAACTATATCTTGTTCATAAATTTCTTAAAATGTTGGGGCATTTATGGTGTCAAGAAAAACCAATGAACATAGCCGTTAAATGGCCCTATACATTATGGACTTTGTAACAAATTAATCATGACATAGAACATAATATTATTAATTCTTCAAATTGATTGCTGAGCAAATACACATCCCTTTAGTTTATTTCAAGTGCTGAGTGGCCATACTGTGTTAATGTCAGCGGACAAACCTTTTCAAACCAGAACTGACTGTCCTAACGGGGACACGACTCGTCTCTTACTTCCTTAAAAACTCATTGCCAACAAGCGCTATATAGGGAGGAACACCGGCCAATTCCATCTTTAATCCTTTAGCTAGAAAAAATGGTATCAAACTTACATGGGAATAGAAAAGATGGTGTCTGCAATACTGGACATTCCTTTATGGCATGTAAGCTTTAAAGGCCTATCCGTATCCCATATTTAAGCACATAATGTCTTTAGATAATAGTAACATGGGTGTAAAATTAAATCCGTGTGTTGCCAAGAGGCGATAGTGAAAGGGTTTTAAATAACTAGAACTGAACTCCTAAAATTGTTAATCCCAGCAACTTGGTCTACAAGTCAAGGAAGCATAGCCTGGTTGTCTTGTTGCTGCTGGCTTTGTATTTATTTGTTGCTGTTTTGTCCTTTTATATTGGCCACTTTGTTTTACTCTAATCTACGGCACTGTTGTTCATTTAACGGAAATGATGGAGGCCCACCCCATGTGTTTTGTTCTCCACCTGGTTCTTTGTTGATTAAATAGCCTGGGACGGTATTCATGTCGAGATAGCATGAGACTTAGCATGATGCTAACAACTTAGAAGCTCTTCCAAAAGTCCTATTAAATCCTATAGGACATTGGAAGAGCTTCTAAGTTAGCATCATACTAAGTCTCATGCTATCTCGACATGAATACCGTCCCTGCTCTCTACGTAGGAATCTTGCAGCTGTATGTACATTTTGACTTGATCTATTTATTATGTTTCAACTGAACAGGTACACTGGACTAGCTTTTTTGTATGTGTTTATCTTAACTTATTGACCACCTTTTGCCTTCTTGTTGATCTTAAGCATCTGGCCGGCTGTCTGTGTTGATTATATATGTTCCCTTCACCCACCTCTCAATGTTTCATCCCCACCCCATGTTAGTGTATGACTGCTTCCCGTCCCTTCATAGTTCATTTTCCCCCTCCCTAGTCCATCTCCTTACCCGGGTTAAAGCACACCGTTCTCATCTCAGGTCACATTGCTTTTTGTACAGCTCTCCAGTTCCATGTAATGAAATAATGAGCATCAGCAATATAAATGTGGGGAGAAAGCCAGAAGATACCAGCACAAAAAGAATAAAGAAGGCAGATAGTGTAGTAACTTCTGGCTTTCACCAGACCATTACTGTCAGACAACAGGAATTATTGAAATTAACACCTTATGATGCCATTGATGGCATATATCATTTCTATGATTGACCTGTTTGTGTGCCATTCGTTGACTGCGTTTCTACTTTTTCTAGTTTTTCCATTCTTTCCTTTGTAAGATAACTGTTTCTCGTTGTCTTAGCTAGGCCATTTGTTACAGAATTGTGATCTTGTGTTTTGCTTGCTTTTAAGTCACTCCCCTGCTGGCAATAACTAGACTTGAGGCAAAGCGAACAGACCATATCAAATGCAACTGTATATGGACTTTTCTGCCTACAGCACTTGTGGCTAATGCGTGACTAAAATTGGACTGCAGTTAAGCTGCGGATTGGACAATGTTGCGCCATCTTCTTCGCTGAAGCGATGCTTTTGTTTTTTTGATTGGGGAAGAGAAGGGTTGGATACATCTAAAGTTTTAACACATTTACATTAGACCAAAATCAGTTAAATTTGTAACACTTTAATGTATGCAGTCTATTCGTGACACTTAAGTGTATGCAGTCAATTTGTGAGTAAAAGTTTACTAATGCTTCCTCCCAATCCCTTTTCTACAGGTTTTATAAATTTCAATGGCACACATGCAGAACATAAATTTGCAAACCTTTAAAATCTAAAAGTAAACTGAAACAATTAAGAATTATGCTATTGCTGTCACAACGCGTTCCAGTGAAATTCTCTGCATTATTAAAGCTATTCGCTCATAAAGTGTTTGCTATAAAATAAAAAGTCTTGAAGGCATAGCACTTTTTGTGGCAGATATTCTGTTCCACACACATTAGCAGCATTAGTGCAACTCTGTACTCAAACCTACAGCATTGATTGTAGAGAATATTCTGCTTTGTCTTATATTAATCTGTCATGCTTTATTGCTTTGTGGTTATATTTATTGGTGGTTTATTTTTCCGCAGATGTTAGGAGATAGATTCATAACTCCATGAAACAGTAAAGTATTCTGTTATGGATCTAAAATATATCATGCTGTGTGGATTTCATTTTGGGTTAAGCTCAATCGGTTTATGCATGATACATGATGCAAGCAGGGATTTACCATGAAATAAAAACAAGATTTAATGAGGCTTTATACTACTTGCGGACACGAAATTGCAATAATTTTAGGCCCAAACTGCCTATGCCCCCTGGTGATGAGTCAGCAGATAATTTTCTGTGGCTATATAGTAATATACTACTAGTACTAGTTCCTAACAGGCAAGGGCGATAATCTTAGGTAGGTGGCGTTCGCATCTCGGGTCATGAGACAGGGGCAAAGAATTTTCGGTATAAAGCCTCATTAAAGAAAAATGGGAGTCAAAAGGAATGGGAATGATGACCTTTTACATTCATACGGGCCTTCCACATTTGATTGGTATACCTTGCCTGCGTTTGTTAAGTTATTGTAATTAGTCATTTATAGTCTTGTCGAAAGAGAAGGACATGTTAGAGGAAGTTACAAGCACAGAACTTCCTGAAGGTGGGGGGAGCTATATGTCTACAAAAGACTCCCCGGTATCCCCATGGGAGGGACTCATGGATTACGTGGTCGACCACCTCCCTGAATGGAAGTGCCGAGCTCCTCAATAAAAAAAAAAACCTTCCCCAACCTTGGTGGGTTATAACTTATTGTCATCTTCAGTCATCACATCAATAAATACAACCTATATTCTAGTTTCAGCATAGGTATAATGGAGTACAAGTAATTTTATCTTTCCTTGTTCACTTGTTGATTGATTAAGAGGATTACTTTTGCAGCCAGCCAGTAATTAATGACTTGCCTCATCTAAATGGTGACAACTTTCATTTTTGTTGGAATTAAGCTGCACAACACAGCAAAAGGAGAGAGAAAAATACATGCCTGTACACACACATGCACATCTTTGAATGGAATCTAAAATGTGATTTACCCGGGGTAGTATGGCTCCATGTGAACGTAGCCTATGCGACAGACATACTAGTATTCACTATTGCACTGTGATTTTCATAACACCAAAACAGCAGTGTTTATTAGTTTGATACTCTTCCATAGTCGACAGATTGTGTGTACTGTATTATCCTTAATGTTCTCGTTCACTCATTTTCATGAGAAACCTGAGCAATTTAATATGAATTTTAACTTCAGGGAGAAACACACATACATTTATATGTGAAAAATGGTGTCTAGTTGTCCCCTTCTGCCACTTTTTTCTGGTTTTACTGTAGAAAATTTGAAAAGGCCTGTAGATCCCCTTGTTCTTTGCAACATCTCCCAGCCTGCAACATGCATGCTGTCTGTTCTGTGGGTGTGATGATATTATATGTCAGAAAAGTAAAGAACTATCCTGTATTTCCCTTGCATTGTAATGTATCTTCCTGTGATGATACCATGATCATGTGTGGGTCAAAAGGTAAAGAAACATCCTTGTATATTACCCTTGCATTGTAATGTATCCAGCTATCTTCAACCCACCATTCCACAACTGCACGTGTGCTGCAGTGTGAACTGGACATGAATTTTGTATTGTTTTGCGTCCGAGCCCATTTTTGACTTCATTCTAGTATTTCTACCCAGGCAGCAGTTTGTAGACTGCAGGTTTTCTTTACTGAAGTTATTTCCATTAATCTTGAATTTAAAAGACATGATTTATAAAGATTCGTCGCAATCAACACACATGCATGAAGAACTTAAGTTTGCAATCTTGACGTAGTGACACACAGGCAGCAAAATTTTTTAACTCTAGAGCAGCAATGATGTTTGTACTTTTCACCATCTTTCTCAGTCATAATGCTTTGTCATTCTGCCTGACAGTTTTAAATAAGAAATAAAGACTATGCAAAACTGTGGTGATCGATGTTCCCTCGTTAGTGTACATGCATTTGTGTGCTGTGTGTGTGATCTCTGATTTAAAAAAAAAATCTTCCTTTGTAAGACAAGTACTGTAATGGTATTCAAATCAAGCTCGAGTTTCATCTGCTTTTATCAATTGCTATGTTTAGACCTACGGGGGGGGTACTGGGGGTCTTTTGTATAAATAGTTCCCCCACCTTCTGGAAGTTCTGTGTTAATACAGCTATCTGTATTAATTTTTTAAATCGGGACTTTACTGGTTTTGTACTGCCTCCGGGCATTGCCTCCAGTATTGTTCCCACCATATTTATTTACAAATGTCCCATATGTGTCTGATTCAGACCAAGAGGACGTACAACTCCATTTTCTCTCTCTGGAAGTTCTGTGCTTGTAACTTCCTCTAATCTGTCACTCTCTTTGACTCGGCTGTTTGTTTACTGTCATCTATTATCTTTCTGCCTTACCAGTCGTTTCTGCCTTTTTTCAAGAAACACTTTCAAAAAGATTTCCTACAGCCGAAGTCTGACTAGCTGGGCCTGTTTCTTAGGTGCATAACAGCAGCATGGTGCATCTGCGCTCGTAATTGACAGGAAACTGAGCTATCGAAGAGCTATATAAAGAAAATTAAAATTAAATAATAAATTGCATTGATGCTCTGCAAGGTTTGCCTTGTGTCAGTGCTTACTAGTTTGAATTTGAGAAGTTGATGATAGCTGTCTAATGTTATTAACCCTTTCACCGCCAGCCATCTTTGAGCCAAAATTCTCCATTAAACTTACTTGGATACAGAAAAGATTTTGTCTGCAATATTGTGGGATTTATGTGACACATTTAGAATAGGGTCATTCCTTACTGCCCAAATTCAGGAACACAATATTGAATAACAGACCCTGATTTCAAGTTTTAATGACTTGGGTGCTAAATCATTGTGCAAAAATGCGGTGAAAGGGTTAACAAACTTGTCATGAATTATTTTAAAAGGTTCCTTGTCAAACATTGGAATGTTAACTGTCTGCCTTGTGTAGATATCAAAATATCTTGAACGAATCAAACTTTCTAAAACAAACCTAATCAAACAGATTAATCACTTCAAAGTTTATTGTTTTCTTGAAGCAAAGACATTAGCTGGACACTGCTGCAATTTCAGTCCACAACCATGACATTTTATTTTTTACAGCAATATGAGCACACACACATAAGGTACTCTGAGAGTATCAGTAAACGTATTGCTGACACAATACTGCTTCACTGCTTCATTATGCAACCCCCCAAAAATGCATTTTCATTAGGTATATTATGGTCAGAAAAACAATGCGAATGTAAGAAGAAAAAATACATACAAGGCAAACCAACAGAACGCCTGCATTTAAAAGTCGGAGTACTAAGGGGGGTTGTGTACCCCTCAAGGCATTGGAAAAAAATGACGTGAATTCTCTACGATTTCAAAGGGGGGGGTACACACATACCCAACCAACGCGCAGACGTGTTAGTATTCTAGATATGTTGAATTTTATTCAATTCTTTTTCTTATACAACCAACCATGGACTGAAGTATTTGTATGGTGTTATGAAAAACAAGGGACCAATACTTTAAAAAAAATAACTTGGCATTCTAAAATAAAAATTATGAGCAATATCTCAATAAACAACAAAGTACACTTTTATCTTTTTTTTGTTACATTGTTTTAAAAAGTTATTTTGGGAGCGGTGAATGAAAAAAATGGCAATATTATTCACCATTAACCATTCCGGCTTGAAAATTAGCAGTTTTAATAATTTCACTGTTACATTGTTATTATATCAAAACTGCGAATTTTCAAGCCGGAATGGTTCTTTTTCTTCGTTTGATCTTCCACCTTCATCATACTGAAGATTAACTTGGAAAAGGTTTCTGCGCTTAGGTTAGGCTTCTGGTTTAAAGTCTTGGCTTGGTATGAGGGGTAGGGAGGGGGGAGAGGTAAGGAGATGAGAAGGGACGGGAGGGAATGGTTAATGACATAGATATGATGCCATTTTTTCATTCACCGCTCCCATAATAACTTGGGGAAAGCTTTTTTTTTTTAAATTGTTTATAGTCCCATCAACAGCAATGCTCTTCTCAGGACTGTCACCACAGTAAACATCAAACGCGTCGATAACACATCCTACACGTAGTTACTATACAAACCACGACAATAAACAAAGGTGGCATAGCTAATTTCCCATTGAGGCCTTCAGCACATAAGATCAAGCAATGCTAAGAGCGCCAGCCATTCCACTTAATTTATCACTCCTAGGTTACAAAAACATATAGCATGAACACAAATAACCAACACTAAAGTTACATACTTTGTACATGTACAAATGCACAATACATAACCTAAAAGTAAAATAAATAATAGGCTAATACACACTGCAGAAAAGGCACAGTGCCCATTCAAGTACTCCCATTGCCTAACTGCCAGTCCACAACAAAAAACTTGGCATGTCATAACTGCAAAAGGAAAAAAGTACAAGTTTTTAAGAATAAAGGCAGGAGAATGGATCAATAAGGAAGAAAGACAGAAGATGAGAGAAAGCAACGGGAAAAGGCAGAGTCAAAGAGGGACATAGAGGAAGTTACAAGCACAGAACCTCTAGAAGGTGGGGGAACTATTTATACAAGACTCCTCGGTATCCCCACGGGGAGGGACTTGTGGATTGCGAGGTCGACTAGCTCCCCGAATGGAAGCACAAGGCATCCACCCACTGCCGGCTCCGTACGCTCCCTCACCATGAGAAGTGGAAGCCCGCGGGGAGTTAATGAAAGCTAAATTCAATCATAATAATTGTGGTATAATATATGCAATAATTTTTAAACATCAATGTTGTTCACAACCACGACTTGCCATAATATATGGCTGGCACAGTATGTGATTATCACACAAATACCATACTTGAAATAGCACAAGTTCAAGATAACCGCTGCACTGTTTGCTTTTTTATACTCACTCAGGACTGGTGAGTTGCTTCCCCTTGTTCAACCTAGGACTGGGTTTGAAAAAAAATTGTGATCATTTATGAAAAACAAAGGACCAATGCTACTACTAATAATTATGTTTATTCCTAAAGTGCCTATTCTCCAGTTGAAGCTCTAAAGTGCTTCACACAAAAATATTTCACATGAACAGGACATTGTAACCAACACACACACACATGCACACTCTCTCACTCCCACAGACACAGACACAATTTCACCACTCCAAAAACTTCATCCCATCACTGCAGAGGCACCTCCTTCCCATTTAAATACTCCCTCAGCCTGGAGTGATGCAAGGGATCTGTCTGCCGTCCACCAAACACCGCCTCATAGGGCCGCTCGTCAAAGTCGAAGAGCGCGCCCAGGATGACTGAGCGTCGACATGTCGTAGTAGTGGCACCCCAAGCGGCCTGCGAATGAAGCTGCATGCCACGTTGTGGGCCCCCGTGGGTTAATGCAGCCCTCCAGCAGCGCACGCTTCACCCAGGGCAGCAGCAGCTTTTCTTTCACCATGGGACACTTGTACAGCTCTCAAGAAAAGATTTTAAAAACTACATTGTTAATGTTTGATCAGTCGTAATTTATCAGATCCTCAAGAGCTCAAAGATTTAACCCATCCTATCCAACAATGTACAAGTAATGGTTGGTCCTGTTCAAGGGGGAAAAGGTAAGAAAACTAGATTATAAAATAACATAAACATAATCAAATCTGCTGTCATGTTCAGCGACTGTCTCTGGCACACATCCAGCAGTTTGTGTATAATTTTCACAGAGAATTTCATATGATCTGTATTTCTGAGCCATGCTGTTAGATTGCCTAAGATTTTCATGGCTACCATGCTCGGACACATTCATCCTGTTTGTGTATGTATCACACAAGACTGCCATGACACATTTCTTCCTGTTTTATCACACAAGATTGTCTTTAAGAAATAAGTTTCAAGAGCATGGAGCTGACTTTTTTCAAAACAATAGGTTCTACACCTGATGGTCATCTTGTCCTTTGACTTGCAGTTTTCTGTCAACCAGCCGGGTCAGGAGTTGTTTCTTCTACTTCTGTGAGGGGCGCACCCAGGTCTTCACTCTCCAAGTCCAAACATGTTGCTTTGCGCTTCATTTGTGAGGAGAAGGATGCCCCAGCATCACTGACAGGTGTCACGGATGTGCTTGAAGATGACCGACTTAACACAGTGGATGCAATTAATTTTCATTGTCAGTGTTAACTGACAGGTCTGAGTGATCAGAACTTTCATGCGCAAATCTTTCAGGATAAGACGGTTTTACTTTGGGGTGGATATAGACTGGTTTTATTCTTTTCTGGCGACCACCCCTGAGGATTGATTGAAAGAACTGGCAAACCGAACACTGAGAGATAGAGAGATCTGGATTGAAAGTTGTCCAGATTTTTGACATTTTTGCTGTCTTTGCTTATAAGAAAAGAGTAACATTTTGAACAAACATACAAGGAATGTTTGCCTTCCTCATCAGTGGAGATATCAATATTAAAATGTAGCAATGCAGTGGCAAACTTGGCACAAAATATTCCTTTCCAAGATCTACGAGTATATTTCCCATGTTTCAGTTTGGTATGTACACGGCCACCACAAACACGACACAAACCATCAACACGTCTTTTGTGTTCACTGAAGCTGTGTTCAACAGTTTTGAACGTTCGTCTCGTTCGAAAGCGATTTTCTGGTTTTCTTTTGTGAGAGCGACCACTTTGGCGGGATATTCTCGTATCATTGACTGGGAGTATTTTTAATGTAGTTCTAGATGACCGACTCGCTACAGTAGATGCACTGCCATTATCAGAGTTCAATGGAAGATCGGAGTGATCAGAGCTTTCATGCCCAGATCTTCCAGGATCTGCTTTTCTGCGGAAGGGAAATTCCCATTTAATTTTCTTCTGGCGACCACCTTTGCAGGACAATTGAAAGAACTGGCAAACCGAACATGGACTAATAGAAAGATCCGGATTGAAAGCTGTCCAGAGTTCTGACATTCTTGCTGCACATCTTGCAGTAATTTCCAATGCAGGGATCCCAACTGTTGCCTTCCCCACTCTGCAAAGTTTGTGGTAACATTTCTTACATTTATACCTGGAATGTTTTCCTTCTTCGTCATTGGAGACATCAACATTGAGAGTATGACCTAGAAAGTGAAACCCTCCCCACCCCTGGGGATTTTTGCAGACCATGATTTTCTAATAGCTTATGATATACATATTCGATTTTGACATGTCTGCAAGTTGAACTCCTCTGAGTTTGGGAAATATGGGGTAATATCCATCCCCACCCCCACCCCAAAATGGTATTTTAAAATGATCATAAATAGTACAATAACTTCCTGGGGACCAATATTTCTATATCAATGTTTGAAGACAAAATGTTTATCATTGTATTCTGCATCTTTTTCCTTCAGTAAGGTATTTTCTATTTTCAAAATCTAAGGCTCTACACTGATGGTTTGTACAAAATTTATGCGATATTTTAAACACGATTTTAAAAATATCTTTATGGTTCCTTTGTTATCAATAATTGTAAGCAACAACATGAACACAAAATGTTTGATATGCGATTGCGCATCTTTTGTGTTCATTAAGTTTATTTCTATCTCGATTTGTTTTCGTTTAAGATTAACACAACATATTATGGTACGTAAATTTGACATTTTAATAAAAGATCAATAATCGCTCCCTAACTTACCGAACATCAATAATTCTATATCACTGATTGAAGTAATAATGTTTGAAAGGTTCATTTGCATATTTTATCTTAAATAATTGATTTTCTATATTTAATGGTTTTGCAAAAATATTTTTATATTCCTCAGCGATTCTAAGAATAACACCATAATTGAACTGCAACAGTTCAGTGGTAAACTTGGTAAAAACTAAAGGTTTATATTTATCAGAGGACCTTTTAGCACGGCCACCACACACACGACACAAAGCATTAACACGCCTTATGTGTTCGCTCAGGCTGTGTTCAAGTGTTTCCTCCATTGCTAGTTCACTGGCACCAATCACAAAATGAACGTCAAGGGTTTATACAGCTGCAGAAACTCTGCACATAGAACACTCATCACCTACAGAGGAAATAATCATTATAGATAAATGTTAACAAACCCCCCCTCCTTCACAAATAAATTGTGCAAGAGAGAGCAAAACAATACAGACTACAAGGAATAGCATAAGAAGAAAAAGTCACTTTGAAGTGCTAAACACGTTAAGGCTGGCATTGAACAGCACAACATTTGAGTTAAAAAACTGAAACACTGATGTATTTGTTGGAAAAAATTTGTTATTAAAAATCATAATTGGAGTAAAACTTCACCAAATAAAACATCAAACTAATGGCAAAAATAATCACAAAAAAATATTTAATGGAATGGAAGAATAACACGTGTACAAAAAACGTGACTGAACGAATTCTGCGAGTTGGCTTTCCTTTCCTCACACTGCCAACTGACACGGCTAATGAGGTCAGCCCGATGTATGCGTGTTGTCCATCAGACGGCCACAAAGGCAGAGTTCATCACTTCCAGCTGCTCGGACAGCAAGTCAAAGATCACTCACAGCACTGGGGTCAGACAGCCTCCAGTAACGACCAGTTCGGGTATGATGACAGCAGGTAGAGGGAAGCTGAACGCCTGGAAAGCTTCACCCTCTTGGAGTCATCCGTGTCTTTTCTTTGGTTTGTACAGTCACTGTCCGTTGACCACTGTGCAAAGTAAACAGAGTAGCGGATATAAACAAAAACAGGTCAACATCCACTTCTCCAACATCAACTTTTTTTTTCATTTAACCCCTTCACTGCCAGAGGAAAACTTGAGAAATTAACAATTGTCTTATTACAACATTTAAAAGAGACATGTTTGTTGGACTCAATATAAGAAAATGGTCTGGAGATGTATCTTTCCTGACTTGTGTAAACCAAAATCCATCATTCCAGGCCAGAGCAGTGACATCAAAAGTTATATGACATCAGTGTAGAGTGGCACAGTAGTAGTGTGTTCGCTTCGTATCAAGTAAACCAGAGTTAGGGGATTTTTCCTCTCACTTTGCACTAGGCCTTGCGGTCTGAACGTGGAGTCTTTCGGATGAGATGATAAACCGACGTCCTGTGTGCTCATGCACTTAGCACATGTTAAACGTTAGGCAACGAAAAATTTGTGATTTCATTTGGTCAAAATTTATCAGTCCCACCTCATCAGTCACACAAAAATCGCATTAAAAAAAAGACGCACGCATTCTCCAGGTGGGAGCAACCCGAATTTCACAGAGACACCTCTGTGACTATAATGTACCTAACCTAACCTAACCAATGACATCACACACAGGTAGCAGACAAGGGGCAGGCAGTGAAGGGGTCAAATGTGGTTATGCATTCGGTGAAGTGATATTTCACTACAACATATTGCATACATGCAAACCCAACACTTTAAAGGGGAAACAAACTTCCACTGAAGGGACTGCAGGAATTGTCAGCAAACCTGCAGATTTGTCACACACCCATCCTCCCCCATCAAATTTTCGCATTCAAAAATTTTCACTGAGAAGCAACATTTTTTCACTTTTGAAAAAAGGATAAGGTTAGTGTCAGCCTAGGATATATTCATAAAACTCAAATAAGGAGACTTTAAGATTGAGGGTCGTAAAATAAGGCACCCACACAGTCATACATCCACACACCCACATACACCATTCACAGTGACCACACAGGCACACTACTCCAATACAGACAGCATGTCAGCCAGCTGTTGATCAGACACCTTCACACACACACACACACACACACACACAGTCATACACACACACACACACATTTACACCATTCACAGTGACCACACAGGCACACTACTCCAATACAGACAGCATGTCGGCCAGCTGTTGATCAGACACCTTCACACACACACACACACACACACAGTCATACACACACACACACACTTACACCATTCACAGTGACCACACAGGCACACTACTCCAATGCAGACAGCATGTCGGCCAGCTGTTGATCAGACACCTTCACCCCACCCCCCCATTACACAGTGACCACACAGGCACACTACTCCAATGCAGACAGCATGTCGGCCAGCTGTTGATCAGACACCTTCACCCCACTCACCCCCCAAACACACACACTTACAACATTCACAGTGACCACACAGGCACACTACTCCAATGCAAACAGCATGTCGGCCAGCTGTTGATCAGACACCTTCACACACACACCCCACCCCCACCCCCACAGTCATACGCACACACACACACACGCACAGTCATACACACACACACTTACACCATTCACAGCGACCACACTACTCCAATGCAGACATGTCGGCCACCTGTTGATCAGACACCTTCACACACACACCCCACCCCCACACACACAGTCATACGCACACACACACACACTTACACCATTCACAGCGACCACACAGGCACACTACTCCAATGCAGACAGCATGTCGGCCAGCTGTTGATCAGACACCTTCGCCATGTTTGTCTTGCCCACAATGTTGGAAACCTTTACCGCAAGATGATGCTTGCACTGCAACACACCAAACAGATATTAAAGTTAATGATAAAATGTTGGCCCAACATCATAGCAACAACAAAATTTCAGCAGCAAATAACAGTACATGTATACAATTTGTTTCTCTCAAAGTAGTAACTAAAGTGTAAGCTTTACAAACGAACTGGTGTCAGATCATTTTGTCAAAGCATATTCATGAAGTGCTGATAACAGAGGAGCAACAGTTAACTTACAGTCTAAATAAAACTGGAATTTCTAATGACATAAGCATGGATCATAAGTTTCTGTAGCTATTTTCCTGTGAAGATAAAACAAATTCCAGGGAACAGTCTTCTTCAAACCTAAATTAATGGGTGAACTTGATGCTATTGTACAATTTCATTTCCATCAAGTAATCAAAATTTGCTTTGGGGTTAATTTTTGTGTGAACATTATGACTCTTAATACAAGAGTTGCAAGGCTCAAACGCTTATTTTGCTAAAACCCCCAAAAACCAAGCAGATTAATCTTTATTCTCTTGAAAACACACACACTTGATGGCCTAACATAGATTCCCTCCCCATGACTGCTATTATTCCGGATTCTGCAACCTGACAAACCAAGGTGTGACTGTGAGTTGGGACTCGGAATAAGCGGTGTGGGAACAACGCCTGTGTACCGCCCGGTAGGACAGCGAAAAGGATTAATTTTGAAACACTTTTATAACCTTTAACATTTGCACCTTTATCCTAGATTTCTTAGTCCACAATTTCTCTGTGCTTATTGTAATCTTAAAACATAAAAATGCCACACAATTACAAGAAACATAAACATGGCCCACTAAAGATCAATAATACATACCATCATATGGTCTTCTTTGTGAAGAACTGAAATAATTAAAAAAAAGACACATTTGATAAAAAAAATATATAATTACCCAAGAACAACAAAATGTTCAAATGAAACAAAATTGATTATGCAAATTTTCATCGAACAACTGGGTCTAGAAATCTGTTCTCCCAATTCTTATGAAGTAGAAGATTGTCCTTTTTTTTTTTTTAAACAATAAGCTAAATTAATTTACTAGGGGAAAAAAGCCTGTATATCAATGACAGTCCAAACTAACTCCCAAATTACAACATGTTCTTTAGTTGATCTCTTAACCCACTCTACAAAAATCTTATTAAAAATCATGTTTTTTACGTGTTTTCCCTCTTATAGCTGGTAAGAAATCTTAAGAAATCTTCCTAGCATAAGAGGGAATGTGACACGTGACATGGGAGGTATTTAACACAATGTATTGCAATACTGCCTCAGTGGATCACTGTAAAATTTGTACTGCCCTCATCTGAAAAAATGCCTTGTTGCTAGTGAAGCACCGACTTCCTTTTTCACTGAATGATTTTGCTCAGACACATGATTAGAACAAACACAAAAATATGAGGTCAAATAAAAATATACCTGAGAAAGTGAAGGCGGGGCAGGAACAGTAATGACTGGTGGCAAAACAGGTGTAAGGGGTGCCAGAACTGCCTATGACCTGCACCAACACACACAAACTAAAAAAGATTAACTTTTGGTATTTTCTCCCACCAGGAGAGAGCGTCGCCGCTCGTGCAGCGCCACCCATTTTTGCATGCTATGTGAGTGCTTGTCATCCATCCCACCGGCACAACATGGCCTACTCCTACCGAATAATGGAATGGGCTTTAACCCCTTGACTGCCAGAGAAAATTAAAGAAAAAGTCATTGGGCAAATCATGCCATGAAAAAGACAACTGATAGTCAATCTGGCAAAATGGTCTGGGGATATTACTCTCTTGACTGTGTTAGAGCAAAAGCCAGCATATCATAGTTATTCCTCTTCATCTGATGACGTCATCAGTGATGTCATCAGGTCAGTACGTGATACGTTGGTGGCAGTCAAGGGGTTTAACGTGCGCGCAAGATCTTGTGCATAATTCGCACACAGGACCTCGGTTTTATTAAGTCTCATCTGAAGGACTAGGTAATAGGAGTAAAGTGTCTTTCCCAAGGAAATAACACCGCCGACGGAGCTGGGTTCGAACCTCCGCACTCGCAAACCAAAAATGAAAAACATTTGTGAAATGGCATCTTGCTTTGTTCTTAGGTCATCCTAAATGCCTTGCAGATAATTTGAGTGGCATAGCCTTCTAGCCTTGAATATTCAAACAAATCAACATCTATCCAAGAGTGGCATAGCCTTCTAGCCTTGAATATGTTATATTCAACATTCAATATTCAAGGCTAAAAGGCTATGGGGTAATGCCACTCTTGGATAGATGTTGATTTGTTTGTATGTTGTCCTCTCCACCATTGTTGATGTGTACTGTGTGGGTGGAGCCGGAGGGTCATAAAGGCGAACTTGGCACATTCTTTTTTGAGAATGATGCTTTGTTTGTTTCACTTTGGTTCTGACCTACGTATTGCTAGATGATTGGTATCGTAATCAACTTTGGTGAAGGGGGAATTAATTAGAAAGAGAGTATTACCCCTTTGTTCAATTTCGTTATAGAAAACTGAGATAGCGACTGTACCTGATAAACGATTCGACCTGAAGGGGAAAGTAGTTTGCTCACAGCACACCTGTCCACTAGTTCCAGAGCTGACAGCAATTGTACCTGATAAACGATTCGACCTGAAGGGGAAAGTAGTTTGCTCACAGCACACCTGTCCACTGGTTCCAGAGCTGACAGCAATTGTACCTGATAAACGATTCGACCTGAAGGGGAAAGTAGTTTGCTCACAGTACACCTGTCCACTAGTTCCAGAGCTGACAGCAATTGTACCTGATAAACGATTCGACCTGAAGGGGAAAGTAGTTTGCTCACAGTACACCTCACTTGTCCACTAGTTCCAGAGCTGACAGCAATTGTACCTGATAAACGATTCGACCTGAAGGGGACAGTAGTTTGCTCACAGCACACCTGTCCACTGGTTCCAGAGCTGACAGCAACTGTACCTGATAAACGATTCGACCTGAAGGGGACAGTAGTTTGCTCACAGCACACCTGTCCACTAGTTCCAGAGCTGACAGCAACTGTACCTGATAAACGATTCGACCTGAAGGGGACAGTAGTTTGCTCACAGCACACCTGTCCACTGGTTCCAGAGCTGACAGCAACTGTACCTGATAAACGATTCGACCTGAAGGGGACAGTAGTTTGCTCACAGCACACCTGTCCACTGGTTCCAGAGCTGACAGCAACTGTACCTGATAAACGATTCGACCTGAAGGGGACAGTAGTTTGCTCACAGCAC
This sequence comes from Phymorhynchus buccinoides, assembly GCA_017654935.2. Classification (NCBI taxonomy): domain Eukaryota; kingdom Metazoa; phylum Mollusca; class Gastropoda; order Neogastropoda; family Raphitomidae; genus Phymorhynchus; species Phymorhynchus buccinoides. Next base: position 26,366,709 of record CM065700.1, on the reverse strand, counting down.
ACCTGTCCACTGGTTCCAGAGCTGACAGCAATTGTACCTGATAAACGATTCGACCTGAAGGGGAAAGTAGTTTGCTCACAGCACACTTGTCCACTAGTTCCAGAGCTGACAGCAATTGTACCTGATAAACGATTCGACCTGAAGGGGAAAGTAGTTTGCTCACAGCACACTTGTCCACTAGTTCCAGAGCTGACAGCAATTGTACCTGATAAACGATTCGACCTGAAGGGGAAAGTAGTTTGCTCACAGCACACTTGTCCACTAGTTCCAGAGCTGACAGCAATTGTACCTGATAAACGATTCGACCTGAAGGGGAAAGTAGTTTGCTCACAGCACACCTGTCCACTAGTTCCAGAGCTGACAGCAATTGTACCTGATAAACGATTCGACCTGAAGGGGACAGTAGTTTGCTCACAGCACACCTGTCCACTGGTTCCAGAGCTGACAGCAACTGTACCTGATAAACGATTCGACCTGAAGGGGACAGTAGTTTGCTCACAGCACACCTGTCCACTGGTTCCAGAGCTGACAGCAACTGTACCTGATAAACGATTCGACCTGAAGGGGACAGTAGTTTGCTCACAGCACACCTGTCCACTGGTTCCAGAGCTGACAGCAACTGTACCTGATAAACGATTTCGACCTGAAGGGGACAGTAGTTTGCTCACAGCACACCTGTCCACTGGTTCCAGAGGTGACAGCAACTGTACCTGATAAACGATTCGACCTGAAGGGGACAGTAGTTTGCTCACAGCACACCTGTCCACTAGTTCCAGAGCTGACAGCAATTGTACCTGATAAACGATTCGACCTGAAGGGGACAGTAGTTTGCTCACAGCACACCTGTCCACTAGTTCCAGAGCTGACAGCAACTGTACCTGATAAACGATTCGACCTGAAGGGGACAGTAGTTTGCTCACAGCACACCTGTCCACTGGTTCCAGAGCTGACAGCAACTGTACCTGATAAACGATTTCGACCTGAAGGGGACAGTAGTTTGCTCACAGCACACCTGTCCACTGGTTCCAGAGGTGACAGCAACTGTACCTGATAAACGATTCGACCTGAAGGGGACAGTAGTTTGCTCACAGCACACCTGTCCACTAGTTCCAGAGCTGACAGCAATTGTACCTGATAAACGATTCGACCTGAAGGGGACAGTAGTTTGCTCACAGCACACCTGTCCACTAGTTCCAGAGCTGACAGCAACTGTACCTGATAAACGATTCGACCTGAAGGGGACAGTAGTTTGCTCACAGCACACCTGTCCACTGAGCTGACAGCAACTGTACCTGATCAACGATTCGACCTGAAGGGGACAGTAGTTTGCTCACAGCACACCTGTCCACTGGTTCCAGAGCTGACAGCAACTGTACCTGATAAACGATTCGACCTGAAGGGGACAGTAGTTTGCTCACAGCACACCTGTCCACTAGTTCCAGAGCTGACAGCAACTGTACCTGATAAACGATTCGACCTGAAGGGGACAGTAGTTTGCTCACAGCACACCTGTCCACTGGTTCCAGAGCTGACAGCAACTGTACCTGATAAACGATTCGACCTGAAGGGGACAGTAGTTTGCTCACAGCACACCTGTCCACTAGTTCCAGAGCTGACAGCAATTGTACCTGATAAACGATTCGACCTGAAGGGGACAGTAGTTTGCTCACAGCACACCTGTCCACTAGTTCCAGAGCTGACAGCAACTGTACCTGATAAACGATTCGACCTGAAGGGGACAGTAGTTTGCTCACAGCACACCTGTCCACTGGTTCCAGAGCTGACAGCAACTGTACCTGATAAACGATTCGACCTGAAGGGGACAGTAGTTTGCTCACAGCACACCTGTCCACTGGTTCCAGAGCTGACAGCAACTGTACCTGATAAACGATTCGACCTGAAGGGGACAGTAGTTTGCTCACAGCACACCTGTCCACTAGTTCCAGAGCTGACAGCAACTGTACCTGATAAACGATTCGACCTGAAGGGGACAGTAGTTTGCTCACAGCACACCTGTCCACTGGTTCCAGAGCTGACAGCAACTGTACCTGATAAACGATTCGACCTGAAGGGGACAGTAGTTTGCTCACAGCACACCTGTCCACTAGTTCCAGAGCTGACAGCAACTGTACCTGATAAACGATTCGACCTGAAGGGGACAGTAGTTTGCTCACAGCACACCTGTCCACTGGTTCCAGAGCTGACAGCAACTGTACCTGATAAACGATTCGACCTGAAGGGGACAGTAGTTTGCTCACAGCACACCTGTCCACTAGTTCCAGAGCTGACAGCAACTGTACCTGATAAACGATTCGACCTGAAGGGGACAGTAGTTTGCTCACAGCACACCTGTCCACTGGTTCCAGAGCTGACAGCAACTGTACCTGATAAACGATTCGACCTGAAGGGGACAGTAGTTTGCTCACAGCACACCTGTCCACTGGTTCCAGAGCTGACAGCAACTGTACCTGATAAACGATTCGACCTGAAGGGGACAGTAGTTTGCTCACAGCACACCTGTCCACTGGTTCCAGAGCTGACAGCAACTGTACCTGATAAACGATTCGACCTGAAGGGGAAAGTAGTTTGCTCACAGCACACCTGTCCACTGGTTCCAGAGCTGACAGCAACTGTACCTGATAAACGATTCGACCTGAAGGGGACAGTAGTTTGCTCACAGCACACCTGTCCACTAGTTCCAGAGCTGACAGCAACTGTACCTGATAAACGATTCGACCTGAAGGGGACAGTAGTTTGCTCACAGCACACCTGTCCACTGGTTCCAGAGCTGACAGCAACTGTACCTGATAAACGATTCGACCTGAAGGGGACAGTAGTTTGCTCACAGCACACCTGTCCACTAGTTCCAGAGCTGACAGCAACTGTACCTGATAAACGATTCGACCTGAAGGGGACAGTAGTTTGCTCACAGCACACCTGTCCACTGGTTCCAGAGCTGACAGCAACTGTACCTGATAAACGATTCGACCTGAAGGGGACAGTAGTTTGCTCACAGCACACCTGTCCACTAGTTCCAGAGCTGACAGCAACTGTACCTGATAAACGATTCGACCTGAAGGGGACAGTAGTTTGCTCACAGCACACCTGTCCACTGGTTCCAGAGCTGACAGCAACTGTACCTGATAAACGATTCGACCTGAAGGGGACAGTAGTTTGCTCACAGCACACCTGTCCACTGGTTCCAGAGCTGACAGCAACTGTACCTGATAAACGATTCGACCTGAAGGGGACAGTAGTTTGCTCACAGCACACCTGTCCACTGGTTCCAGAGCTGACAGCAACTGTACCTGATAAACGATTCGACCTGAAGGGGACAGTAGTTTGCTCACAGCACACCTGTCCACTGGTTCCAGAGCTGACAGCAACTGTACCTGATAAACGATTTCGACCTGAAGGGGACAGTAGTTTGCTCACAGCACACCTGTCCACTGGTTCCAGAGCTGACAGCAACTGTACCTGATAAACGATTCGACCTGAAGGGGACAGTAGTTTGCTCACAGCACACCTGTCCACTGGTTCCAGAGCTGACAGCAACTGTACCTGATAAACGATTCGACCTGAAGGGGACAGTAGTTTGCTCACAGCACACCTGTCCACTGGTTCCAGAGCTGACAGCAACTGTACCTGATAAACGATTCGACCTGAAGGGGACAGTAGTTTGCTCACAGCACACCTGTCCACTGGTTCCAGAGCTGACAGCAACTGTACCTGATAAACGATTCGACCTGAAGGGGACAGTAGTTTGCTCACAGCACACCTGTCCACTGGTTCCAGAGCTGACAGCAACTGTACCTGATAAACGATTCGACCTGAAGGGGACAGTAGTTTGCTCACAGCACACCTGTCCACTGGTTCCAGAGCTGACAGCAACTGTACCTGATAAACGATTCGACCTGAAGGGGACAGTAGTTTGCTCACAGCACACCTGTCCACTGGTTCCAGAGCTGACAGCAATTGTACCTGATAAACGATTCGACCTGAAGGGGAAAGTAGTTTGCTCACAGTACACCTGTCCACTAGTTCCAGAGCTGACAGCAACTGTACCTGATAAACGATTCGACCTGAAGGGGACAGTAGTTTGCTCACAGCACACCTGTCCACTAGTTCCAGAGCTGACAGCAACTGTACCTGATAAACGATTCGACCTGAAGGGGACAGTAGTTTGCTCACAGCACACCTGTCCACTAGTTCCAGAGCTGACAGCAGGGGAGCTTGGTAAACAAAGTGCAGGCTGAAAAGAGAAACAAAAAACAAACACCTCACAAATAATTCATCAAGTGTTTATTAACCCTTTCGCCGCCAGCCATTTTGTTAGCCAAAAAATACCATTAAACGTAACTGTGAGGATACAAAATATTGGGAATTCCTCTGTGACATGTCTAACATTAGGCCTATCCTTACCTCCCAAATTGAAGAAAGGGTCTTCGAAAAACAGGCCCTGATTTTATGCCTTTTTGTTTGTTTTAGTTTTAGTGACATGGGTGCTAAACCATTGTGGTGCATAAATGCGACATTGGCGGCGAAAGGGTTAAAGAACACACACACGTACACACACACCACACACACGCACGCACGCACACGCACACACACACTGTAGCCTTCTGTACTGCCCTACTGCTAACCCGTCAGAGAAAAGAAACGACTATATTACACAAAGTAGACTTCAGATACTTGAACAAGATCACTGAGTACAGTGACCTGAAGCAATAATGCTAAGGCTAAGCACCCATATGACATGCCATGCTTCAGCTTAGGATAAGAAAAACTTACAGAAAAAAAAATCCAGCAAAATGATGTTACCACTACCAGATAAATAAGACGCTAAATAAGTACAAGCCAATCCTAATCTGGAAGTGGAAGGAACTCAGTAATAATGGTGGGGTGGGGTTTTCTAATGTGTGGATAACACAAGAATTAAGATTTAGAATGGAAAACAAGCTCTGTGTCTGACAAGAACATCTTTGATTTTTAAACAGCCAACCAGCAAGGACAAATACATACATGTATAATGATATTTATATGCTTAAATTACTCAGTCAATGGCTGATTTGTTTAGGAGTGTCTATAATTAAAAAATGTGTGTATATGTGTTTCGAGTTTGTGTACGTGGTCTGCTTATGGAATTCATAGTCCATTCGAACTTAATGGTCTTGTGTGACTTATGAGTGCATGTAAGGTAGAACTAGAAGTGCAAAACAATTATCAGATGCAAACAAACAACAACAAAAGCACACACACACAAAAAACCCACAAAATTATTTGGTAGAAATATTACTTACGCCGACAATATCTCCTCTGTCACTGAAAACACACACACACACACACACACACTCATTTGTAGAAAGTACACATACACAACAACACCAATACAACTCAAATCTTGATAGAAATCAAACTGAAGTGCACACACATGTTAAACATTCATAACACATTCAAACACACACACACACACACACACACACACACACACACACACACACGTGACACACACACACACACACAATGAGAGAAGAGAGGCAGTCAGAGATAAAGAGAAGAGGGGGTGACAGAAAGGGAGAAACAAAGGGAGGCAGAGCTTAAGGCTTACTCTTATCTAAAAAAAAGAAAACATAAACAAAATTGAACAATCTGCATGGTGACTTGAACATCATCAGTACATGTATTTAAATGTTTAGCCTTTAGAAGCTACTACCATGAAGTTGAGTAGTACATTAGACTGGAATACAAAAATGTTTTAAGATATATATACAACTCAAAGCAAGTACAAATTTACAATGGAACCTCCCTATTAAGTAATAAGACTCCCTCCTAACATGTGACCTAGAACATTTTCACCAATTTTACACCCTTCATATCCGGACTACTGGGTGTCCCCTTCAATATTATTATCTCTCCGTATTAAATAAGACCTTTGGGGAGCTGATCTTTCAAGGTCTTAATAGGGAAGTTCCACTGTACCTATCAGTCCTAACTGCTACTGTATGTAGGGGGGAACTCAGGTTGCTTAATAACACTAGCTCTCCATGGAGTGGATGGCCAACACGTCAACGGAAGAGATTCACCGACAGTAAAAATAAAAGGCAAGAAAACACACACACACACAAAACCACAATGTAGCGCACACAATCACTTTCATTAGTAAAAGTTAGATTTCAATTAAAAAAAAATACCTTAAAAGACTGTTCAATGAAACAAGTATATTATACTCACAGCTTCCATGTTCCTTGAATACTCTCTCTGCTTCCTGAAAAAGGCTGTCACCAACAAGCACAACCTGATCTGGAAAACAAGCGCAAAAAGTTCTACTTTACTTGATGTGATGATCAAAGTTAATCATGCACACACACACACACACACACACACACACACACAGAGTCACACACACACAGAGTCACACAAACACACACATAGGCTGTCATATATATGCCGTAAATGTAGTCGGCATCAACGCCTTTGCTGAGATGGAAGCGGCACTAGCTTGGCTTGTACTTTGGGCAGTGAACAGCATCAGTGCTGATCTTGATGGAAAGCCTGATCCTCTGCCGTATGCTCTCCAGTGATTCCCAGCCCAGGTTAATCGAGGGAGGGGGGGGGGGGGGGTATTTGGGCTTCTTCTCTGAAGACCCTCTGTTAGTGTTGTTAGCTCTTTCTCAGTTTCTGGCTCTGGTTTCATTATTTTGACGGAGCCTAAAAAGGCTATGAACTTAATGAAATCTGGAGAGTGCACTGAGAGTTAAAAGAATAAAATATTATAATATGATCTATGTTTCATGTTGTCTTGATGTAACTGACAATTTAGATTTTTGGGTAAGTAAACCATAGGCATTTATTTTGCAGTATCCAGGCTGGACCAATCCAGCTACGAAGCGCTCACCGGGGACGAACCTTCATTTATCACTTCTTTCAGTACTTTGACTTATGGCTCCTCATTCCCTAGTTTAGCCTTGGAATGTGGCAGGCCCAGCGTTGTATCGCCTGGCACTGATGATGGTGACTGCCTGTGGTGATGGAGTTCTCTCAGCTGATTCCAGTCCATAAGTGCAGGATCTGGATCTGGATTGTATACGTCGAAGGAGCCTATAAAGGCTATAAACTTGATGGAAACTGGGAGTCTACAGGAGTTAAGTCCTCAGGTGGTAAAGCGGGGATCAGACCTTCAGCCACTTCGCACAGTATTGACGTTGTTGCTTGCAGCGCTCTTGTATAAATTATGTAGTGTTGGGAGGTTTAGGTCTGCCAGCATCTTCTTGGTTACACATCCTGGGCTTCTAGACTTATAGTCTTTCGTGATGAAGGCAAGCATGCTGCTTGCCTCTGGACATTCTCTAGTCTGTCGACATCTTTCTAATTAGTATATTGATCCGTGTAGCTTGGTGGAACAACAAAGCCTTCCTTCCTTTCCGCATAGCAACCAGTCACTTTTGACTATTATGCCGCTGTAAACTTTAGGAGGATCTGTGCAAGACAAACTTAACTATCAAGAAGTAAATAGTGACGTAAAACTTATGCTTTTGAAAACATAACCACACCATGGATAAAACCCACTGGCCTTGATACTAATAAGAAAAAGCAAAAGGAACTAAAATGAAATAAAATGAATTAAACTAAAATAAAATAACTGACTTTCAGACAGACAAACAGACAGCCCTGAAACAAAACCCTTCAGACTTTGTCTGGCTGGAAAATAAAGAGAGAAGGGAGTGTACTCATTGTGATTTGGAGACTCAGGACACAAAAGTGCCCAAGGTCCCCGCCTCAACAGCCTGCTCGGGGAGGTTGTTCCATGCCTTGATGGTACGCGGCAGGAAGCTTGCTTGCCGGTATTGAGTGCGGCAGTAGATCTGGGCCAGCTGCTTTGTTGTGGGCTCGACGTTGGCGTTGTGGTGCTGGGACCAGCTTCTCTCTTATGGTCTTCATAGTGACCAGATTATTCTGGATCTTATAGAGAACATAGCTAGTCTCGCTGTTTCCCTTTAAAACAGCCTCTGCTGTTTTGCATTGCATACATGTCTTTAATTCTTAGACGTATGGATCCATGCAGGGCGTCAGCCACGGAGCAATTCACGGATAAACAGCCCAATCTGGGAGATGGGTGGGAGATTGGGTTAGAGTTAGAGTTGTAACTAATGTAAGTAAAAAATAAACCTAAACCAAAGAAAAACAAACGAAAAACAAACAAAGAAGTCACTCCAACTGAAAGAACAAAAGTGAAAGCTAGGCCTTTGTAAGTTGAAAACAATCAAGATGGCGGCTTTAAAATTATTGAGAGAATGCAGAGCTCATAATTATATGAATTACCTTGAAAGACTGAAATACCTTAATTTACATTCCTTAAAAGGCAGAAGATGGAGTCTGGAGAGGAGACCTGATTGAGACTTACAAGATATTTTATGGCCTTGTTAACATTGATGTTACTAATATTTTCCAACTAACACTTAACTTACTAACAGATTATAACAGAACAAGGAATTCAGAAATGAAAATCCTGATGGGCCATAGCAATACTAATGAGCAAAAATGCACTGACTAACAGAATTGCACAGATTTGGAATGTTCTTCCTACTCAACATAAATGTGCACCTAATACTAATGTATTTAAAAGTCTTCTGGACAGCAATAAAAAATGTAAACAAATGTTTTTTTGAATATGATGAATAAACATATCAAAATTATAATGCGTGTAGCGTGCAAATCTGTCGCTCGTGCAAATCTGTAGCTCGCTACCTATGACAGTCTGTATTTGCGGCATTTTGTGACATTGAGCATGAACCACAAATTTCACTTTGTCCGTGGGTTAGGGATAGGGTTAGGGTTAGATACATGGTTCAAATACAGAAAAAGTGAAATTTGTGAATGTCGCAAATACACACTCTCATAGTAGCGAGCGACAGATTTGCATGAGCGACAGATGTGCATGCGACAATGTGTATGTGCAACTATAACAAATATGTACACAAAAAATGAAGGGGACACTTGATAGGCTGCAAGGCCTAGGCTTATGAGCCAGTCCCCCACTACTACTACTACTACTACTACTACTACATGGGTGAAAGAGATTTAGAAAATAAGGAAAAGGGCCGGGGTCCAGGGGCCTAGGTGGTCCCGGTGGGGTGCAGGGGCAGCACCCTGCTTGGGGGGTCAGGGGGGCGAAGCCCCTCTTGAAGCTGAAAGGAATGTACTATTTAAAACCTATTTCGTGAGCTCTCCTGATGTTTTTTCATGAAATGACATGCAAGTTAAAGGATCAGTCTAATAACTATGCTCTGTGTGTGTGTGTGTGTGTATGTGTGTGTGTGTTTAGTCTCTGTGTGAGTGATTCAGAGAGAGAAGAGAGAGAGAGAGAGTGGAGAATGAGAGAGCGAGCCCATGTGTGTGTCACTCACAGTCACAGTGTTAATCTTAGAGATCACAAACAGTGGTAGGATGCCACACTCACTGAGAGTAACAAGTTGAAAGCGCGGTAAATAGGCCTAGCTGTTAAGCGGATGCAATAGTCTCGGTTAGCGCGTCTTGACATTCCAAATAACTAAGGGGCAATAATTTCCGTTGCATGTGTTAACCGAGTGTGCATCAAGTCCACGTGTTTCGGGGCCTATCGCCGTATCGGCACGCGGTTTGTACTTTTTTTGTTGTTGTTGCTGAAAATTTGAAAGTAAGGAATCCTTTATTTTCTCATGTTCAAATTAAGGATTTCCGCCCCCAGGCGGAAGACTTTCACCCATGCTACTACTACTGTTCTGGTGCAGTTAGCGGAAGATGATGCTTCCCAAATGCACACAACAAACCTTGCGAGTTATTTTACACTTTTTTGTTCTTGTTGTAACTTTACCCCAGCCCTGCTTGAGTGTTTCAAACCCCATCCCTATTCTGGCCGATTACTAATTCAAATTGCAAATTAGGCCGGATTCTTCTTCGGTTTGATTGTATTGGGGTAAGAAAGTCTTCCTCTCTAGTTTTTTCTCAGTATCTTCCTGCCCTTTAAGTTTAACCTTTACTAGTCTTTTTGATTCACAGAGGCTATAGGCAGTAAGCGTTCGTTTTTTCGGTTCTTTTTGCCGGCAGCTCCCTGTAGTTTTCCCCTTCCCAGCCCAGAACTAGGTGGGTTTTGTTTTTGTTTTTTTAAATATAAATTGTTTCCTCTGCTTGATTTTTCCTATTGATTCTAAGCCAATCTGATTGTATGTGTGTTCACTTTTTCTTCCTCTCTCTCTTCTGATTCTTTTTCTATGGTCTTCTTCTTCTTCCAATATATTATAGTTGACAAAACTTCAAAAGTCAGTTCTGACCATTATTTCAACTGGTCACCCCCTAAACTGTGTACAATCACTTCTATATAAAGAAGTTGGTCACCACCACAGAAGAAGAAGAAGAAGGTTGATAAGCCCTATCAAGTATCATAGTCATACCATTCTTTATGCCATTAGAAGATTGAAGCTCGTTTCTCTTTCTGCCTTCATAATGTTCGAGGGCACCCGCCATTGTGCTCATCAAATAACCGCAATCGTCCCAAACAAACCCATAAATAAAATGGCTAGCTATATCAATGTACTTCCAGAAGCCGTACAAATCCACGGTTAGTTGTGGACCATCTTGATCTTGATTATAGTTGAAAGAACCACGCTGTGGCATTATATCAACAAAGCGATGCTGTTTCACTGGGCCTACACAACCTCCTGTTCTCCCGATTTTGTTAGAATTTGAAAGTTTACCATGCCAAAGCACTGACAATCTTCACCGGCCATGCTTAGTGTGCGTGTTGGGTGTTTTTTTCATTTAAATTTGCCTGATCGAGGTTTTCTAGCGGCCCAAAAGCGCTTGATCACAGCCCCCATGCAGGTAGTCTGATAAGCTTGAAAGTTATATAGCATCACTGAAGGGAATGCTCCACCAGTGGCCGAGTGACCGTCTTCCTCAGGCTCACCGACGTCAGTATTGTCCTCAGCATCTTAAATTCTTCAAGCCCGCACTTCTATCAACTTGGAAACCATATCCTGCAAAACGTAAATTCAATCCCCGGTTATCTTGGAGTTCAACTTGAAAGTAGTTGGTCCGAGCACATCGATCAGCAGCCGGAATTGCCAAAAGAGAAAATGCCAGCACTCGGGCTACTAAGGAGGAATTTGCGCTTTTGCCCCCAGGAATGCAGGAAAGCGGCCTACACCTCGCTGGTCAGGTCTGCCCTGGAGTACAGCTCCATCGTTTGGGATCCCTATCACTGTGATCAGAAACACATCGACAACTGCATGAGCTTGAGGGAATTCAGCGCCGTTCTGCACTCTTCATTAGGCAGGGTTATTCCTAGAGAAACCCAGGCTGTGTCAGTGACAAGCTTCACTGAATAACTAAAACTGAGCCCCCTCCAGGAGAGACGCGGAAAACACCACTCAGGTCTCACTTTTCTACTGATTCAATCAAGATCATAAAATTATTGGACACGTAGGGGAAGACGGGGTAAAAAGCGCATGGGCGGGTAAGAAGCCCACCCCAATTAGCTCATGAAATAAAGAAAATTTCAGTCAAATTTGCCCATGAGACGAATGCTAGACATTAACGCTCGTCTCATGGGCAAAATGAGACTGAAATTTGCTTCATTTCATGAGATAATTGGGGTGGGCTTCTTACCCGCCCATACGCTTTTTACCCCGTCTTCCCCTACGTGACTTTCCAGCGATTATATGACTCCTGTCTGTAAGACCAAAAAGATTACTGAGAAGATACGCGCACGGCCCAAAATATCATCACACAGTTCGCAAGAAATAACAGCCGCTTCCAATTGTATAATTTTAATTATTGAATATTCTTCTTCTTCATTTGATTTATTTTTGCTCTCCCCAAAGTTCTGTTGGTGATTCATGACCAGAGTTGGTTTTCTGCCAACGTAACCGATGCAGATGCAGATGCCTGTGTAGCTCTTCTCCCCCCGCCCTCCACTTCACCTTTCCGGCCCCCTGAAGAGTGAATGCCCTTGTCAGTACTGACCAGCAAGAGCAACTGATACCGGCTCTCACTGTCAAGGGCGTTAATAACCCTAGTTGCAATGGCCTATAGCCTAAGAGTGCTGTCAAGCAGTGCCATTTTGCCATTTTGTCATCCTCTTAGTCTTAGTGCCATTTCGCCATCTTTACTTAACTCCTTCACTTGATCCATTCCTCGCATTCAATAAACCATCACACGGATACTAACGTACGCGCCAGCGTTCACTCAAACACACAGACAAGGGCGAACATGTGGATATAGCCTCCCCCCCCCCCCCTCGCGCATTGACACACACACACACACACACACACACACACACACACACACACACACACACACACACACACAGTCACCCCCCCCCCCCCCCCCACACACACACACACACACACACACACACACACACACACGGCACACACACAGAGCACAAGCAAGTTTAAATTAAGGTATTCTTTTCATGCCAAACTAAGCTTTCATGTCCACAAAATTTACATCACTTCAACATGCCCCAATATAGAAAATAGACTGAACCGCACAGTTTACAAGTTGGTGTAAATAAACTGAAAGATGCACCCTCATCGTACAGTTGCGAAGCTCAGTCTCACATTCTTACAGAACTGGGAATACAGCAATGCTGTGACACACTTTCCGTCATTTGAATTGGTTTATTCAGTATTTCTTGAAAATCATAAACACAACACCTGTTATAAAGTATTCTGATGATTCTGCTATTGAAGATCTTTCCAACTCAATTTCTACCTATTTTAGTAAAAGTTCTCCTCTTGGTGCAAACATAATTATTTAGATCTTAATGCTGTTAAAACAAAAGAAATGGTAATCGATTTCCGTAAAAACCCTATTCCAGTACCACAGCTTGTTATCGGTGACCAGACTGTTGAACGGGTAGATGAATACCGCTACCTGGGCACAGTTTTGGACAACAAACTTACATTTGACAGAAACGTTAATTCAGTGCATAAAACATGTCAGTCCAGAATCTTTTGTTTGCAAAAATTAAGAAATATTGGTGTCTGTACAGATGTTCTTAAAATCTATTATCGCTGTTGCATTGAGTCTGTCCTCGCTGTTTCTTTTATGTGTTGGTATGGAAGTTTGAGTGTAAGGAGCAAGCGTGTGCTGAGTGATACGGTGAATGTGTGCAGTAAGGTTGTGGGTGCGAGGTGTGACGAGGTAATGGGTTAAAAGGCTAAGTCCCTAGGGAAGACTTTTAGTGTGTTAAATTTTCAAGTAGAAAATTTGCTTTTAGTCCACTTCTCTAGTGTATGGGAGATGAGCAACTTTCCCGGCCCCTTTTCATCTAATAAATTTATATTTGTGCCCGGGTTCTGGCTCGTATGATTGTAAGAAATACAAGTGGTTGATTTGCTCTTAATGGCAGACAGAGAGAAGTAGGGTTTTACATGAAATTACAAGACTCCCACTCTCATCAGTCTGACCAAAGGGTTCAGGATTATTTGACACTTGTATTTTATTTACTCACAAAATCTGCATAAGATTATGCAACAATAATAATAAAGCAGCTCAATGGCGCCAAAACAAAATATGGATAAAAAACAATGGAATCCGAAAGGATTTACAAGACTTTTGTCTTTCTATAAGGTTCGCCCCATGCCGGAAGGGTTACTAATTATCTTCAGTGTCCGTAGGAAAGTTCAAATGATTGGCGCAGTCCGGTGGACTTAGCTGTTTCAAGTTCCTCCGTGGTGATCGGCGAGTGCTGGGTTGGCTGGGCTTGCTCGTCAGATGAGAGTAGCTCCCAGTCGTTCCGGTTACGGCTTCACGGGATGGCACGGTTCAGGCGTGGTCTCCTCGCGGATTCTGGGTGCGGGTCGTCTTGGCGACGGACCCGTCTTGGTGCTTGGTGGAGTCCGGGATGATCGTCCGGCCCACATGCCCTGCTGATAATCACAGGTGGATGTAGATCTCTATGGCTTAGAGACAAGGGGCTTCAGTCGGCAGGGAATTAGTGAATCCCAACCGGCTAGAAGGCTTCCCTTGTACAATAGCACTAGTTAATAAATAAACTGAATTTCAGTTAACAAACTGAGATCAGTAAAACATAAAAGGTGATCAAGACAACATCACTCTCCATCCAACACCTGGAAAGGAATGGTATCATAAAGTGCAAGATTGCGGCCCATAGGTTTCCTACTAAAAATAGACAAATGGGTTAGTAGGCATAAACTCCTGTTCTGGTACCAAAAGTGTTAAAGTCAAAAACACACACACACAAATAATCAGTGCACATAAATAGAATAGAATGTTTACCACTTCTTTTCTATAACATATCTATCTACTCCTTATTCATCATTGAACATAGGATCTAGATCAAAACTAGGGTCAAACAAACAAGATCTCAATCACCAGCCATCAATAATACTTACTAGTGGGCTTATTATGACTGGTTGAGAGTGTTGCTCTAGCTACGTTTCAGCATCTTGTGTGAAAAACTTTTCTCACCACTCCAATTATAGCCTTCACTTTCAAACAATGAAAGCCTGCTATTGGTTTATTACAGTCGACACGTCACAAGATGATGTTCAGAGTGTACAGAACAATCACGCGCCTATTACATCCTTATCACATGCCGGACATTCAAAACCTTCTCGTGATTGGAAAGGCAAAACCGTCTTCAAAGGGAGATAACCGTGGTTGTCACTTTCTTGTGATGGGTAAGGACGAGGTGTCTTACAAAGGGAGCCGACTGTTGATATCACTATCTCGTGATGAGACGGTAGATAAGAGGGGGGGGGGTGAAGGGAGATAACCTCGGTAGGGGTTACATGCCGACCGGGGAGACAAATCGAACTTCAAACAGACAACGCCCTTACTCGGCGTTCTCTTTGGTGGTGGATGGCAATTAACGTGGCGGCCAAGTAAAGAAATGAAAAGGAGAGAGGGTGGGGGGGGGGGGGGGGGAGAGAAGAAATGGAGAAAGTGGGTCGCGCGGGACACTTACGTCACAGAGGCCCCCCGAAGAAAAGATTCTGGTACCGGAATCTTCCTGTGGAACGCCGACTCCACTTTCGACTTGGGCGACAGGGACAAATTAGTGGGGAGACTGGGTCGGCTGGAATGGTGGAACATCTGGTCGCAACACAGAGTTCAAAGGAGCAGGTGGGTTAGAGATCAGTGGAATGGATTCCGACTGAGGTTGGTGCGGCAATCCTGTGTTGAGTTGTCCCAAGGTTGATTGCAGAATAGCAAACACCTCTTGCCTGAGTTTCCCCTTTAGCCTGGATTCATCATTGCTGATGATGTGGTTTGGTAGGCCGATTCGGGCGAAAATGGCTTTGAGTGCCGCGGCTATCTGGCTAGCATCAAGTGAGGAGATTGGGGCGGCATCGCACTGCATGGTACATATGTCGACCACGGTGACTATGTACCGGAATTTCTTCTTCCGTTGAGGTAGAGGCCCGACCAAGTCGACTGCCACTCGCTGAAAGGGAGGGGTAGGTGAGGGCTGGATGTGTGGCGGCCTGTCCCGATAGTACCTTCGGTGGGTGTTTGCGGGTACAGTGCTGCCTTTCACCTGAGGTACCTGTGGCGAGTGGTCTTGGGTCGTTAGGCGGACATTCCTTGGGAAGGATTTTCCAAGTTGTGGCGGACTTGGGGACTTGGGACAATCTGGATTTGCCGCGTTGAGAGGTTTCTTCCCCACTGAGGGAGATTTGCTCTTTGGGAAGGAGGGAGGGAGTTGGTTTGTGGATTGGGGAGAAGGGAATGCTGCTGAAACAATAGCAGGTTGAGAGGGGTGCCCTAAAAACACATACTGTGATCCCAGTATGAGGTCATAGACAGGACTGTCCATGAGCACTGCCTTGATGGGTCCCTTTACATATCTGGTGTCGACATTGATTATGGCGACTGGCAAAGTGGATGGGGGGATTGCAGCATCAGGGCCTTGCAGAGAGATGAAGTCTCCCGTGTATGCTGACGCGGGGACTAAGGATCCGCAGACAATTGCGTCGCATGACAGTCCAGTGTCATAGAGACACTGAACAGGGATGTTGTTGACAGTCGCCTGTCCAACGACTGACGGTGTGCCTGGACACTGTACTGGGGAGGGGTTTGTGCAATTCTGCGAAGTCGAGACGACTTGCATAGTTGCAACATTTTGCCGCTTGTAAGCAAGTTTCCTGCAGTCATCCCGATTGTGGGTGTTCGACTTGCAGTATGAGCAGAATAAGGGTTGTCCCAGTGGTTGTCGTTCATGGGTAGAACCGTTTGACCCACTGTTGGAGTTGGGGTTAAACCTGCTCTGCTGTGAAGCAGTGGACCCAACTACTTGCTGTAGTTTTGGCCTTTTAGGGGCGCTAGGTTCATCATGGGCTAGAGTGTATCGGTCACTTAGCTGGATGAGGTCAGCCAGAGTTGTGGCACCTTGTTCGGCAGTAAAGGTGCGTAACTCTGGGGACATGGTTTCGCGCAGTTGCTCGCCAACCATCAGTTCCCGTAAATCCTCATAGGACTCTGATTTGGCAGAAAGGGACACCCATTTTGTCAGATAGTTCCCCAGTCTATCTGAAAATTGGGCATAGGACTCTCCCCTACCTTTTCTGGTTGACCGGAACTTTTTCCGGTAGGCGTCAGCTGTCAACTCGTATCTGTTGAGCAGGGCTTCTTTCAAAGCTGGGTAGTCGGTAATTTGGCTTGACGGAAGTTTGCTGTACACCTCATAAGCCACACCCCTGAGACTTTGGGCAAGCTTGAGGTTGAATTTTTCCGGAGCAAGCTCAAATTCCTGGGCCAGTCTTTCAAATCTATCGAGGAATGCATCGATAGACTCGGTTGCCTCATTGAATGCCTCCAATGTGAAGGTCATGGCTGAGGTATGAATGGGAGGGGGAAAATTTTGAGGGGCAGCAGTCTCAGAGTCTGCTGAGTTTTCTAGCTGCTTCATAGCTAGCTCATGGTCTCGCGCTTTTTCTCGCTCAGTGGCCTCAAGTTCGAGTTCTTTATTTTTGGCATCCTGCACTAGTTGCCTCTGCCTTAACTCATGAGTACGGATTTGCTCTTGCTCCTGAGCGTCGCGAGCTTTATCAGCCTCTTGCGCCTCATGAGCTCTCTGTTTGTCTTTCTCAGCTTCCTCCCGAGCTTTATCAGCCTCTTGAGCCTCATGAGCTCTCTGTTTGTCTTTCTCGGCCTCCTCGCGGACTTTATCAGCCTCTTGAGCCTCCCGATCTTTATCTGCCTCTTGAGCCTCGCGAGCTTTATCTTTGTCATATTCAGATATGACAAAATTTGCTAACTCTTGGCCTGACAATCCTAGAGATTCTCCCCATTCTTTAAGTTCCCTCCTAAGTTTAACAATCTCAGCCATGGTTGTAAATACAACTATTCAAAATAAAAACAAAGCTGCTGAGTTGAATGTATCAAACAACACTTAACTATTTCAGCATAAACAGAAATAGCATGCACATCAAAATAAAGTCATAAATAGCATTCAAACAAATCAAATCAAAACACAGTGAACCAAATCACAATAACTTTCCCAGTGGACACAAGATAAGTTTTGAAAAGGAACTACCGTTTGAATTGAAATTTGTTAGACTTTATGAAAAAAAATATCCCGGACGCGAGCCCCCAATTAGATGTGACGAGGTAATGGGTTAAAAGGCTAAGTCTCTAGGGAAGACTTTAGAAAATTTGCCTTTAGCCCACTTCTCTAGGGTATGGGAGATGAGCAACTTTCCCGGCCCCTTTTCATCTAATAAATTTATATTTGTGCCCGGGTTCTGGCTCGTATGGTTGTAAGAAATACAAGTGGTTGAATTGCTCTAAATGGCAGACAGAGAGAAGTAGGGTTTTACATGAAATTACAAGACTCCCACTCTCATCAGTCTGACCAAAGGGTTCAGAATTATTTGACACTTGTATTTTATTTACTCCCAAAATCTGCATAAGATTATGCAACAATAATAATAAAGCAGCTCAATGGCGCCAAAACAAAATATGGATAAAAAAACAATGGAATCCGAAAGGATTTACAAGACTTTTGTCTTTCTATAAGGTTCGCCCCATGCCGGAAGGGTTACTAATTATCTTCAGTGTCCGTAGGAAAGTTCAAATGATTGGCGCAGTCCGGTGGACTTAGCTGTTTCAAGTTCCTCCGTGGTGATCGGCGAGTGCTGGGTTGGCTGGGCTTGCTCGTCAGATGAGAGTAGCTCCCAGTCGTTCCGGTTACGGCTTCGCGGGATGGCACGGTTCAGGCGTGGTCTCCTCACGGATTCTGGGTGCGGGTCGTCTTGGCGACGGACCCGTCTTGGTGCTTGGTGGAGTCCGGGATGATCGTCCGGCCCACGATGCCCTGCTGATAATCACAGGAGAAGGTGGATGTAGATCTCTATGGCTTAGAGACAAGGGGCTTCAGTCGGCAGGGAATTAGTGAATCCCAACCGGCTAGAAGGCTTCCCTTGTACAATAGCACTAGTTAATAAATAAACTGAATTTCAGTTAACAAACTGAGATCAGTAAAACATAAAAGGTGATCAAGACAACATCACTCTCCATCCAACACCTGGAAAGGAATGGTATCATAAAGTGCAAGATTGCGGCCCATAGGTTTCC
>CM065700.1:26305624-26343124 GCA_017654935.2 Phymorhynchus buccinoides | reverse complement strand
TTTAGCCATATCTCGGGCACCGATCAACATAGGATGTTGAAATTTGGTATGAAGGTGGTTTGGCGTATGCCCGTTCTGATGATGGCATACCGATCAAGGTCAAGGTCAAGGTAAAAAAGATCGCTGGAGCCTGAAAATCGGAGGGTCATTTTGTTCTCCTTCTGTCTGTCCCAAGGATATCTTTCGAACGGGTTGACAGAATCACGTCAAATTGTGTGTGCTGGTGTGTCACCATGAGAGGAAGGCATCCGCGCAAACCATATTGCCGTCGTGACCTTGACCTTGGCGTACGACCTTGAAAACCGAAAATCTTTCAGGGGCCATAACTCCCACACCGTTAGTGTTAGAGTCTTCAAGTTTGGCATGAAGGTACTTTGGCTTATGCCCGTTCTGATGGTGGCATACCGATCAAGGTCAAGGTCACGGTCCGGGCGATCCGTAGGCCTTGAAAGTGGTAGGGGTCTACACATTGGGTTTTAAGCCATATTGTCCACATTGGTACTTGACAGAAGCGCTTCAGATTGTGTGTGGTACTGTATACCCTAGAGAAGAAAACATCCGAGCATAAATTATCACCATGCTGACCTTGACCTTGAAGTGTGACCTTGAAAACCGAAATTTCCTTCTTTGCGCTATATGTTTCTTCTTCAAGCTGTATCTCGTGAACTAGAAGACAGAATCCCTTCCAATTTTGTGTCAGGATGTGACACTCTACGGGGTGTCGCAAGTGCGTGGCATTGCTGGTGACGGACATGTCTGCCGCTCGGCGACGCCCTTGTTTTTTATAAATTGGATACTAGCCCAAAACAACTAGAGAGGTTATAACATATTATGTTGTCCACTTGGACGAGCCTAATGCTGGGGTAGGTCGGTATTTTTGTTTGTTGGGAACTGGAGCTACACGGCAGATCCTTGTCGGTAAAATCTTAACAAGTTCCATGAAGGCTGTTAGGGTTTGATAAAAAGAAAAGAAATGAAAACGCAGCATCATTCAAACGATCAATTAATTACGAAGGTTGTTAGGGTTTAATAACAAAAGAAAAATGAAAACGCAGCAATACAATTGATATGTAAACAGCATAATTATCAACCAAAATATCATTATTTTTTTATAAGTCACAATCATGTCAGCATTGCCGCTCTCCAATGGCTTTTCATAATTTTCATTATACATATTCATGTATTTACTATTCGTAAACTATCGCATTAACCATTTTTAAGAGTGGGGTGTTTTTTTAATAGGGGAAACAAAACCACAAAACCATCGTTTCTTCTTCAGTGTATTGTTGTTGTTGAGTTCTAGCATGGTTTGATAGAAACTAGAAGCTGGATCAGTCGAATTTCTAGGGCAGAGGGTCACAAACAACGCCACAGAAAGCTAGCGTGTACTTTTGCATGGAAACTAGAAGCTGGATCAGTCGAATTTCTAGGGCAGAGGGTCACAAACAACGCCACAGCCGGAAAGCTAGCGTGTACTTTTGCATGCGACCTGGTACTGTACTGTAGTGGTAAAAGATAAGAGTTGCACGCTTGAAGGGGCACCCTGACGGATGAGATTTTGCAAGAAACACGCCGAGATCACCAGACAGAAAGAGAGCCCTTTCAAGGATCGGAACACTCACTTTGCTCTGGTTTCCTACAAATCAAACCGTCAAAACGTTGATTCCTCCTTGGCGGAGTTGCCGGAGAGAGAACTACTTGTGACCATTTTGGACGGGGTGGGTGGAGGCCACTCAGAGTGGTTGAAGTTTTTCTTCTTCTTTGTAGTGCAGTAAACAAAACTTGGAGCTATTTCCATTGTTGTGAGCGAAACTCCTTTTGGTAAACTGTATAAAAACTGTATTGTGGACATTTAGTGCAAACGCCGGATTTGGTCTAAGCGACTCAGGCGGCCATTAAAAAAGAGAATGCACATGGCTTCTTTTTCACTGAAAGAATCTGACTTCCAGCACCTCTGCCCAGGAGGAATCGCCAATTTGACGGTTTTAAGGAAACCAGAGCAAAGTGAGGGTTGCAATCTCCGTAAAAGGTGTTTTCCAGGGCCTGTATTCACGTTGAGATAGCATGAGACTTAGCATCATGCTAACTTAGAAGCTCTTCCAAAAGTCCTATTAAATCCTACAGGACATTGGAAGAGCTTCTAAGTTAGCATCATGCTAAGACTTAGCATCATGCTAACTTAGAAGCTCTTCCAAAAGCTCTTCTATAAGACATTGGAAGAGCTTCTAAGTTAGCATGATGCTAAGTCTCATGCTATCTCAACGTGAATACAGGCCCTGGTGATCTTAGCGTGTTTCTGGCAAAAAACGTATCCGTCAGGGTGCCCCTTTAAAACACCCCGCTGTTTTTTTGTTCCCCCCCCCCCCCTCCTTTTTGGCTCACGTCGTTTTTTAAAACAAAGTGAGTCTATAGTATTGTACATGTTCGGTTGTGTGTGTGTGTTGCGTCCGTGGCCCCGACCTTTAACCTTAACTCAAACCTTAACGTTGTCATTTTCTCTAAACATATAAGGCGTTAGAGGGTTAAAGTTAGCAGGATACTGTGTTTTTCTGAAAGCTTGGTCAATATGCTTTTCAATTTTACTTGTTTGCCAAAAATAAAAATAGGGCTCCACTATGTTACATGCGCATATATAAACATACATATAATTAAATTTTAAAGAAAGGGGTAGGGGTAATTTAATGCATAGAAATAATTTAATTTACACAGTAAAATAAAAATTAATTCTGTTTTCAGATGCACAAGTGTCTACATAACAGTATTCTCTCTATACAGGCATGAGAATTGTCATGGGAATTCCCATGCCTGCTATAGTAATAAAAATCAGACGTGAGCCTTGAAGGCTTTGCCTCTTGTTTATGTTTAAAAGAACACGAGGCACACTTTACATTTTATTGTGGCACACTTTTTGAACTCATTGCTTAGGCTGCTCTGTGAATAAGCCAACAGAAGCGTGCGAAGTTGGATTTGAGGTTATGGGGACGAAATGACTGAGAAGGGGAGGGAATGGAGGGGAGGGGACCAGTCCAAAAAGTGTGCCACAATAAAATGAAAAGTGCGCCTCGTGTTCTTTTAGACATAAAAAGGGCAAGGTTGTGTACTCCGATTTCATCCCCCCACCTCTCTCTCTCTCTCTCTCTGTGAAAAAGAAAGAATGTATTTTCTTCTTTCCGATGGCTTGTACCCACGTGTCGTCATATCCCGGCGGCCACAAGGAATGCCAGATCGATGCTGTTTACACACAAATCTGACTAAGATGGCGACACTTCCGTTGGAAGGGTCGAGATGCGCACGCAGATGGGGGGGAGCCATCGGGGATCCTGCCCCACGCCCAGTCTTCGTTTAGGTTGCAACTGGCGCACAGGATGCATGCGAGTTTGTGTCATCTGATTCCACCGTGTGTGCGAACACGTGCGTGCGTGTGTGTGTGTGTGTGCGCGCGCGCGCGTGTGTGTGTGGAGAAAGAGAATATTTAGCAACGTTTTGAAACTCGTCACAAAACGTTTAGGACCACCTACAAACTGATAATTTGCAACTGAAATAAAGGATAGCCTAAACATAAACGGACTAAACTTCGTCTGTTATTTCGGTAAGCATCATTGGACACATGGTTTTTATGTTCCATTTGCTTTCCATTAAAAGTGTCTATGAATGCTAGCTGTTTTTTTGTTTTTTTTAAGTCAGATTTTCTCAAATCTGCACATGTCATTTTAATAAAACTTTTGTATTTTACAGTTGGGGGCCTTTACAAGAAAACGACAACTAAGATGCTTGTGCAAGAACACAATTCTGTAAAAAAGTTATTTCACAAAATATTTGATAATTTCAAGTTTTAAAATTAAAAAAAGGAAAAAAAGGCCCACAGAAAATTCAGCAAAGGATTCCCGCAAAGCGTGGGGACAAGCAAGAAAATTAAAGGAAATGGATCAAGTGACACTTGTTTGTGAAACTGTTTGCAGCCCAAGCACTAAATGATATTTTTTAAATGGTAATTTTTTTTAAAGGAAAATGGTCATGTACTTTTATCATCTGTATTGGGAATAAAAATGGACCCTACCGCAGTTGTTCTATTTTGGAAATCCATTACAACGCTGAACGAACGAAATTTAAGGCTTTATGTCCTCGACCTGGGAAGGCACGTAATGGGACATTAAACCCCCATTACAACGCTAGAAACTGGGACAGAAGTACAGCCTGATACCCCTCTACGATAGAGTGGTTTCACCCAGTGCACTTTTGTTTGGGTTAAACCCTGGGCTGTTTCACAAGGGCTAACGTTGCGTAGCGTTCGCTCAAAACGGTATAAAAACCGCTTTGCATACAGTTTAGCCAACGTTTTGTTCTCTCTCGTGCTCTAGCACGCCGCAAACTGTTAGTTGCATCATGGGAAATGTGCAACTTTTTTTTTTTACTTCCGGCTAAAATTAGTTCTCGCGAGAACGTAACGTTTTGCTTACGTGATACAGACAAATATTCTTCACTCTACAGCGAAAATATATGGGATGATTTTAGCAAATTAAACAAATACAAGTATTTTTTTAGTGCTCTTTCTTAATTTTTCGTCATGTTAGATGGCATAATGTAGTGCAAACTTAATTTTCTGCTCACAAATAGACTGACAATGAAATCAAAATATTTGTACAACCTGTCAGAGGTATGATTTATCTCCTTTTTGATAGCAACTCTTTTCTCTCTCTGACAGTGTTAGAGTTATCTTTACTTAGCTAACGTTATTTGCGGTTAGTGGTGTTTCTTAGACGCCTTTTGGCGTAACAGTAATTCGCGCGGCGACCGTCCTCTAGAGAAACTAAATCCTGCAAACGAAGAGACCTGGGACGGTATTCACGTTGAGATAGCATGAGACTTAGCATGATGCTAACTTAGAAGCTCTTCCAATGTCCTATAGGATTTAATAGGACTTTTGGAAGAGCTTCTAAGTTAGCATCATGCTAAGTCTCATGCTATCTCGACATGAATACCGTCCCTGGGGGAGAGTTTCTCTAGACGACGGTCGCCGCGCGAATAACTGTTACGCCAAAAGGGGTCTAAGAAACACTTTAGAAAACGTTTGCGGAAAAATATAATAAGCTCTTGTCTGATTGGTAAAAAAAGAAGGTATTATTTTAACCAAACTTTAATGGACCAATCAACAACAAGAAATGTATTCACCCCATGCAAGCCACATAATACTTCGCCGAGAGATACTTTTGGGGCAGGCTCAGAGCGCTTCGCGACCTATCGGCAAACGAAGGGCGTTTCTTAGACAGTTTTTCCCGATTTGCGCTCGCCCTGGGTGTCGTTTCACAAGGGATAACGTTACGTAGCGTGCGCGCAAATCGGCAAAAACGGTATAAGAAACACCCTCCGTTTGCCGATAGTTCCCAAAACGTTTTGTGGCCACTTTGGTAGTAGCTAATGGCAAACGAGTAGTTGCATCATGGGAAATATACAACTTTATTCTTTTACTTCCGGTTATTTTAGTTCTCACGAGAACATAACTTTTTCAAAAATGGAAGACAATATCAAGAAATGTATGGCATGATTTTAGCAAATTAAATAAACACAAGTATTTTTTAGATCTCTTTCTTAATTCATCATGTCAATGGCATAATATAGTGCAAACGTAATTTCTGCATACAAATATACGTAAATTAAATCGAAATATTTGTACAACCTGTCAGAGAGGTATGATTTATCTCCCTTTTCATAGCAACTCTTTTCTCTATTTGACAGTGAAGAGTAAGGTATTAGAGTTATCTTTACTTAACGTCACATTCGAGGTTATTGGTGTTTATTAGACCCCTTTTGGCGTAACAGTTATTCGCATGGCGACCGTCCTCTAGAGAAACTTGACCCAGTTCATCCACACATGACAGGGTCAATTTCACAGCAAAACACCCTGCATGTCTAACGAGGCTTAAGAAATAACTTACAATATAAAACCTCAGCGAAAAGAAAATCATATATTATGTAACTATATAGCCGATGAGGTTTAACCGAGGCGTGGTTACTGGTACACCTATCTCAGTGTATTGTTGAAAAAAATCGGGACTTTACTGGTGGTGCACTGCCTCCGGGCTTTGCCTCCAGTATTGTTCCCACCATCTTTGTATCTACAAATGTCCCATATGTGTCTGTTCCAGACCGAGAGGACGTAGAACACCATTTTTCATGCATCATTCAGCGAAAACAATTACAAGCCCGTGTCTGATTGGTTGAATGGGTCAATGAATAACAAGACTAATGTTAGCTGTGATAATCTTCTTCTTCTGCATTCCTAGGCCATAATGGATAAGGTACGCCCTATGTGTCCGGTTTTCAGTTTTCACTGGTCTCCACGCTGCGTAGAATACAGCCAACACATTCCGATTTTGGAGGAGCTCGAAGGAGAAAATATTTGGAAGATTTACACACAAAAAGGCGGAGAATAAGTCAGAAAGATAGTAGACGACAGAAAGTTGAAGACAGAGTCAAAGAGAGTGACATAGAGGAAATTACAAGCACAGAACTTCCAGAAGGTGGATGAGGTATTTGTACAAAAGACACCCCCCTCCCCCCGGTATTCCCACGGGGAGAGCCCTGAGAATAACATCCAGGGTCGATTGTCACAAGCGAGTAGCAATGTTGGGAATGCTCGCAAATGTTTTTGCAAATATAATTGTTTTCCAGACGTTTTTTTGCGCCAAATTTCATGAAGCGCTTGCAGTCAATCCCATGGGGGCTGTTCCAAATCAGCGGGCGCTTTGAAGTTTTCATAGAAAATTTGGCGTAAAGAGTATATGTTTGCCGAAAAATTTGCAAGTGTTTGAAAACTTGCTTCGGACTTCACACTACACTATCACTGATGTGAATCATGGTAACAATACAACTTTCATTTTTTAACTTCCTGATTTTGAAATCTTGCATGAACGGACTCGGAAATCAAGATGGCAATCTGAATAAATAAAACTGAGACAGAGAGTATTCGTTATTCATAAACGGGATGATTTTAGCAAATCTTACTAACTAAGTGATTTTGAGTTCTCTTTCTCACTTTTTTCATGTTAGATGGCATCATACGTGTTTAATGTAATATTCTTGCCATGGTTATAATGATATTTTAAAACAAGCGCGAAATCGCAATTGTTTGTGGCACGCGGTCTATTTTTACCACTCCAATCATGAGTCACCTCCCCTGGCTTTTCAATAATTTTAATCTGTAAACCAGAATGTTATCTCTGCACCATTTCGTAACTTTTTATATCTTTTGGAAAACATTTAAAACTATGTATCCTACTTATACTCATCGAAAGAAGCACTGCATACTCGTCGTGTCTGTTGCAGTGTCTGTATTATGTATGTTTATTATTTTGTACGCTTTTAAATACATCATTTTAAAGAGCGGCCTCAATTTGAAGAGTAGCCTCGATTTGAAGTGCGACAATTTTGTCAAAATGTGCGACAATTTTGGACCGACAGACAGACAGACCGACCGACCGACAAAGTGAGTTATAGGTTTGTGGCTTGAGCCACAAACAAAAATCACAGTACTGGCTATTTTTGTTTCTAAATGTGATTTAAGTCTGAAAAGACCCTACGTTTTTTGTTTGTGGCTCAAGCCACAAACCTATAACTCACTTTGTCGTTCGGTCGGTCTGTCTGTCTGTCTGTCTGTCCAAAATTGTCGCACATTTTGACAACATTGTCGCACTTCAAATCGAATGAATGAAATATAGTGTTTTACGTCCTCTCGGCCCGGCAGGGCACATATGGGACATTTGTAATTGATTAGTTGTTTGAAAATAAAATAAAACAAACGCAACAAAGGTGGACGATACAAGACGTGGACAAACAGTAAATATGAAAATGGGGTAGTGGGAGAATTAAAAAAGCACAAGTCAAGTTATTTTGAAACTATGTAAAATTTATAAAAAGCTTAATTTATTATTAATGTTTGATAAAATAGCTATGGAGGTATAAAAGTGTTGCGTTAAATATTACTTTGGTATTTTGGCCTGAGGTGAAAGAAACCAACCCTCCCAAGTTGATTAAAGCTTCAGGGCTATGAGTTAAAATTCAAGTTTTTATTTTATTATTAAAAACCAAATATGGCCCTTATATTATGTTAAAACAAACGTTTTATACAAATATTTACTTTTATTAACCAAAATATACATTATTTCTTTTATTTACAAACGATTGAGAAAAAAGTTTATGTCCAGCCGGGGGCGAGCAAACTTCTCCACGGGGACTTCCCTGTCTAAAGTGACAGGGGAAATACTTACATCAAGGACAAAATATGTACAGATTTCTTTTCTTATTTAGGGGTGATAATATTTGGGGGGGTATTTTTAATTTATGGAAGGGTCCTTTTTATAATTTATTTTATTTAGAAGAGGGTTGGGGTATGAGGGTGGGGGACTCGGAGTGTATCAACGACATGGCGGGGGGCGCACCCCCCGGGGAAGGACACGCAAGACATCCTTACGTCACCTCCCCGGATCTTTAATTTAAGGGGGAAGAACCCTCACATTTAGTGGAAAAATAAGAGTATTGGTAAAATTTGTATAATTATTAGTCAACATTTGCAGCAATAAAATTTCTTTGTTTTTTGATGCACTTAGAAATATGTAATTTGTAAAAGTCTTGTGATTAAAAAGGTAAATAAGAGAAAAACTATCCTTTGCAGTGTATACAGAGTGCGACAAAAACGCACTAATGGACCTCCGGCCAGCGTTCTAGCAAACCGGTCAGGTAATTATTAATTAGATTTAAACTATTTCGACAAACTTTTATTTAACAAACAATTGTTTGTAATTTGGGAGTATAAATTAAATAGGTTGTAATCTGTAAAATAATATAATATAATGAAAATTATGATATAATATGATATAATCTGTTATGATAATCTGTTATAATCTGTTATAATATTGTATAATATGATATAATGTGGTGTAATATGGTGGGGGTAGCTAACGATTCTTACATACTCGAGGCGGAGGGAGGGAGGGAGAGGGGCCCCTCCTCCCCGCCCCGAGCAGTGGAAAGGCGTCGCTTAAGTCTTCAAATCGAGGCTACACTTCAAATTGAGGCCGCTCTTTAAAATGATGTATTTTAAAAGCGTACAAAATAATAAACATACGTAATACAGACACTACAACAGACACGACAAGTATGCGGTGCTTCTTTTGATGAGTATAAGTAGGATACATAGCTTTAAATGTTTTCCAAAAGATATAAAAAGTTACGAAATGGTGCAGAGATAACATTCTGGTTTACAGATTAAAATTTTGAAAAGCCAGGGGAGGTGACTCATGATTGGAGTGGTAAAAATAGACCGCGTGCTACAAACTATTGCGATTTCGCGCTTGTTCTTCAACATCGCGCCGCGGCATGATCGCACAATTTTGAGTTTTTACTCAAAATGACTGTAACATAATACTGCTCTCAAAAAGTAGGGGATATTGTGTTTTGTAAGATCACCATGGGTTCAATAACGAAATGATGAATTCCATTCCATTTGAAAACAAAAGTAGCCTATGTTATTCCTTGAACCGAAGACTAACATTAATTATGAAACGTCACGTGATTGCCAGAGAAGACGGACACCGATGGGTGCAGTCCAAAAGTCACCAACTATCATAAAAGACATAAAACAGTTGAAAATGTGTTAGATCATGGTTTCCTGCAAGGTATAGCGCGGCATTTAATTGAACATGATTTGGGGACCTTGTAGACCGTGGGAAGGTCTGGGTTTCGTGGATGTGAAGACGGTGATCTTGCACACTGAAATGCAACTCGTACCGAATAGGTGGGATGGGCTTTAACGTGTGCGCAATAATAGGCTATATTCCATTGTTTGGTACACGTACTGAGGCCGTGTATTCCGGTGGAATGGATGACACGCGAACTCACAAAGCATGCATCCTGTGCACCACTGAATAGCAGTCTAAAAGAAAACTTTGGATGTGGGGCAGGTCAGGTCAGGTCAGGTAGATTAAAATGACTAGGCCTCGCGGCCTCTCAAGCGTCTTTTTTTTCTTTCTTTTTTGGAGTTGGCACAGCTGTGACGGTTTTGGTAGACTATTAGGGGAAGACGGGGTAAAAAGCGCATGGGCGGGTAAGAAGCCCACCCCAATTATCTCATGAAATAAAGAAAATTTCAGTCAAATTTGCCCATGAGACGAATGCTAGACATTAACGCTCGTCTCATGGGCAAAATGAGACTGAAATTTGCTTCATTTCATGAGATAATTGGGGTGGGCTTCTTACCCGCCCATGCGCTTTTTACCCTGTCTTCCCCTACTATTAGTCATACTGGTATTTTAATTTACTAAGGTTTGGGTCTTTGTCCAGGAGGTTTTTGAATTTGTTAGTATCAGGTGCAAGTTTTGTCTGAGCAGGAAGTGCGTTCCAATAGTTAGTCACTCTGTTACTGAAAAAGTGTCTCCTGATATTAGTTCTACTATACTGTGTTAGTATTTTTAATTCATAATTTCTAGTCTTTGAAAAATTTGAAATCTGGAACAAACTTTTGTTAGTATTGTCAGGACCATTCAAAATTTTATATACATTAATTAGGTCACCACGAATTCTTCTGTATTTCAAGGATGGTAAATCAAGTTTGTGTAGCCTTTCACTATAATCAAAATTTTTAAGAATTTTTTTTATTAATTTAGTAGCTCTCCTCTGTACATGCTCAATTGAAACTGATTGTCGTTTAAGATATGGATTCCAAATTTGGTTCCCATACTCCAGATGTGGTCTGACCAAACTTTTATATAAATTAATGAACACATTATTATTTAGTCCTGTAAAAGTTCTCCTAATTAACCCTAACATTCTATTAGGTTTATTTACAGCTGTCGTAATATGTCTATCAAATTTCAATTTAGAATCAAATATAACCCCCAAGTCTTTTTCTTCTACACAAGTATCTAATACATGTCTATCTGTGCCATGAGATATTTCATATTCTCTTAGTGGATTATTCAACCCTAAATGCATTACTTTACACTTATTTGCATTAAAATATAGTTTCCATTTTTCTGACTTGTCAATAAGTTTGTTTATATCATTCTGTAACACATCTGATTTATCAGAAGAATTATAAATGTTAGTATCATCAGCGAACACTTTGCATACTCTTTGTACTTGATCTGGCAAGTCATTGATAAAAATAGTGAATAAAATTGGGCCTAAAATGCTTCCCTGTGGTATACCTCTCAGTATGTCAGTATTTGATGATAATTTATCTCCAACCCGTACTTTCTGTTGTCAGTCTGCCTGTCAAAAAATTCTTTACCCATGATAAAATGTTGCCCGTTATGCCATATAATCTTAATTTCAACAAGAGTCTTTGGTGAGGGACCGAATCAAAGGCCTTTCGAAAATCTAAGTATACTATGTCGAAGGCTTCTTTATCTTCTATGAGTTTAGTAAAATCATCCATAACCTCAACTAGTTGTGTCATACAAGAACGTCCGCTTCTGAAACCATGCTGGCAATCTGAATATAATTTTAAATATGTCATATGTTTCACTATAGAGTCCCTTACAAATTGCTCTAACAAATTGCACACTATGCACGTCAAGCTGACTGGTCTATAATTTCCTGGGTCAGTTTTAGTTCCCTTTTTATATATAGCTGTTACTTCGGCTGTCTTCCATTGTGTTGGTAATGACCCTGATTCTAAGCTTTTATTAAATAATATTGTCAGGGGCAGTGCTAATTCATCACTCAGTTCTTTTAAAATACGTGCTGGTGCCTTGTCAGAACCCTGAGCTTTGTTAACATTTATCTCTTTTAGTTTGTTTTTGACAGCTTCTTCTGTAACTACTATATCTGTACAGTAAGCAGGTGGCTCATCATTTAGTTCTGGTAATGAGTCAGTGTCTTCTTTGGTAAATACACTTGCAAAAAAATCAGTTAGAACACTTGCCTTGTCTTCGTCAGTCGTAACTAAATTACCATGTGTATCCTTAAATGGGCTAATACCAGTGTTTACATTTAGCTTTGAGTTAACATATTTCCAGAACATTTTAGGGTTTGATTTACAGTTTTTTGCAATATTTTCCTCATGTTTTTTCCGTTCCTTTTTTAGTTGTTTAGAACAATTGTCTCTTTTTTCAGCATATTTTTTATAACGTTTGCTTGCTTTACATTTACCATTCTGTAAGTATCTTCTGTAAAGCCTATTTTTTCCCCCTTACACTTTTCCTCAAGTCCAGTGACATCAGCTTTTGGCTAATCCTAGAGGCATTAGCTTTTACCTTAGGGATATGTTTAACATCCCCAATCGGAAGAAGAAACTAACACAAGAACATATTCTTTTACTAACAGAGTTGCACCTTTATGGAATCAACTACCAACTAACATTAAGAGAGCACCTAATAATAACAGGCCCGATTAGCGGGACCTGCCCGGCTGGGTCATTCTCTCGCTTGGCGCGGCGTCATGTTAGGGACCGATTAGCGGGACCTGGCTGGCTGGGCCAAGCTTTCTATATTTCTTCTTTTTCTCCTATCCACTTCCTTCTTCTTGATAGTTTGTTGTCTCTCCCGTAGATCCTCCCAAATACAGCGACATAATAGTCAGCAGTGACTGCGGTTGCGGGAAAAGAAGAAGTTTGATGCAATCTCTACATTTGCGGACTGGAACCATGAACTCTGTTCTTGAGGAGTCAATGCCCCTAAGTAAATGCAGCGCGTGAATAAATAGTGCATAATTAAGACATAAAGATTTGCTTTTTCTTAAAATCATTAACACTATTAAATGAAAACTTGTGTGACTGATTCATTATTAAATAGGAAAAATACAAAAAAATACGTGTAAGTTAGGCCTATTGAAAAAGAAGGAAACTTATTCATGAGTAGAAATCATCATTTAACCCGGAAGCGATTAGGCCTAGATCTTGGGTAGAGGCAGCTGGAATTTGTGAGTGTTTTCCAATCACCAAGATGGCAGCCACAAAGAGACTCTCGAAGGTAATGAAATTGGCTATTTTAATACCCAATAACCTATGTACTGTTGTGTACAGGTGTGATTTAATTGAGTGTTTGTTTCTGTTTGGGTTTGTTTTTTGTTTTTTTCCACGTATGGATTTAGAGAGTGTCGACTTGATTGCGCAATTTAAAATCCGGTATCAATCTGACAATCATAATCATTTTTCAGAGATTTTCTGTCTATTTCATAGAGTATGATAGACGGTTATAGGCCTAATATCATGAGACCTAGACTACTGACTTAGTGATTTTACAGATATATTTTGAGTTCTAAGCAAGATAGTAGATACAAAAATAATGAAAACAATGAGAGACTTAGTGCGATTTTTCTCACGCCAGAGGGCATGACGCTCGTGTGGGGCTAATCCTCTCTATATTATTAGTTGGAGATAAAGAAAGAGAGAGAGACAGTGAGTGGTCCTACCATCACCCTCTCTCTCACTATGCCCAAGTAAGAAAATCGCGTGATAAGCCCCTAGTGCATTGACTGCCCTCTGGCGTGAAAAATATCGTCATAGGTTGACCATTACGGTATTGTGTATGAGTCTATGACTGAATGCGAACATGATGAAATATAAAAAAGAATAAGAAATAGCAAAGGAAGGCTACAGTTAAATTATTGTTTAGCCACCTACCAGTACCGCATTTTCTCATTAACATTTAGTGGGATACAAATTGCACAAAGTATACTAGTTTTTACTACACCTTTGCCTGTTGGCAATATTTTGTTTTAATTGCCTAATTGGGGAAGGAATAGGGTTGTTGGGATAAAATATAAGCCATATTTATAAGGCTTCTTTTCATGAGATGAAAAGGGCCTAAAATTGATCTGGGAAAATGCCAGACCACTTAAAGGGAACGTAAAGTTCGACTGGAAGTTGATCTCTATTGCCAGATTATAAATAATTGGGCTTTTACCTGCAAATGAAACTTCAATTTCAGTAAAAGATAAACGTAAAAAACGCCATTGAAAAGGGCCAGATTGGAGGTTTGAGAAGGCACCATTTTACACCACATTGTGACGCCACGGTCACCCCAACAGAGACTTGCATGTAGGCCTAAAGGTAGTAAAGCTCAATATAGTAGTATATACTGTACTAGGATAAAATCAGGAACAAAGGCTGATCACTATACTCAACAGCAACATACTGGCCAGTTATGCGCTGGCCAGCTAAAGAAAAGAAGGAAGACTGAGAGGTTCTTGATTAATGAGGCCTTGTAGTATACTGAAAATTCTCTGCCCATGGAGGGCTGTCTCGTGCATCGAGATGCGTGCACCATCTACATAAGATTATCGTCCTAGCCTGTCATGAAGAAGTAGAACTATTTAATCATAGCCACAGAAAATTATCTGCTCTTGACTCGATCACTAGGTTGAATTTAGGCAGTTCAGGCCTAAAAATTATCGTCCTTTCGTGTCCGCAAGAAGTAGTATCTAGCATAAAGCCCCATTGTACTTCAGTTGTCTTAAAGGAGAAATAAACCCTGTTTGGGCTGAAAAATCGTTTTAAATTGCTTATCTGTATTAAACAGCTTTATATTAAGTATTTATTTGAAAGAAATTGCCTTTCTGAACCGCCTTGGCTATAGTATTTTTATATTCAAGTCCCCTGAGTCGAAAACGACTTGATTTTTTACTTTCAAGCGGGAGATTTGCGGCAGTATATCGCGTACGAGATGAAAGCGTGAAAAAAACGAGACAAAATTGAGTCATGACACCCCTGGGCACCGAAAGTGAAAGCAAAACAATGGCGAATTCATGGACAAGGAAGCTTCTTCACAGATCTTAGGCTTACCGTGTTATCAGTTTTGTTTCTAACATGACTTCAGAACACCAAAATGAACACACCTGATGCCCACTGTTCTAATCTTTGAAGAAAATGACGTCAATTATTAATATGACACATAAGTCAATAAAACGTCAACAGGCCGTATGGCGTAGAGAACGATAGCGGAAAGTAGGAAAGTTAGGGGGCCTGTTCTTACCATAAAAATATCAATAAAACATAAAATAATCATCAAAATGCTGCCTATTTAGTTTTTTTTTGATTTTTATAAAATGATCTTTATTCAAAACAACACGTCACAGCAGTGAATTTCACTATAATTATAGTGGAAGACCGAATGGCAGAATTGTGCATTTTCATGCAACAAGCATAACATTTGGCATGATGGTATCTTATTATGGTGTGTATCAATTCCTGACATAGAGACATTTGCAAATCAGCCTTTAACCCTTTCAGTGCCAAGGGTATTTTGGGGGCACAAAAATACATTTCCAAAAAATCTAGTGGTATGCATTTTCATGAAATTTGGCATGCTAGGTTCTTATGACATGTTTGTCTATTTCTGACAGAAGGACATTTTATATTTAGCCTTTAACCCTTCAGTGCCAAGATATTTTGACAACTCCAAGGTCAATTTCTTGTGTACAAAACTATATTATGTATGCATGCAGCTATTTGCTCATCCTGATCAATTTTCATAACAATACATTTAAGCTTTTTCTGGATTGTTTATGCATAACTTTGTATGTTGTTACATTGAAATACAGGCTCCAGTCATCAGTCATTAACTAAGCAGTGATGTACCGAGGATAGAAAAGTGAATCTAGGACAAACAAGAGAAATCTTCTTCTTCTTCGATTGCTCAGACAGTTTCCTGTCAATTATGAGCGCAGATGCGTCATGCTGCCATTATGTGCTTAACTAAGAAATAGTTAAGCCCAACAAGTCCGACTTCAGCTGGAGGAAATCTTTTTTAAAGTGTTTTCTGAAAATAGGAAGGAGAATGGACCGGTAAGGCAGAAAGATAATAGATCATGACCGTAAGCAAAGGGAAAAGGCAGAGTCAAAGAGAGTGACAGATTAGAGGAAGTAACAAGCACAACTTCCAGAAGGTGGGGGAAATACAATTTTGCAAAATCCTCTTTGACATTATACATAACATTAGGCCTATCCTTATCTCCCAAAATTAAGAAAATAGGGTCTTTGGATAACAGGTCCTGATTTGTTTTGGTGACATGGATGTTAAACCATTATGGTGCTAAAATGCGATGTTGGCGGTGAAAGGGTTAATAAGGTATTCACCACCAAAATAATCATCGCCCATAACCGGTTACCCTTTATTCCACTGATTTATTTTAATGGAAATATTGACCTTTCACCCTTTTAAATATTCCCATGATCCAACTATTTTTTTCTGACTGGATATAGTTAGGTATAGTTATAGTATGTGGCACTTCAAATAAGGTACAGTTATACTTATAGTATGTGGCGCTTCAAAGAAATCAAGGTTACAATGATCATGGGAAACCTGTAAGTGTTTCAACTCTTTAAATCTGCTTCAAAATTCTGAAAAACTCCAGGGAAAACCCTTAGTTGGGTTTTTTTGCAGCAAAAACTTGTGGGAGCCCTGTTGCGAGGTCTAAGCGAATTGGGAATTAAATTTCTTACATTATAATTTGTACAGGAACTGAAAGACATAACGGGAAACTGTGCACAGAGCACAGGGTTCAGAAAACAGTTGCAGGTTGAAGCGGATGACAACAATATTCTTATGTGGAACGTCACTATTCATCCTGTAAGTAATTTAGTGTTAAAACAGTACAATCCACATTGTATCTGTGTGTATGAGAGAGAGAGAGAGAGACTCAGAGAGAGAGATTAAAACTAATAAGAGTCCACATAAAATTTCTTGTAGAGATGGATTACAATTTTGTGATCAATGACTGTTCTTTGCTGTCATTTATCTTCCTTACTGGGAAAAAATATAGTGTGTGTGCCGGTAATATTCACATTTCCTATTGATCGATTCTTTGAATGTAAAAGTCACAAGTGGCGTGTGCATATTTTGTATGCAGTTTTTGCTGTTCAGCATTTGCTCATTAACAAGTTTTAATCAATCAACTTATCAAGGTATTGGGGAAATTTCTTGTTTGGGGGGCTAATTTGGTCAGCTATATAAGCTGCATACATTATTATTATTAATGCATCAGTAGTCTTTTGTGGGAAACCACTAGCTAATTTTCACTTCTATTCAGATCAGAAAAACAACATTGTGATGCCTTCAAGATATAGTTTAAAATTGAATTAAATTAATGATTTTGGTTTTGAAAAAAATGTTTCTTACTTTCTATGTACTTTGTGATCAAACAATCAAGAAGATATATTTTTTAAACGGTAATACTAGTAATAGTAGTATATTATTATGAAGACCTGTAAGCATGTTTTGGTTTTGGAGACTTGTAATGTCTTGAATATTAATATCTAACATTTTCATTTTTGGTGTACAATATTGACATACATGATGTTGAAGCTTGGTACAGTGGAACCTTCCTTATATTATAAGACCTTCAAAAATCATCCAAAATGAGGTCTTAAGAGGGAGTGGTCTCATAAGGGAGGTAATTGTAATACTTACAAAGAGTAATGTCTCAGAGAAGTAGGTTTTATGTGTGGGGGGGAGGGGGGGGCCGCCCTGTCTTATAATGGGAGGTTCCACTGTATTAGGTACTTTATAGTCTGAAATTCGGGTTGCTCCCACCTGGAGAGTGCGTCACAGCCAAAAAAAAAATTGTGCATAATATATATTACATGTGAATTTTTGTGTGACTGAGAGAGGAAAGCAGGGATGGGGGGGAGTAAATTTGGACCAAATGACAACTTTGTCGTTGCCACTGGGTTTAACGTGTGTTAAGTGCATGGGTACACAGGACCTCGGTTTATCGTCTCATCCGAAAGACTCCACGCTAAGACTGTAAGGCCTAGTGCAGAGTGAGATGAAAAATCCCCTGTATCCAGGTTCGACCTTGGGTTTATTGTAACTAACTACATACGAGGCGAACGCGTTACCCCAGTACCACTCTAACCTAACATTATACACTCTATACCTGCTACTCTTTTCACAAGAAACTTGAAATTGCAGGAGAATGCGCCTTACAACAAAGGGGCGTTCAAGGTGTGCGTCATATTCCCATCAGAGTACCCCTTCAAGCCTCCAAAAGTGACTTTCAAAACGAAGATCTATCACCCCAACATCGACGAGAAAGGGCAGGTGTGTCTACCCATCATCAGTGCGGAGAACTGGAAACCTGCCACCAAAACAGACCAAGGTCAGTGCAGAGACGTAGAACACACTCGCCTTGCATGTTTAAACTTTTGCCTGCCAGGCCATACCTAGTATCTGGAGGCAAAATCAACTTGACAATGATGTCACTTGATTGATGATGTCATAACTTCCATGTGAATGACTGTGTAATGGTCACTTTTGCTGTAAAGCAATCAAGAGAGAGATACGTCCTGACCATTTTGCCATTGTCTATTTTTTTATAATTTAAGAAAAAAAAGACACTTTTTCTCTGGCAGTAAAGGGGTTACAGAGCTTCAGATTGTCAGCGCGCCTGTGCCAATGATGCACATTTTTCGTCAAAAACACACATATGGGGAATCCCATCTGGTGCATCCAGTTCGGCAGCGCCAGCCATTTGATTAATGAAACCATTGCGCCACTTAAGCCTGCATCCAGAGTATAAAAGGCGAGTTGTGCCAGGCACGCTCAACATTTGAACCACTGCAGCCACAGAAGCATGTTTTTCCCTCTTTTCCCCCTATTGTGAGAGGGAGAATGCTTCGTGCACTGCGTCAGATGTGTCTGAGTATCATTACCCGATCCTAGGGATCGGTTGATAGGCCTTTAAGTGGCCCATCATTTTGAAAATTGACCCCTCATTTTGAGCAGCCATGGATCATATGATGATATGGCCCATGAGGTCTGAAAACAATGTGAAGCTCTGGGGTTAACCTTCAGTGTTTTGCCAGCCATTTTTAAGCCAAAGGTTTCTGTCAGACTTAGCGAGGTAGAGAAAAGCTGGCGACTACAATACAATACTTGGGATTCCCCGTATGACGTATAAAAGGACTATCGTTATCTCTGAAAAATAAGAACAGAAGGTCATTGGATAATGTTCAGACCCTTTTTGAAAAAATAAATGAATTTGTAGAGCGTGTGTATGTGTGTGTACACATGCATGTGTGTATGTGTGGTCCAGGGACCCCCATTTGTGGGTCTACAAAGGACTAAAATTCTACAGGACCCTCTAAAAGAATGTGCAGGGGGTCCCAGGGATGCACTATGAAAATTCTTTTTAGCATTCGCTGTGCCACTGGGACTCTATCCCGCCTCTAGGACCCTCTATTATGTAAGTGAAGGAGTCCCTGGGAGCCCTGGTGGTTATTATTTCATATGGTTTTGTATTCTTTTGCTTATGTGTGTGTTCTGTATTTGAAAATGTAAATTTAGTTCAATTAAATTTTTTGACCCGGTACCCTGATTTGATGGGTTTTTTTTGGTAACATGGGTATTACATCAATGTGACACCAAAAGGCTATTGTTTGCTATGAAAGGGTGGAAAATTACACCAAGGTGCAGAGCTTAATGTCTGAAAAAAAATAGCCTTTAGTTGACTTGGGCACATTTTCAGAGTTTTTAGTCGATTTTAGACTTGGAAAAATTAATTGACCCATAAAAACTTTATAAATTATAACTATATATAATTTAACTATATATAACTGTATGTATTATATAAAAATGTAGCTCTTTAGCATTAAAGAAAAACTAAAAAGTTGTGCAAGTGGAAATTTGCAACTTATAGTGACTCTCTGGTCTTCATCGATCAGTCTGACAGTTTCCTGTTATACGAGCGCAGATGCGTCATACTGCCTTTTTGCGCCTAACTTATAGTTAGACCCCGCATGTCCGTGCTCCGGTCTGAAAACCCATGGGTCAGATGGCAGTTTTGAGCGGCAGAGATGCACATGCATTGGCATGGGTGCTCCTGGGAAATTAAAAAATCCTGCAAGGGGGCGGCCCCGCACCGGGGCGGCAGAATGCAGGGGCAGTGCACACACACACATTCACTGCTCTTTTTTCATCATCCCTCTAGACTAGTACAAGTGCTACATTCCTTTGAATATAGCAAATGCTTATATAGGCCCTTTTTATTGTACAAGTGTGTGTTTGTGTAAGAAAATTGTTGCTTCTCAAATTCTCTTAATCAGGCATGAAAACTACTGTTCCCAATTTTATTTTTTTTCCTTCCACGTGGATTTTTAGCTCATGTCAAAAGTTTTGTTGATGGGTTTACCATATTTTTCGGACTATAAGGCAATACTTTTTTTCAAAGACTCAGACCCCTGCACCTTATAATGTGACTGATGAAATAGTAAGAAAATATAGTAACAAAATCTTAAATCTTATACAAAGGTGCGCCTTATAGTTAGTTATACTAAGTTATAGTCTGAAAAATACGGTAACTCATTTCACAGCATTTTGCATCCTTCGCCTTCCAACTCTCAGACGTGCCATTCGCGGGTCATTTCGATGGCCATGTTTTGCCCGTGAGCGCGTCACTTGTCCAAATACAGACCGCGCTGTTTCAGAATAACATTGCGCTCGCGGAATCGGCAGAGATAAAACATTTTTTGGGGAAGATTCCTTAAATTATGAAAAATTTTCGTCGGAAGCGGTGGAGCTGTTTTCATGCTTGCATAATCCAGCGACACCTGCTCTAGGCAATTTAAAAATCCTGCAATTCAGGACATCCTGCAAGGAGCATCCATGCATTTGTGAAAATGAATAAGTGGTGTAAAGATATTTCAATGATGTGTTGCAGTGCTTGAAGCTCTGCTGGCCCTCATCAACAACCCTGAACCGGAGCACCCGCTGCGGGCGGACGTGGCGGAGGAATTCACCAAGGACAGGAAAAAGTTCATGAAGAACGCCGAGGAGTTCACAAAGAAAAACAGCGACAAGCGTCAAACCATCGACTAACCAAGGACACCATCCATTCTAGAAGTGAAACAAACGTGAACATAACCCTTAATATATTTTTTTTTAGGAAGAAAAAGTTTTGTTGTTGTTGGGCTGTGTTTCTTCTCTTGTCTGTCTGTCTTTGGTGGAGAGAAAAGTCAATTCACATTTTTTTCTCTTTCTCAATCTTGTACGGTCAATTTCGCATTTTTGGTCTCAATCTTACAAGAAGTCAATTCACATTTTTTGTCTCTCGTTCTTGAGTTGTACCGTGTGGCACGCTGTATGTCCATTTACACTACATACATGTTCCAACAGAAAGCCAGATGTGATTTCTGTTCCCTGTAGGAAAATCTGGTGACATTGTTTGGATATTACATTTTGAAATTCTATTCATGATGCAGTCATGTTTAATCACAACAGGCATAAAAGAACATCTTCAGTTTGAAACCTTTTTCTTAACCATCTCGCCTGTTTGCAAGTATTCTAAAGAAAGATTTTAAATTATGTTTAGTAAACACACTAAATGAAACCTGATTTATTTCCTCTACCAAAGGCTTTCTGTCATGATTAGTGTGAACAATGCCCTACTCCACCATGTCCCTACAAAATTGAACACAACATAAAATACTTAAGTTTAACATTGAGACATTTGTAAACAGAAATTACAAGCCATAAACCTTGGTCATAAACTTTCATCTCAGATTTAATAACAGCTTTTTAATTATCAATAAATGGTGATTTCACACACACATAAAAAAAATACAATATATATTTTTTAAACGTTCTTAATAATAATATTGATGAACTTTTCCCCTACATATTTATGCAAACAAGAAGACAATCCTAGTAATCATAATGCAGTTAATGTTCACACATTAACATTCACCTAAAAACAAGCACCTGAATGTATATGTTGGTAAGACATTTTTTATTTGTGACAGCCGAATATATGAATCTGGTCAGTTTCATGCAAGAAAGGATGAGGCTGGATGTGACTGAATAAAATGATCAGTCACTTTGTGTCAAGGTTTACTTATGTGAATATATCTCGGCTTACAGGCCAAGAAATACTAAAGCAAAGTGGATGGATGATATTGATTAGAATGTACTATGCGCTTGTGTTATGCTTTTTACAAAGTACCTAAGGCAGATGGAAATAAGTGACGAATAAGGAATTTTTTGGTGAAAAAATTAATTGAATGTTTAAGTCTTTAACTTGGTACTTTGCCTTGAATGAAAAAAAACTGTGTTAAATCTTCGTGTTAAGGCATTGATTCTAATAAATGTCTATGTGTCAGGTCCATACATGCACAGTCTCACTCATGCATCTTGATGTGATGTTCAAAATCATTGCTTACAAAACTTGGTGGGTTTTTTAAGCATAGTGCAGTTTTAAGGGATATATCTATGGTGAGCAGTACATCAATTTAGATTTGTTTTTAAATTATGATGAACATTCACAATAAATAATTTGTTTTGTGTGTATGAGTGTGTTTGCAATAAGAAGTAATTAACTGAAAAAGTAATTAATAAGAATCGTTTCTTGTTATGTTGAAGTAGTCCGTTTTTTGTAAGCTTTCCTCCACCCATTGAAACTTTAACCATGTGATTTTAACTGTCATTTCTGTTTTGAATGGGTTTTATTTTTTTATTTTGTTAATTTGTATATGTTAAAGACCCCCCATGTCATGTGTCAAATTCCCTCTTATGCTTGGAAGATTTCTTACCAGCTGTAAGAGGGAAAGCACATGAAAACCATGATTTTGACACGTGACGTGGTGGGTTTTTAATCCTTAATGTTTCCCCAAAAAAATAATTGATAGATTTTGTGTTGAATATTTTTTTGTGCTGTATTTGTTTTTTTAAAGATGATTTGGCAGATAGTAAAGCAGTGCTCTTGTTTCAGAGAATATTTTTAACGTTAAAGCTGTGTTGGTATTAGATGCTTTCTTGGTTTTTTATTTTTAAAGGAAAATATACTAGTACTATTACTAGAGGTAACAAAACGTGTATTGATCCCTTTTCTGAAATTATGAAAGCGGGGAGATATTCAATTTAAACAAAGAATTTTGGATACCTGTTGTGTACATCCTAAGAAAATATGGTACATTTTGTCAAATTAAAAATGTATTGAAAGAAATGTTTTCTGCTCGTGTATAGTTTTAGTTTAAATATTTAGTGGGAAAACATAGACATGACAAAAAGTTTCATCTGGGTTTAAAGAATTCTTTCTTTTTGTTTTGTTGTTATAACATTTCAGATCAGGTTAAATGTAATTTTACCAGAACGTGAAAATGTATGTTGAAGAAGCAACGGTATCATTAGCCCTCAGTAAGTAAGTGGAATTGCATCAACAATGATAAAAAGAAGTTCTGTATTTATTTTGAAGTGACTGGTGAAATCTCTGGCTGTATATAGAAAGATGTACTTCCTGTTTTGTCCAAGAAGCCAAGGTCTTTTGTTTCCTTCTGTTGTTTTGCTTTTTATTTACATTTCTCCCTGTCATTTTTGCTTGAATGTTATCAAACAACAGATGTGTGGTTTTGTTGTTGTTTTACTGTGCGTGGCCACAATCAACACTGATTTCTCCTCTGAAATTGGAATGTGTCAGCTGAATGCAGCGGGGATACCAGCGGAAATGGAAAATTTGACACATACGTACCTCACCCATTATGCCAATAATGGGTGAGGTATGTATCCTGGGAGTGCAGAAGAGGAAAAGAACATGATTCCGACTGCATAATATTGATATTGGGTTTGAGCAAACAACTCTAAAATGTACATTCATTTGTCTGTCATTTCAGATTAGCCTTGTATATTTAACAATGAAAATAATTATCGTAATATGGAAATGTTGACAACACTCGCTATACAGTCAAATCTTAAGTGAACAACAACAGTAAAAATGCATTGGGCAGTCTAATGGGCGTGTCAGTTATGATCAAATATGAATATTGAATGCATATTTGAAAAGATTCATGAGATTTATAATGCAGAAATGAAAACATTTTCTGGCTAAGGTATTAAAAGAAAATGCGTTTAATGTCCTCTGACTTGGTAGGTGCATATGGACCCTAATACTAATCACAGCAAATTTAGACAGATAATAATTAAAAAGAAAAAACAGCTTATAGTTATAAGTATTTTTTAGAGCATCGGGGGAAACCTCATTCGTTTTTTATTTGATTAATAATTTCCTTTTCTTTTGTATTTTCTGTTTTTGTTCCATTGCTTTTTTATTTGACATTT
The DNA here is from genome assembly GCA_017654935.2 of Phymorhynchus buccinoides. Classification (NCBI taxonomy): domain Eukaryota; kingdom Metazoa; phylum Mollusca; class Gastropoda; order Neogastropoda; family Raphitomidae; genus Phymorhynchus; species Phymorhynchus buccinoides. The sequence goes on along the minus strand of CM065700.1, from coordinate 26,319,080 downwards.
GAATGTAATTTTCTTAATGTGTAACACCATAATTGGTTGATCAGCAGTTTTGAAATTTATGAATTATTCTTTTTTAAAAAGGCTAAAATTAGAAATAAGTTATTAGACATTATACTAGCTATAAAAAGTTTTGATTAAGAGCGTAATTCTTAATTATATTTAGTAACCACGAACTCCCACATTGTGATGAAAACGCAAGTTCAGATAGGTATGAGCCAATATTTCAAAGCAGTCAGAAAATTAAAAAAAAAAGTTTAAATTAATATAAGCAAACGGTAAATACTGTGCTTGAACAAGAGCATGGGTGTGGATGAATGAAACTAAAGTAAGGTATCCATTGTCAGAATATGTGGTTCTCCTCAAAAGGTTCACATAAATCCGTGTGTGTGTGTGTGTGAGAGAGATTACTAGAAAATATTGCTGTTATGTTGAAGTAACTTCCTTCATATTTTGTGGTTCTCATTTTGCTGGAAAAAGTTTTTTTGTTGGTTGTTGTGTGCTTCACATTGTTAATTTAATATGTTCAGGACTCTTAGTAAAATATTCCACAACTTGAGATTGTGTTGAGTAGAACAAGTGGAAATGTCCATCACATTCTGGAGAGGATTGTGTTATAATTAATGTGCTGTATGACTTCTCTAGTACTTCTATCCCATGACAGATTTTGCCATTCTTATTTCAAAGTCTGTTTTAAAAGAATAACCCGAGAAATGTAGAACTTCTTTACTTAAAATTACAACCCAAATGTTTTAGATTGTTTTGAGATAATTCAAATTACCTTTATTTGAATGCTCCAGTTGAAGAAAATGCTTAATGTGTGTAGACAGTCAATATTTGCTGAATACCATGATGTCAGGATTGTTTCAATTATCCTTTCCTGTGTAAAATGATTTGCAGCAGTTAAGAGCTATTTGTGCTGCAGTATTACTGTGTTACACTAGAACATTTGAACAAAGCTGTATTTTTTTCATATGTAGTATCTTCCAGTTTTGCAACTTTGTAAGATATTACAAACCAATATTTTTTTTAAAGCAGGTCTTTGGATGGAAAACACAGGGATATATCAAATCACATTTACACATACTATGCTTTGACTTGTTCATTTATTCAGTCTTGAAACTGAAAACCTATACCTGAAATAAAGTATTCTAATGTTGTAATCCAATGTTGGAATCCAGAATTCATAAAGCATACACCGAGAGTTAAAGCCAGGGCTGTTTGTATCAAGTCTGTTATGTTAATGCCTTCAACTTTGGACACATAATAATCTGTAGATTTTTTTCTTCAGCATGCTTTCTTTGGCCGTTTGTCACAACACACTAGAGATTTAGAGCAGTTAACTCACACTTTTGCAACCGATGTTACTTTTGAATGATGATGGGATGAGTAGATTGACAATTAAAGTATTACATTATTGTAAGTTTGCATTGTTGTTTGTGTTCCTCAATAGTGCAATTAGTTTCTAACTCAAATAATAATCAAAGGGGGGTGGTGGTAATTATTTGTTGCAACAATTTCCCCTTGTGATTCTGTTTTCAATCCATTTCACAACCTTGGTTCTCTTTCTGTTGCACTCACGATTTGTTGTTGTTGTCATACCCTGGCTTAAAGACTCAAGGGATCATCCCAACAGCCAATGCACTTAAACACTATGGTACAAATGCACCAGCTAGGGACGAGAACATTACACGTGTGACCGTTTATGATTACCCTGCCACGTGAGCAGCCACACTCCGACTTCGGAGGAACACACAATTTAAAACGGGGAGCTCATACTCATCTATTAACTGCAAGGTTGGTGAAATATATTTATTCCACAATTACACATTCATTTTCTGATTGACTTTGCACTTTTGCGTTCCCACTTCTGCAGTCAAAAGTCAAACAAAAATTCTGCCTTGTGGATTTAGTTATCAGGAAATATGCTGATTTTTAAAAAAAAAGAACACCTATGTAAAGAGAGAGACGAACGAGAGAGAGAGAGAGAGTAATTTGCAAAAGAACAAGCTATTGCACAAGTTTTTTGTGTTTTTTTAATGTTCTTTTCGCTTTTCTTTCAATCCATTAATCACACAACACCTATCCATTACATGTGTACATCTCTTTCAAAGGTCAATTCATCTTTCAATTACTGCATACACTCACATCACTTATTCCAAGTCTTTGACCAAAAAAAAATTCTCATCTTTTCTCAATTTTCCGCAGTAATTTCTTCTTCATCTTCTTGATTTTGGCAGCGTTCTTGATCTGCAAAGCACACAAGAATTGCAAAATGATCAAATCATCTACTCTTGAGTACAGGTCTTTCAAAGTCTTGAATTCATGTAATATTCATGCTGTTTGTAAGTAAATGGCTCACAAGAGAAGCCATTTTAAGTTATTAGATCATGAGTGAAGTGAACCTTTCATTTTAAAGACATTGTTAAAAGAAACACATAAACAGATATAAGCATTACAAAAAACCAACACAAAAAACCTGTAACACGTTTCTGACTTAAAACACACAGCGGTGTGCATATGTACGCACACAAGCATTAAATTAATGATCAAAAACATACATACACCAGCAAACGTCAACATGAAAAACTAAAAAATATTGTTTACGGGGGTCAAAAATGGCTACACCTATTCATTTTGGTGTTGGAAAGCACAGCTGCATTGAATTCTTCCAGCAGCTATCACAAGTGAGCGAAAAACAATATTTTCATACACGTCTCTTCATACTTGAATAGTTCACATAATATTGTTCTTTGCTTTTCAAGCTTACAAAGAGATTACATTAATTTCTTTTATGAGGTCCATTTTGCAACGTTTTGTTGCAGAGTACAGTGGAACCTCCCTTATAAGACTCCCTCCCACATAAGACCTACTTCTCTGAGGCATTGCCCTTCTTTGTAAGTATTAAAATTACCTCCCTTATAAGACCCCTCCCTTATAAGACCTCATTTTGGATGAGTTCTGAAGGTCTTATAAGGGAGGTTCCACTGTAAATAAGTGTAATACTAAGTTATTTTCTTTCCACATACCGACACCAACAAGGCGTGAACGTGCAAAGGGAGATAATCTGCCTCATCCATGCTCAATAGACCTACTGCGTAAAGCAAATCAGGCAGAGTGATCTTCCTTGGACTTGTTAACACTAAATATGGCGGGAGAATGGAGACGGCTGGTGATAAACGTGTGAAAAGTAGCGATTTGCAAGACTCTCTCTCTCAATCTTGAATAAGAGGACGATTGAATAAGAGGTTTGTGCTGTGGTTTGTGTCAGGTGTGTGAGCATGCATGTGTGCATACATGTGTGCTTGTGAGTGTGTGAGCATGCATGTGTGCATACATGTGTGTGTGTGTGTGTGTGTCTTTCTCTCTCTGTGTCTCTCTCTCAATCTAAATTATCTTGAATAACTTGAATAAGAGGTTTGTGGTGTGAGTGTGTGTGTGCATACATGTGTGCTTGTGTGTGTGTACAAACAAACTTCCTGGAACAAACTTCCTCTCTCCCTCCGTCAGCGACCGACTCTCTCTGCTTTCAAAGCTAACCTCAAAACCCACCTGTTCCCCCGTCATTAAAGCGCCTCTCTCTTTCTCTTCTCTCTCTTGCCATTAGGTCTGTTTCTGCTATATTCCATTTATGTTATCCGTGTGTGTTCGCTTTGTATTGCGTTTGTGTTTGAATGCGCTTTGAATGCTAACGTGTGTGTGCGCTTTGATTTGATTTATATCAAGATTCAGCGCCGTATAAATACTGTATGTTGTTGTTGTGTGTGTCTTTCTCTCTCTCTCTGTCTCTCAATCTTGAATAACTTGAATAAGAGGAAGATTGAATAAGAGGTTTGTGCTGTGGTGTGTGTGTGTGCGTGCACACACACACACGTCTGTGTGTGCAACGCATAATTTTGTCTACATTCACGCACGCACACACACACACACACACACACGCGCACGCACACACTGCAAGTAAGAAGTGTCTCTGTGTGCAAGTAAAAATATGAAGGAAAGGAAATGTTAAAAAGTGTTATGAACTTCGAGGGAGATCACTCTTACCAATGCCAAATAAGCCAGGAAGAGTTATTTCCGAATATCATCTATTATGCATGGAGTTAAAACATGCATACAAAAAAGTGTGTGTGCATACTCTGAATTACGTATTACCTTTCTGAAATTCCCACTGCTCCCACCTGGAGAGCGTATCGCTGCTAGTGCAGCACTACCCTTTTTCTTTTATCTTGCTGTTAATTGTGTGACTGAATGTGGAAGGGGAATGTTAATTTTGACCCATTGTGATAGTTCTTGGGAAAAACAGACATAAGTCACTCAGAATGTAAACCAAATCAATAGAAACAAAGCAGCAAAATCCTGTCTTTTATGTCCAATTTCTGGAAATAATTGAACTTGAATGTCAAAATTCAAATGGCTATAAGATCAAACCTAGCCAAGATAACTCAGTTCAGTTTTCTGTGTATTGCCTATGAATCTTTTCTTCATAGTGTAAAAACAAAATGTCAGATTTTGCCAAAATTCCATTATGTCTGTGTTTCCCACGCACTATCATAATTGACAACTCTTTTGTTGCCACTAAGTGCCAAGTGCGAGAACGCACGGAACCTCAAGCTAGTCTCATCTCATCTGATTGACTTGGTGTTCAGATAATGTCTAATAGAGGATGGGCACCCCCCGTGGGGATACCGGGGAATCTTTTGTATAAATAGTTCCACCTTCTGGAAATTCTGTGCTCGTAACTTCCTCTAATCTGTCACTCTCTTTGACTCTGCCTTTTCCCTTTGCTTACTGTCATCTACTATCTTTCTGCCTTACCTGTCCATTCTCCTGCCTTTTTTCACGAAACACTTTCAAAAACATTTCCTCCAGCCAAAGTCGGACTTGCTGGGCCTATTTCTTAGTTAGGCGCATAACGGCAGCATGAAGCATATGCGCTTATAATTGACAGGAAACCGAGCGATCTAAGAAAAGAGGAGGATGGGCAGAACAACTTCAGCAACGGCCAGGAAATGAACCTGGTTTCTCAGCTACATTGCTAACATACAAGGTAGTCCTGACTTTGTAAACGTTAGGGTAAAATATTGCAATATGAAAAAAAGAACCACCATAAAGAAAGTAAAGCAACACATAACTGACAATTGACATAAAATACATACCGGCTGTACAATTTCAGCTTTCCTCTCGTTCTCCTGCCTTCTCTTGGCATTTAGTTCTCGCCTTTGTCGCAATGCCTGAATAAAAGGAGGGAAACAAGGTTGTTTTTAGAACTTTGATTATAGAAAAGAAAAGTAAGAACACACACACTGCAAACTTAAGTACAAAATTAAGACAAGCACCAGTTATCTAATAACATTTGCATTGACAGAATGTGACCAAAGTCACCTGCACAAGTTTGTTGAGCTGCAACAGCAAAACACATGTTGACATAGCAAAATATTTATATTAACAAAAAACTTTAGAAGTTTAACCTTTACCGGATCATGCTTTTGACTACACGGACACGATGGCGGGGGTCTTCCACGACCCCCTACTCAGCAAAGAAAAAATTCCGAGGTGTTTATCCCTGTCAGGATGGCAGGGGTCTCCCACAACCCCTACTTGTCAGAGGCACCATGTGTTTATCCCTGTCCGGATGGCGGGGGTCTCCCACGACCCCTACTCAATGCACTGCAGTGCTCTTTAAAGTAGGGGTCATGGGAGACCCCCGTCATCCGCTCAGGTATATCAAAATTACGTGTCATATTACGTCATTTATATTTTATACACATTAATAAAATTTAACACACTTAAAGCCATTTACGTTTTTGACAAAGTCATGAAATTTCATGAAGATTGCTTAAATCAGGCATCAGAACTGTCAGAGGATCAGCTCATTTCAGAGGATTGAGAATTTCTGACAGAGGATTGGCCTCTTCTGTCAGAGGTTTTGCCTTTCAACTGAGATATATATTTTCTGTTAAATAGCATTTTATAGTGATTTATGACTGCATAAAGCTTTTCTGGTAATGTTGGGGACTCATGTCAGTGTTGTCCCTCTATATTCTGTGGTCTTGATGTCCCTTTTACCGCGGTTTTCAGAGGATTGGACTTCAGACTATTCTGATGCCTGTTAAATAGTTTTAGAGATATAACATGTTTTGTGTGTCAAGGGGTCGTGGGCGACCCCAGAAGTCCGGTAAAGGTTAAAGTGCTTGTTTTGTAAGCGTAAATAACAATCTTAGAAAAAATTGGAAATGATTTAAAGAAAATGCAAAAGTAACTGTTATAGGTAATAATGTTTAGTCAAATTTAACCCAGGCTGCTTTACAATTGACCAAAAAGTTCTGGAAAACGTAACACTTCAAAGAAGCAACAAAACCTTAATATTGGATGTGCAGGTAAACTGAAATAAAAGGCCCAAAGTCATCCTGCCAATTTTCACTATGATCAGTTTCTAAGCTGTGGTGGATGGAACCTATTCAGACATAACAATTACATGTACTGGATTACATTTACAAAAAAAGGAAGATGTTAGATTGATTTAAAAAAAACACCACAAACAATATTTGTTTAAATGATGAGACCATTACGTGGTTGGTCTTTCATCAGTTTATGTAGGAATGCTCAACATTTATGAACAGATTTTGAAGAATTGAGCATTCAAGGAAGAATCTACTCAGATTCTGAGTTTTCTTGCAATCAATTACTGCTCAATTAAAGAAAAGAGCTTTCATGCTTACAAATCACCTATTAAATGCCTGGAGACTGTTGTAGCCATTTCTTCAATACAGGAGATATTTAAAAATGCATTGTACTAATAGGGGACAAACCGCTGCTACTAGAGGTGGGGAGAAAAACCGGTTTGAACCGAAAAACCGGTGCTAAACGTTCGCGGTTCGAAAAACCGGTTTGAGTTGCTGTGAACCGGTTTTTTAACTGCAAACTGAAAGTAAGTTTTTCTTAGAATAACCACGGATTCTATATTTAATGTGTAGTGTCCATGGAATAACGCAATCTTTTCGAAGAACAACACTGATTCTCAGCGCAGATTGGGTGTTTGTAAGCCAAGAGTAGCTGTTTCTAGTTTGTGGTGGTCTATGGCTTTGACTTTGACTGAGTGTTGAGTTGAGTGTGCGTGTCTCATAAGTTTCTTTATTGTGTGTGTGTGTATGTTTGCGCGTGCATGCGTGTGTGTGAATATTCTGACAAAATAAATATGTGTTTGCATAGGTGAAACTAGTGATGCGAGCACTGGTTAAAAAAACCGGTTTGGTAAAACCGGTTCGAAGAGGGAAAACCGGTTCGGATTTTTGAACCGGTTCTCAACTCTAGCTGCTACTTCACACAGCTATTAAACCACAGTTTTAGGAGCAGCCAGAGATTGTTTGTACTCTTAGTACATCAGTAGTATTAGTCATAAGTCATCAGTTTCTTTATTGCATTGTACAATAGGGGCCCGGACAAACCGCTGCTACTTCACACAGCTATTAAACCCCCGTTTTAGGAGCAGCCAGAGATTGTTTGTACTCTTAGTACATCAGTAGTATTAGTCATAAGTCATAAGTTTCTTTATCACATTGTACAACGCACATGGAAACTTGTCTTCCACCGTGTAAAATTAAAATATTAAATAAAAGTATGAAACATAAATTTACATAACAAATATGTAACTCTCACACTACACCCAATCATTCATCTTGCTCACTCATCATGCAACCCACCACCACTTCTGCCTTCATTTTTAACCCTTTCTTTTCTTTTTTCCTTCCTTTCCTCCTTTTTCCCTTGTTCCCTTTCTCCCTCCCCCCCTTTTTGTTTAATTTTTTGTTTGTTTAGGTAGGCTTTTCCCTGCTCTCTTTCATCCTATTGTCTGTGTGCAGGCATGGTAGTGGGGGCAAAGTGAGTTTCGCGGAAGAATATCCAACCGATTCTGCATTTAATTTGAAAGATGTCGACTCAAACTAAAATGATGAAGTTGGGCGTCAAAATGAAGAAGAAGAAAAAGAAGCACTAGGATCACAAATCTGGAAACGTGTGGCGTGAGCACGACTGCTAACTTCTGTGGGAAGTTGCTTGTTCAGTCATTCACATCCGGTTCCGCGAAGCGATTGCATAGCGTTTTGTTTTCTTTTTCTTTTTTTTGTGTGTCAAATTTTCACTTTCGCGGATTTTCCGCGAATCGCTGAGGTCTGCCATGCCTGGTGTGGCTGACTAAAATGGACATTTCCAAGAGCCTTAAGTGTTGTTATTTGATACAAAAATGTCTGGGTTTCTGTGTGACCTAGTGTTTGGTGTACTGACACATTCATACTGTGTGAAGCTGGTGTATGTGTGGGAGAGAGAGAGTGTGTGTGTGTGCGTGTGTGTGTACCAGTACTTAGTACAGTACTTAGTAGCAATAGTTTGGACTAGTTTTTCTTCTGTGCTTTCTAATATGGAATAGGATTATTCATTAGATCACCTCCTGTTTTGCCCTTTTATCATCTTTCAGCTGCTGCTGTAGCTGCTTCGCAGTCTGTTTCTCCGTCTTTCTTTCCATCTTCACTGCCCATGATGTCTTCTGGCTTTTCACTCGGGTCATATCTGAAAACCTGAATGAGGAAAGAATAGAAAGAAAGAGAGAGAAACTTATTTTGGGTAACAAAGAAATGGGAAGTAAATTCTTGTTTAAAACAAACAAAAAACACATGTACACACAGTGGGTGCTGTTACGGGGGTGTTGTTGCAACATTGAAGCTATGTTCAGGGGAAGCAACTCTTACTATTTTTCTTACAAGTCAAAATTGTCATCAAATCCATTTTCTTATTTTAAGTTTAACACATCAAGGTTTGGTTAACCCTTTCATTGCAACGGTCGCCTCTTGGCACCACAATGATTTAACACCTGTGTCACTGAAAGGCATCAAATGAGGGTCTGGTATCCAATGACCTTATGTTCTTAATTTTGGGAGTAAAGGACAGGCCCTATTTTATGCACATCACAGAGGATTCCCCAATATTGCAGACAGAATCTTTCTCTACCCAGGTAAGTTTAATGGAAAGCTTTGGGTGAAAAATGGCTGGTGTTGAAAGGGTTAAAGTAAGGGATGGGTTAGGAACACAGAGTCAAATTTAGTAAAGGCCAAACAAAGAAATATGTCTGTTTCCGGGAACATGGCCCCCCAAAATAGGGTAGGTAGGTAGGCTTTCAAATTGTTTTTTTCTTCGCGGTGCAAGATTTTTGCCATATTTGCTGAAACATGCTGTCGCAGTCAAAATCGTCGCTCGTTCAAATCGGTCGCCCGCTACTATGAGAGTGTGTATTTGCGACATTGAGCATGAACAACAAATTTCACTCTCTCTTTACTTGAACCATTTTTCCGTACTCCAATCGTTCATATTCATAATTTTACGGAAAAAAGTGAAATTTGTGGTTCATGCTCAATGTCGCAAATACACACTCTCATAGTAGTGGGCGACCGATTTGAACGAGCGACGATTTTGACTGCGTCCGCATGATCGCACTTAGACATAGAAATGGCAATCGCATGCCTTGCGCCCGCCATTGTGTTGGCGGATGTTGATCACGAAAGTCTGCGCGAGTAACGGTCCTTGACTATATCGAGTGAGAGTGCAATGGTTGTTTCCCTTGCATCGTCTGCTCAAATTGCTTCTTTTTTGTTGTTGGAAACTTGTCCAAAATTTTTTTTTAGGGTCAGCAGCAAAAACTAGGCTCGGTCGGGTTACCGGAAACAGACATAATTGTTTTTGGGGCCTAAAGTTTTTCAAAACATAATACATGTAATAATGATGTGCACAATGTTTGCATCCCATAACCGTAGCCTAGGGAATGCGGTTAACAAACCTGTAAGTGTAACCACAGCCACTGCAAAAAAACAACCACACACACACAAAACAACCAAAAACCAAACATACATGGATACAGAGGCCTTGCTGTATGTACAACCACAACCACACACACACAAAACAACCAAAAACCAAACATACATGGATACAGAGGCCTTGCTGTATGTACAACCACAACCACACACACACAAAACAACCAAAAACCAAACATACATGGATACAGAGGCCTTGCTGTATGTACAACCTGAAAATCTAGACTAGACCAACTGCAACATCAACACCCTTTTACTAGTTCTCTCATGGCATGCTGAAGATCACGTCAAGGTATGGTGTGCACACAGATTTACTTCCAGAGAAGCAAATGCATCAAATTAACAGCTATCTATTAATTCCGGACATTCCGAATGACATTGAACGAGTTAATTAACCCCTTGACAGCCACCAACGTATTATGTACTGACCTCATGACATCACTGATGATGTCATCAGATGAAGAGGAATAACCCTAATAATAAAAAAGTAATATGCTGGCTTTTGCTCCAACATAATCAAGAGAGTAATATCCCTAGACCATTTTCTCAGATTGGCTCTATCACTATCAGTTGTCTTTTTCATGTCATGATTTTTTCTTTAATTTTCTCTAGCAGTCAAGGGGTTAATATTTTTATATAGGCAGTGGCTATTCAACCTCATGTGGTTAAATAGAACCCAGGCTATTAAACCTAATTTTTGGTTAAACCTGCGATTGACGTCATAAAAAATGGTTACCCTCTTGAGGGGAAATAACACTTGTGCTATTCTCCCTCACTTCCCAGCTTCTCTCTCTCTCTCTCTCTCTCTCTCTCTCTCTCTCTCTCTCTCTCTCTCTCAGAGAACAGACCGGCCCCCCATTTTTCAGTCTTTTTTCCCCCCCAAAGCAGCCAGAATGGTCAACATACTGACCGTGGGTCCAGAAGAGAAGAAGAAGAAGAGAAGACATAGTTCTACAGTGTAAGACTAACACACACTGCAATCTGTGATGCGTGCGTTGAACATTCAACATTGTAATCTGTAACAGTAACAGTCTAACACACACACTGCGTATCCATGGCAGTTAACGGAAATTATTCGAGCGTTTTTCACTCAACTTTTGTACTTCATCGGGTAAAGGATAGAATCAGTTTAGGGCTATTTTCTTGGAATCAAAGATTTATAATTTAAGAAAATAAACTGCTGCGCGAAGCGTTGCAGTATGCGAGCTTGGCATTTAACAGTCACCATTTTTACGGGAATTTGTCATTCTATGCGCCAACACTTATGGTGACGCTGAATTTAGAGGGTTTACTTTAGTTTTTCCTTGAAGTTGAGGTTGAAATTGAACTTAAGACGTGATAGAGACATCAATGGATGCCTGTTCACCATTCAAGGTGGTAGACTTAGACGTTATGCGCTCAAGCGCACACATGCATACACACACACACACGCACCCACCAACCCACCCAGCCCCACAAACGCATGCACATACACCCCCACAGGCGCATGCACACACGCGCACACTCCTAAACACACCCCAAACACATGCTTGCATGCATGCACACACACACAGATGGACGCTGTTGAATGACTGCAAGACAAAAATAATTGCACAGAAACAATAATGGAATAACATGCTCACATGTAGTTGATGTACACACACCAACACCCAAAGGCGCACGCGCACACACTCGCAACCACCCCCACACAAACGCACGCACACACACAAAAACAGAGATGGACGCTGCTTAATGACTGCAAGACAAACAAAAGCGAGCCAAAGAGAGAGAGAGAGAAAGAAAGAGACAAGACAGATGGGTGGGACCATATTTGATGACGTTGAACGCATAAGTGAGGTAAAATAGCCTGGGTTCTATTGAATGCCAACCAGGTCGGCCTCGTGCCAACGGGCAACTCGGCCTCGGGTGTAAGTCAACTCGGCCTCAAGCCCTGGTCATTTCGTGCTTGGGTTCACTTGTCTTCTAGGAAAAATGTGCACATGGCTGTATCCATGTCAATGATAATTATTAGCGATATTTGGTTAAAATGTGATGTTGAGATGGCATTTTATACTGTCGTGTGAATGGCGTCGTTTGCATCCTCAAACAATAATATACAGACACACAGATACAGACATGGTGATGCACCCACAGATTCACACACACACAGAGATAAAGAGAAACAGAAACTGAGACAGAGAGACTGAGACAGATAGAGAGATAAAAAAACCACATAATTATATCAAGGACGAGACAGAAACAGAGAGAGATAGAGTGAAAGAGAGAGAGACAAAGACAGAGAGAGAGAGAGAGAGAGAGAGAGAGAGAGAGGCAGAGAGAAAGTCCATGATTGTGTTTGACAAAGGGAAGTAAAGTTCCGAAATATATTACCAGCAACAACGTGGGTGTTCTTTTTTTGTGTTCATCAAGGCACACAGAGAGACAGGAAAACAGAGAAACTGAGACAGAGAGAGAGAGAAAGACATACATAAAAACATAAAAAAACTCAATTATGTCGAGGATGAGACAGAAACAGAGAGATAGAGAGAAAGAGACAAAGACAGAGAGAGAGAGAGTCTGAGAGAGACAGGAAAACAGAGAAATAAAGAGAAACAGAAAGACAGACAGAGAGACTGAGACACAGAGAGCAGTGTTCCCCATGGATGCTTCCAAATTTTTAAGGGTCATCATGACTCTTTGCCCCCAAATTTAAGGGTCATTTGAAAATTTTTGAGGGTCACCTCACTTAAAACTTCAGAGTCTTTGGAAGAACTTTGCATCGAAGTTTTTGCAATCCAGCGAAGCAGCGCCATTTTTGCTTCCAAGAAACGTGCGAGCTAGGCTTGGCAGCAGTGCACGTGTAAGCAGCATGGGTGGTGAGAAACAAAGGGAAATTACTCTGTGGTTCATGATAGTTTTTGTCGTCTGCTTCAAGCATGGCATAGTAGTGAAAGAATAGGCCCAGTATATTTTGTTGATCGTTTCCCGCAAGCCGAAACGGCTTCGACATTCTGATCGCGGCGAACACGTTTGAAGAAGCAATCGGCTGAGAGAAAAACTGTACGTCACAATGACGTATTGACTAAAAAATTTATACGTCAAACTTGAAACTTTGTACGTAATTTACGTACAGATCTGCGTAATGGGGAACACTGGAGATAGGAACGACGGAATTAGGTCAAGCTGCAGCGATTTTTCTCGTTGAAAATCCGAACCGCGATTTTGGCCATGTGCCAAACGGTCACTTCCTTTGCTTGTTTTTATTGGTGGTTATTCTTGGCGCTGACCATCCGAGTTTCTTTCTTTCGGGAAGCAGACACCTACTCGGTCATTCGGGAACGATCTTTTTTTACGCGAAGATGGCCGATCGCGAGAGACAAGCGATCCAATATTTGGGTCCAATTCATTCGTTTATCATTTCTGAACGGTAACTACATAATTTTTTTAAACAAATGCTTAGTTACATTTAATTATTTTTCTAGTACAAGTACACCAAATTTGGTGCAGTTCAAGGTCATAAGTTTTTTTCCGACATGTTGTTTTCTGTCATGCTCACGTTGATGTTGCGATCTTGTGAGTCGCACAAAAAGCTTATGCCTAATCGGTCTAATGTTTGGGGTTTT
>CM065700.1:26298124-26300624 GCA_017654935.2 Phymorhynchus buccinoides | reverse complement strand
ACATAATAACATTACATCAAACATAATCTTACATGCTGAAGCAAAGAAACATTTTTTTTTCTATAAAGATGATACAGTGAACAAACATGTTTGTTGGAATGTTTGGGTTGAACACATTCATCTTGTGGGCTCTCGATTCAGTCTGTTATTAGCAGGTACGTACCTATGTCCAATAAAATGTTCCGAAGAGATATACAAAATACGTGCTGGTGCAGCGTGTTTTGGGATGAGCATTCGTTTTAACTGACTTTAAAAGATAACAGGGCTTCTGAAAATGTAGATATTGTGCATATTCACACACTAGAGCTCTCAATTCACCCCCTAGAATGTCAAGCCATGCATCTCAAGTATAGGGGGTGAGTTGACGTATTAAACGTGCGTTAACACAGTCGTTCATTTTCAGTAAGATAATGATGTTGCTCATTTCAATATTCTGCTAGAACAAACTAGGCTACTGCCACAATGAGGAGTCGCTAACTAGACATAACATTCTCAAAAGATCGTGCAGAAACTGCCAGTAATGCAGTAAACATCGAAAACGCATTGTTCATTGGTAGACCCTTTTCTCAATATCCAATAAAATTGTTCCAAACATTTGATATTCCTTTCGTCAACATGCCACCAGTCTGGCAAGTGATAAAGAAAACTTGAAGACAACGAAGAAGAAACAGATTGTTCGTCAAAAGCAAAGGCATGCACACAAAAAAGTGATCAGTTAATGTGTGAGTGAAGGGAGTGTGTTGTGTGCACGTGTGCATGTAAACCTACGTGAACTCGTGTGTCTGTGTAAGTGCCGTTTGCTTACTTAGGAAATAGGGTCTTGACCGTTTAAAAATTGAAACTGGGGCTGAAAATACCCCTTAAAACTGTAAACAGGGGGTGAACATACCCCTTAAAACTGTAAACAGGGGGCCATCCCTTAATTAAGAGAGAGGAAAATCAGAAGCCCTGAGATAAGAATTAAACTTTGGATCTTTTGTTTCGTTTATTGAAACAACTACTACAACTTTACATCTTTATGTACCTTCCGACAATCATGACGCCTCTAGATTCTTACACACATTCATTTAGATGTCAGCTTGTTGAGTTAAGTTTAGCAGGATAACAATACTTGTGGCGGTGCCATAGCCGATGAGGTTTAACCGAGGCGTGGTCACCGCTACAGCTATCTGTATTAATATAAAAAAATCGGGACTTTACTGGTTTCGTACTGCCTCCGGGCATTGCCTCCAGTATTGTTCCCACCGCCATATTTGTATTTACAAATGTCCCATATGTGTCTGATTCAGACCAAGAGGACGTAAAACACCATTTTCGTCATTCGTCTTGAGTGAAGTTTATAACAGAGAGTTTTCAGGGCAACTCTAGCTCAGTGAAAGGCACGGTAGAGTAAATTGGCGCAGAACGAAGGATGGAAGGAAGGAAGGAACGAACTTTTTTAATTGAGAGACAGAGACGGAGGGGGGGGGGGGGGGGGGGGGGGGAAAGAGAGGGAGTGAGAGAGACTCAGACTCAGACTCAGAAACTTTATTTTACAAGGAAAAGAATTTAGGCTGGGCCTAGTCTTCCATTCTGTCATTGGTTCTAAACATGCAATGCATAACTTCTACTATAAATGAACATTGAGACACAGGAAAATCGCCAACAAAAAAACAACAACTAACAGTAATATAGCAACGACATGGTAGTCAGAGCATCAACATCAGCAATTAAAGCAAAACAAAAATAGAAAACTAACCAACCAAATAAACAAATAATTGGATGAAAAACACATCTCTCACTACAATTTACTTCTTCTACTACCATTACTTGTGTAAGACAGGTAAAAAGCCCATGTGCGGGTAAGAAGCCCATGTCAATTATCCCACGAAACAAAGCAAATCTCGGTCACATTTGCCCATGAGACGAGTGTTAATGTTTAGCATTCGTCTCATGGACAAACCCAACCGAAACCCGCCCCACGCCATGAGACAACAGGCACGGGCCTCCCACCCGCCCATGGGCCCGCTACCCCGTTCACCTACTATTACTATTATCACCACCATCACCACCACCACCACACCACTACTACTACTACTACTACTACTACTACTACTACTACTACTACTACTACTACTACTACTACTACTACTTGTATTACTACTACTACTACTACTACTACTACTACTACTACTACTACTACTACTACTACTACTACTACTACTACTACCTCCACTCCCACCACCACCATAACTACTACTACTACTACTACTACTACTACTACTACTACTACTACTACTACTACTACTACTATTACAGTACTACAGTAATATAACAATGACACGGTACGCAGAACATCACCATCAGTAATAAGAACAAGCAAAACAGAAACCAACCGACCAAACAAACAAACAAACCAAACAAATGAAGAGAGAAAAAAAATGACTTCCACCACAATTTACTTCATCATCATCTACTACTACTACTACTACTACTACTACTACTACTACTACTACTACTA
>CM065700.1:26285624-26293124 GCA_017654935.2 Phymorhynchus buccinoides | reverse complement strand
TGTCTCCACAGGTCTCCCAGTGCTAGGGGTGGTAGCGGGGGTGGTGGAGGGGGTGGTGGTGGTGGTGGTGGTGACCCTCCCAGATCTGCAAGGCAGCACGATCTCCTCCTCACTGTTGCCCGGGCAGAAGCACTGGCAGCGGCTGTCCCCTTTAGGCTTGAACAGGAAGGCGTCGGGACCGAAACGGGAACAGTCCGTGTTGTCTCCGGGACACAGCACTGACGACACGCATGATATTCAGAATTCACACACAATTCACAAAGTTATACTGATCCAGGCCACAGAGAGAGATAATGAATTAATGAATTTTATTTATAGAGGGTAATAGAGTAAGCAATAACATGTTTTTTTACATCCAGCCCTCTGGACAAAATACATATATAAAAGTAGAAAATGGAAAACGAAAATAAGCACAGACAAAGCAATATAAAGCATGCAAAATACAACCCTATACAACACATCAATAAATAAAAAAATCAAACCTAATATCATTGACTATACTCATTTTTAACATTAAAAAATTGGGAAGTAAGCGCACACACACCGGAAAATAAAACACAATCCTACTTTCCACACTCATCTTTAACATTCACAAATTGAGAAGTGCACAAACATATGACAAGAGAGAGAGAGAGAGAGAGAGAGAGAGAGAGAGAGAGAGAGAGAGAGAGAGAGAGAGAGAGAGAGAGAGAGAGAGAGAGAGAGAGAGACTGGACAATGGACAAGTTTAATGTCATCAACCCAAAACAGGTCCTGATGACATGGAGGCAATGCAAGGGTTAAATTATCATGACATTCATAATACAGCACAGAGAGAGAGAGAGAGAGAGAGAGAGAGAGAGAGAGAGAGAGAGAGAGAGAGAGAGTGTGTGTGTGTGTGTGAGTGCCAGTGCGCGTATGTGCGGTAAAGATGTAAATCAACACCCCTGTCACAGTCCTGGTTCATTGCGTTCTTTCCGTCTTGCCTTTATCTTCTACTCTTATTGAATGCGTATTTTTAATTGTGTAAATGGATGAAAATTAACGTTAAATATTGAAAACGATAGAGGTTCAAGTGCTCAATCTGCAGTAAGAAAGACAAGACTGAAAACCCCACACACACAGAACTGATAAATGGAGGAAGGGGTATTAATCTGCATCTTTGCCCGCGCATGCGTATGTGCATGAGTATTATTATTTTTGAGGGGTGGCTGAAATTTGTTTGGAATGGAGAGGATTTTCCCAGGGGACATCCCCACTCTCCATGCCAGAAACGAATCTAAGACAGCCGGTGTTAGTGTTGGAAACAAAGAAAGAAAGAAAGAAGAGGAACAAAAACCTAGATACGATCGGTCGCAAAGAACACGGACGCTAGGCCTAACACCAGCAAGTTTAAGCCCTCCTCAACCAAAGGTGGCGGGGGACTAACAAAGAAAGACGAAGACTTACTGTCAGCACAGCCATACGTGAGGTTGGCGACCATGACGTCCAAAGGGGAGTAACAAAGAAAGACAAAGACTTACTGTCAGCACAGCCATACGTGAGGTTGGCGACCATGACGTCCAAAGGGGAGTAACAAAGAAAGACAAAGACTTACTGTCAGCACAGCCATACGTGAGGTTGGCGACCATGACGTCCAAAGGGGAGTAACAAAGAAAGACAAAGACTTACTGTCAGCACAGCCATACGTGAGGTTGGCGACCATGACGTCCAAAGGGGAGTAACAAAGAAAGACAAAGACTTACTGTCAGCACAGCCATACGTGAGGTTGGCGACCATGACGTCCAAAGGGGACTAACAAAGACTTACTGTCAGCACAGCCATACATGAGGTTGGCGACCATGACGTCCAAAGGGGACTAACAAAGACTTACTGTCAGCACAGCCATACATGAGGTTGGCGACCATGACGTCCAAAGGGGAGCAACAAAGAAAGACAAAGACGTACTGTCAGCACAGCCATACATGAGGTTGGCGACCATGACGTCCAAAGGGGAGCAACAAAGAAAGACAAAGACTTACTGTCAGCACAGCCATACGTGAGGTTGGCGACCATGACGTCCAAAGGGGACTAACAAAGAAAGACAAAGACTTACTGTCAGCACAGCCATACATGAGGTTGGCGACCATGACGTCTCGAAAGCTGAGGCCCTCCCTCTGCCCTATCACATTCTGGAACTCCCGGTCCAACGTTTCGATGGACATGGGAGCTACAGCCTGGGAGCACGAAATACACACACACATTGAGAAACGCATACAAGCAGATCTGATACAAGCGCACGCACGCACGCACGCACACTCACAGTGAGAGAGAGAGAGAGAGAGAGAGAGAGAGAGAGAGAGAGAGAGAGAGAGAGAGAGAGAGAGAGACACAGAGAGAGAGAGAGAGAGAGAGAGAGAGAGAGAGAGAGAGAGAGAGAGAGAGAGAGAGAGAGAGAGAGAGAGAGAGAGAGAGAGACGCACGCGCGCACGCACACGCACACGCACACGCACACGCACACACACACACACACGCACACACAC
Organism: Phymorhynchus buccinoides; assembly: GCA_017654935.2. NCBI lineage: Eukaryota > Metazoa > Mollusca > Gastropoda > Neogastropoda > Raphitomidae > Phymorhynchus > Phymorhynchus buccinoides. The sequence goes on along the minus strand of CM065700.1, from coordinate 26,290,623 downwards.
ACACACACACACACACACACACACACACACACACACACACACACACACACACACACACACACACACACACACACACACACACACACACACACACACACACACACACGTAGACATCAGTATGTACATGTGCACACATACATAACGTGAAGGAAGTAAAGAAATCAAAGCTGCTCCAAAAGAACTTACAAAACTAATCACATGAACACTGAACACTTTAAGAAGAATTGTAGCCAAACAAAGTAAAACAAGTGTGTCGCCTAGCGGCAGACATGCCATTTGCCCGTTACGCCCCCTATCTTCCCTTCCCGTACATGTTAGCCCCCAGTCTATGTACTTGCCAAATTTGAAGCCTGTATATATGAGATATGGCTAAAATTGAATTTGACATCTCCAAGACCTATGTCCTTGACATTAACCTTGACATTCATTGGTACTCAATATTCAGACATAATATATTCCAGCTAAATTTGATAGACATCCAACAGGCTTTAGATTGTCCCCTCTACTTGCAAATGAGAACTATTAATGTAGTCGTAAATAATTTACACAGATATACACAAAGCTTTGCGAATGAGATTTGCATTGTTATTAACTTGACGATTTGTTTTGTTTTACGCTTGTCAGCATTAATTTACGCTTGTCATGTCAGCATTATGTTTTTTCTTTATTAATGCCTACTAAAATTATTTATATGATTTTGTATTTCACCTCCAATGATATGGGACAAAGGCCCTATCATTAATTTAAATCATGTGTTCATTTTTGTTAATTTGCTCTCTCTCTCCCTCTCTCTCTCTCTCTCTCTCTCTCTCTCTCTCCTCTCTCTCTCTCTCTCTCTCTCTCTCTCTCTCTCTCTTTCGTTGTTTGTGTGTGTGTGCGTGTGTATGTGTGTATGTGCGTGTGCGCGCGCGCGCGCGCGCGCGCGCGTGTGTGTGTGTGTGTGTGTGTGTGTGTGTCATGATTTTCTTCGAATAATATTGCAACTGATTATTTTGATTTGTCGGTTGGTTGCATGTTTATATGTATCTGAATTTACTTTCGATTTTGCAATAGCTATGCTTTGGTTACCACATTATTACAATTTCATATTATAGTTTACTTGTTTATAGGGAATAGGCATTATTATCTAAGTTGTTACTGAATGTGTTCCTTAATGCGAAAAGGGTATCGTAACTTTCCGTTGTTTTGTCGCCATTAATTTAGAAGTACTTTCAGTACCAATGCACTTCCTTGGCAGAAGAGCTTTGTAAGCTATTGCCAATAAAATATTTGCGTTTTGCGTTGCGTTTTCTCTCTCTCTCTCTCTCTCTCTCTCTCTCTCTCTCTCTCTCTCTCTCTCTCTCTCTCTCTCTCTCTCTCTCTCTCTCTCTCTCTCTCTCTCTCTCTCTCTCTCTCTCTCTCTCTCTCAAACACACTCCAATAGCTCTCATACACAAACTATGAACTGACATTGCCACTGTAGTGCATGATGCTGCGATAATCGTATTTCACGCCGTAACTGTTGATCAGTCGCTCGTCGAACTTTTCGAATTGTGGATGCCAGGCTGGGGGAATGCGGTTAAAGTTAACCCGGATGTACTGGTCTCGATCTGGGCGGGCCTGTTCATGGATCCAGCCAATGGCGTGGCCGATTTCGTGGACAACCACGCCCCTCTGCAATGATTGGCATAGAATCGTTACCTACATGGATGACCAAAACCGCTCTCACTTTCATAACCATCAAATCATCATCATCGTCGTCTTCGTCGCCATTATCATCATCATCATCATCATCATCATCATCATCATCATCATCATCATCATCATCATCGCCATTAAAGCTATAATGCGATATAACAGATTATGGGATAAAAATGACTGGCTACTTGTCTTATGATGGCCCCTTGAAACAGACTGGACTTTAGATCACAGACTGGATGCATCTGGGTCTCCTATCAACACCACAACATACGCTGCAGGCCATATGTACATATATAGTTGCATGGTTTTCAAACTCTCAAACCGTAACTCGCATCAAATGTATTGCAGATTTGCAGGGATCTATGGGGCACACCAAATGATTCGTAAGGGGGCGTTCGCAAAAACAAAATAAAATTCCAGAAAATTCGCCACTTCACGGCATTTATGGCATTTATTTATATTCATCTAAACAACGCTATCAAAATCAAGTTTATCTACAAATAAAGTTTACATCTCCATGGCTATATCCTTTAAGTAACGTCACTTTCACTTGTGTATTTGTTTGCATGGTGTCTATTACAGTGATGAATGGTAGGGGAAGACGGGGTAAAAAGCGCATGGGCGGGTAAGAAGCCCACCCCAATTATTTCATGAAATAAAGACAATTTCAGTCAAATTTGCCCATGAGACGAATGCTAGACATTAACGCTCGTCTCATGGGCAAAATGAGACTGAAATTTGCTTCATTTCATGAGATAATTGGGGTGGGCTTCTTACCCGCCCATGCGCTTTTTACCCCGTCTTCCCCTACATGTTAAAGTCACACCTGAAAGAACTACAGTCACAGTGACTATAGGCCTAAATCGCATAGGCTAAGCGGAAATAATTATCTTCAGATAGGAAATCTCTGTCAGACACTCACATGCACGCATCCTCTGGACAGACCGATTTCCTGAACCCCTCCAACACGTCCCAGTCTGGAATAGCAGCCTCTGAAACAGTACAGACATCATCATCATCATCATCATCATCATCATCATCATCATCATCACCACCATGAACGTCGTCGTCATCGTTATCATCATCATCATCATCATCACCGTCATCACCATCTCTATCCTTGTAGCAAAAATGACTTGGGCATGATAGGCATGGCATGTCGTCTTGTTCATCGTAATCATAGATTTACCAACAAGGAACAGCTTTACTGTAAGGCTCCTGTTGCTGCTGGTGGCGGTGGTGGTATCATCGCCACACTACTATCATACTATCCACCACCTCCACCACCACCACTATTACTACCGCAACGATTAGACATAGGGTAAGACGGGGTAAAAAGCCCATGGGCGGGTAAGAAGCCCATGCCAATTATCTCATGAAATAAAGCAAATTGCAGTCACATTTGTCCATGAGACGAGTGTTAAACACTAAGCATTCGTCTCATGGGCAAAATGTGACTGAAATTTGCTTTATTTCATGAGATAATTGGCATGGGCTTCTTACGCGCCCATGGGCTTTTTACCCCGTCTTCCCTACCACAACAACTAGTGCTGCTGCTGCTGGTACTGTTGCTTATACAGCTGGATGTACGTGTACCGCAAAGGGTTTGTATTTACGGACTAGGAACATGACTACTTATTTTGAAGGATTAGTTTTCAGCAACAGGGCGTATGAGAACATTTCCCAATGCACCATCAGAAGTAATTAGCTTCAGTTGCTAGCTTAAGTCACCCTGCTAGCTTTACACACTCGGCTCGTGAGCAGGAAGTTGACGTCCGGTGTAATATTGGTACTCCATAAAGGAATGTTTGTGCGAATAAAGGAAACTCTCGCTATTTGCAGTGGTGTAGGAACAGGGGGGAGCAAGGGTGCGGGGCTGGGGACTGCCCCCCCCCCCCAGCTCAGAGGAGGGGGCAAACATATCTTCCTGCTCCCCCCCCTCCCAATTTTTTTATATACTTATGTACAAGTATGAGATCTATCAAAATACTGTCCCCTTAACCCACATCTTCTGCCCCCCCCCCCCCCCCCACACACACACACTCCGCACATACCCCCTGTGACCGTGACGTTTGTAAAATAATAAAATCAGTTGCACCCCATTTCTGCTTCTGTCGCCCCTCCCCTTATGCTCTACACCATCCCACCACTTCCACACCCTTGAAGATGATAAAGTACAGACGACATACATAAAATCTAAACTTCAGTTAAGTTGCCAATGTGAATCCATGTGATTGAAACTGAAAGTGCTCATTAGAGCTGTGGGCCTGCATGGTTCAACCCGGTTTCACTGGTTTATTAGTTGTTCTCAAAGGCAGGTTTACCTTTGGTCCGTGTTCTGTCACATTTTAAATCTTGAGATGGCAAATCATGGTAAATATTGTGAATGATATTGAATCCAAACTCGGAAGCATTTGCACTGGCTCTTACTAGCACTGTAGCAAAAAGGATTATTTGGCCTTTGGGGACCTTCCCCAGCACCAGCTGTCTAAAATCTCTTTGTCCAGGAGAGTCGGGATGTTTTGGGTAAGACTTTTTGTTTGTGGCACAAGCCACAAACCTATAACTCACTTTGTCGGTCGGTCCAAAATTGTCGCACATTTCGCAATATTGTCGCACATATTTTAAAAGAGAAAAAAATACTTGGACATAAAGTAACATTTCAGTTGTCATATCTACATATGGAAAGTCCTTACGTATGGAAATAATTATATACTGAACAGAGGGGAAAATAAAGTTTTACGTCTTCTCGACCTAAGTCATATGAGACATTACTTTATATTTAGTTGGGGGTACTGAACAGAGCACATGAATCGTCATTTGAAAGCGTAGAAAATAATAAACATACGTAATACAGACACTGCAACAGACACGACGAGTATGCAGTGCTTCTTTCGATGAGTATAAGTAGGATAAATAGTTTTAAATGTTTTCCAAAAGATATAAAAAGTTACGAAATGGTGCAGAGATAACATTCTGGTTTGCAGATTAAAATTATTGAAAAACCAGGGGAAGCGACTCAGTGTATATAATGAATGATTGCAGTGGTAAAAATAGACCGTACTTCAAATCGAGGCTGCTCTTTAAAATGTTTCGTTTTCAATTGTCGCACGCCACAAACGATTGCGAACCTGCGCTTGTTTACATTTAACTCTATGTCCAGTCCTCTAGAATAGTAGTTGCCTCCTTTGTATCTGGAAGTCGTGGCAAATCAGACAGGACTGACTGACCACACGTTTTGAATTTTTTTATAAAACTGTAATTGGTAGAATTTGGTATGCTTTGTATTATTAGGTGGATGATAGTGATAATGACTGAT
>CM065700.1:26248124-26278124 GCA_017654935.2 Phymorhynchus buccinoides | reverse complement strand
CTCTTCACAGCTCTGTCTATGTATCACTATTGGTGTCATGTAGTAGCAAATATCCCCCACCCCCTAAAGTAAATGCCCAACGGCGATTTCTTTGAGGATGGCGCGACACAGAGTTCATAGGCTAATACTACTTAGGGTTTTATCGTCAACGACGAGCTGCGTTATTCTGTTCATTCTTGATTAGAGCGGTGGTGAACATTTTGCTTTGCATTACAATGGTGTTGCTATTGTGTCATATAGGGTGTGATGTAGTGCAATACTACGTTCAAACATTTAAAATGTGTAATAAAGGTAAAAGCTATGCATTTTGAAAATGGTTGTAGAAGCCTGGGCCTGTATTCACGTTGAGATAGCATGAGACTTAGCATCATGCTAACTTAGAAGCTCTTCCAAAAGTCCTATTAAATCCTATAGGACATTGGAAGAGCTTCTAAGTTAGCATCATGCTAAGTCTCATGCTATCTCAACGTGAATACAGGCCCTGGTTGCCATTCAGAACAAGAAGCACAGTCCTTCAAGAAAAGACCGAACGTAAGATATTAATTTTGCAGTCAATGAAATTGTTTGAATTTGCCTTAATAATAATAATAATAATATTAATAAATAAATATTCTATAGCGCTATTCTCCTGATACAGCAGGACTCACCGCGCTTTACATGAAAAAAAAGAAAAAGAAAAGTAAGCATACAAAAGATATTCAAAATACATGTACTTAAAATTATTTAGAAAAAATCACTTTATCGCACTCACACAACTCGCATTTAAAATACCTACATAAAACACAAATTTGAAAAACATCTTTACAGGGTGGACTGACGGTGGATGGACAGACAGAAATTAACAGATATTTTATGAAAAGATGCATCTTCAGGCCAGTTTTGAAAGAAGACAGAGACGGAGAGCTGCGGAGACAGAAAGGGAGATTGTTCCAGATGTGTGGTGCTTGGAAGCGAAAAGATCTGTTTCCAACTGTTTTGCACTTGGCGACAGGTTTGCAGAGAAGTTTTAGGTTGCTTGATCCGATGGTGCGTTCTGGTATGTAGGCAGAGAGGAGAGAAGAGAGATAATCAGGAAGAGTGTCTTCGGAATAACGATAGGCAAGAGTGGCCACTTTATAGTCGACTCTCGCGTCAACAGGGAGCCAGTGCAGCTGTCTCAGCAGTGGTGCCACTGGGTCTGTCTTACGCTTTCTGAGCCAAGGATACAGGAGTGCAGAATCACATATGCACAGAATCAGTCAATGGCTTCTGGCCACATACCTTTCTCTGAAATTCGGCCTGTAGATATCAGATGCACGTAGGCCTACTATTTTATAACACGCTAAACATGTCACACTCACAGATATCCTAGATTCTCAGTTCCTTGTGTGAAACTGGAAAGATGGTAGTCAGCAAATAATCAGGGAAGACGATGAACTCATCTAGAGATTAAATCCCGCACAGAATATTGGAAGGAGACTAGAGGGGGGAGGGAGACGTTAATGAAAGAAAAGACAGTGAACTTGGTTTACTTGTATTGTCTTTAGAATGCGGTCAACTCCGGAGCAGACAACACCCCCAATACATCACCTTCCCCGAAAAAAGGGCTATAATGTGGAGTATCCTAGCCCGCACCATCGATTTAACTACAGGACTGATTTGTATTTCCACGTTTTTTCAACATGGGTCACAATTAAAGGACGTAAGCGAAGGGATAATTGATTTATGTGTGACACCGGTTTGACTTGAACCGTCTCTTCAAAAGGCGTGCGACAGACATCCTTCCTGCTGAAGGAAGTGGCACATGACTGTTCTTGTAGTCACCAGCAGCATGCACTGTTCATATACTACACAAACACACTCCTATATTGACTCGCGTCTGTGTGTATGTCATGATGGTATCCATTTCGACATTGGGCATCTCATCCGGAAGACATACAACTTGACCTCCCTTATTTGGCTTGCAAATGCACTCCAGTGAGGTCCTTTAATAGTAAGCATCAATATCGCGAATGCACGAAGAGCAGAATGACTTGCAAAACGAATTATGAGCGAATGCGTAGGTAAACGTTGTTGGATGAATCCTGGATGAATAAACAAGTTAGTAAGATAAAATTGTAGGAGGATTGAGACATATTATGATGCACACAAGACTACAGCTAGTCTTCTTCTTCTTCTTCTTCTTCTTCTTCTTCTTCTTCTTCTTCTTCTTCTTCGATCCTCCGTTTCCTGTTGCATGAGCGCAGATGTGTCATGCTGTCGTTATGTGCCTAAGAAATAGTTAGACCCAACATGCCCGTCTTCGGCTGGAGAAAACCTTTTTAACCCTTTCACCGCCAGCCATATTTCAGCCAACATTTTCCATTAAGTTTACCTGGGTAGGGAACAAAATCCATCTGCAGTTTTGGGGATTCTTCTGTGACATCTATAAAATAAGGTCTATCCTTACCTCCCAAAACTAACACAATAGGGTCTTTGGATAATAGACCCCCATTTGATGCCTTTTAGTGACATAGAGGGTAAATTACTGTGGTGCTAAAATGCGACTTTGGCGGTGAAAGGGTTAAGAAATTCTTGAAATGGAGAATGGAGCAGTAAGGCAGAGAGGTAGCAGATGAAAGTAAGCAAAGGGTAAAGGCCGTCGTAGCTCAGTGGTTAGAGTTGCGGACTAGTGGTTAGGATGCATGGGTTCGAATCCCACCAGGGTCTTGTGGGTTTTTCTTCGGCCCAGACCGGCTCCTACCCAGAGTGAGTGTGCTGTGGGCTCAATGGGAAGACTGGGACCACACAGTCGAGCTTCATGCACTTTACGGATGTGCGTTGAGAGTGTTCTTTAATTTCCTGACCAACACTGCAGGTGTCTGTTTCTCCCGGGCCTGGTTGACGCCAGGATAAATTTGATAGGGTGCGTGGAGGACAGGCCCGTCATGGTATCTCAATCCGCAATGGACCCCACAGCATCATCTTCATCAGGACTCACTATCATCATCATCATCATCATCATCATCTTCATCAGGACTCATCATCATCATCATCATCTTCATCATCATCAGGACTCATTATCATCATCATCATCGGTCACAGAAAGTAATGCCCCCGGGTGACTCAGGCAATGGGACCACAACATAAATCATCGGCGGAGAAAAAGTAAGGGAAAAAAAAGAAAAGGAAAAAGCAGTCAAAGAGAGTGACCAATTAGAGGAAGTTACAAGCACAGCATTTCCAGAAGGTGGGGGAACTATTTGTATGAAAGACATCCCCCCCTCCGATATGACCAGAAGGTCAAAGTCAAAGTCAAAGTCAAAAGTCAAAAATACTTTATTATCACGTTAGGTGAAATTACAGTGTGGTCTCGTACAAGCACAATACAATCAAAGAAACACATTTGCATGCATGAAAAATGGAAACAAAACTAAGGAAAAATGAATGACAAATCATGCTTCGCAAAAAACCATTTGAACATAGTTAGGGTCGATAGAATCTCATTTGTTCACCCCACCCTATACAGCTAGACAGCGTCGTTGACAAATAGCAAAGATATTAATGAAAAGAAAAAAATTGAACAGAGAGAGAGAGAGAGAGAGAGAGAATACGAATACGAATGTTTTATTGAGGGTAAAAGAGAGAGAGAGAGAGAGAGAGAGAGAGAGAGAGAGAGAGAGAGAGAGAGAGAGAGAGAGAGAGAGAGAGAGAGAGGTCACACACACACTAACCAACCAACCAAAAACGATCGAACGAACAAGAACAGCACACAATACGTAGGCCTACTACCGTTGTTGCATTGAGTCTGTGCTTACTATACTGTGTCTTTTACAAGTTGGTTTGGAGAACAAGCGAATGTTGGATGAAGTGGTGAATGTGTGTAGTAAAGTTGTTGGAAAGAGACAGGTTTGAATGAGCTGTATTGAAGACGAACCAAGCGAAAAGACAAATAGATTGCGAATGACATCTCCCATGTTTTGTACAGTCACGATGAACTATTACCTTCTGGACGTCGCTACAAGACTTTCAAAGTTAACTCCAGGGCACAGAAAAGTTTCATCCTCAGATCCATCCACCTCTTAAACTCATGATCCTTTTGAATGTCTGCTCGTGTTGAAAGATTCTACCTTAATCCTTATGTTGCGTGCATCCATGTGACCTGTGTAATCCTAAAATATGTATTTTATGCTCATGCATGCCAAATGCCAATATCCTGATGCATTTTATTAATCTTTGTAATACTCATTCATCTTTGTAATTTTTATGTGACTTGTCATTCAAAATTGTGCATATATTTATGCATGCTGAATGTCAATGTTTCTGTTGTACGGCACCTGGATGAAAATTATCCTTGAGAGATAATAAAGTGATTTGGAATTGGAATTGGAATTTGGTTGAAATAACTGAAATTAACTCGTGAACATTTACTTGATATTTTTGCCTAGACAAAATTCAGTCATTAAAAATCCCTTCATCAAAAAAATATAGATCTAGTTCTAAAAGCAGCAATGGTAACACCACTGCTCTGATCTGGATTAGTGTTTTTCTTCTTTAATGCTTTTTAAATTTATTGTTCAATTGCTGTGTGAAATAAAATAATGATTATGGAACTTATTCTAAAGATACAATTAACAAGTCAAAGTCAAAAAGTTTATTCCAAACAAAATATTAATAAAAAATGTTACACACCACAATACGACAATAAAACATAAAACGATTAGAGTCTGACCGTGATTTACGCCTTTTAAAATTGAGACGGACTGATCTACCAGCTGAGAGCATTTTTGCTGAGATGCATAGTAAATTGATAGCTGAATAGTCACTCTGAGAGTCTGTCTGGAATAGCAACACTACTGTGAAATGGGGGCTATTTGAAATGTTTTATTATTCGCTTGGTTGATACAGCACCCTACAACTGTAAAATTGCTAAAGATCTGTGTACACATTAACACTATTCACAATATATTTATATTTCTCCATGGTAACACAGTGAGCTGTAAGTCATATAAAGAGTGGGCTATCACTGTGTTGCCATGGGGAAATAGAAATATCTTGTGAATAGTGTTAACGTGTACACAGGCCTTAAGACTGGAACAGGGCCGTCAACCAGCACATTCCGCGAATAGCTGATGCACTGCACAAACAGATTGTTACTGGTCAATCATTTCTTCCGTATCAATCATTTCATTTTTTGCTCCTTCTGTTGCCTGCTTTTTGCTCCTTTTGCTGTTTGCTGTTTTCTCGTGTGTCTGTGTTGATAAAGGCGCATTCGCCGAAATATCCAGTAGTTTTGTTTTGTCTCTTGTGAATAAAATAACGTCACTTTACACTTGTTGTGTAGTTGTTTGTTTGTTGTATGTTCCAGTGACGTTGCAGTCTGTTTCAGTGTTTTCCCCCCAATCATTTCTTCACAATTGAGAATTATTAAAGAAAAGAGAAAAACAGACGAAAAGTGTGTCATGAAGATTATTTTGAAAATATAACAAAAAATAATGTGTGTACACGATTCCCCGGATTTACCATTGCTTCACTGTTCGTTTATTATTATTGTTGTTGAAATTTAAATGTCAAAGAGTTGTTGTTGCTTTTATTTCAAACAAAAGTATGCCACTGAATCACAATACTAATTTTCTTTTTTGTCTTACTTTCGCTATGTTTCTCTGATGGGTAGGCTATGTACGAAATGTTCGATATTGAAATGGTTATATGAAATGTGTAACAGTTTTCATGTATCAACTGTTTTTTTGTTTTTTTAATAAACTGACTTTGACTTAATCTTTTTGGCAGATTACCCCGAAAATTACCCACCCCACCCCCTTCTACTTCTGTTCTTTCTGTCTAATTCTTAAAGACCCCGCACGTCACGTAAGGAAGATTCCTTACTAGCTATAAGTAGTAGTAGTAGTAGTAGTAGTAGTAGTAGTAGTAGTAGTAGTAGTAGTAGTAGTAGTAGTAATTAGGGCTAGAAGTGGGCCTCGTGGCTCTTTTACGCCCTTTCTCGTTTGTGACTTTGATTTGTTTCAAGGTGGCTTGCTTTCTACATCTAAACTATAAAATTGAACAAATATACGGAATTGACTTTTTATTTTTTATTTTTCATCGAAAGTAGTATAAAAAATTTGACATCATTGTGTCTTTGTCCAGAAGATTTTTGAATATATTTATGTTATGAGGGAAAGCACATGAAAACCGTGATCTTGACACATGACGTGGTAGGTTTTTAAACTGTAATTATTGGCTCGAACGTATTATAATGTTGTGTGTCCTTTTGACACGTGTTTCGTGTGTTAAAACAAGCGCGGTTTCGCAATCGTTTGTGGCAGCGGTCTATTTTTACCACTCCAATCATTACATACACTGAGTCGCCTCCCCTGGCTTTTCAATAATTTTAATCTGTAAACCAGAATGTTATCTCTGCACCATTTCGTAACTTTTTATATCTTTTGGAAAACATTTAAAATTATTTATCCTGCTTATACTCATCGAAAGAAGCACCGCATACTCGTCGTGTCTGTTGCAGTGTCTGTATTACGTATGTTTATTATTTTGTACGCTTTAAAATGAAGATTCATGTGCTCTGTTCAGTATACAATTCTTTCCATACCTAAGGATCCCCACATGGCCGAAAGGCCAAAGAGGGCGTGAAACACTATACCTAAGGACACTACATAAAAACAATAAAACCATTGTGGCGGTGCCATAGCCGATGAGGTTTAACCGAGGCGTGGTCACCGCTACAGCTATCTGTATTAATTTTTTAAAAATCGGGACTTTACTGGTTTCGTACTGCCTCCGGGCATTGCCTCCAGTATTGTTCCCACCATATTTGTATTTACAAATGTCCCATATGTGTCTGATTCAGACCGAGAGGACGTAAAACTCCATTTTCGCCATACCTAAGGACTGTAGATATGACAACTGAAATGTTACTCTTTGCCCAAGTATTTTTTTCTCTTTTACAATATGTGCGACAATTTTGTCAATATGTGCGACAATTTTGGACCGACAAATAGACAGACCAACAAAGTGAGTTATAGGTTTGTGGCTTGAGCCACAAACAACAAAGGGATACAAATCCAGTAAGGTCACTAGTACAGCGCGCCACTCTGACAACGCCAGTCTTTGTTTCACAGATTAAAGAGTACTGTTAGTTCCGGTTTGTTTCGGAACAAGAGAGAGAGAGACACAGAGAGAGAGAGAGAGAGAGAGAGAGAGAGAGAGAGAGAGAGAGAGAGAGAGAGAGAGAGAGAGAAGCGGAAGCGGAAGTTTAATCAGATAGGCCACAGCCCCTTATGATGGGGTTACAAAACATCATGAATACAAAAGACAATAAACAATAGATACACAAGTAACGCAATATTCAATAACTTTACACTGATGATAAGGAGTAAACAAACCGAATTTAGCTAAGTAATATACTACGCAGCTTGAAGGCTTTATAAACGTATAAACAAATTTTCTTAAGCAACATTTCATTCTGATTCGCTAATAACAATGTAACATTAAACAAGCAAGGGTTTCTAGAATATTTTCTTGGTAACAAATTATCTCGCTGATCTTTATAAGCTGGACAACAAAGCAAAAAGTGTTTTTCATCCTCTTTAGCAGATTTACATAATGGACACATCATAGACTCTTCGTCAACACTATAACGAAGTTTATGAGATAACATATCCGAAATTCCAAATCTTAACTTAGTTAACTGATTTTCTAAATGTCTATCAATATCAAGTAGCGAATATGTATCACAGTCCCATGAAAATTTAAATGAACTGTAAAAAGAAAATCTGTGTGTGAGAGAGAGAGAGAGAGAGAGAGAGAGAGAGAGAGAGAGAGAGAGAGAGAGAGAGAGAGAGAGAGAGAGAGAGAGAGAGAGAGAGAGATTTATTTTCTATGTTGCTCTGTATGTAAATGTGGATGTGGCAGGTCTACGTGTTAATGTGATATATATCTCTCTCTGAGTGATGAGTGTTGCAAAAATGTGTGTATGTGTGCGTGCGTGCGCGTGTTTGTGTGCGTGCGTGTGTGCATGCGTGCGTATGTGTGTGTTAAAACTTTCCTTTACCTCAGTTTTAACGGCAAAACGATTGCTTTTTTAAAAAAAAATCCAGCATTCTGTACTATCTCAAAGGGAGCGGGAGAGTGGGCGTGTCCATGTCCTCGTGACTGACAACCAGACCGGTGACTGGCTGATTTTATTTTCTAGTCAGAAGATGCTACTGGCAAGTAAATGGTACATGCGATGTTCTTGTGAAATTCAGGTGGAAAACCGGCCTTCGCGTACTCGAATTAAATTCCATTTTGTTTGATAATTCACAGATTTATGGATTTGCAGAGCGTCTGGAAGTACCATTAAATGGCTTTCCATCTTGCTACTATTGAAGGTAATCTTTCCATCTTGCTACTATTGAAGGTAATCTTTCCATCTTGCTACTAATGAAGGTAATCTTTCCATCTTGCTACTATTGAAGGTAATCTTTCCATCTTGCTACTATTGAAGGTAATCTTTCCATCTTGCTACTAATGAAGGTAATCTTTCCATATTGTTACTAATGAAGGTAATCTCTCCATCTTGTTATTATTGAAGGTAATCTTTCCATCTTTTTACTATTTAAGATACCACCTTTTTACTATCGAAGGTAATCTTTCCATCTTGTTACTATTAAAGGTAATCTTTCCATCTGGTTAGTAATGAAGGCAATATTTCCATCTTGTTACTATTTAAGGTAATCTTTCCATCTTGTTATTATCGAAGGTAATCTTTCCATCTTGTTACTATTTAAGGTAATCTTTCCATCTTGTTAGCAATGAAGGCAATCTTTCCATCTCGTTATTTTTGTAGGTAATCTTTCCATCTAGTTGTTTTCCAAGGTAATCTTTCCATCTTGTTACTATTTAAGGTAATATTTCCATCTTGTTAGTAATGAGATTGCTCATCATTAGTTCAATACTTGTGGCGGTGCCATAGCCGATGAGGTTTAACCGAGGCGTGGTCACCGCTACAGCTATCTGTATTAATTTTAAAAAATCGGGACTTTACTGGTTTCGTACTGCCTCCGGGCATTGCCTCCAGTATTGTTCCCACCATATTTGTATTTACAAATGTCCCATATGTGTCTGATTCAGACCAAGAGGACGTAAAACTCCATTTTCGTTCGTTCGTTGTTAGTAATGAGATGTATTCCAATTTTTGTTATCTTATGGATTGCTACAAGTTAATACATGGCGATATTGTTTGTCCACTTCCCCTTCATAAGGGGTCTTGGACTATTTGAACAAATCAATCGCATTTGCATTATCTCTGTCTCTCTCTCTCCTCTCATTGTCTGTGTGTGTGTGTGCGTGTGTTTTAAATGTGCACATCTCTATGTAATGCATTTTAATGATAGGGGAAGACGGGGTAAAAAGCGCAAGGGCGGGTAAGAAGCCCATCCCAATTATCTCATGAAATGAAGCAAATTTCAGTCTCATTTTGCCCATGAGACGAGCGTTAATGTCTAGCATTCGTCTCATGGGCAAATTTGACTGAAATTTTCTTTATTTCATGAGATAATTGGGGTGGGCTTCTTACCCGCCCATGCGCTTTTTACCCCGTCTTCCCCTAATTATTTGGTTGGTATAATTTCGTTTCACACGCTTGATAAAGGGCGGGTTCACATTAGACGCGTAAGTTCCGTACGGAACCTCATAAGTAAGTAAAAAAAGGAAGGGCAACAATTTACGGATTAGGGGAAATACGGACACCTGCGCAAATCTTTTCCCTTCTTTCTTTTACTTATTTACGGATTGCGCACGGGTTTCCGCACTGAATCTCCGCATGTATGTGTACGTACCTTCAAGCTCTTTCAGTTAGTCTATGTTGTATTACTATCATGTTATTGCACCTAACCTGAATTTCTTTAACTTGAACTTGAAGGTAATCTTTCCATCTTGTTATTATCGAACGTAATCTTTCCATCCTGTTAGTAACGAGGGTATCTTGTTATTGTGGAAGGTAATCTTTCCATCCTGTTAGTAACGAGGGTATCTTGTTATTGTGGAAGGTAATCTTTCCATCCTGTTAGTAACGAGGGTATCTTGTTATTGTGGAAGGTAATCTTTCCATCCTGTTAGTAACGAGGGAATCTTGTTATTGTGGAAGGTAATCTTTCCATCCTGTTAGTAACGAGGGTATCTTGTTATTGTGGAAGGTAATCTTTCCATCCTGTTAGTAACGAGGGTATCTTGTTATTGTGGAAGGTAATCTTTCCATCCTGTTAGTAACGAGGGTATCTTGTTATTGTGGAAGGTAATCTTTCCATCCTGTTAGTAACGAGGGTATCTTGTTATTGTGGAAGGTAATCTTTCCATCCTGTTAGTAACGAGGGTATCTTGTTATTGTGGAAGGTAATCTTTCCATCCTGTTAGTAACGAGGGTATCTTGTTATTGTGGAAGGTAATCTTTCCATCCTGTTAGTAACGAGGGTATCTTGTTATTGTGGAAGGTAATCTTTCCATCCTGTTAGTAACGAGGGTATCTTGTTATTGTGGAAGGTAATCTTTCCATCCTGTTAGTAACGAGGGTATCTTGTTATTGTGGAAGGTAATCTTTCCATCCTGTTAGTAACGAGGGTATCTTGTTATTGTGGAAGGTAATCTTTCCATCCTGTTAGTAACGAGGGTATCTTGTTATTGTGGAAGGTAATCTTTCCATCCTGTTAGTAACGAGGGTATCTTGTTATTGTGGAAGGTAATCTTTCCATCCTGTTAGTAACGAGGGTATCTTGTTATTGTGGAAGGTAATCTTTCCATCCTGTTAGTAACGAGGGTATCTTGTTATTGTGGAAGGTAATCTTTCCATCCTGTTAGTAACGAGGGTATCTTGTTATCCTATAAGGTAACTTTCCATCCTGTTAGTAACGAGGGTCTTGTTATTGTGGAAGGTAATCTTTCCATCCTGTTAGTAACGAGGGTATCTTGTTATTGTCGAAGGTAATCCTATAGTAACAGTGAAAGTCATGTTCCATTTTCGTTGACATCAGATTTATTCATAGACTACACAACATGACCAACTGACATTCATTAAACAAACAAAATAAGCAACGAACGGAGGATACTGTGCGGCAACAGCAATGCTACAACTACCACCATTGATACCGCAACTATTCGTAATGCCGTCAATAACAGCAAAAGATGGGTAATAATAAAAAGTAGAACTTTGCAAAGAAATCTTAATGCCTCTTATATTAGAACTCTGTGTGTGTGTGTGTGTGCGTGTGTGTGTGTGTGCGTGTGCGTGCGCGCGTGCGCGTGTGTGCGTGCGTGCGTGCGTGCGTGCGTGCGCGCGTGCGCGCGCGCGTGTGTGTGTGTGTGTGTGTGTGTGTGTACGTGTGCGTCTGTCTTTGTTCGCCCTGTAACCCACGAACTAGTGCACAGAATCGCTTCAAACTTTGTGTGGTTATGTATAATGGGGTAGGGATGGTCCCATAGAAAATCATAATCGTGGTGGCCTTGATCTTGGAGTTTGATCTTGAAAACCGAAATTGTCTTATCTTTGCGCTATAGATTTGGTCTGTGAGCTGTATCTCTTGAACCAGTCAACATAATCGCTTCAAATTTTGTGTGGTGGTGTGTCATGGTGCAACAATGTTATTCAGTTTCTTAATTTTGAGCCTCCAATAAAATAAAAAAAACACCTCTGCTATGGAAGACTCAAATGCAGACTCACCAGGAACACTGAAAGGTAGACTCATCAACGGAAAGGAAGCAACTACACTTTTAATCTGCGCTTTACTCTATAGTTGTTTCCCCTGAATTGAGAGAGGGAGAGAGGGTGGTAGCATGTATGTGCGTATGCCAGTCAGTGGTGTCCAACTATGACTACTAGATAGCAGAGGAGGTGACTGCTATTTCAGAGGGCTGGGCTGGAATTTGTTTTAAGCGGTGATGAGTGTGTGCGCCAGTCAGTTGTGTCTGCTATTCTGGAAGGCTGGCCTTAAACCTTTATACTAATGGTGGGATAAATAACACATTCACATGCATGCACGTGTATGCATGTACACACACTCAAACACACAACTGCTATTCTGGGAGGCTGGGTTGGAATCTCTTTGCCTTGAGTCGAGCAGTGCTTCAAAACCAAAGGCCATTGTATGGGGAGGTATAATAAACACCAAGGGTGGTATGGGGAGTTATAATAAACACCAAGGGTGGTATGGGGAGTTATAATACAAACACCAAGGGTGGTATGGGGAGTTATAATACAAACACCAAGGGTGGTATGGGGAGTTATAATAAACACCAAGGGTGGTATGGGGAGTTATAATAAACACCAAGGGTGGTATGGGGAGTTATAATAAACACCAAGGGTGGTATGGGGAGTTATAATAAACACCAAGGGTGGTATGGGGAGTTATAATAAACACCAAGGGTGGTATGGGGAGTTATAATACAAACACCAAGGGTGGTATGGGGAGTTATAATAAACACCAAGGGTGGTATGGGGAGTTATAATAAACACCAAGGGTGGTATGAGGAGTTGGGAACATCAGAATATTGAATGGGTGCTGACTGCTCGGCTGGGCCTTTTCGAAGCATAGGATGAGAACCCAAACATCTCGCGGATCTCTTCCCGAAAGCTGGTGTTGAGCAGGCCCCACACCACAGGGTTGGCAAGGTCGTGGTAGAAGAACATCATCTCCATGGTTCTCCGGGTATTGATAAACCCACCGTCCATCCTGCACACAGAAAAAGTTAATGCAAATACGAGCATGAACTAGAAAAGCTGAACAGCTTCTTTACACCATTGCCTCAGGCACATAGCTAAAACAGGGGCGTGGCCATGTCCTTTGTCCATGGGAAGACCCAGTCTTCAGGAACTCTGTCCTTAAGGGCTCTGCTGATAGGACGTTAAAACCACCACATTGGCATGTTCTTGGCCCCCTTTTCCAACCCACATTTATTCGCTTGATGCTATATTTTTTTCCTCCACTTTCATCCCCACTTCCACATGTCGTATTTTAGGTGATGTTGATTAAGGATCGATATGGTTACAGTGGTGTATGTACAATGGGTGTTTGCAGCATACGGCCATGCTCTTCTCCCTCTTTCAAAGAACTGTTGGCCACTTCAAAATGTCTCCCACTGCATTCCTTGGGTGATCAGGAGTATGTATGGACTAATACAAGATTGTACGAAAAAACGGGTTTCAGACATGTCCTTGACCCCGTCTACTGGATTTGCGGAAACATGAAAAACAAAAGCTTAACATGTCCAAGTTCAAAGATTATGTTACAAAAACCCCCAATCCTTTTCAATTGCAAGACTAAGTTTCATTCTAATGAAAGAGCAATGCCTTGTACTTTGAGAGTCAATCTTCTACACTCATAAAATCTATAAGCTTTAAAATAATGTCCCATGTTCTGTAATCCGCCTCCCCTGACCCCCCCCCCCCCCCCCCCCCCCCCCCAAACACACACACACTTTTTGTGTAAAGAGCTTTTACTCTAACATGACTGTTGGACCCAATCAACTGGAGAGAGAAGACACGATTGTTGTTGAATGCATCGCACATGACAACAAAATGGTCAAGTTTCTTTCTTTCTTTTCCCTCTGTATGCCAGTCAGTGGTTTCCGACCATGACTGCCAGACAACAGAGGGGCAGATGCTATTCCGGCGGGCTGGGCTAGAATTTGTTTAGTTGCCCAAGGTACACCCCAAGGTCTCGCCCAAAGACATTTAAGAGCAGCTGGTGTTGGGGAAGGTTCCCCAAAGCACAGCCAATCTCCTTGGCTGCAGCACCACAGCAAAGACTGTATAGGGGAAGATAAGCATCCGGTCTCTTTTCCCTATATGAGTAGTGAGGACAGAAACACTGGTTATGTCCCTTTTAAACAGGACACATTTTACACGTCGATAGGCCAGTTGCATTCTCCGTTCAAATTCCAGTCTGAGTTTTTGGATAGCCTCCACTGTGAATAGTGTACTGTCCGCACTAACGATAACTCTATCAGCCCTGTTCGCCGAGCTCTTAAGTAGTCCATCTTACCCTTTTAGAATATCTTTGACCACAGCCAGTCCAAAAGCCCCCTCGTTTGAGCGTCATAGTCTGTACCCCTCAGATTCCCCTTGCATCCCAACATTTGTTCTCGCTTCAATTGAACCATTTAATTCTGAAAGGGCCTTTACGTTTAGTTTTGTAGTGAAATTACAACATGCTTTTTCATCATTCCAATTGAACCATTCCGAGAGAATGTTTACGTTTAGTTTTGCAGTGAAATTACAACATGCTTTTTCATCATTCCAATTGAACCATTCCGAGAGAATGTTTACGTTTAGTTTTGCAGTGAAATTACAACATGCTTTTTCATCATTCCAATTGAACCATTCCGAGAGAATGTTTACGTTTAGTTTTGTAGTGAAATTACAACATGCTTTTTCATCATTCCAATTGAACCATTCCGAGAGAATGTTTACGTTTAGTTCTGCAGTGAAATTACAGTATTTGTTTCTTATTTCAATTGAACCATACTCATAGGTCTTTTACGTTTAGTTTTGTAGTGGAATTACAACATGAATTTTCATCATTGAACCATTGAGAAAATGGTTACGTTTAGGTTTGTGGTGAAATTAGAACATTTTGTAATCATTTCATTTGAACCGTTCCGAAAGGGTCTTTACATTTAGTTTTGTGGTCATATTACGACACGTTTTTATCACTTCAATTGAACCGTTCTGAGAGAAGTTTTATGTTCAGTTTCGTATTAAAAAATGCGACACGTTTTTCTCGTTTGAATTGAACCATTCTGATTGGACCTTTACGTTTAGCTTTGTAGTGAAATTGCAACAGGATGTTTCGTCATTTTAAGTGAAACTATTTTGAGAGAATGGCTACGTTATGTTTTGTAGTAAAATTACAACATTTTGTTATCCTTCCGAGAACCACTTCGAGATATCTTTTACATTTAGTTTTGTAGTGAAATTACTACATTTTCATAATTTCAAACTAGAGAGAGGGGGAGAGTGGGAGAGGGATAGAGGGTGGAGGGGGAGAGAAAGAAAGAGGGAGATATATAGATATAGAGAGAGGGAGAGATTCAGAGTGAGAGTGAAAGAGGGGGGACAGAGAGAGACAGAAACAGAGACAGAGAGAGAACGAGAGAGACCACACTCACTGCGTATCTACGATGAAGGCCTCAGAGACGATGACGTAGATGGTGAAAACGTAGCTCAAAAGCAAGTTCCACACGAGCAGGACGAACACCAGCACAGTCCGGGGATAGGGGATGATACCCCGGCTCTCCTGGTTGTAGCGGCGCATCAGCTGGTGCCTGGACCCCAGCTCTGCCTTTCTGGGCGTGATCCATTCGTAGACTTCCGAGGACTTCACTAACTGTGGGGCGTTGTCGTGTGTGAGCGAGCCTGAAGCTTCTACGAGCGTGTGTAATCTTGAGTGAGGTTCCCTGCTGAAGTCCGTTGGTGATGATTGGTATCTTCTGAGATTTGTGGGAGAAGACTGGCTTGGTTGTTGGTCATTGTTCTGGTTGTGGTCATCTTTCTGGTGGGGGTCGTTTATGATGTGGTTGTGGTGGCCGTGTTGCTGATGTTGCGGGTGAGGGTCAGTTTCCTTGGGGTCAGTGTTGGACCCTTCTTCTTTGCAGCCTTCGTCTGGCTCGGCAGAACGGGTTGCAGAGTTGTTGGATGTCTGCACATTTTGTGGAGGACAAAAAAAAGGATGAAATGAGGAGAAGACAAAAGAGCACACAATAAGCTGGATTAATGAAGCCTTTGGCTGCTCCTGTTCATTCATGTTATGCATTGCGTGAATTTGACGTTGAAAAACACCTTCAACAAAACACAGCATTCCTGTCCACTAAAAATTAATTAGCGAAAATTAGATAAGAGGAGCTGACAACTATTCATACTTTACAAAGTTCATATGTATACTGGGTATAATGATGCTAGCAGCTCTTCTTTCAATCACATTCATTATCAACTAGAGCGTGAAAACGCTAGATCAACCAGCCGCACGCTAGCATTTTCGGTTGCAGTGAACTCGCAGGAACAGACAGACAAACACCCCTGAAATTAAAGTCCAGTCCAACAGTCTACACCTGCACTTTACAGTACCCCTGCGCCAGCGAGGATCCCAACTATGGCTCGCGATCTATTGACAGCTAGAGAAAAGTAGGTGTGCTGCAGCATTTTCAGCTCCTGTGACCTTGACCTTCGACCAATGACCTTCACTTTCGAACTTGGCCTAGATATCGTAATTACCAATCTGCATGCAAAAGTTGAGCCTCTTAGTTTCCTCAGTTGAACCGTTATCGTGTTAAAATAGACTAGATAAACCCGTGCTCCGCACGGCAGCATGAAGCATCTGCGTTCATAATTGAGCGATCGAAGAAGAAGAAGAAGAAGAAGAAGAACTGGTTAGATGAAAATAATGAAGAAAAGAGACCAAAAAATATGTGGTGGTGCCCCCTCCCTTCCGCCCACTCCCCTCTCCTTTAAAAAAAAATGATGACCCCCACCCCCGAAAAAAAAAAAATGGTGTCGAGGGGCAGACTTGAACGCGCGACCACGGACGTATATAGAAGTGCGTGCCGCGACCTACTGATTTGCGGACGCGCCGCTTTACCTATTGAGCTATCAAGGCTTCTTCGAAAGTCGATGTAAAAATGTTGTTATAAGACGAAGAAGGGACAGCAGTCAAGTCGGACACCTGATGCAGCTTCATGAAAGCACAGAACAGTCTTAGGTTTTGTCACTTTGAGAAAAGTAGGTGCCTAAATGTTGTGGACACACACACACACACACACACTGTAGTAGACAGCACACAGTTAATCATTGCTTACTCGGTTTCCTGTCAATTCATGAGCTCAGATGCGTTATTCTCCGTTATGCACCTTTCAAAACAAATAATAGTTAGACCAAACACAAAACTTCCAGAACGTAGAGGAGCTATTTGTAAAAAAGCCCTACTCGCCTCCCTCTTCTCCTTCCTAGCCACCCCTCCCCCTCCCCCTCTCCCTTCTTCTAACCAAAGCAATCACAGAAGTTTCTATGTGCATTGAGTTAGGCCTAGACTCTGCTTTCTGTTAGCACACGCACAGTCTAAAAATGAACCGTTTTTAGCAGACGACACATTTTGCTACTCGCTAAAGACTGGGCGGAATCTCTAGAGGGACCTCTCAGCTAACAGTACTCCAACTTTCAACGGAGGAGATACAGATAGAACGCTTAACGTCACCAGTAATATAATATAAATGAGATTTACCTGCCCAAGTCGTTCCACACGAAGAAACGTGAGTTTGAAAAGGATGTTTGAAAAGGATATGACGTCACGGTTATTCCACTGTCACGGCTATTCCGTGAAACTGTCTTTCTTTAAGATCACTCCCTCTGTTAAGCAAATTTTATGTGAAATCCCGGCTTTAAACGACGACTTGGCGAATTTCACTTGGAAGAACTTTTAAGCACCTACACGTGCCCCTATATTTCACAGTTGAAGGCAAAAATCGCCGCAACTTAGGAAAAAATAGAGATTACAAATTCTTATCAGCACACGTATTATAATATAGATAGATAAATAGATAGCCAGCCAGTCAGCCAGGAACAAACAGACTGCCCTGTAAACATTAACCAGCTTTCGCTTTGCATCTGGTTAAAGATACCCAGCCACCTCTATCCCTCGTCTTGTCCTTCTTTGTTTTCTTTCTCCCCCAACCCTCGTCCAGTTAATGCAGAGTAGAATGCTAAAGCAGATTTGTCCTCTTCAGTCGCACATCAGACTCCTTAAGCGACAGTACATCCAACAAAACACAAGAATTGCACACATAAGGGAGGCTTATTGATACAGTACCTGTCACGCAATTCGTACCACCTGGTTTCTTACCAAACGGTAGAAGATTGGGGGTTAATATTCGTGTGTGAAGTTTGGACAGGGGAAGGGAAGTATTTGATCACAACCAAAATGTAACGAAGTGGAAAACCCTTTGCAAGGCAAACGAAGTTTCATTTTGGCAGCAGCTGAAGTAATTTTGGGTAACGCTTTTTTGTTTGTTATTCAATGCACATAATATGCAAAGATTAAAACTAGAAATGCCACTTTAAAATCTTTAAGGTCTTAGGGTCAATGTTGTCCACTTTGTAAATTAAAATATTCAAAGGAAAAATAATTGGGCCATAGTTATGCAATTCATACCACTATCACGTAATTCGTACATCCTACGTCTTTTGAATGGCACAGCCACAAAAAGGCATTCAGGGGCCTGTTTTACGTGACATCAAACTTTTGATGAGAAAATAACATAAGAATTACTTTGACGTCACAGAGACTAACTGGAACATTTAGAAGAGAGAATGGTCTATAGCTAAAGCCAAGTCACGTGCATCCTACCGTCGATTTAGTGTGATAAACCCCCTGGTACGACATCAGTAACTTGGTGGTACGAATTCCGTAACAGGTCTTGTAATTCGGACCTTCTGAAGAAAAAAGTAGTAAGCCAAAAGTACAAACACTATCTTTATAATTATAGTATATAGTCATAGCCCTCTACCAGCAGTATCAATATTGAAAGATTTATAGTTTTGGGATTATCTGTCCTTGAGATAGAGATCTCTATCCTTAGGAGGTACTATATCAATACGTGTCCCCTAATTATGTTATTGTTGTCGTTCCCTGGCTTAAAGACTCCAGGGATCATCCCAGCGGCGGAAGCAATTGAACACACAATATCATACAAATGCACCAGGTAGGGATGAGAACATTACGTGTGTGACCGTTTTTGATTACACCGCCACATAGGCAGCCGCACTCCGACTTGGATGAAGCCTTGGTGTTCTAGCTTACGTCAATTGGTCTGACATAATTATAAGAACATACGTTTAACCATTCATGCTTCAGAGTACAATGATGACCTGCATAATTTTATAATGCTAACTAAAATACTTCTACTAACTTTATTATATTATGTTATACCAAAGACGCACAGAGCTTGCTTAAGGGCCAGCCACACGTCCACTAAAATCGCACAACTGTACGATACGGTTCGATCAGGTGGTCTCCAAGAACAAATGTGATTGGTGCATTGAGATCACGTGATCGAATCGTATCGTACAGTCGTGCGATTTTAGTGGACGTGTGGCTGGCCCTTTAAAGACTGATAACAGCCTGGCTGCTTATAGTACTCACAGTAGTGGCGTGAGCGAAGCCATATGTTACCCACCACTCCCCACTGAACCTATGCATGCTAAAGGATGAGTGGTAGCTACTGAACCTGCCACTCTCCCATAGACCTAGGCAAGCTAGAGAGTGAGTGGTGGATGCCAATGAAATGTAGCTTCAAGCTGGAAACCAAGTGACGCGTCTTTGCATAAGCTCTAAGTGTCACGGGTTATACCCATCTACATCTATTCCCAATCCAGTCTCTTCTCGTGTTCTCTACCCTCGACCTCTATCTGCCCCACACTTATACACTGGAATACGAATCTCATCTACTTACAGAACTAAACCTACATTTTTAGCAATGTCGCTTTACTGTATTGAACTTCTTTGACAAGTTCATATTTTACGTAACTTTTCTTCTTCTTCTTCTTCTCCAAGGCAACCAACTTCATCACGTTGAAGATATTTTGAAAAGACATGTTCATATTTTACACTTTTGAAGTGCAATACATTGTTCTACATAATGTGAAGACAGTTTGTCCTCGTGTTGATCTTTGATCAACTGAATTTATTGTACACGCTTAGTTTGGACCTCTGTTTCCTCTGGCCACCCACCTTGCAGACACATGGCCCTCCTCCCACTCTCGACTTCCTCAGTCCAGCTGCAAACTGAAAACACATAACAACCCGCAAATGGTTTCTTATCTTTCATATCTCTACACCCCCCATTTTCTCTCTACACACACACACACACACACTTCTCACCAACACCATCACTCAGTACCCCCCCCCCCACACACACACACACACACACACACACTCTCTCTCTCTCTCTCTCTCTCTCTCTCTCTCTCTCTCTCTCTCTCTCTCCTGTTGTCAGAAACAGTCATAGGACTACACAGTTGAATAGCTTACAATGTGCTGCACTATCTCTTCAATTAAAAGTAAATATAAGTGAAAGTGATATTATTGTATTTCGAAAGGGTGGATATTTCAGTGCTAAAGAAACATGGATGCACAATGTCGTTCCAATACTCAGTAAAGCCAAGTGACACGTGTTTGCATAAGCTCTTAGTGTCTCTGATTATACCCATCTACATCTATTCCCAATCTAATGCCAACATTATGGTGTAGAGTGGCACAGTGGTATCGCGTTCGCTTCGTGTCAAGTAAACCCGAGTTCGAACCTGGGTACAGGGGATTGTTTCCTCTCATTCTGCACTAGGCCTTAACGGTCTGAACGTGGAGTCTTCTGGATGAGACGATAAACCGAGGTCCCGTGTGCCCATGCACTTAGCATACGTTAAACCCAGTGGCAACGAAAAAGTTGTCATTTGGTCAAAATTTAACCCCCCCCCCCCCCCCCCCCATCAGTGACAAAAATCGCATGCAAAAAAAATAAAAAAAAAAAAAAAAATTGGGTGGCGCGCCTCTGGCTGCGACGCGCTCTCCAGGTGGGGGCAACCCGAATTTCACAGAGACACCTCTGTGACTATAAAGTACCTAATACCTAAAAATACAAACACTTAGGTATTCTTTTTTCAACTCGCTTAAGCTTTACTGGTGCATGGGAGGACCTTGCAAGAAGAGCAAACGTGTTCTAATCTATTTGTTAAGGAAGTTGAATACCTTGAAATAATAGCTCTTCGTTTGTTCGTTAAACTGTTTGACTCACAGATTCAGCACATCGTCCTCTATGGATCTGAAATCTGGGGTTTGGGTAATACTGTTGTGCATTGCGAGTCAGTACATCTGTTTACTTTAGATAAGTTTTTAGTAGATAGGCGCATCCTAAACGACTTAGTATACAGTGAGACTAACCGCTATCCATCTCGTGTAAAATTCTACCATCAGATATTGGTTCAAGTTATTAGAAATAGAAAATCTCAGAATTCCCCGAATATCATATGATATGTTATATCATTTAGATGAACGTGGAAAGAAAAACTGGGTGACAAAAAGTAATATTTGTTTATGCTTATGTAAGTATGGATTTGCTTTTGTTTGATGAATCAATCAGTTGGTAATGTACCTGGTTTAAAATCCTATTTACAGCTTGAATTATATAGGCAAATAAGGTGCATTACAACTCGATTTAGATTGGAAATGTATGATTGAGCAGTGCATCATTTTAGGTCCAACAATTTTGAAGATAATTATTTGAGTTGTCCCTTATATAAAACAGAAGGACAATGAAGCACGTTTTGTTCTGTACTGCCCTATACTAAACCGTATTCGTGAATATTTTATAAAACCTAAATTTTACAGGTGTCCTTCACTTTTCAATTCATGTTTATTAATGTCATCAACCAGAGAAACGATGCGCATAATTTTTGATATTTTTGTAAAAATAAATCGTTTGAGATAAGACAAGCCGATTACCTAAACTTACTATCCATGACTGTACCAAGATACTTGTATTCTTCTACCCTCTGGACTTTCAAGCCTTTTCTCAGATCTGGTACTGTTACAGGGGATATATATTGACTCATGTAAGAATTAACCCCCTTTACAAACAATACTTAAGAACTTAAAAATGTTTCTGTATCTGAACAACAATACAAACTAACTCCAAAATTTATATTTTAAAAGTAGTACCCTACCAACAGAAAACCATTTCAATTACCTTCATTCATAATTTTCTTAGCTATGCTATGGACAGAAAGACAAACACGAACAAAGGCCAGAGGGGGGAGGGGGTGTACTAAAATAATAAGAACAAAAATAACTTACTACCGTTATCCTTTCGCCAATAGTGGAACTAGAGGCCTTCATAACATGGGCATTTTCGGCTTTTCCGGTTTTTTTGGGCATCTCTGGTTTAGCGGGCGGGTTCTTGCGTGATTCCTGTGTCCTTTCTCGGTGAGATGTAGTAGGGGTGACACGGTTAGCAAGCGATGCCTTCGATGAAGGTTTAGGGCGTTCTTTACTTTCCTCCTGACCTTTTACCTTCACTGGTTCTTTCACTTCCTTTGTTGTTTCTTGGTTGGCTACGGGGCTGAAAAATTCAAACACATGTATCGACGTCTCCTGTGAAGCTAAACGCCGAGTGTCGCCCCTCTCTGCAATGCTCGGCTGGCGTAGATTGTTCAACAAGTCAGCTACTTTGGACCCATATCTGCTGGCTACACTGATGTCCGGCGATTGCTGAGATCTGCTGTGTTGGCTGGATTCTTGCTTAGAAACAGAATGTGAGAATCCAGAAGTCCTGAGAGACACAGAGTCGGAATCTTCATCCGAGTCTTGGTCAGCCATGTCATTTCTGTCTCTCCCGGGAAAGCGAAATATAGACTTCAATGCTCTTACAAACCGAGACTGTTGATTCTTTGCAGACTGTGGAAGGTTCGCCTGATTTTGTGTTTCAGGCGCTGTGATATCATATACGGGTCGTGATGTCGCCGGTTTGTTCTCTGCCAGCACCGATCGTCTCTTTCCTTTAGTGCTCAGTGACGATTTTCCTGCGGGGCTGCCATAATCTTTAGACCACCTTGCAAATGAAAAAATGCTCTTGGTCACTTTTTTTTTCCGAGCTTTTTTCACCGCTGTCTGTTGATATTCCGTTTCATGTTTGGATAGTTCAGTAATTCCAAGGGTTTCGAGTCGCTGGTCTAGCTCCCGAGCCATTTTCAGCTTGGGAGCAAAGGCAGATGAACCAAGCACCGGCGCCCTTGGTTCCTGCTGGCTTAGCACCGAAGTGCTGCTGGAGTGGCGGGAAAGAGATGGAATCAAGGCAGCCAAGGCGTGGCCCAGGAAGGAGTCAGCATTGTATATACTAGCCTCTGTGGACCGGGTACCTCTGCGGAGCATCGCAGATTCAGGGTTGGGGTAGGAGATTTTGCAGCTTACCGTAATATAGATAGCCACCATAGCCAGCACAGAGGCAACGTAGATGAAACTGAAGAACAGAACAAACGCGTTCACCGGCAAAGTACCTTTCAATCTGCACACAGGAAAGAAAAACCAACAAGATGACTAGCCATAAAAGACACTTTCACTGTTTTTTAAGACAAGAGAGAAAGTGAGTGGGACAAGTGAGAGACGCGGAGACGTCTCGTCATCGTCGAAAAAACAACGAAAGAAAAAGAAGGAAAAACTCCCTGCTGGGCCTGTCCATTTTGTGCATGGGATGAATCACATGACCCATGCCATTAACTAAACACTTGGTTCAGGGTCCATTCAGTAATCCTTTCATACTGCTTATCGTAAACACCACACCCCACCGCCAAAAAACAATCTCCTGCATGGGCTTTCTTTTAAAAATAAAAAAATTACGGAACAGAAATAATCACAGGGGATTTTCCCTCTCACTCTGCACTAGGCCTTACGTGGAGTCTTTCGGATTAGACGATAAACCGAGGTCCCATGTGCCCATGCACTTAGCACACGTTTAACCCAGTGGCAACGAAAAGTTGTCATTTGGTCAAAATGTAACCCACCCACCCTTTCCTTCCTCACCAGTCACACAAAAATCGAAAAAATGGGTGGCGCGCCTCTGGCTGCGATGCGCTCTCCAGGCGGGAGCAACCCGAATTTCACAGAGACGCCTATGTGACTGTAAAGTACCAAATACCAAATAGTAGGCTAATGGCAGGCTTTTCCCGAGCATAAAACGAACACGGTTTTCTTTCCCTCTTCTTGTTGGTGGAACACTGTAGGGATGTTCCTCTACGTCTTGTTTAGCTGTTATCAGCATCGGAACATGGCATTGCTACTAGGATGGCAATAGCAATGTCAGGTTGTCATCAGACTATTTTACCAGAACAGCGAAATTACGGCAACAATGACTAAAATGCCAATAATGACAAACTACAAAGGCAACGACAACAGTGACCACCAAAAAAAACCCGCCAATGGCAATAATGACAAAACACAATGGCAACAACAATAATGACAACGGCAATTATGACAAAAAACAATGGCAACAACAATAATCACTAAATACAATGGCAACGGCAATCATGACAAAATACAACAGCAACAGCAATAATGAGAGAATACAATGGCGACAGCAATAATGACAACATGCAACAATAAGAATAACAAAATGCAATGGCAACGGCAATATGACGAAATGCAACAGTGACAGCAATAATGACAAAATACAACGGCAACAACAATAATGACTAAATGCAACAATAATAATGAAAAAATACAATGGCAACGGCAATATGACGAAATGCAACAATAATAATGACAAACAATACAACGTCAACGGCAACCAAGACAAAATACAATGGCAACAGCAATTATGATAAAATACAATGGAAACGGTCATTTTTACAAAAAAACAATGGCAACAACAATCATTATATTAAAAGGCAACTGTCCGTCCATCCGTGTTTTTCGACCGAATCGCTTCAAATTTGCTATCAGCCCTAACGTGGCGATGGCAACGGCAACCAAGGCGGCCGTGTCATTTGCGCGGTTTGGCAAATGCGCGAAACGCGTATCCACCGGCCTCTCGGCGCCCGTATCTCAGGTATTTCTGGACGGATTGCCTTCACATTTGGAAAGTACATGACCGGGGACAGTGACTATCTGTGTGCCAAACTGGAAGCGAATCAATTTATAAACGCGCGCGATATGCGTCGCTTCACCTTTTCACAAACCGTGGCGAAACGAGACCCGACATTGACTCGAAATTTGGAACGTGCATGACCAGGGATAGTGACTATATTGGTGCAAACTTTCAACAGCATCCATTCATAAACGTGCGCGATATGAGCCAATTTACATTTGCGCGGACTACCGTCCACAACAAACAGTTTACACAGAAACAACTCAGTACTGCGCGTGTGCTCACAAGAAAAGGGTTGGAGAGCGGAGCTTACTTTAGCGAGGTACAATATCCCGCTATTCACCGAGTGAGAGTGGAGATTACCAAACAGTTTACACAGAAAGAACTCAGTACTGCGCGCGCGGGGGCAAGAAAAGGGTTGGAAAGCGGACCCGCCAAACCGGTACTCAGCGTTACCGGTACTTGGCGTTACCGGTACTAGGCGTTACCGGTACTCTGCGTTGCGCTAGTAATGATTAAATACAATGGAAGGAACACTAAAGACAAAATACAATGACAATGAAGACTAAATACAATGACAATGAAGACTAAATACAATGACAATGAAGACTAAATACAATGACAATGAAGACTAAATACATTGACAATGAAGACAAAATACAAAAAACAATGAAGACTAAATACAATGACAATGAAGACTAAATACAATGACAATGAAGACTAAATACAATGACAATGAAGACTAAATACAATAACAACGAGGACTAAATACAATGACAATGAAGACTAAATACAATGACAATGAAGACTAAATACAATGACAATGAAGACAAAATACAAAAACAATGAAGACTAAATACAATGACAATGAAGACTAAATACAATGACAATGAAGACAAAATACAATAACAACGAGGACTAAATACAATGACAATGAAGACTAAATACAATGACAATGAAGACAAAATACAAAAACAATGAAGACTAAATACAATGACAATGAAGACAAAATACAATGACAATGAAGACAAAATACAATACAATGAAGACTAAATACAATGACAATGAAGACTAAATACAATGACAATGAAGACTAAATACAATGACAATGAAGACAAAATACAACAACAATGAAGACTAAATACAATGACAATGAAGACTAAATACAATGACAATGAAGACAAAATACAATGACAATGAAGACTAAATACGATGACAATGAAGACAAAATACAATGACAATGAAGACTAAATACAATGACGACTAATTACAATGACAATGAAGACAAAATACAATAACAATGAAAACTAAATACAATGACAATGGTGATAAAGACAAAATACAGTGAAGACTAAATACAATGACAATGGTGATAAAGACTAAATACAATGACAATGAAGACTAAATACAATGACAATGAAGACAAAATACAATGACAATGATGATAAAGACAAGATACAATGACAATGAAGACTAAATACAATGACATAGAAGAAAAAATACAATGGCAATGGTAATAAAGACAAAATACAATGACAATGGCGGTAAAGACTAAATACAATGACAATGAGGACAAAATACAATGACAATGGTGATAAAGACTAAATACAATCACAATGAAGACAAAATACAATGACAATGGTAATAAAGACTAAATAAAATGACAATGAAGACTAAATACAATGACAATGAAGACTCAGTACAATGACAATGGTAATAAATACTAAATAAAATGACAATGAAGACTAAATACAATGACAATGAAGACTCAGTACAATGACAATGGTAATGAATACTAAATACTATGGTGATAAAGACTAAATACAATGACGACAAAATGACAATCGTAATAAAGACTAAATACAATGACAACGAAGACTAAATACAATGACGACAAAATACAATGACAATGGTAATAAAGACTAAATACAATGACAATGAGGACAAAATACAATGACAATGAAGACTAAACACAATGACAATGGTAATAGACAAAATACAATGACAATGAAGAGAAAATACAATCACAATGAAGACAAAATACAATGACAATAGACAAAATACAATGACAATGGTAATAAACAAAATACAATGACAATGGTAATAGACAAAATACACTGACAATGGTGATAGACAAAATACACTGACAATGGTAATGAAGACAAAATACACTGACAATGGTGATAGACAAAATACACTGACAATGGTAATGAAGACAAAATACACTGACAATGGTAATGAAGACAAAATACACTGACAATGGTAATGAAGACAAAATACACTGACAATGGTAATGAAGACAAAATACACTGACAATGGTAATAGACAAAATACACTGACAATGGTAATGAAGACAAAATACACTGACAATGGTAATGAAGACAAAATACACTGACAATGGTGATGAAGACAAATACACTGACAATGGTGATAGACAAAATACACTGACAATGGTAATGAAGACAAAATACACTGACAATGGTAATGAAGACAAAATACACTGACAATGGTAATAGACAAAATACACTGACAATGGTGATAGACAAAATACACTGACAATGGTAATAGACAAATACACTGACAATGGTAATGAAGACAAAATACACTGACAATGGTAATGAAGACAAAATACACTGACAATGGTGATAGACAAAATACACTGACAATGGTAATGAAGACAAAATACACTGACAATGGTAATAGACAAAATACACTGACAATGGTGATAGACAAAATACACTGACAATGGTAATGAAGACAAAATACACTGACAATGGTAATGAAGACAAAATACACTGACAATGGTAATGAAGACAAAATACACTGACAATGGTAATGAAGACAAAATACACTGACAATGGTAATGAAGACAAAATACACTGACAATGGTGATAAGACAAAATACACTGACAATGGTAATGAAGACAAAATACACTGACAATGGTAATGAAGACAAAATACACTGACAATGGTGATAGACAAAATACACTGACAATGGTAATGAAGACAAAATACACTGACAATGGTAATAGACAAAATACACTGACAATGGTAATGAAGACAAAATACACTGACAATGGTAATGAAGACAAAATACACTGACAATGGTAATGAAGACAAAATACACTGACAATGGTAATGAAGACAAAATACACTGACAATGGTAATGAAGACAAAATACACTGACAATGGTGATAGACAAATACACTGACAATGGTGATAGACAAAATACACTGACAATGGTAATAGACAAAATACACTGACAATGGTGATAAGACAAAATACACTGACAATGGTGATAGACAAAATACACTGACAATGGTAATGAAGACAAAATACACTGACAATGGTGATAGACAAATACACTGACAATGGTAATGAAGACAAAATACACTGACAATGGTAATGAAGACAAAATACACTGACAATGGTAATGAAGACAAAATACACTGACAATGGTAATGAAGACAAAATACACTGACAATGGTAATGAAGACAAAATACACTGACAATGGTAATGAAGACAAAATACACTGACAATGGTGATGAGACAAAATACACTGACAATGGTAATGAAGACAAAATACACTGACAATGGTAATGAAGACAAAATACACTGACAATGGTAATGAAGACAAAATACACTGACAATGGTAATGAAGACAAAATACACTGACAATGGTGATAGACAAATACACTGACAATGGTAATGAAGACAAAATACACTGACAATGGTGATAGACAAATACACTGACAATGGTAATGAAGACAAAATACACTGACAATGGTAATGAAGACAAAATACACTGACAATGGTAATGAAGACAAAATACACTGACAATGGTGATAGACAAAATACACTGACAATGGTAATGAGACAAAATACACTGACAATGGTAATGAAGACAAAATACACTGACAATGGTGATAGACAAATACACTGACAATGGTAATAGACAAAATACACTGACAATGGTAATGAAGACAAAATACACTGACAATGGTGATAGACAAATACACTGACAATGGTGATGACAAATACACTGACAATGGTAATGAAGACAAAATACACTGACAATGGTAATGAAGACAAAATACACTGACAATGGTAATGAAGACAAAATACACTGACAATGGTAATGAAGACAAAATACACTGACAATGGTAATGAAGACAAAATACACTGACAATGGTAATAGACAAAATACACTGACAATGAAGACAAAATACACTGACAATGATAGACAAAATACACTGACAATGGTAATGAAGACAAAATACACTGACAATGGTAATGAAGACAAAATACACTGACAATGGTAATGAAGACAAAATACACTGACAATGGTAATGAAGACAAAATACACTGACAATGGTGATAGACAAAATACACTGACAATGGTGATAGACAAAATACACTGACAATGGTAATGAAGACAAAATACACTGACAATGGTGAATACAAATACACTGACAATGAAGACAAAATACACTGACAATGGTGATAGACAAAATACACTGACAATGATAGACAAAATACACTGACAATGGTGATAGACAAAATACACTGACAATGGTAATGAAGACAAAATACACTGACAATGGTGATAGACAAAATACACTGACAATGGTAATGAAGACAAAATACACTGACAATGGTGATAGACAAAATACACTGACAATGAAGACAAAATACACTGACAAATACACTGACAATGGTAATACACTGACAAAAATACACTGACAATGGTACATGACAATGACAAAATACACTGACAATGAATGAAGACAAAATACACTGACAATGGTAATGAAGACAAAATACACTGACAATGGTAATGAAGACAAAATACACTGACAATGGTAATGAAGACAAAATACACTGACAATGGTGATAGACAAAATACACTGACAATGGTAATGAAGACAAAATACACTGACAATGGTGATGACAAAATACACTGACAATGGTAATGAGACAAAATACACTGACAATGGTAATGAAGACAAAATACACTGACAATGGTAATGAGACAAAGACATACACTGACAATGGTAATGAAGACAAAATACACTGACAATGGTAATGAAGACAAAATACACTGACAATGGTAATGAAGACAAAATACACTGACAATGGTAATGAAGACAAAATACACTGACAATGGTAATAGACAAAATACACTGACAATGGTAATAGACAAAATACACTGACAATGGTAATGAAGACAAAATACACTGACAATGGTGATAGACAAAATACACTGACAATGGTAATGAAGACAAAATACACTGACAATGGTAATGAAGACAAAATACACTGACAATGGTAATGAAGACAAAATACACTGACAATGGTAATGAAGACAAAAT
>CM065700.1:26223124-26240624 GCA_017654935.2 Phymorhynchus buccinoides | reverse complement strand
ACACACTCCAGCTTCAGCAGTTACACGCATGTTCATCGCAATGTCAGTCATGTGTAGCACATCGTTTCTGACTATGACTGCCAGATACAGCGGCAGAAAGAGGAGCTGCTATCTTTTCTGGATGGCTTGAATGAAAATCTGTTTAACGTCCTCCGGTCTGGAACAGACACATATGGGACATTAGTAGATAATAAAGATGGTGGGAACGACCCTGGAGGCAATGCCCGGAGGCAGTGCAACACCAGGAAAGTCCCGATTGTTTCAACAATAACAGATGTGTAAACTGTAACAACAGTGGATGGCATGGATTCTTTTCTTTTTTCTTTCTTTCATAGTGGAGATGCAAGGTACGAACAACAACAACAACAACAACAACAACAATAACAATAATAATAATAATAATAATAATAATAACTAGATTGAAAAGTTATCAAGTGTAGCATTCGATAATCACCTGCGGAGCTACGCAGCCACACCCTGACTTCGGAGGATGACTGTGATTATCTTGCTGCTGCTGCATACTGTCATTATCTTACTGTTTCTGCTGCTGACTGTCCCTATCTTGCTGAGTAGATTTCCCAAAAAAGCATCCGAGAATCACCCGCGTTGCTAGTTTTCAAGGTCACACGTCAAGGTCATGACCTTGACCCCGAAAGGCACATTTACAATACCCAGCCAACATTCCCACCTGATTTCATCTTGGGAACTCCATTTTTCCGACCCCCCGATTTTCAGGGTCCAGCGATCTCCTTGACCTTGACCTTAATTGGTCAACAATATTCGGAAGGAGCATACCAAGTTTCAACATCCTATGTCGACTGGTGCCTGAGATATGGCTAAAAATGTTTTTCAGTTTTCAAGGTCATACGTCAAGGTCATGACCTTGCCCTTGACACCAAAAGGCACATCTACAGTACCTAGCCTACATGCACATCAAGTTTCATCTTCCTATCCTTATGCCTTCATGGTGATATGCTGTTATCTTGGGAACTCCATTTTTCCGACCCCCCAATTTTCAGGGTCCAGCAATCTCCTTGACCTTGACCTTGATTGGTCAACAATATTCGGAAGGAGCATAAGCCAAATCACCTTCATGCCAAGTTTCAACATCCTATGTCGACTGGTGCCCGAGATATGGCTAAACATAGATTTTCAGTTTTCAAGGTCATACATCAAGGTCATGACCTTGACCTTGACACCAAAAGGCACATCTACAGTACCTAGCCTACATGCATATCAAGTTTCATCTTCCTATCTTTATTCCTTCATGGTGATATGCTGTTAACAAACCCACATACATACATACACACACACAGCCACTTACACAACAAAAACAATATCACCTTCGCTCCGTAAACTCCGCGGGTGATAATAATGGGAATTTATATAGCGCTCTTTCTCACATGAGCTCAGTGCGCTTTACATTGATAGCAAGAACATTAAAGGCAAACAAATAATAAATCATTAGAAAGTAAAATTAACACGATGCTTGCACGCAACGTTCTCTTTCTTCCTCACACACACACACACACACACACACACACACAAGCGCACGCACGCACGCATGCATGCACACAGGCACATATACACACATACATGAACGTACGCACACACATGAACGCACGCAAGCACACATACACGCACGCACACACTCACAATTATACAAGAGTAAAATAGTTACAATATGAAAGTTCTAAGAAGAAACATAGACCAGATTCACCTTCTCTATTAGATACAATACTAGAAATAAAATCAAACCGCCATCAACATACCAGTTACATGACTAATAATAATAGACACATTTTGCAAAAACAAAGATACCCTTCTACCTCCTTTACAAGCGTTTAATGTTTACAAGACGTAGGTTGTTTACCACATTCTGCATACAACTTACGAAATATAAACGAATTGTAAAACAAAATTTCACAAGATTTCTGCAATGAAACGGATCCCCCACCCCCACCCTCACACACAAACACTAATTTTGTCCGAAACAAGTGAGTTTTAAAGGCGGAGATAGAGTCAGATGAGCGGACATGTTGTGGGAGGGAATTCCACATGAGGTGCTAAATAGTAGAAGGATCGTTCACCAAAAGATTTCGTGTGGACCCGAGGAACCTTGAGTGTGCAGCAGTCAGAGGAAGAACGTAGGGAGCGAGCAGGTGTGTAGACAGTTACTAGTTCGGAGAGATAGACAGGGCCAGAAGAGTGAACAGCACCGAAACAAAGGCAAGCTATTTTATACTTGATTCTAGCCTCTAACTGGAAACCTGTGCAAGTTACGAAGATGAGGTGTTATATGATCAGAGCGTGGGATCCTGAGAGTGAGGCGTGCTGCCAACTTGGCTCAAGTGGTTAGGTTAGGTTAGGTTAGAGGCGTCTC
This sequence comes from Phymorhynchus buccinoides, assembly GCA_017654935.2. Lineage (NCBI taxonomy): Eukaryota > Metazoa > Mollusca > Gastropoda > Neogastropoda > Raphitomidae > Phymorhynchus > Phymorhynchus buccinoides. Next base: position 26,238,241 of record CM065700.1, on the reverse strand, counting down.
TGTGAAATTCGGGTTGCTCCCACCTGGAGAGAGCGTCGCAGCCAGAAGCGCGCCACCCAATTTAGTTTTTTTTTTTGCATGCAATTTTTGTGTGACTGATGAGGAAGGAAGGGAGGGGGGGGGGTACATTTTGACCAAACGACAGCTTTTTCGTTGCCACTGTGTTTAACGTGTGCTAAGTGCATGAGCACACGGGACCTCGGTTTATCGTCTCATCCGAAAGACTCCACGTTCAGACCGCAAGGCCTAGTGCAAAGTGAGGAAAAATCCCCTGTACCCAGGTTAGAACTCGGGTTTACTTGACACGAAGCGAACGCGATACCACTGGGCTCTTGCTGGCTTGGCTAGAAGAATTATTTTTTCTTTCACAGTGGAGATGTAAGGTACGAACAACCAACCTACTTGGCTCAATCGGTCCCAGGCTGTGAGCAGCATGATGAGCGAGGTGTTGACGGTGAAGAAGATGACGCTGGCGCGGTAGGCCTGGCACAGCAGGTGGCTGACCTCGTGCTGCACGCGCACCATGGTCAGGCTGGCCGTCACGTACAGCAAGGGGGGCAGGATGAGCAGGCACTTGAGCATCTGGTACAGGGCCAGCCCCGAGGATAAGTAGGTGAACGAGGAGCGCGTGCTCCAGCGAAACAGCAGCACGTACACGATCAGCATGTTGCCCGCCAGACCTAGCATCTGTGTTAGAGAGAGAGAGAGAGAGAGAGAGAGAGAGAGAGAGAGAGAGAGAGAGAGAGAGAGAGAGAGAGAGAGAGAGAGAGAGAGAGAGAGAGAGAGAGAGAGAGAGAGAGAGAGAGAGAGAGAGAGAGAGAGAGAGAGAGAGAGAGAGAGAGAGAGAGAGAGAGAGTGTGTGCAACGAAATTCTACAGAGAGCTGGACACCTGAGAGTCATTCAGAGAAGAAGCCCTCAATCAAGCGTTTCGGCCCTGAATTCATTAAACTCTGAGGGGGGCGGACCGCACCCAGGTCATGCAGAGCAAAAACAAAGCACCACTTACACAAGATGTGTACCCACAGCCTCTGCAGCTGTTCGGTTTGGAGGCTAGCAAAGGGCGATCTTTCCAAACGAGCTATTGGGAACCTTTGATTACGGGTGGGGGGTGTTAAGATTAAAAGAAATAAAGAAAGAAAGCCAGAAAGAGAAAAACGGTGCATTTCGGTGAGCAGTGCATGGGCTCAATACTCAGCAGCGGGGTTTCTGCTCGTCCACTGCTTTATCGTTTGGTCCGAGTGCCGAGTCTTTCAGAGAAGATGGTAAAAACCGAGGTCCTGTGGGGTCTACGCATTCGCGTTGTCAAGGGTCGACCCCCACCCCCACCCCACCCCCCTGCCTCAACAAGAACAAAAGAAAGGCGCTGCACTAACAGTGACACGTTCTCCAGATTAAGGCACCCCGAGTGTCACAGGGAGCAATCCAGAAGTCAATATAGATTTTGATTACTCAATTATTGTGCAGACATTGCTGTCGTCAATAGGAATTGTTGAATAATAATGAAGGGGAGCAATTTCATGGTGTGTGGGAGTGATCTTGCTTAATTCAATCGGTAAGGGGAAGTTACTCTACCATCAGGTAGATCTACAGTTCTCGCCTCTTGTGTTTGAGCAGACATACAACACTTAGAACACCGTGCGTTATTCTAAAATTTATGTCATTTATATTTTTACGTCACATTTTGCAAGTTTTATCAGTTTGTGGCAACTGGCCACCCCTAATGTTTCTAAAAAAAACAATACTTGCAAAGTCGCTGACTCGCATCCTGCGGTTTCAAGCTTCGATGCCATTGTTGCATTGTTGCTATGGTATTTGACCGAGTAATGGAGGTAAGCAATGTCGCAGTCAAAAAAGTCGCTCAGTCAAATAAATCGCCCGCTACTATGAGAGTGTGTATTTGCGACAACCAGAAATTTCACTTTTTCTGTACTTGAACCATTTACCTAACCCTAACCCTATCCCTAACCCTAGAAAAAAGTGAAATTTGTGGTTCATGCTCAATGTCGCAAAATGTCGCAAATACACACTCTCATAGTAGCCGGGCGATTTATTTGACTGAGCGACTTTTTGGGCTGCGACAAGCAACTCTAGTTTTCACGAAGTGCTCTCCCCTAGGTTTCCCCCCCCCCCCCCCCCCCCCGAAAATCGGCTATTGGCGGGGTGTGGGTGTGGATTATGACACAATTATATTAAACTCGATTCCTAATCCTCTAGTGAACCTACAGCTACGATTGCTTCATCAATAGTTCAGATGTATGTTTTGATATCCCCCCCAATCCTCTTACTTTTTACCTACTCACTTCAACAAGGCACGCGAATAAACTGCACGTGAATGTATTTGTTTCACAAACAAACGAATAAACTGAAACAGCAGGAGCAGGAACTGGGTCAAACCGGAAAGATGGAGAAGTGACTGATTGCTTTCGTCGGTCCTTTTTATTAAAAAAATGGGGTTAATTGCAATTGTTTTGACTAATTTGCCTGTTTTTTTCTCTGAATTTTGTTCTGTTTTTTGTTTTTGTTTCCCCTTTATTGTTCTCCTTATTATGACCGTATCATATGTCAAGACTAGTAGTGCGTCGGACTAGGGTTTTTGCCCCGGAGTCCTTCCGTTTTCCCCCCTCACCCCTCGGTGCCATGATGGGGCAACCCACTTGGGGTCAGACCAGGGTTTGGCGCAATAGGCGGTCAACCCATTTTCCAGCTCCCTTTCCCCACAGGTTTTCATAGATATTTATTTATATATAAATATCCACTGAACTCCACCGAAGTGACTCAGCAGCAGTGCAGTGTCTCCTCGGTTAGTTGCCTCCTGACGGCCTAACATAGATTCGCTCCCCTTGGACTGCTGGTTTCGGATTCTGCGACCTGACAAACCAGGGTGTGGCTGCGAGTTGGGATTTGGAATGAGCGGTGTGGAGGCAACGCCACTGTGCGGCACATAAGATGGGGCAGGAAAAAAGAAGAAAAGAAAAAGAAAAAAGTGAATCGTGGGGGAAGATTCAGTGTTACTGTTTGAGGATGAGCTGGTCCTCAGTCACGTGACACAAAATCAGTCTTGTAATTTATGAGAATGTGTAGAATTGGGGGACATCCCATGTATTGATAACACTACCAAGATAAATCAGTACGGCTATCACTACGTAGCGATAACACTAGCGGGCTAAATCACTACGGCAACAAAGGGTTAGGGTTAAAATAGGGTTAAACTTAAGTAAAGATTAGGGTTAAGTTAGGAAAATGGTTCGGGTTAGGAATAGGGTTAGGGTTAGTCTGTCGGACTTCAAACTGACAGATTGGCACAGTCAGTCATCATTAATTGTTCTCTATGGGTAGTTCTTTCAATATACAGTACACCCCGCTTATAGTAAAGTGCAGGGGAGCAAGGCTTTTCCTTTACTATAACAGGTTTTTCTTATAAACGATGTTCGGATATAGTAAAGTTTTGATGGTATTTTTATTTTATCCGATGACGTTTTTCAAAGTCAAAGCTAAGTAAAATACTAAATATAAACCCATCATCAAATCAAAATACAGCAAAACTCGGTTATAAGAAAATCGAAGGGAGATGATGTTTTCTTTATCCAAGTTTTCTTATATCCGAAACTCAGATATAAGAAAACACTTTGAAGTTTTTTCCCTCTCTACCTACCACCAACACAAAAGTACTCATATTTTTGTCTTCTGCTCAACATTTATTTTGCACAGAATACTGAAGGAAAGTATGGAATAAAGGAACAAAAACAACTCAATTAGTCTTGTAATCTAGTGCCTGTACTGTTTAGAATGTCTGTAACACACCTGGTTTGATGTAAACTTTCCCTTTTTGGAACGACTTCAATTTTCTCGGAACATCCTTTCAGTTCAGGTCCAATTCACTTTTAAAGACACACTGACCCAACACGATTAAATCCCTTGTTTTTTTCTGGGTAACTGTGACCCACATACAAATTCCCCAACTTCAAATTGAGGCTGCTCTTTAAAATGTTTCGTTTTCAATTGGGGGCATTTGTATGGGAGTCAAACCTGGTCAAAACAATATTTTGTACCAGCTATAAGAAGGAAAACAGGTGGAACTCGTGATTTTGACTCGTGATCTGGGGGGTCTTTAAGAAAATGTTGTCAATGGTAATTCGCTTATAAGTAAATAGAACTCGCTTATAAGAAAATGAACTGCAAACCAACTCTCTTGTATGACATAATTTTCTTATATCCAAGTTTCCATTGCGGATGGGAGAAAAAAATTGCTTGCTTATAACCGAGTTTTCTTATAAGCGAGTTTCTTATATCCCAGTTTTGATCATAGATACGAAAGAAGAAGTTCGGCAGGGAATTTTTTTTTGCTTCAATGTAAGCGAGTTTTCTTATAAGCGAGTTTCTTATAAGCGGATTCGGCTGTATATATATTTTTTTTCGGATTCATTTTTTTCCACTAAGTAATGAGGGGAAAGAAACATGTTTTTGAGTGCCTTTCAATTTCGTTGAAGGTGGGTAGAGGGAGTAGTGAGACTGTGACGTATACATTGATGACGTATTTACAAAGGTCAGGAAGAGGACAATTGTTTTTATTGTAACGAAGAGGAACCACAAATGACTTTACTATAGGAGTTTTTTAAATTTTAATTATAACCCAGTTGTTATTATGGGTGGGTGGGGGGAGTGGTGAGACTGTGACGCATACATTGGTGACGTATTTACAAAGGTCACAAAGAGGACTTTTTTTTTTATTGTAACCGAGGAGCCAGTCCTGTGGGGAACCAAAAGTAACTTTACTATAGCAGGTTTTTTTTATTATAACCGAGTTGCTACTATCCGAGGTCTATTTAGTAATAAAACAGTAGACCTTTGGCCGGGAACCAGTGCTTTCCTTTACTGTAACCGAAATTTCTTATAACCGAGTTTACTATAAACGGGGAGTACTGTATAGCGATAGCGCTACGCACCTGTATACTTACAAATCCAATACTAAGTAAAAGCACGTATCCAATCAGCCTGAATTTCATTTTGTCGTAGTAAAAAGAAAGGTTAGCAAGGTCATCATCACGATCATTATCTTGACCTGAAACCGCATTATATGCTAGTGAATGGTTATCAAAAACCTTCTGATATGATAAAGACAGGGTCATTTTGGGATTATTTCTTTGTTTTTCTTCCCTTTTCTGTCTTTCTTTCCTTCTTTTACTTTCCCTCGTCACATTTAAAACTTTCTTCAATGTTCCTTGGACGTAAATGATACCGAGAAATATAAAGACTAGACCCGTAATCCACCGACAGAGTTGGCTAAATTCTGTTTGTATTATTCTGGCATTGATTTATCTGTAACTTAACAAATAAAGCCCTATAAGCTGTAACAACACTATCACAAACCAACTTGCATGATTTCTGAAGGAAACAGATGGAAGGTCAAATCATGACGTTCTTACGTCATTACACGAGAAACACACACCAATGAAACTTTGACGTCGACTGCGGAAGCAACAAAAACTTCGTGAAAAATAATATGGTAGGGTGTGACAAATCCGTCCACCAAGCAATTTCGTCCAGTTTGCATGGTTACTCTCTTTGAAACAGTGCTCTATCTATTCTAAAGGATAACAAACACACATAGCTGTTGTAAACCCTAAAAGGAATCCCAATGATAAAAACAGTGTATTTATTAGTTTATTCACTACAATTAAGTTTGTGTGATCTGCATGAACAGTTGGATCTAAATCTTAGCAACTGCCTGAAGACAGTCACATACATAAAACTGTAAATCACGCAGAAACAGGTGCTTAAAAACAATTGTCAATATTCCTTTGTTTTCACAACATGTGTGATTTTATCATGCATGTATTTTAAGTTGATACATTTTCACTAGGCCAATTTATTGTTTTGATTTAGATTAATATAATTATGACAAATCAACTGGACGAATTTGTATTGTAAAAATCAAGCATCCATGTAATTTCGTCCAATGTCTCACTACTACGTCTCACAATGGATTTTGGACCCTCTTGATCAAATGTAGGCCCTACTGGAGGCCTTTTCTTTTGTTTTCCCATCACATACAACATTATCTTAATAAAACATATAATCAAATAAACACATATCCAGCTTTCTATTAATTTATTTCAAACTACAAGTCACTGTGCTTTGCTCTTTGTCTTTGGATGAATTTGCATGGGGTATGGACGAAATTGTAATGCAGATGTATGACTTGTTTGCAGGCATTTTCTGATGAATATTCATGAGAAAATCGTAAACGGTTTCGTTAAACCGCTTTCTGATTGATCGATTCTATTAATGAAGTGAAAATATGACTCAGATGCAGCATCTACAAGCCGGAATATGTCGAAAAGTAAGCTAACTGACTGAACTGGACGAATTTGGAACTATTTACCTTACAAGATTATTAAGATATAATTCTAGATCTAATTATTCCAAGCGCAACAACCTAAGCTAATAAACTGATCATGATTGTACATGAACTCAGGATGCACCGGACTTGCCAAGCCCTTTGCTGCATGTCCTATGACCCCAAAGGGAATATAATTATAGAATAAAAAAACCTACGAGCTAAGAATAGACCTCTGATGTTGTTGAGTGGAGGTTTTACGTCCTCATGGCGGAAAACCTCTCAGCTGTGCGAAAAGTTCAAACAAAAATGAAAGGACAGTGAAGAGGCCTCGAGGCCTAATGTCCTAACTACCTGACCTGATCTGATTAATCATGAAAATGGGGTGTTATTTTCAGGTCAAACTCAATGTATCATTCTTTCCGTTTCATAAAAGTAGGCCTACCTAGTCCTAACAGGTCGAAATCAGAACAAGATAATAGGCTTACCTCCCAGAACAGGACTTGACTACATAAATATAGGCCTATAGGCGAAGGCCTAGACAACATTAGAGATACTGAACAGATAATACTGACTATTGTTGGTAGTAATGTCCCACCGTGTCTCGACAGATGATACCTGTGATCTCAGATCACCAAAGTGGCAAGCCATAGGGGCCTATAGCCTGAAGATAGTGTGCTCACTGTGAGATCGATTGTTGATGACAAATGGGCTATCTTTTACTTTAGTCCGAAAAATGTAGCAAGGACAAACAATAGAACCGATTCTGTCCGAAAGGAATATTCCAATGGATAGGGCCTAATAAAAAGAAAGGCAAAAATAAAACAAATACGGCAATTAACCTACCACTTTTCAGACATTAGATGCATGTAGGAAACTTGCGCTTAGGCCTATTATACGTGCACACACCACGCGCGCGCGCGCGCGCACACACACACACATACACACACCACGCACGCATGCACGCACGCGCACACACACGCACACGCGCGCACACGCGCGCATACACACACACACACACACACACAGGGAGAGGGAGGGACAGAGAGAGAGAGAGAGAGAGAGAGAGAGAGAGAGAGAGAGAGAGAGAGAGAGAGAGAGAGAGAGAGAGAGAGAGAGAGAGAGAGAGAGAGAGAGGGAATACCATCGTTTTTGAAGATTAGGTTTATTTCAAGGCGGTGGGCTCATGGAAGAAAAAAAAGAAGAAAAAAATCAAGCAACAAAGATAAAAAAAAAATAACAACAAACAAAAAATTCGCTATTTCACAAACTAAATTTGGTAAGAAAGCTTGATCAGGTAGTGAAGCGACACGACATTAAACCATAGCCAAGCACAGCAAACAACAGAAAGAGTGACACAGAAAGAGAGAGAGGGTTATGAGTTAGAGAGAGAGAGAGAGAGAGAGAGAGAGAGAGAGAGAGAGAGAGAGAGAGAGAGAGAGAGAGAGAGAGAGAGAGAGAGAGAGAGAGAGAGAGAGAGAGACAGACAGACAGAGAGAGAGAGAGAGAGAGAGGCAGACAGACAGACTGAACACAAAATGAACGAACAACATTTTATTTCTACAGGGTAATGAGATAAGCATAAATGTTGATTTGTTTTACACCCAGAAAGACAGACAGACAGACAGACAGAGAGAGAGACAGACAGGCAGAAACAGGTAGTTGTAGTTGTAGATAGAGGCACTGCCTCATTGAAGACTGACAAAAATTCAAAAGCTACACTTCGGCTCAACATTCTACCTGCTAACATTTCTTGAACCAACCCATTCCTTGTTTCCTTTTCAAACACACAGCGCGCGCGTGCGTAGACACTCACATACACGCACGCATGCACACAACCACAAACACATGCACACGCGCGCAAATACAAACAAATAAACACACGCGCACACACACACACACGCTTGCACGCACACATACACATGCACAGATACATGCATGTACGCACACACACACAGAGACAGACAACACACACACGCAAATACAGTGCGGGCACACACGCATACACACACGCGCGCACGCTGCCCGTGTACACACACATTCACACATATACTGCGATATTCTACCCCGAAGGCAACTCTCCAATGTAGTCATACTCTGCACCTTATCTCCAACTAAAAATGCACTGTGACAGTGCGAATCCGGCCAGACTATTGCATAACAAGGTCAAAGGTCAAGGTCAAGTAGCTTCACAATGTTTTTCACAGCATTCTTTGAGTGATGCCAAACGAGAATGTGTATGGTTGCATCGGTTGTGACGAATGGTTTTCATGAAACAGCCTCAAGGTCAAATGCCAAGGTCAAGGTCATATGCCTAGGTCCAAGTCAAATGCCAAGGTCAAGGGACTTCAGATGCTACTACAGCGTTGTCTATGTCGTGCTGATAAAGAATATATAAGGTTATGTGGATGTACGGCCAATGATGTTCGAACCATAGCCATTGCTAAAAGAGACTAGTTCAATACTGAAGGTCAAGGTCATCAATGTGAACATTACTTCGCACCGTACATGACCTTGACCCGGTCTACTAACCTGCCAAATTTGAAGCCTGTAGCTGAAAAATGCAAAAGATACAGCTAAAACACCAATTCACATCTCCAAAGCCTACGTCTTTGACCTTGACCTTGACCGTGATTGGTACTCTATATTCAGACTTACTATAAACCAAGGCATTTACGTACGAAGTTTGAACATCATAAGTCCAACAATGTGAAAGATATGGCCATATGTAGAAATTTCGGTTTTCAAGGTCAAACTTCAATGTCAAGGTCAGCACGGTTATAGTTGTTTTGTTACCGGACCATCTCTGCACTGTGATATACCATCACACGAAATTTGAAGCAATTTTGTTGACTGGCTTACGAGATACAGTCTGAACATGAAATATATAGCCCAAGGAAGGAAATTTCGGTCTTCAAGGTCAAATTTCAAGGTCAATGTCAGCACGGTCATGAATATCGACAGTAAGCTTTCTATTCAAGATGTCTACCCCTCTGTCAAATTTGATCAAAATCCGTCCAGTAGTTTTTAAGATAATTAATACACAGACAGACAGACCCGTCACAATACCCGTCCTCTGGCCGGGGAAATAGAACATGTTTGGTGTCAAAATGAAGATACTTTGGTGCTCTTTATAAAACGGGTACGTTTATAAAAAGGCGCTTTTTATTGTCTTGAATCAACATAGATTTGTTTTAAAGAACATTAGAACAGGCTGGTACGTTTGATATAAATTGTAGACGGTGGATGATGCAATCGGCAAGTCGAAGTGGGGATTGCCGCGTCACCAAGTGACCTAATTTAGTGACAGCTGGGGGCCAGGCATGGCTTGTGCGTTATTTGGCTTATATCACAAACACAATTGCTTAAATAACAAATATGACTGCTCCGATTAACTCCATATTCGAACTCGCGCTCAGGAATCGTGTATTTCATCTTCCAACAAAGTATTGTTGAGATCCGTCATGTAGGTTTTGAATAAATTGAGCGACAGACAGACAGACAGCCCCAAACAAAACCTGTCTGGCCGGGTACTAACACGTTTTCCTTTCCTTTTTGCATAAAGCAGGGGTGGATGGACATGCAAACTAAAGAAGCGATGATAATTATCATGAAACAAACATCATGTCAACAGCAACACAAACAAGTTAGAACAGATATGCAGGCCTACGCACGCTCGTGCACACGCACTAAAGCACAGGGTCACTGCCACACAAACGCACCGGGTAAAATCAAACAATACTCAGTGCAGCAATAGACACCAGCTCTCTTAAACTATATCAATTCGCCATTAGATATAGCCTTTGCATATAAAACAAACTCACTCTCTGTTTGTCCGACATCTATAGTTTTGTACAGTCAGCGTATGATCTGTTGTCATTTGTACATCGTCTGAAGTTTTTTTGTATATCCGTAGTAGGGGAAGACGGGGTAAAAAGCGCATGGGCGGGTAAGAAGCCCACCCCAATTATCTCATGAAATGAAGCAAATTTCAGTCTCATTTTGCCCATGAGACGAGCGTTAATGTCTAGCATTCGTCTCATGAGCAAATTTGACTGAAATTTTCTTTATTTCATGAGATAATTGGGGTGGGCTTCTTACCCGCCCATGCGCTTTTTACCCCGTCTTCCCCTACTCCGTACAGACACTACAGCATCTGTAGTCCTTTGTACCTTTTCCGAAGTCCCCTGTACATCATTTGAAGTCACTTGTACAATGCATCATCTGTAGTCCTCTGTACATCGTCTGTAGTCCTCGGTATAATACATCGTCTGTAGTCCTCTGTGTATCATCATTCTGTAGTCCTCTGTACATCGTCTGTAGTCCTCGGTATAATACATAGTCTGTAGCCCTCTGTGAATCATCATTCTGTAGTCCTCTGTACATCGTCTGTAGTCCTCGGTATAATACATCGTCTGTAGTCCTCTGTGTATCATCATTCTGTAGTCCTCTGTACATCGTCTGTAATCCTCAGTATAATACATCGTATGTAATCCTCTGTGCATCATCATTCTGTAGTCCTCTGTACATCGTCTGTAGTCCTCGGTATAATACATCGTCTGTAGTCCTCTGTGTATCATCATTCTGTAGTCCTCTGTACATCGTCTGTAGTCCTCAGTATAATACATCGTCTGTAATCCTCTGTGTATCATCTGTAGTCCTCTGTACATCGTCTGTAGTCCTCAGTATAATACATCGTCTGTAATCCTCTGTGTATCATATGTAGTCCTCTGTACATCGTCTGTAGTCCTCAGTATAATACATCGTCTGTAATCCTCTGTGTATCATATGTAGTCCTCTGTACATCGTCTGTAGTCCTCAGTATAATACATCGTCTGTAATCCTCTGTGTATCATCTGTAGTCCTCTGTACATCGTCTGTAGTCCTCAGTATAATACATCGTCTGTAATCCTCTGTGTATCATATGTAGTCCTCTGTACATCGTCTGTAGTCCTCGGTATAATACATCGTCTGTAATCCTCTGTGTATCATCTGTAGTCCTCTGTACATCGTCTGTAGTCCTCAGTATAATACATCGTCTGTAATCCTCTGTGTATCATATGTAGTCCTCTGTACATCGTCTGTAGTCCTCGGTATAATACATCGTCTGTAATCCTCTGTGTATCATCTGTAGTCCTCTGTACATCGTCTGTAGTCCTCAGTATAATACATCGTCTGTAATCCTCTGTGTATCATATGTAGTCCTCTGTACATCGTCTGTAGTCCTCAGTATAATACATCGTCTGTAATCCTCTGTGTATCATCTGTAGTCCTCTGTACATCGTCTGTAGTCCTCAGTATAATACATCGTCTGTAATCCTCTGTGTATCATCTGTAGTCCTCTGTACATCGTCTGTAGTCCTCAGTATAATACATCGTCTGTATCATCCTCTGTACATCATCTGTAGTCCTCTGTACATCATCTGTAGTCCTCTGTACATCATCTGTAGTCCTCTGTACATCACATATAGTCCTCTGTACATCATCTGTAGTCCTCTGTACATCACCTGTAGTCCTCTGTACATCATCTGTAGTCCTCTGTACATCACCTGTAGTCCTCTGTACATCACCTGTAGGCCTCTGTACATCAATAGCCCTGTACATCATCTGCCCTACATCATCCTATGTACATCATCTATAGCCCTCATCTCTATACATCATCTATAGCCCTCTGTACATCATCTATAGCCCTCTGTACATCATCTATAGCCCTCTGTACATCATCTATAGCCCTCTGTACATCATCTATAGCCCTCTGTACATCATCTATAGCCCTCTGTACATCATCTATAGCCCTCTGTACATCATCTATAGCCCTATGTACATCATCTATAGCCCTATGTACATCATCTATAGCCCTGTGTACATCATCTATAGCCCTATGTACATCATCTATAGCCCTATGTACATCATCTATAGCCCTCTGTACATCATCTATAGCCCTATGTACATCATCTATAGCCCTCTGTACATCATCTATAGCCCTATGTACATCATCTATAGCCCTCTGTACATCATCTATAGCCCTATGTACATCATCTATAGCCCTATGTACATCATCTATAGCCCTATGTACATCATCTATTGTCCTCTGTACACTACACCATATGTAGTCCTATATACAGTGCATCATCTGTAGTCATCTGTACATTTAGAATAACACCTATGCATGTAGTTCTATATACAGTCAGTACATTATAATATTATATGTAGAGAAAGACACATACATGTAGTCCACTGTGCAGTACATACTGTTTAGTCCTTTCTTCTTACAGTTAGTACAGCATATGTAGAGCAAGCTGAATAATCTGCACTGGTTGGTACTCGTCTACAGTCAGTGAGTGCTTGTAGTCATTTGCAATGTCTGGATCTGGATCTGGATCTGGATTCATTACGTTGTAGGAGCCTATGAAGGCTATATACACAACGGATTTGGAGAGCGCATTGAGAGTTAAAATATGTCAATATATCATCCGTAACCAGGTACACGGTGAGTGCTTGTTGCAGTGCTTTGTGTGCATCACTTTAGTCCTTTATACAGTTTGTACACTGTAGATTAACCCTTTCACCGCCAGCCATATTTCAGCCAAAAGTATTAATCAAAATTACCTGGGTAGAGAACAAAATCCATCTGCAGTATTGGGGGTTCTTCTGTGACATATATAAAATAAGGTCTATCCTTACTTCCCAAAACTAAGACAATGGGGTCCTTGGATAATAGACCCCAATTTGATGCCTTTTAGTGACATGGATGTTAAATCACTGTGGTGCTAAAATGCGACTTTGGCGGTGAAAGGGTTAAAGGTCTTTATAATATGAACATCAATATTTTGTTGTTTATTGGCGGTCGCACACGTCGTTTATTTTCACTCATTTGATTTCCCCATGGCAACACTGTATCATCATATGCTAGAAAGCAAGCAGTGTTGTTAGTTGATAGGTTTTTGCCTCTTGTTTCTCAATAAGAAGCGGTCTTATTTTTCCTAAAGTAGGTCCTAAAATAACATCATCGATCACCAAGAAGTAGACGCCCAGAAATAATGGCAGCCATATTGATTAGATGTTAAACGTTCCGATTCAATGAGCTAAAACGATATCATCCTTGTACGGAGTGACTCCAAAAATTGGCAACCCTCAAAATCGCTATTAGTATTTTTAATAATCAAGCCATAATTTTGATTGTTCAGGTTTGTGAAGAAAATGTAATGCATGAAAGGCATATAATAGTCTGCATTTTCCCCGAACGTCTTCTGGTTCTGCAGAAATGAACAATTTCCGTGGTAACCTATTTTCAGAAAAATCCCTATCTGAGGGGCAAGAACATTTTCGCAGGAAATTTAAGTTGGTTGCAAATTGTCTGTTTCCCGGAAATGACTGTCTTTTTTGGCCTTCACATTTTAATTCCAGACTGTAAATTATATTTTGACTTTATAAGCCCACAAATGACAAAAAAAGACAGTCATTTTCGGGAAACAGAATTTGCAGACACTTGACATTTTCTGTGTAAGTGTTTTGTCCTTCAAAGAAGGATTTTCAAAAAATGGGTTACTGGGCAAACTGTTATTTTATGGAGCTCTCCAAGGGGTCTTGCAAAAACTACCTGTAGTAGCTTTTCATGCACTGAATCTTAATCACCATGACAGCTTGATTATTGTAAGGTTTATTCGTGACTTTGTGGGTTTCAATTTTTTGGTAGCCACCCTATATATATATATATACGATATCCGTGACCTGTCGGGCCATGGCAGAAATACTCCGAGAGAAGCACTTCATGATATACAACAAGTTAGGCTACACATATGACATTAGTTATAATTTGTAGACCTTTACCAAAACTGTAGACTATTTGTATTCATATTTACAATGTGCACGTTATTTGTAGTTATTGACAGTTATATTTGTAGTTATTTACACCACAGCAAATCATTCATATTCATTTCAAGTCATTCATTCACTATGCGGATCATATAAACACTCTGTTATCTGTAGGCCTACATTCAGTAAACCAACACATCATTTTTGGTTCTCAACACTCTCAGCTCTCCTTCATCCTCGAACGGTACTTCGTGCCACGTCTGCGGATGTGCCGCTCTCTGATTGGCCAAGGAGTCACTTCCGTTGTTCCGGGTCCTTTTCTCTTTGCCCACCCTCCGACCCCGATCCCAGCCTTCACTTGTCCCCAGCTGGCACTGCGAGAGGACCCGACTCCCCCCTGACGGAACAATCCCGTACCTTTTAAGGTCGTTATCTAAAAAAGCGTTCTCTCCACGAGAGAGGTAGGTGCCGTCCAAAGTCACGTGTTCGTCGAAATAATCTACGTCATAATCGTCATCAAACCTCAACGACGGATACACATACACGACAGGCGAGCAGTTGAGACTCACACTGCTGACAGTAGTGGCAGAGTGACTTAGATCCAGACCAGAATCTCTGCTGTTAGAAACGTCAGGATGTTCGGACAACTCGCTCCCGCTGCTTCCACCGAGATTGGCACTGGTGGCAGACGACGTGCCGGGGCCGGCATCAGTGCTGGCGGCAGCAGCCTGGCCGTGTTGCTCTCCCTCAGGGTCGCTTGAAGCGCAGGAGGGGCGCCGGCCTTTGAAGTGGCTGTGGATCTCCACGGCGGTGTAGAGGACCATGCCGACCACCAGGAAGCCCAGGGTGATGGCGATCTTCACGTGCACGCACAGCAGGCTGTGGAAGGAGAAGATGATGGTGAAGCCCACGGCGCGCCACATCTGGTAGTTAGCGAAGGCAGATTCCTTGTTGCGGTTCCAGA
>CM065700.1:26213124-26218124 GCA_017654935.2 Phymorhynchus buccinoides | reverse complement strand
GGTGTCCGGCGTATGATCACTCGGAACTCCGCCGAAGTGATTCAGCAGCAGTGCAGTGTCTCCTCTGGCGGGTGCCTCCTGATGGCCTCACATAAATTAGCTCTCCTTGGACTGCTGATCTTAGATTCTGCGACCGGACAAACCAGGGTGTGGCTGCGAGTTGGGACTCAGAATGAGCGGCTTGGAAAAAAACGCCACAAGAGATAGAAAAAGACGAGAGAGAGAGAGAGAGAGAGAGAGAGAGAGAGAGAGAGAGAGAGAGAGAGAGAGAGAGAGAGAGAGAGAGAGAGAGAGAGAGGGAGAGAGAGAGGGATGGAGAGAGAGAGAGAGGGGAAAGAGACAGACACACACAGATAGATACAGGGACAGACAGACAGAGGGAGAGATAGAGGGGGAGAGAGCCAGAGACACAGAGAGAGATACAGAGACAGAGACAGACAGATGGAGAGAGAGAGAGAGATCCACCTTGGTATACTCGGACAGCAGCATGCCCTGCTGCATGGCCTGGAAGACCATGAAGGGCACCAGGAAGGCCATGCGCGTGCCCACCAGGGTCCTGAACCACCAGGTCACCGTCTCCCTGATCGGGGCGCGCGAGCACCACTCGCTCCGGGACAGGGGCGTCAGGAAGACCACGGTCAGGATCAGAGCTATCACCTGCACAAAGAAACAAACAACAGCATGCATTTGTGGGAAGATCAGGTTCGAAACAAACGTGCCGCTCAGTACGGCAAGCCCCCTCCCCCTCCCTGTGGGGGATACCGGGGGAGTCTTTTGTATAAATAGTTCACCCACCTTCTGGAAGTTCTGTGCTTGTAACTTCCTCTAATCTGTCACTCTCTTTGACTCTGCCTTTTCCCTTTGCTTACTGTCATCTACTATCTTTCTGCCTTACCGGTCCATTCTCCCGCCTTCTGGAAGTTCTGTGCTTGTAACTTCCTCTAATCTGTCACTCTCTTTGACTCTGCCTTTTCCCTTTGCTTACTGTCATCTACTATCTTTCTGCATTACCGGTCCATTCTCCTGCCTTTTTTTTCTTCAAGAAACACTTTCAAAAAGATTTCCTCCAGCTGAAGTCGGACTTGCTGGGTCTAACTATTTCTTAGGCGCATAATGGCAGCATGACGCATCTGCGCTCATAATTGACAGACAAACACACAAATAGAAGAGCAGCCAACGATCCCGTAATGCTTCCGCTCCGGAAGGTAAGCGGAAGGATTTTGCTTAGAAAGCACTGATAGAGTGACAACTTCCACCACTTCCAACTTTGTTTAAAACCAGCCGACCACACGGGCTCTAGTCCACAAATATCAATTTGCATTTTAAGCATAGTATCACTCGAAACAAAAGAAAGAACACTGTTCATTTGTTTTTTCCATAGATATAAGTGAGCTTAAGGTCGTGTACACACATAAGCGGATATTCCGTGCGGAAACCCGTGCGCAATCCATAAATAAGTGAAACACTTCCCCTATATGCGTAAACTTTATCCTTCTTTCTTCCACTTATTTAGGGTTTTCCGTACGGAACTTACGCGTCTAATGTGAACCCGGCCTAAGTGTTTTCTGAGTGGTGATTATACTGTGGAAAGCATTGCACGGGTCCTTTACGCTGCAGATGTTGGGTTAGCCGGCCTCTGGGGGTCATCTGGAAAGCATTGCACATGCCCTTTACGCTGCAGATGTGGGGTTAGCCGGCCTCTGGGGGTCATCTGGAAAGCATTGCACATGCCCTTTACGCTGCAGATGTGGGGTTAGCCGGCCTCTGGGGGTCATCACCAACGCCAACGTTCTCTCGGCCACGCTTCGCTCCTAGAAGCACTCATTTCTGCTTATTTATTATTTTACCGAGCAGCTGCATCCTCTGCTATCTGGATGTCATTGTCGGACACGACTGACCAGCACACATCTGAGCGTGGCCGTCAAAGGGAAGGTGCGGAGAGGGGGTTGGAGAATGAGGACAAATAAGTCAGAAAGATAGTAGATGACAGAAAACAAAAGGAAAAGGCAGAGGCAAAGAGAGTGACAGATTAGCGGAAGTTACGCGCATAGAACTTCCAGAAAGTGGGGGAACTATTTGTACGAAAGATACACCCCCCTCCCCCCAGTATCCCCACAGGGAGAGACTCGTGTTGCGGGCGGGGTCGTCCAGCTCCCCGTTTGGAGGCACGAGGCATCCACCCACTGCCCCGACAATGAAAATAATTGCTATGTCAAATGCCAGGGGCTTGCTGTCCCACCTGGAGCACAGTGTAGATGGCCAGCATGGAGTGGACGACCAGTCCTTCGGGCTCCTGGATGTCCGTCACGTTCTCTGCAGAGGGGCAGTCTCTGGGGCCACAGTACCTGCACGTGCAGCAAGGAAGGAAAACATAGAGGCACGGTGGAACGCAACACTGTTCAAATAGGCTCTATGATTGTCAAGCACGAATACAAAGCACGACAAAGGTCCATGCACAATCAATGCATAAAGGCTTAGTGAGGTACAAACCCTTCACATGAACAAAAGGAGTGTATTTTCGGACTGCAGCAAGAGATATTGTTGAGCCGTTCTCCTTCTTTTTCTTTGTCTTGAACGTCATTCAAAGTACACACACACACACACACACACACACACACACGCACACACACACACACACACACACACACACACACACAAGCACACACACACACACACACACACACACACACACACACACACACACACACACACACACACACACACACACGTGTGCGCGCGCGGATAAGAAACACCCGAAGGTGCTGTTGAGAAACAGAGACACACCTACCTGCCTCACCAACACGAGAGCAAACCTGATCCACTCACTTGAAGATGATCTCCTGGGACCTGTTTGCCATGCCGTGGCGGAGGACGACGGAGGACAGCAGGTTGCCGAGGATCTGGCGGGTTTCGTACAGCGTGAAGAACAGGCCGTTGAAGCGGCTCAGGATGGTGTAGGGCGAGTGGAGGGAACGCCGGGAGAACGAGAAGGCGCAGGCGGAGACGTACACACCTGGGGCAAAGAGGAGTGCGAATACCAACGTGTTTTGGGCTACTGGTACAGTCAAACACCATCGTCTCAATGTAGGCCCTACGTACATGTAAGACATTAATCAAGATTCATATAGGTTGTATCATTTCGTAAGAGGGGCCCGTGGTTGAGTGGTTAGAGCGCTCGGCTGCGGTGCGGAAGGTTGCGGGTTCCAGTCCAGCTTGGAGTCGGATTTGTCTTGCCTGAAAACCCTCTCTGTCCACCCAGCAGTGAATGGGTACCTGATTCGTTCAGGGATGGTTAAAAGGCGGCGGAAGGAGAGGGATGGGCTCCGCCTTCCAAGATGCCGTGCCCTTGACACGGTGAACCTCTAACAGTTCACTGCCCCTACGGCCGATAGGCTATGGGACACCTTTACCTTTTTTTTAGCCATATTTTCGTAGATTTAAAAAAAATCAAAACAGAAAAAGAACAACAACAACAGCAACAACAAGTGCAACGCCGAGCGGCTGCAAAGTCCCCTCGCAGCATCGCCGAGCTACTCCGAAATCGGAATGTGTCGGCTGTACACACAGCGGGGAGACCATTGAGAACTGAAAACAACGCACGCACGGACGGATGGACGGCCGGAAAGAAGTGGGACATAGTGGGCCTGTGACACAAAGGGCCTAGGGCACAGCGGGTAATGTAAAACTAAATACATCAGTGGATAGCTTGCATCTTGGCAAACTAGTATACCAAATTTGATGATGATAGACTGAATAGTTTTTGAGAAAAACGGACGGACGGACGGACGCCGGACGGACGGACGGACCGGACAAAAACAATAGTTCCCCGAACCTTCGGCTCGGGGACTAACAACTGCAAAGCAAAAGCCTCGAGGAGACACCGCACTGGCTACTTTGGAGGGTTACATGCTAAGGAGGTGGTATCGTTCTTCTTGGATTGGCTGAAAGCCAGGAAGTTCCATCACAAAGGGAATCAGCATGGCGACACGCATAGGGGAAGACGGGGTAAAAAGCGCATGGGCGGGTAAGAAGCCCACCCCAATTATCTCACGAAATAAAGAAAATTTCAGTCAAATTTGCCCATGAGACGAATGCTAGACATTAACGCTCGTCTCATGGGCAAAATGAGACTGAAATTTGCTTCATTTCATGAGATAATTGGGTGGGCTTCTTACCCGCCCATGCGCTTTTTACCCCGTCTTCCCCTACACCTGGCACGAGGAGACAAAGCATCAGGTCAAACGCCAGAAGACATTGCCACCCGCCTTGCGTCAAGGAAAGCCAGAAGGCTGATAGTTAGTACCTTCTGACTTTTACACGAAAAGAAAGCTATTTCATGTAGGGAGAGAGTGTATGTGTGTGTGTGTGGTGGGGGGGGGGGGGGGGGGGGGGGGGGGGGGGGAGGGAACGTCGTAGAACGAGTAGGTGTTGGAAGACACGCACACACCTGGCGTGAGGAAAAGGGAGACTACTAATGCGAACTAAACTGAGAATGAATGGATGAACTGAATTACTATTTTTTTTTACACTATGCTCTCAAGGGTATAGGTCAAGATGTGCCCCCTCCCCCCTACATTTCTCGGTTTATTCCATTTTTCCGTTTACTGCAGTACACCGCGGCATTTGTCACAGTCGTGGTTCATTGCGTTTTCCCGTCTTTTCCCCCGCGGGTGTGTGTGTGTGTGTGTGTGTGTGTGTGTGTGTGTGTGTTAGGGTTAGGGTTAGTATTCCAAACAGATAATTAGCTGAAAAGGTTAAAAAAAATACAGCTTTACGTTTGGTAAGAAAGGCAAAAACGGACAAATGGAATTAACCGAGAAATGCAGGGGAGGTGGCACATGAACAACACAAAACACGCGCGCGCGCGCACGCACACGCACACGCGCGCACGCACACCACGCACACGCACACACACACACACACACACACACACACAACACACGAATACGAAAAGGCACACACAGATGTCAACAAGTTAGTTAGCAGTTGAAGTGAAGCTG
>CM065700.1:26200624-26203124 GCA_017654935.2 Phymorhynchus buccinoides | reverse complement strand
TACAAATTGTGGGTGCATGTGTGAGCATGTGCGTGGTGTATGTACACATTGTGAGTGCATGTGTGAGCATGTGCGTGGTGTATGTACAAATTGTGGGTGCATGTGTGAGCATGTGCGTGGTGTATGTACACATTGTGAGTGCATGTGTGAGCATGTGCGTGGTGTATGTACAAATTGTGGGTGCATGTGTGAGCATGTGCGTGGTGTAGTACACATTGTACATGTGTGAGCATTGTGGTGTAGTGCATGTGTGAGCATGTGCGTGGTGTATGTACAAATTGTGAGTGCATGTGTGAGCATGTGCGTGGTGTATGTACAAATTGTGGGTGCATGTGTGAGCATGTGCGTGGTGTATGTACACATTGTGAGTGCATGTGTGAGCATGTGCGTGGTGTAGGTACAAATTGTGGGTGCATGTGTGAGCATGTGCGTGGTGTAGGTACACATTGTGAGTGCATGTGTGAGCATGTGCGTGGTGTAGGTACAAATTGTGAGTGCATGTGTGAGCATGTGCGTGGTGTAGGTACACATTGTGAGTGCATGTGTGAGCATGTGCGTGGTGTAGGTACAAATTGTGAGTGCATGTGTGAGCATGTGCGTGGTGTAGGTACACATTGTGAGTGCATGTGTGAGCATGTGCGTGGTGTAGGTACAAATTGTGAGTGCATGTGTGAGCATGTGCGTGGTGTAGCATTGTGCGTGCATGTGTGAGCATGTGCGTGGTGTACACATTGTGAGTGCATGTGTGAGCATGTGCGTGGTGTAGGTACACATTGTGAGTGCATGTGTGAGCATGTGCGTGGTGTAGGTACACATTGTGAGTGCATGTGTGAGCATGTGCGTGGTGTAGGTACACATTGTGAGTGCATGTGTGAGCATGTGCGTGGTGTAGGTACACATTGTGAGTGCATGTGTGAGCATGTGCGTGGTGTAGGTACACATTGTGAGTGCATGTGTGAGCATGTGCGTGGTGTAGGTACACATTGTGAGTGCATGTGTGAGCATGTGCGTGGTGTAGGTACAAATTGTGAGTGCATGTGTGAGCATGTGCGTGGTGTAGGTACAAATTGTGAGTGCATGTGTGAGCATGTGCGTGGTGTATGTACAAATTGTGAGTGCATGTGTGAGCATGTGCGTGGTGTATGTACAAATTGTGAGTGCATGTGTGAGCATGTGCGTGGTGTAGGTACAAATTGTGAGTGCATGTGTGAGCATGTGCGTGGTGTAGGTACACATTGTGAGTGCATGTGTGAGCATGTGCGTGGTGTAGGTACACATTGTGAGTGCATGTGTGAGCATGTGCGTGGTGTAGGTACACATTGTGAGTGCATGTGTGAGCATGTGCGTGGTGTAGGTACAAATTGTGAGTGCATGTGTGAGCATGTGCGTGGTGTAGGTACAAATTGTGAGTGCATGTGTGAGCATGTGCGTGGTGTAGGTACAAATTGTGAGTGCATGTGTGAGCATGTGCGTGGTGTAGGTACAAATTGTGAGTGCATGTGTGAGCATGTGCGTGGTGTAGGTACAAATTGTGAGTGCATGTGTGAGCATGTGCGTGGTGTAGGTACAAATTGTGAGTGCATGTGTGAGCATGTGCGTGGTGTAGGTACACATTGTGAGTGCATGTGTGAGCATGTGCGTGGTGTAGGTACAAATTGTGAGTGCATGTGTGAGCATGTGCGTGGTGTAGGTACAAATTGTGAGTGCATGTGTGAGCATGTGCGTGGTGTAGGTACAAATTGTGAGTGCATGTGTGAGCATGTGCGTGGTGTAGGTACAAATTGTGAGTGCATGTGTGAGCATGTGCGTGGTGTAGGTACAAATTGTGAGTGCATGTGTGAGCATGTGCGTGGTGTAGGTACAAATTGTGAGTGCATGTGTGAGCATGTGCGTGGTGTAGGTACACATTGTGAGTGCATGTGTGAGCATGTGCGTGGTGTAGGTACAAATTGTGAGTGCATGTGTGAGCATGTGCGTGGTGTAGGTACAAATTGTGAGTGCATGTGTGAGCATGTGCGTGGTGTAGGTACAAATTGTGAGTGCATGTGTGAGCATGTGCGTGGTGTAGGTACACATTGTGAGTGCATGTGTGAGCATGTGCGTGGTGTAGGTACAAATTGTGAGTGCATGTGTGAGCATGTGCGTGGTGTAGGTACACATTGTAGTGCATGTGTGAGCATGTACACATTGTGAGTGCATGTGTGAGCATGTGCGTGGTGTAGGTACAAATTGTGAGTGCATGTGTGAGCATGTGCGTGGTGTAGGTACAAATTGTGAGTGCATGTGTGAGCATGTGCGTGGTGTAGGTACAAATTGTGAGTGCATGTGTGAGCATGTGCGTGGTGTAGGTACAAATTGTGAGTGCATGTGTGAGCATGTGCATGTGCGTGGTGTAGGTACACATTGTGAGTGCATGTGTGAGCATGTGCGTGGTGTATGTACAAATTGTGGGTGCATGTGTGAGCACGTGCGTGGTTTATGTACAAATTGTGGGTGCATG
>CM065700.1:26185624-26193124 GCA_017654935.2 Phymorhynchus buccinoides | reverse complement strand
GTAGTGTGACCTTGAAAACCGAAATTTCCTTCTTTGCGCTATATATTTCTTCTTCAAGCTGTGTCTCGTGAACTAGAAGACATAATCCCTTCCAATTTTGTGTCAGGATGTGACACTAAGAGTATAACACATTCGTACATAATTTATCCCTCAAAAATAGAATGTCGCCGAGCGGCAGACATGTTTCCGTTTTTCTTCACCCTCCTATATCTCGTGAAATACTGTATAGAATCACTCCAAATTTGGTGTGGAGGTGTAAAAAGAAGAGTAGAAGACATTGCAGTACAAATTATGCCACTATGGATTTTCATGTTGCCGAGCGGCAGACATGTCTCCGAGTTAAGGGTGTACACCCCATTAAGGGTGTACACCCCACTAATTAAGAGTGTACATCCTGGTAAAGGAAGGGGTCTAATACTAAACGTAAAAGACATCCTAGCACAAAATGTGCCACGTGGGGCTTAAATGTCGCAGAGTGGCAGACATGTCTCAGTGTTAAGGGTGTGCATCCCACCAATTAAGGGTGTGCATCACAGAAAACGATTTGCACCCAGTCAAGGGTGTGTAGGTGCATCACCCAAAGGTCACAAGGAGGACGGGGACCGAAGATGTGAAGGGGGAAGGGAGGTACAGGGCGGGGCATGTACAGGGCGTAACCGGCAAAGGACATATCTGCCGCTCGGCGATGCCCTTGTTTTTGAACTTTGGATGCTTTTTTTTACGTTGTTTTGCTCATTTTGCTCCTTTTTATCACCCGCGGAGTTTACTGAGCGAAGGTGATATTGTTTTTGTTGTGTAAGTGGCTGTGTATGTATGTGTGCATGTATGTGTGTGTGTGTGTGGGGGGGGGGGGGGGGGGGTGTTAACAGCATATCACCATGAAGGAATAAAGATACTAGTCAGGAAGATCAAACTTGATGTGCATGTAGGCTGGTGAGACTTGGTAAGAAGGTGGTTTCACTTATGCTCCTTCCGAATATTGTTGACCAATCAAGGTCAAGGTCAAGGTCGAGGAGATCGCTGGACCCTGAAAATCGGGGCGTCGGAAAAATGGAGTACCCAAGATGAAATCAAGTGGGAATGTTGGCTGGGCTCCGCGGGTGATTCTCGAATGCTACATTCAAAAACTTTTCAATCTAGTTCATTATTTGTTTGCCTTTGATGTTCTTGTTATCAATGTAAAGCGCACTGAGCTCATGTGAGAAAGAGCGCTATGTAAATTCCCATTATTGTCCTTTGCCGATCTACAAAGTAGATCGCAAAGCAGTATGTTTTCGTTCGTGTATGTAACTTTTTTTTCTGTGTGTTTTTCTGTGTTTTTTCTGTCTGTCCCAAGGCTATCTCCCGAACCGCTTGACCGAATCGCTTCAAATTGTGTGTGCTGATGTGGCACCATGAGAGGAAGGCATCCGCGTAAAAGTTTCGCCGTCGTGACTTTGACCTTGGTGTACGACCTTGCAAACCGAAAATCTTTAAGGGGCCATAACTTCCACACCGTTGGTCTTAGAGTCTTCCAATTTGGCATGTAGGTACTTTGGCCTATGACCGTTCTGATGATGGCATACTGATCAAGATCAAGGTCAAGGTCCGGGAGATCGGTAGGCCTTGAAATTGGTAGGGGTCTACAAATTGGGTTTTAAGCCATATTTTCCATATTTGTACTTGACAGAAGCGCTTCAGATTGTGTGTGGTACTGTATACCCTAGAGTAGAAAACATCCGAGTATAAATTATCGCCATGCTGATCTTGACCTTAAAGTGTGACCTTGAAAACCGAAATTTCCTTCTTTGCGCTATATATTTCTTCTTCAAGCTGTATCTCGTGAACTAGAAGACAGAATCCCTTCCAATTTTGTGTCAGGATGTGACACTAAGAGTATAACACATTCGTACATAAATTATCCCCGAGCGGCAGACATGTTTCTGTTTTTCTTCGCCCTCCTATATCTCGTGAAATACTGTATAGAATCACTCCACATTTTGTGGGTGGATGTAAAAAGAAGAGTAGAAGACATTGCAGTACAAATTATGCCACTATGGATTCTCATGTCGCCGAGCGGCAGACATGTCTCCGAGTTAAGGGTGTACACCCCACACCCCATTAATTAAGGGTGTACATCCCGGTAAAGGAGGGGGTCTAATGCTAAACGTAAAAGACATCCTAGCACAAAATGTGCCACGTGGGGCTTAAATGTCGCTGAGTGGCAGACATGTCTCAGTGTTAAGGGTGTGCACCCCACCAATTAAGGGTGTGCATCACAGAAAACGATTTGCACCCAGTCAAGGGTGTGTAGGTGCATCACCCAAAGGTCACAAGGAGGACGGGGACCGAAGATGTGAAGGGGGAAGGGAGGTACAGGGCGGGGCAGGTACAGGGCGTAGCCGGCAAAGGACATATCTGCCGCTTGGCGATACCCTTGTTATTATTATTATTATTATTATTATTATTATTATTATTATTAGTAGTAGTAGTAGTAGTAGTAGTAGTAGTAGTAGTAGTAGTAGTAGTAGTAGTAGTAGTAGGCCTAGTAGTAGTAGTAGTAGTAGTAGAAGTAGTAGTGTTTTTGTTGTTTCTGTTGTTGTTATCATTATTATTATTATTCCTTGTCGACTGCAATACTCGCTAAAGCACTGGAGCCAAACCAGACATCAGTGTCTCTTGAGGAGGAAAGTGTTTCACCAAGCTGTCTCCACAACAAGGGCCACCCTCTTCATTCGCCCTCCCACTATCTCCCCCCTGCCTTACACCTTCCACGCGATCTACACACTTTGCACAGCTGACAGGGACAGAGAACATCAACATGGAATTGTAGAGTAAGAACGACTCTACTCCGTACAGTTACTATATCTTTCTATGTAATAACGACGACTGCGACGATGACGACGGTGATGGTGATTATCATGACGACGACAGAACAAGAACAACAGCAACAAGAACAACGTTTTTATTGTCATAGGAAAACCAGAGGTTTTGTGGGACACAAATGGTTAAAACATTGACGACACCATTATACTGGTGCATGTCATTGTCATTTAGTTGCTTTCGTCTTCATCACCAACATCGTCAACATCTTATTTTAACCAGTTAATATTATCAAAAACTCCAACAATAAGAACATAATTATACTTCAGTTCTTTGGATCCATTACTATAATGATATAATATAATTATAATCTCCGATGAAAAGCAAATGATATCGGCCCATCATGAGTAGCAACACCATCAACAGTGATTATGAGGAGGAGGAGGAGGAGGAGGAGGAGGAGGAGGAGGAGGAGGAGGAGGAGGAGGAGGAGGAGGAGGAGGAGGAAAGGGAATGGGGGACAGGAAAGAGGAGGAGGTTGAGGCAAACGATGACATTGTCACTGATGATGATGATGATGATGATTGTGAGGAGGAGGAAAGGGAGTGGGGGACAGGGAAGAGGGGGAGGTTGAGGCAAACGATGACATTGTCACTGATGATGATGATGATGATGATGATGATGATGATGATGATGATGATGAGGAGGAGGAGGAGGAAGAGAAGGCGGAGAAAGAGGAGGATGACACTAATAACTAACAATGACAGTGACGACATGATGACAACGACAATGATGACGATAATGACGATGCATTACTGACAGAGAAGACAACACGCTAACAACCCAGCACCCACCTGGATGGCAAAATGTGCGGTGAAGATGAGCTGGAAGGCCAGCCCCAACACCAGAGTGTTGCGGATTTCTCTGCCCTCCATGGACGACCCGCTCTGCCAGCACCGCTGAACTCTCTCCACCAAAGGGAGGCAACAGCTGGCCTTCCGCTCACTGTGCGCGTGCGCATTTTCCTCCGCCATCTTCCAAAGGGGGGTAGTGCCTTGGGACTGACAAGTTCTGGCGGTGGGTCTCTGTTGTTGTTGTCGTTGGCCGGAGCGTTCTTCCGACGATGCCCCGCTGCTGGACCTGGAAGGCTTGGAATCCACGGCTGGAGCAGGCGGGGGCGGTGATTCGGCTGTCTTCTTGCGCACCGTTCTGGACAGGGAAGGGAAGGAGAATGGGGTGGACAGTTTTTTGACGGACGTAGGGTGTGCGTTGTTGGCAGGTACGGGTACACTCGCGGAGCCTTTGGTCAGTGTCTGGTCCTGTTTTTGCGTGTCAGATTCAGGAAT
This sequence comes from Phymorhynchus buccinoides, assembly GCA_017654935.2. NCBI lineage: Eukaryota > Metazoa > Mollusca > Gastropoda > Neogastropoda > Raphitomidae > Phymorhynchus > Phymorhynchus buccinoides. The sequence continues at coordinate 26,188,976 of CM065700.1, read as the reverse complement.
CTGAAAGCTCAGGTTTTTGCGGGACTCTGATGAATGTTGGTGACCGCTATTTGTGGAGGCCGTTTCTAACTCTGGTTGTAGCGAGTCTGAGAAGGTGCTGTAGTTAGGGGGGAGATCTTTCCGATGCTTTCCCTTGGATTTGTACAGATGTTTCCTTAAGAAGGACAAGGTCAATGCTCGGGTCCATTTCTTTTCATGGCCGGGATTTGGGGAGTCATTGTTGTTTGGTAAAGATTCGACTTCTCTCACACTTACCTCTGCTGTCTCCTCTTCAAGATTTTGATTGCTTTTGTCCACAGAATCAGACTGTGTTGTCCTGTTCAATGAGTCCGTCTGATTGTCACCGGTAACAATATCAGCACTTTTCGTTCTTGATGTGTCATGCACACTATTGTAATCCATTCTGATTTCGCACGAGTCACACTGAGGAAATCCATCACAAACTGATACGTGGATGTGACTGTTAGCTGATACTGATGTGAACACAGGCATTTGATCGTCACAAGCGACACAGCCTTCATGAGTTGCTGTGTTTTCACAGTTGTCACACTCACCATCGTCATCATCATCATCACTATTATGGTCATCGTCATGAACAATCCCACTTTTCAGCACGCCTTCCGTAACCTTTTCACCATTGTCCAACATTCCATGAACAATGTCAGAATGGGAAAGCATTTTGTATTGTTCTTGTTTACAGCTGCCGTTTGACCCACAGCATAGTTCTGTATCACCACATTCTTTTAAGACGTGTTCTTTATTATCACAGCCTTCGTTTCCCTCTGGAAAATCGTGTCGCTGTCTTTCACAGCATTCTTGTAAATCGCTGCGTTGTTCGCTGTCATCGTTTTCATTTGAATCACTTTGTTGTTCATAATCACCGTTTGTTTTTAAATCACTGTAATACTGTTCGGTGTCGCTGCGTTGACCTATGCCGTACCACACGTGTACATCATCCGCAGCGCATGGATGTTCTGCAACGAAGTGTTCTGTATCCAGAAAGTGCTCTCTGTTTTGCAGTTCTTCTACATCACCATGCTTCTTGTCTTGCAATTCGCCTACATCGCAATATTCATTGCCTTGTAATTCTCCTACGCAATATTCATTGCCTTGTAATTCTCCTAGATCGCAATGTTCATTGCCTTGTAATTCTCCTAGATCGCAATACTCACTACCTTGCAGTTCGCTTATATAGCAGCTTTCCTTGTCTTGTAATCCTCCTTCATCGCAATACTCCATGTCCTGCAGTTGTCCTTCATCGCAGTTCTCTGTGTCTAGCAGTTGTCCTTCATCGCAGTTCTCTGTGTCCTGCAGTTGTCCTTCATCGCAGTTCTCTGTGTCAGTTGTCCTTCATCGCAGTTCTCTGTGTCTAGCAGTTGCCTTCATCGTTGTCCTTCCTTCATCGCAGTTCTCTGTGTCTTGCAGTTGTCCTTCATCGCAGTTCTCTGTGTCTAGCAGTTGTCCTTCATCGCAGTTCTCTGTGTCCTGCAGTTGTCCTTCATCGCAGTTCTCTGTGTCCTGCAGTTGTCCTTCATCGCAGTTCTCTGTGTCTAGCAGTTGTCCTTCATCGCAGTTCTCTGTGTCTAGCAGTTGTCCTTCATCGCAGTTCTCTGTGTCTTGCAGTTGTCCTTCATCGCAGTTCTCTGTGTCTTGCAGTTGTCCTTCATCGCAGTTCTCTGTGTCTTGCCTTCATCGTTGTCCTTCATCGCAGTTCTCTGTGTCTAGCAGTTGTCCATCATCGCAGTTCTCTGTGTCTAGCAGTTGTCCTTCATCGCAGTTCTCTGTGTCTTGCAGTTGTCCATCATCGCAGTTCTCTGTGTCTAGCAGTTGTCCATCATCGCAGTTCTCTGTGTCTTGCAGTTGTCCTTCATCGCAGTTCTCTGTGTCTAGCAGTTGTCCTTCATCGCAGTTCTCTGTGTCTTGCGGTTGTCCTACATCGCAGTTCTCTGTGTCTTGCGGTTGTCCTTCATCGCAGTTCTCTGTGTCTTGCGGTTGTCCTACATCGCAGTTCTCTGTGTCTTGCGGTTGTCCTACATCACAGAGTTCCGTGTTTTGCTGCTCTTTTCCATGAAGCCGTTCTCTGTCCTGCACCTCTCCTTCATCGCAATGGTCCGTACGGCAAGGTTGTTCCATGCTGATGTTCTCCATGATGGAACCTTCGTTCATGATCTCCATCTCTGCATTCCACTCTCGGGCTACGACACGTTTCAGTGAATCAGCACAATCCTATTGTCTATCTACAACGCCTTGAAGCGCCCGTGTAGCCTACGTGTCAAGCACCCGAAAAACACATCGTAGTCACCTCTGCCTGTTTGTTATGAGAAATGTCCTGTCAAGTTATGTTCCATAATGGCCTAAGATGAACGACATATGTACTACACACAACACAGCGTGGTCGCGTAATAGTCATAATTTCCATCTTCGTGTGTCTGAGTGATGGGGCCTACAAAGGGTTGTCCTTCCAAACATGTACTGCTTGTTCCTCAGGGCCAACCACATGTATGTTTAAGCTTAATGCAACTGTGTTAAATTCCATGTATTTAAAAATAATAAAAAAATAAAAATAAAAACACACACACACACGCGGTGACGTGATTGAATGAACGGGGTTCATTGAATCAAACTTCTATAGCTAATCATAATAGTATTATTGGCGCCTCCGTGTCACCCACTTCAAAGTTGATTGGCTGTGGACCCCCGTGTATGTAGGGGAGATGGAGGGCGTCGTAAGAATGAGGAAAGGGAAAGTGGGAGAATGCGGAGGGGGAGACGGGAGTGATGGAGTAAGAACGGGTAGAAGACTGAGGGTGGGGGAATAAACCAACTGCACAAGAATTGTCAGCAGATGGTCCTTTTTCTTTCTTTTTCTTTCTTTCTTTCTCAAGGATGGATGGGGTGGATTGGAGTGGAGGGGGGGGGGGGGGGGTGGGGGGGGGGGGGGGGGGGGGGGGGATTCTCTTGAGTAAGAACGATACCGTGGCTCGGAGTATCTGAAACAAACATACGAAGAAAAAACCACACCACTCAATTCAACGCCTTGTGTGTGTTCATTCAGACCATTAAGTGCTAAGTAAGCCGAGTTCTGCCTCAAGGAATTTATGTCTTTTTCTCTGTGTGTAGTAATGGTGTTGAGTCTCCCCGTCTGTTTATAGGTTTTATCTGTCTGTCTGCATCTGTCTTCGCATTTGTCCATCTGTTTATCTCCCTCCCTCCCTCCCTCCCTCCCTCCCCCCTTTCTCTCTCTTTCTCTCTCTCTCTCTCTCTCAATAAAATCCTATCGCCATTATATTCTAATGCACCTCTCTCTCCCCCCCCCCCTCCTCTCTCTCTCTCTCTCTCTCTCTCTCTCTCT
>CM065700.1:26173124-26180624 GCA_017654935.2 Phymorhynchus buccinoides | reverse complement strand
TGTTTCTGAAAAGAGTCCTCCAGAATTACAAAGAAATGTCTTCTAAAACATACTTTGTGATTTTTTATGCTAAGATCAAATCAATTCTTCTTTGTTCGTCAGAAATTTGGGGATACCAAAGACTTGATAGTTTGGAAAAGGTCCATTTATTAGCATGTAAACGTTATCTTGGGGTCCCTATTCGAACACCTAACAAAATGGTTTATGGAGACCTTGGGAGGTATCCTATATGTATAGCTTCCTGTGTTAACTGTGTGAGATACTGGATACGTTTGCTGGATATGGATCAAAATAGATTTCCCAAACAATCCTATAAAATGCTAGTCACTTTAGATTCACAAGGTAAAGATTGTTGGGCAAGTAAAATTATGGAAATTTTATGTGAAACAGGATTTGCTTTTGTATGGCTCTACCAATCTGTTCGTAATCCCACTATCTTTCTTAAGCAATTTAAGCAAAGGCTAATTGACATGTTTGTTCAAGAGTGGTCCGGTGCTATCAGAGATAGAGATATATATGTTTCTTATAGGAGTTTCAAAACTATTTTTGAAAAAGAGCAATATTTTTCTTTTATCGACACATACTGTTTTCGTGTTGCTTTGTCACATTTACGTTTTGGTGTTCTCCCATTGAACAATAATATGCACAGATACAGTCAGAATGTTTCAGACCGTACATGTCCTGTCTGCGTGTCAAAAATAGAAACGAAGACCACTTTGACGAAAATGGTGTTTTACGTCCTCTTGGTCTGAATCAGACACATATGGGACATTTGTAAATACAAATATGGTGGGAACAATACTGGAGGCAATGCCCGGAGGCAGTACGAAACCAGTAAAGTCCCGATTTTTTTAAATTAATACAGATAGGTGTAGCGGTAACCACGCCTCGGTTAAACCTCATCGGCTATGGCACCGCTACAAGTATTTGTTGCATTTGTAAATTAAGAAGACCACTTTATTTTCAAATGTCCTTTATATACTGACCTAAGGCAGAAGCTTTTACACAAGTTCTCTCCACTGTCACTACATTCACTCCTTCAGGCAAACTCAATGACGAAATCCCAGCTATTATCTAAGTTTATTTTCCATGCCATGAATGTGAGGAAAAGGTTCCTCTCTGGTGAACAATTAAGTGATGATGAATGAAAGGTTACTACGCGTATAATATTGGATATGAAATTATGTTTATCTGTTCTATTTGTATTGACCAAAATGCAAATATTTATATGATTATATACTATATTTTCTCTTTATTCCATCATCCTGCAATGTCCCATATGTAAGCCACTAGTTTGCTTAATAAGGATAAAATTCATCGTATTATATGCACCTGAGAGTGTTATTATGATTGTCTCACTGCTTCCATCTTTGTTATCTTCGAATGTTGTGGCTTTACACAAGCCATTCTTCCATGTTTAGGTTTTGGGGTTATGAAAGTACCAGTTGATGTCATCTATTGCTTAACTTTGGAAATGACGATAAGGTAGAATGGTAAGTTTATGGTATGTCTTCCAGTATTATTTTGCTTGAGGTAAAGGTTGTCCGCGGATTATTCATATACTGAACCTAAAGTTACTAACGTCAGGTTGACTGTGTTCTCCTTCTCTTTGTTTGAATAAGCTTAGTCGTTAACATTTATTGTCGCTAACTTGTATCATTATATTCTCATGCAAATGTATTATGATGGTTTATTTTTTTCCTTTGCCTTTTTCATTCACCACCCATGTTTGCCCCCACCCAACCCTCTTTCCCACCCTTCCCCATCATCCACTTCATTTCGTGTTTGTATGATGACCTATGGCTGATGTACATTAAACACTCAGACACAGACTCAGACTCTCCTCTGTCTCTCCTTTTCTCTTCGATTATTGTATTTCGATTGTTTCTCTTTTGGGTTGTTTTGGTTTCATTCTTTTATTCTTTGCCAGCCCAGTAACCCATTTCCCACGTTACTTAGCCTATTGCCCATTCTCTCTCTCCCTCTCCCCCTCTCTCTCTCTCTCTCTCTCCCTCCCCCCCCTCTCTCTCTCTCATTTGGTTCCATTGTATTCTACTACATCTGGTTGGAGCTGTTTTGTGGCATCCTTTTTCAATTAATTTACCAACACAGTAACATACTTCCCACGCCTCTTATGGGACTCGCCGACTTTTTATTTCGTTGAACAAAATCTTCAGTGAAAGACTTAACTGAATGAAGCTTGCAACCTCTTTCTTTTGACTGCGTTAGATGGTATTATACGACTTTTTAGCCTGGGTCCTATTGTCCGTTTGCTTTTCTCATGCCATGTTCCACCTCATTTGTCACGAAGTCCCTTTGGTGCCAATATGCGAGAGAGAGAGAGAGAGAGAGAGAGAGAGGAGAGAGAGAGAGAGAGAGAGAGAGAGAGAGAGAGAGAGAGAGAGAGAGAGAGAGAGAGAGAGAGAGAGAGAGAGAGAGAGAGAGAGAGAGAGAGAGAGAGAGAGAGAAGAGAGAGAGAGAGAGAGAGAGAGAGAGAGAGAGAGAGAGAGAGAGAGAGAGAGGGGAGAGAATGAGACGGAGAGAGAGAGGTAGAGAGAGAAATGGAGAGAGAGACACAGACAGACAGAGACAGAGAGAGACGGAGACAGAAACAAAGAGGCAGAGAAACGGAGAAAGAGAGACAGAGAGACAATCAGGCAGACAGACAGACAGACAAAGAAAGAGAGACATACAGAGAGACAGACGGACAGACAGACAAACAGACAGACACAGCGATACGGAAAAACAAAGATGGAGAGGGGGGTGGCGAGCACACGGGTGAACCTCTACATCTGACCGCCATTGTCGCACGTGCAGGTAGTCTGAGGAAGTCACAATTATGTTGTTGTCGTCGTTCCCTGGCTTAAAGACTCCAGGGATCATCCCAACAGCCGAAGCAATTGAACACTATGGCACAAAGCCCCAACCTGGGATGAGAACATTGCGCGTGAGTGACCGTTTCCGACTACCCCGCCACGTGGGCAGCCACACTCGGACTTCGGAGGATCACGATTACAACAGTCGTGTTTCGGACCGCCGTGATTCTGTCAGATGCAAGGGTTTGGATAGCTGTTTGATCTTAGTCTACTTTATTTACTCAATAACACCATCATCAGCAGCTAAGACTCCCTACCGACAACAAGAATGGCGACCAGTGGGCCGACTCAGCGTGATAGAGCGAGTGGTCCTCTTCTAAAGTGAACTCCCTAAAGACGCCATGAACTGCATGACTCTGAGGACTTTGAGGACTCATCACGTCAACTCAGCATGAGGCATGAACTTGGAAAGGAAGTAAAACATAGGTCAGTAGGCGAACAGAGTACAGACGGCCACGGTCTTAAATGGCGATTTAAATAATCATTATTGATTGACAGCTGGTTTCTAACTGTATGTGCTTACCTACTTAGTTTTCAGTTTATGTGGATATTGTTTACTTTTCATCAATTTGATGATAGCTGGTGTGCAGCTGTTTGTAGATTATTTGCAATTATACGTGTGTATAGTTTATGTAGTTTTCAATTAATTATAGGTGCGTATAGTATTTGGTTTGCAGCATTACAGTATGTGGATATTCAGTTTGCGACTTCATTTGGGCAGTTTCAACCCATTGAAAGAATCAAAGTGCAGGGGGAAGACTTGTTGACTGAACGCAGCTCTGTGTTGTGGCTGTTTGTCACCTCTGGTTGAGTCAGCCTGTCATGCATTCAGTGAAGGTCCAAACAATCTGTCAACAGCTAGGCATCGTTCAGTCGGAATGTCCTCACGTGCTGACAGCTCATGTGAAATGAAAAGCACGCACACGGGGAGGAGGGTTCTGGGGGCCATTTCACAAGGGCTAACGTTACGCTGCGCTCGCTCAAATCGGCAAAAACGGTTTAAGAAACACCCTTCGTTTGCCGATAGTTCGCGTGGCGTTTTGTTCTTGCCAAACACCGAGCAAGCCGCGAACTATCCGCAACTAGTAGGGGGTGAATACATTTCTTGTTTTTGATTAGTCCATTAAAGTTTGTTTAAAATTTTAAAAAATTGACCAATCAGACGAGAGCTTGTAAAATTCTTCCGCAAACGTTTTCTAAAGTGTTTCGTAGGCCCCTTCAAAATAGCTCGTGGTGTAAAAGGGAGAAAGAAAGAGAAAGAAACAGAGATAGTCAAAGACAGAGATGGAAGACAACGAGAGAGACAGACGCAGAGACAGAAAGGGAGACAATGGAACGGACAGAGACACACAGAGAGAAAAGAGGCAAGGGGACAAGAAAATGGCTTCTTTGAGGGGAAGAAGAAGATGTGAAACGAAAAACGAGCAAAAACAAAACAAAAACAAAACACAAAAACACCGCGACAAACTCATACTCCTTTGGCGATCATAGATCATAGATATCATAACAAAATTGGGCAAAGGACAAAAACATGTCAACCTAGCAACCCAAAGTACATCAAAGCCAAAGGAACGCCGTTTTTCCAGGATGAAGGAGTGAACAGTCTTACAATGGTTCTCTCAATTCAACGTTCTGCAAGGCAGCCTTGGGCTTTTCCATCAGACACTGAATATCTTCGCCTTACCACAGTACTCAAGCCCCCTATAACTGCATAGAGACAATATATGGCACGCGTGTCACTCATAGATCAGGACATGCAGTTTATTGTTCTATACCAAAGGAACGCCGTTTTTCCCGGATGAAGGAGTGAACAATTGACCTCTTACAATGGTTCTCTCAATTCAACGTTCTGCAAGGCATCCTTGGGCTTTTCCATCGCCTTACTACAGATGGGGAAGACGGGGTAAAAAGCGCATGGGCGGGTAAGAAGCCCACCCAATTATCTCATGAAATAAAGAACATTTCAGTCAAATTTGCCCATGAGACGAATGCTAGACATTAACGCTCGTCTCATGGGCAAAATGAGACTGAAATTTGCTTCATTTCATGAGATAATTGGGGTGGGCTTCTTACCCGCCCATGCGCTTTTTACCCCGTCTTCCCCTACTCAAGCCCCCTATAACTGCATAGAGGACAATATATGGCACGCGTGTCACTCATAGATCAGGGCATGCAGTTTATTGTTCTATACCAAAGGAACGCCGTTTTTCCCGGATGAAGGAGTGGACAATTTACCTCTTACAATGGTTCTCTCAGTTCAACGTTTTGCAAGGCAGCCTTGGGCTTTTCCATCGCCTTACTACAGTACTCAAGCCCCCTATGACTGCATAGAGGACAATATATGGCACGCATGTCACTCATAGATCAGGACATGCAGTTTATTGTTCAATGCATCCTCCACCCCTTTCTCATCCCCCCCCCCCCCCCCCCCCCCCCCCACCCATTTGGCTATCTTGTATTTTACGCCCATCCCCCACCTCCCCTTCAAATATTCGCATTGAAAACGTTTCACTGAGAAGCAACATTCTGCCCTTCGCGGGAAAGGGATAGGGATAGGATCAGCCCAGGATTATTTTCATAAAACTTGACGAAGCAGATTTTGAAATTGAGGCTCATAAACATGAGGCGGAGGGGAGGGGTGTCTAAGGTACAAGTTTGCCTCCCATTCCCACCCACCCACCCCCACCACCCCTTCCCCTAACCACTCCTCTCGTTGTGGCAGGTAACAATGTTATATTCTCCTAAACTGTTCTTCAGGTCATCGTGATCTTTGATACAAATGGCTTGGCACGAAATGCGATTGAGAGGAAAAAAGAAGGGTACAAATTACTGAAATTGTGCAAACCTTCCCAAAGGACGACAACCCAATCATGTACTAGAATGCAAAGTGGTTGCTTAATGTAGCTTGCCCCCCAAAATAGTATAATGTCATAGCCTATATCGACTTTAAATTATCTTAATGGTTAAAGATCAAAACATGATACCCCTGTCCACAAAATGCAATCAAATCCCATTCATATGACTAGGATTAATTCTGCAGGTTTACAAACAAAGAATAAATATACATAGACCTTTAAAAAGAACTCCACACCATCGTCAATGTAGAGCAACTTTAAATGAAAAATGTATTCGTTTCTTGCTGTATTTATAAATCAAAGCTATTTTTTAATCTGTGTGAATTGGTGTGAATCAAAGTAATGTTTTTTTCTCACTGGCCCAATAAACAACGACTTTCACATGCTGCGGCCTATTGAAACATTGTTTTGTTATCCCTTCTCTCCGTTTATTTCCCATTTTCTTTTCTTTTTCTTCTTTTGTTTTGTGGTGTTTTTTTGTGAGAGATAGAGGGAGATACAGAGATAAAGAGAGAGTGGGCTTGCCGTCGCTCACCAAATGCCTTCTAATGTGCCACCTATGCAAAAGGGGGGTAAATCTACCCAAAATGCTAACTCCCACACTCCAGCCGTTTCTTTCATCTGATGTAGCTCTTGGCCTTTCAATTGTAACTTTGTCTGCATTTTCCTTTTTCCTTTTCTAAAACTCTTCAATTGTTTTCCTAAGAAGAATGAATGGAAATGGGGCTTAACGTCCGCTCGGCTGCAAGCAGCACACGTGAGACGAACCATCAACCAACCACCGTTGACTAAGATATGAACTTTTCCTGTGAAGTCCTCTATTGTTCATGTAATACCCCCACAGGGCGCTCAGCTGACAGGCTTAAGGTATGACACGATCTGTAGGTCTACCTCTTCTTTCCTGCTCCTTTATTCTGTCCGCTTTCATGTTTCTTTTTTCTTCTTCATCGGTTTATTTCTCATTCTTTAGTCAACTCAGTCTTGTCCTAAGATCTTTTCATTTTTTTATATATATTTTGTTTAACGACGAAAATGGAGTTTTACGTCCTCTTGGTCTGAATCAGACACATATGGGACATTTGTAAATACAAATATGGTGGGAACAATACTGGAGGCAATGCCCGGAGGCAGTACGAAACCAGTAAAGTCCCGATTTTTAAAAATTAATACAGATAGCTGTAGCGGTGACCACGCCTCGGTTAAACCTCATCGGCTATGGCACCGCCACAAGTTAGTAAAATAGTTGCCTGCTTTGATATTTTGTTTAATGGTAAGAGTTGTTTGTTTTTTTTAAATTTGTTTTCGTTCGTATGGGTGTTTTTTTCTCCATCGTTGCATGGAAGTAAAAGGGAAGCAAGAACAGTAAATAAGTAGATCTGCTTCAGCGAAAGACGATGAGAGAGGGTTAGGAGCAGGCAAACAGGCACGTAGACAAACAAATAGACAGACAGGTAGACTGATATATAGAAGGACAGAGAACTAGGGGACACATAATTATTTTAATGACTTAGCTATTGTGACGTCGGTGCCATCAGCTAAGATGGAAATGCTAAAACTAGGATGCTGGTGGGGATGTTGTTGCTACTGCTGCTGCTGCTGCTGTTATTGTTGCTTCTCAAATTGTTCACACATGAAGGCAAAAACTAGGTAATGTTTTCAATGGGTAACATTCCTTTTATTTACGTTGATCAATTGCAAGATAGGTGAGTATGTCTTATGGTTTGATCGCTAAGTAGAGAAAGTATGCAAATGTAGCTTAATCACGTCTT
>CM065700.1:26133124-26158124 GCA_017654935.2 Phymorhynchus buccinoides | reverse complement strand
ACCGCTCTGACCTCATACTGAACCTTGAAGATCCTAAAGGCAGCCTGACAAGAATGCCTGGAATGCATCACGGGCGCATAAGAGGCAGCGAGTTGTTTCGCTGTGTTCCTGGTTGTTGTTGTTCTTCCAGTTGTGGATGTTTATCCTGCCCCGTGCTCACCGGTCTTCATTCAGACCATTAATAGCGCACAGGATGCGTGCTATGTGAATTCGTGTCATCCATCCTACCGGTATTGCATAAAATATTTTACCCATGAAATAAATACTCTTTTCCTCATTCAAATTGTTTGCTGTTTGGGAAATATTCGCCCCTAAATACATTCAGAGGCGTCTTGTGGCAGGTGCAGGAAGAACAGAGGATTCATCATTAAATACTGAGAAGTCAGGGATATTTTTTATAATATTTAGTATTATTTATTTTTGTTTGCTCGGATGGTTGTTTTTATCCTCCGCCATTTTGAAAAATATGACACTAAGTGACATGGCTTTGCATATCGATTTCTCAGCAAATATGTAGATTTACACCCTCCCACTCTATTTCTTGGTTCTTTCCGTGTAGATTGAGCACTTAAATATCAATATTTTAAATAATAGCCTTATTTATCACATGAAAAAAACAATGGCTCTAGTGCGCTTTTGAAGGGTATTTATTTCACGGTAGGTACTTATTTCTCATGACACTGTCACACACGGCCTACTCGTACCGAATAGTGGGATGAGATTTAGCGTGAGCGCAAGATCTTGTGCATGCATTCGCACACGGGACATCGGTTTTTGAAAACTGAGTCTCATCCAAAGGACTTTTCCCCCAACTTACGTCAAGAACCCATTTACACTTGGGTGGAGTGATGAATTGATTGACGACAGTGCACAGAGAATAAAGCGATTGATTTGATTGTTTCTGTCATTGTTTGCTTCATCTTTTCTGTGCCACATTCAGGCACTAGACTTTCAACATCAACCACGCATAGTGCGAAGTGTGTGGTGTGTACAGCGCTCCACAGATTGTCCTGCTCCTCTTTCATTGTTTTATTTGGTCCGCCTCTGTTAGGCCTAAGGGAAGAAAAGGTGAAAGTGTGCAAGTACAGAAAGTGGAATCCTGGGATCCTATTCATGGGGCGTACGTTCGCGCGTACGTCTAACGCTAGCAGGTCCGAGATCGCTTTCAATAAAGCGGTTTCACGTGTAATGTAAATGCACAGAACCACTTTCAAACCGCTCTGAGACTGGGAAAAAAAAAAGGCTAGTGTAAAACCGGGAAGAGTGGAAGAGACTGGTTGCAAAATCTTCAGAGGCGCCCCTACGTTTAGTTCATCCAACGGGATTCGTGAGTGAAGCATACCAATTAGGAGTCTTTCTGTATGATTTATTTAAGACGCCTAATTTAACCCCACCGTATAAGACGGAAAAACGCAACGAACCACAACTGTGACAAATCGCGGTGTACTGCAGTACATAGTGGGGGGTAGGGTTAGGTTTAGGGGTAGGGTTAGGGTTAGGGTTAGTATTCCAAAAAGGTAATTAGCTAAAAATGTTCCTAAAATACAGCTTTATGTATGGTAAGAAAGGCAAAAACGGAAAAATACAATTAACCGAGAAATGCATGGGGGGTGGCACATCTTTACCTTTACCCTAATTTTCTTCCACGGTAAAATGCTTGAGAAACGCTTGTTCAAATATAACTTATTTGACATTATCATCATCACGATGATTATTTATTTTTCGCCCACAGTTTCTTTCCGAGAAGATGCGTTAATTCGCTACTAAAAGCCAGTCCTATAAGCTTATGTTTTTTTATGTTAAGCCTATCTTACTCAACGTCTTACATCAACAAACTACTTTTGATAAGCAGACCAAATCGGCCCACTCTTTCAAATATTCACGACTTAACATAGATTGCTCCATATTACATAATGACATCTAGCAAATCGCGTTGTAATCTGTTACATTAAAATTCGCTATTCAAAAATGCATGTAAAAGAAACACTCAAAAATACGGTTTGTGTCATTTAGTATTCGATCGAAGTGTCGCAGCATAGTCTGTATTTGATAGTATCCGGGTTTTGAATTTAAATGATAAAACACGCAGTAATAATGATATGCAATTACATGTGTTATTTACATTACGAGCTATAAACTAAGGGAAATAACTCTACGTTTTGACATTTTCTTCATTGTGGTTTTTGCTCCGTTCGGTCTTGCAACATCTAATGTAGGCCTATACCAAATGCATCTGCCATAAACCTGTACAGTTGGTTTAATAGATATTTAACTACCTGATTTTGTTGCTGTGGTGGTGGGTTTTTTGTGTGATTTTAAACAAGATAGTCTGGTTATTTCCCCTGAAGAAAACGAAAAATCGAGGAAGATGGGCCTGATCTAGAGACATAGACGCTGAATAGTCTCTTTCTCTCTCTCTCTCTCTCTCTCTCTCTCTCTCTCTCTCTCTCTCTCTCTCTCGTCCTGTGCGGTCCAGGTAGGTCCAGTAAGAACCCCTAGTAAAACTAATACGGGTACCAGTGTTGGCAAAGTGTGCTAGAACTAGTAGAAGGGACTCGCCCTCCCCCTCCCCCCTCTCTCTCTGTATGCGTGCGTGCGTGCGTGCGTTCGTGTGTGTATGTGGTGTATGCGCGCACACACACGCCTGCAACGATGAAGCAAATGACTGTGTCAGTGTCAGTGATCATATAGTCACTTCATCATATTTTCATTGATACGTTATTTGCTTCAAGTCAATGTGGACAGTGACATAGACCAAAATCAGATTAACATAATTTTCGTGCGTTTACTTCGCTTGTTAGTTCCCGAGCGAAGCTTCGAGTAGTATTGTTTTTGGCTGTGTCCGACCGTGCATGCGTGCGTGCGTCCGTCTGTCCGACATCGTCAAGTTTTAAGTTGAAAACCGTTCAGCCGGTCTATTTCAATCTTTTTTAGCATACAAGTTCTAGTTTTAAACTATTTTTTGATGGTCAATAACCGCCATTTTAATTCTACCCATCCCCTTTATCTTTTGCTGTTGTTCTTCCATTGAAACTTGCATGTTCGCTGTAAAATAAAGAATACCTTGTATACAAGCACATAGAAGTCCGTGATATCTAAGCAAGGGAGGTAAACGTGATATTCCAAGTGGACAATCCAGCGATCAGAGTAGTTGCCCCTCAGCTACGACTACCAGCGCTATTATTGTCTCTCTCTTGGCTTTGCTTTCTACTGTGATAGGGAGAGGAGGGGGGTGGGGTCTTTTTTCTGTCTTTTTTTTTACTACTCAGAACTCATGGAAAAATGCATTGCAGTAAGTATGTTCAAGTGTAGGCCTGCACTGGCCAACGTGAGAAATAAAGGAGAACGTGTAAGCTGATCTCAAACAAACAAACACACCACACACACACACACACACACACACACACACACACACACACACACACGTACGCACGCGCGCGCGCACACACACACATACAGTCACACACTCAGTCACGCACGCACATACTCATGCACGCACCGGCGAGCGTGCGAGCGCATGAGCAAAACATTTGACAAACAAAAACAAATTGAAACAAATAACAGCAAAGCAAAACGGCAAACACTGAAACAGAAACAGACAGCCCCAAACCAAACCCACAAACGCAGACGTAAGCTGCCAAAACATAGGTCTCGACCCTTTCAGTAAATGACTAATGTATATATTATTTTTTTTCGGCTCGGGGAGCTACTGTTTTTGTCTGGTCCATCCGTCGTCCGGTGTCTGTCCGTCCGGTGTCCGTCCGTCCGTCCGGCGTGCCTGCGTCCGTCCGGCTATTCGTCCGTTTTTTCTCAAAACCTATTCAGTCTATTATCATCAAATTTAGTATACTAGTTTGCCAATATGCAAGCTATCCACTAATGTATTTAGCTTTACATTAAGGTCAAAGTCGCGCCAGTTACGGGGTTCAAACCCCGAAACACATAATCGCTAATATCTCGCGAAGTTTTGCATGTACTGTATTTTAATGCAGTTTTTTCACAACATTTCTTGATGAATGGTCTATAACACAGTTGTCATGAATTTTTCTGTGCGCGCGTGTGCGCATCATCGCGCGCGCTCAAATCACGGGTCCGAACCCCAAGGCTATAATTATATCAAAAACTATTCAGTTTCGTGCTGTTTTGATGCGTTTTTATGTAGTTACGTGCTGGTTTGATGCGTTTTTATGTATGTGTACAGCCGACACATTCCGATTTCGGAGTACCTCGGCGATGCTGCGAGGGGACTTTGCAGCTGCTCGACGTTGCACTTCTTTTATTTTTGTGTGTGCATGATGTGTGTGTGTGTGTGTGTGTGTGTGGTGTTGTTATAGATAACGTTTTCCTTCTGGAACAATCGTATGCATCTTTAAAAAAAACACCACCATAGTGTAACCTTTCTTGCTAAGAGTATGCTTTATTACCCGGCCTCTGAGGTATTGCGATCGGTTTGTGTGTCTGTCTGTGTGTGTGTGTGTCTGTCTGTGTGTCTGTGTATCGATTATCTTAAAAACTACTGTTTGGATTTTGATTAAAATTGGCAGAGGGGTAGACAGCTTGAAAAGGAAGCTTCCTTTCGTTAACCAACACCGTGCTGACCTTGACCTTGAAGTTTGACCTTGAAAACCGAAATTTTCTTCTTTGGGCTATGTAATTTCCCCCCAGCTTTATTTCGTGAACTAGTGAACAGAATCATCGCTTCAAATTTTGCCGTGTGTGGTGTACCATGGTGCAAGGAAGTTTGTATAAAAGTTCAGCTGTATCTCGTGAACTACTGAACAGAATCGCTTCAAATTTTGGGCTATGTATTTTACGCGTTCTGTAAGGATGGAAAGTGGTGTGTTTATTGGGGGATGGGGGGGGGGGGGGGAGGACATGGTGCAAGGAAGTTTGTATAAAAGTTCAGCTGTATCTCGTGAACTACTGAACAGAATCACTTCAAATTTTGGGCTATGTATTTTATGCGTTCTGTAAGGGTGGAAAGTGGTGTGTTTATTGGGGGGTGGGGGGGGGGAGAGGACATAACTCTGGCCGGGTTTGCATTGTCACAATGCGTTGCTGCCGCTCGGCGATGCCCTTGTTTACCCCCTGCACTAGAGAGAGGGGGGGGGGGGGGCAGAGAGAGAGAGAGAGAGAGAGAGAGAGAGAGAGAGAGAGAGAGAGAGACACACACACAAAACACATACATATGCATACATACACACGCGCACGCATGCTTTCGCGGCGGTACGCGTGCGTGCGTGAGTGCGCGCGCGCGCACACACACACACACACACACACACACACACACACACACACATTGTACGGCCAAAAAACGATAAGTTTTACTTAGATTTAAATGTAGATGTATTAAATTTATATGTATTAGACACTTGGGCACGCTTGGTCTACTCTGGCCCACTAGTTCACTACTCCATGGCTCAATTAACCCGACTTGTCTAAAATAAGGGTATTTTCTGATTTTTTAAAAGAATCTGGTATTAAAAATATTTTGACAAACAATAGACTGTTTATGTTCAGGCTATGTGGAGTTTTGATGGCAAGATTTGCAGTTATTGTTAACTTACAAGTGTAATGCAATATATGGCCGAGCTAGAGGCTTCGTTTGTTAGGGGTCCCAAGTTACCCGGACTTCCCATACATCACCCTGCACATATTTCCTTATGTGCCCAAGCACAGGTCATCAGTGCATTTAAACTGATTCGTAAAACACTTTATCGTTTAAGCATTCGGGACTTTCATGGCATTGCAGTACCTCCATGATCGTGCCACTATCTTTGCATTTTAAAATGTCTCATGTGTGTCTGTTCCAGGACCCGGAGGACATTAAACGGAAAGTTCACACAGGGTGCAGAATTTAATCTGAGAGTACTTATGGCTTTGCCTCTTGGAACAGTTTATTTTTGCAGCAAAATTCTGAATGCCAAATCTAAAAAAAAAAAACTTATTATTATGCCTAATTGTGTGTGTGTGTGTGTGTGTGTGTGTGTGTGTGTGTGTGGTGTGTGCGTGTGTGTGTGTGTGTGTGTGTGTGCGTGCGTGTGCGTGCGTGTGTGCGTGCGCGGGCGTGCGTGTGTGGGGTGCTAGCGGGGGCCGGGGGGGGGGGGGGGGGGGGGGAGGGGGGCATCATGAGGTAACCACACTCCAAAACTGCCGTGCGGTCGTTGACACTGCTGCTTGAACCCAATTTAAACATCTTGTAGGGTTGTTTTACCAAAGGAAGATTTCGTCCTTTGGTCTGCAATTTTTGAGTAGCAACGGCTTAATTTAGGATGCTCTCAGCACTCATTTCACCTTGGCTTTCTTTTTAAACCTGTTTGAACAATTACCAACGTCCTATTTAAAAAGCACTTGGCTATCTATCGCGTTTCAGATACTGAAAGGACGTTCCACATTTAGATGGTGAGCAAGCTCGTATTAAAGTGTGGTGTAAAACATGAGTGAAAGACCTTATCTACTTCACACTGATTGTTTAAGGGTGTTCAGGATTCCCCTTCTAGGCTTTGTCTCTGTCTCTGTCTCTCCGTGTCTCTCTGTCTGTCTGTCTGTCTGTCTGTCTGTCTCTCTCTCTCTCTCTCTCTCTCTCTCTCTCTCTCTCTCTCTCTCTGAGTCTGTATTTCTATAATATGGATTCCATGTTATGATGACAATCGGATAACGGCTGCTACGTGAAATCGAATTCGATCGTTTTTGGTCCCTTCCCCCACCATTGCCAATTGTTAATGGGCCAGAGGCCTAAACAAATACAATATTTTGACTTTTGACTTTGACACTCTCTCTCTCTCTCTCTCTCTCAGTCTCTCTCTCTCTCTCTCTCTCTCTCTCTCTCTGTAGAAGGTGTGTCACTGTGGGTGTGGGTGTGAGAGGGGTGTGTGTGTGTGAGGGGGGAGGAGGGGTAGTCTCGGAGAAAAGTGGATGAAGGAGGAGGGGTTTAAATAATGCCAAGAAATATGCGTGAATTCTAGAGTTGGTTTTACTATCTCTTTTTTTAAAGCACAGAAGCCTCAAAGACAAACAAACCAAAAAATCGTTGTATTCGAATGAACCCACTAAATTCAGTAATGGCAAACTGATGCACATACTGCGGTTAAATTCCTTCATAAAACTAACAAATTACAATGGGTCTTCCCTGGTATTGCAATATCTCCAGGATCGGCCCACTGTCTTTATAATTACAAATATCCTATATGTACCTTGTTTCAGGTGGGAGAACGTTAAACAGATTTTCATTCATTCATAACATTTTAAACACTCTTTCTAGCAAGCCGTCGAAGAGTAGGGGGGCCTAAGTTATGTCTACAATTACAACAGATAAACCTAGGGCTGGATGAGTAAACTCAAAATGTATATCATAGTGACACGCACGCATAAATTAACAACTTCCAATGGACTATTTATAAAATTCCTTGAAAATCTGTTAATAACTCTATTGCTGTGTGGGATACTAAAACCACAGGCTCCTTGGGAACCATCTATAAAAGCCGGTACAGAATTCTGACCGACAAAAACGTCCCGCCACCCACTCACACCCCCCTTCCCATTTCCCCACTTCCGTTCCTAAATATTTTTTTATTTTTTATTTTCTCCCTTCTCCCCTGTCCGTGGGTGCCTGGCTCGCCACACAGAGACTTCTTTGGTAGCCGTCACGCTTAGCGTTGTGGTCCCCCCGTGTAAGGACCACATAAGCGGCGCCTTTCCTCTGGGTGGGGAGAGGAGGAGGGGTCCCTTCCCCTCCCTCCCCTCTCCCCCCCCATGTAAGAATCCTTAACCTCCCCCACCTCCATCACCACTTATCACCTTTATATTTTGCTGTTTTTTACCCATCTGCTCATATTTATTTATTTAAATATCTAAAACATAAAATAATAAAAAGAAGTGTACCTGGCTCCCACGCTATAGTATTATATTATCGTTTAAACGACATCATGTCAACGAAGGCGGGAGGGATTTTGTGGCCACCCCCCTTCGGGATAACATGTAACATTTAAAAAAAACTTACAAACAGACTGCGTGGTCGCCACTGCTCGTCATCTATTAACTTTAAAATTTAAACTTAATCAGCCATCGGATTGGTCCCGACCACAAACACATCTAATATTTATACATATATCCTTGATATTTGCCGGCCGGGGATTCTCTTGTTTCCTTTTTTTAGGCGCCGGGTTAATCTTACCGGACTTTTTAAATGTATAACTATATTTCATGATAAATATACCATACTATTATATAAAGTATTTCACATTAATTTTACTAGTAACTTTTAATATATTTTTAGTCAGGATGATACTCTGACTTTTATCAAATAATATTCTTAACATATCCAAAACTCTAAATATTTTAATCCAAAATTTAATATAATATAGTTCATGGTGCCCTATCGGTATTATAATCTTATATGTTTGTATTTTATGTTTGTATTATAGTTAACTTGGACTGGGATCAGTTAAAAGTAAATAGGCCCACATGGAGGCCCCCCTCTCGGGGAGGTGTGCCCGTGACTGACGGTGGGTGTGGGTTTGTCTCACACTCCCGTCGGTGGCGGGGGCGGCTCCCCCTGACTGGTTGAGGACCCCCGGGTTATTGTCCTTCCCTTTTCCCTCCCTCCCAAAACCCGTGAGAAGACCTCCCCCTTGATGGGGTGGGCCCGTCGTGGGTTGTTGACGCGAGGATGTCTTGCGTATACCTCCCTCGGCTGGCCTGCCCCAACATGGTGTGTTGAGGCCCTCCGGGATCCCCCCACCCCTCCCCACCCTTTTTTTTACCAAGATCCCTTTCCAAGATTTAACAATTATCCCCCTTTAAAAAACAAAAACAAACAAACTTATTTTGATCTATTCAATTACACCATAGCCAGGTTAGGAGTCTTCTCCCCTGGTATTTAAAAAACCCACAAAAAAACAACTTGTATATAAATTTTTATCTTGATATGTAAAACATATAAAGTTTCATTTATAATGTAAATAAAAATAAGTGTACATTTGTAAATATAAATTTTTAAAACATAAATAATGCCATTATTGGTTTTTTATAAATAAAAGCATATTTCTAATTTTAACACAGTAGCCCTTGAATTTTAATTTCAACCGGGAGGGTTGATTCTAGGCAAACCTGCAAAAAAAAAGACTTTTAATATTAAAACTTTTATACTTATATAGTTAGCTATTTGATGTCCATGGACACTAATAACTATATTTTAAAGTTTTTATCAGGATGCTCCTCTATTCAAAATCAAATCTTGCGCTTTTAGAATCCTCCCCACATATTTCTATGTTTTGTCCTGTCTTTGTATATGTCCTTTTTAGTTTTGTATCGTCTTTTATGTTTCATTTTTCCAACTAACAAATGTCCCATATGTGCCTTCCCAGGTCGAGAGGACGTAAAATTGTAGATAACTGACCGACAAAAACCACGGCTTCAGGTCTGGCCATCCGAGACACAACATCTCATCACAGTGATTGAGTCGGTGAATGGTCTCCTTGGGTCAGTCCTACGATGACGTAGTACGTAGAGCTGGATTTCAGCAAAGCTTTTGACGTTGTCCCCTACAGCAAACTATTGCACAAGTTGGACCACTACGGTGTCTGAGGCTCACCCTACACTCAGCAACGTCCTGAGTGGGGGAAAGATGACGATGGTACTGGGGGAGAGGATTCGGAGGAAGCAGCAGCTGAAGCAGCGTGGGCACCAAAGGCACTGCCGGTACTGGGTCCTTTACTCTTTCTCTGCCACATCAATGATCTGCCAGAGTGAAGTCTATTGCTCGATTGTTTTGCTGATGACTGCCTGCTGTATCTTGACTCACGTACACAGCCTCCATTGATCCATATTTTCTAATAGGTATATGCGCCCTCCTAGTTCCGTCGTGAATCATCGTCAGAAATGGCAATGGCGTCTGCAACGTATCAAACCTTAACCAGAACCAGAAGGTTCAGTACAATTCAGGATAATCTATGCACAACTCGTTCAGTTATGTCAGTAAGTCGCTCAAAAACTCATGTTATACTTTTTGTTGCATGTAGGATTTTCCACAAGATAGATGACTTGTGCAGAATACTTGCTGCCCAGATGATCGAGAGGGGAGGAGAGGAGGAGGGTCAGATCTGTGATTTGAATTCCTCCACCGAGGACGATGATATTGCCTCAGACTGATGGAAGAGAGTTCCACTCACTCACAGACCCGGGAAAGAATAAAAACTTCCTGTAATTCGTTTTGCAGGCTGAAAGTAGGCAGGCCGTGTAGTGTGAGTCTGTCGCATCTGTCGTGATGGAGGACTAGTGGGGGACTGGCTGGTGTGGGGTGTTCATGGCCACCTCTCCATGGTGGAACTTGAAGAAGGTGGCCAGCCTTGAGCGCATGCGGAAAGTCGTCTAATTAAGGCAACAGCAGCTGGATCAACACTGATATAGGCCTAGTTGTCCACGCTGGATGTTTGGCTGTGGAGATTAACAACCCAGCGAGGTGCATAGAACGTACCAAGGCTCCGCTTTAGACAGTTTCCAGGCGGTGACGGCTCCCTCCCACCCCATCACCTAAGGTCGAATACGTTTTGCATCTTCGATTTTAACATTCGTGAAGTGATAAGGCTGCTAATGAAGAAAAAACTGTCTTTAGGAATCTATTTTGGAAAGTTAAGGTATTATCCAAGAAACAATCTGTTCGTTGTTGGACTTTAATCCAGTTTGGCCAGGGTTCAACGTCTGTGTTACAAAATAATGTAGGCCTACTGTTTTGCTCAATATGCGAAACTGCTTATTCTGTGTGGTTTCTCTCAATCGCAAACCCCAAATAGTCAGAAAGAAATAATTAAATCAACTGTAAGCTAGGCCAAATACATTTATGTCAGCATTCAGATCTGTCTTGCAGAAGCGAGCTACAACCGCGCGCGCGCACGCACGCACACACACACACACGGGCCTGTATATAGGCCTACCGGTCACAGATAGGCACACACAGGAATTCTAACACGCACGCGCGAACACACGCAGAGAGAGGTGGATGAGAGAGAGAGAGAGAGAGAGAGAGAGAGAGAGAGAGGCGCCCACTATTGAAATCAGAACACGCGCGCGCGGAAACCCCCCGTTACGAATCATTTGGTCCGCCTCTGTTAGGCCTAAGGGAAGAAAAGGTGAAAGTGTGCAAGTACAGAAAGTGTGCTTGTCTGACAGCAGTTCGCCTACATAACACGGGAAATGCGACACGGGTGAAGCTGAGGTCGTCAGCTCAAGTTCTCATGCACGAGGCGCTTGCTGTTCTGTTTGTTGTGGAGGCGAACGAGGGCTCACATATTGCTGAGTCCATTTTCTCTCAAGAGGGGTACAGGATTTGAAGTATTTGTTTTGACCGAGTTTCAGACTTATTTTCTTTCACCCTTTGCGTGTACAAACCTTCTTCCTCTCTATTGATACACAAGTCAAATGTCATCTACGCTTTAAAAATGTAATAAAATAAACTAATTTTCGGCTTTTTGTCCCGACGCGACCGATCAAACAACCGAGCACACCCTAAATAAAAACTTGAGCTCGCCCTTCTATAAATACTAAACTAGACGTTTCAAGCTGCGAATAACACGTGCTTGAAAGGTGTGAAAGAAAACTACTAACGAGACAATCGCAGATGAAACACAATGTTCTCAACGGAAGAAAGCTTTCCAGATTGATCAGTGATAAACCAAGCTATTGTTCTCTAACAATCTTTTCTTTCCTTTCGTCTGCTCCTTGACTTTGGACCAAACCACATTTTACTTCAAAGCATTTTGCAGTGTCAGCGTGTGAGAGAAAACGGGAAAGCTCATTTTGTGTTTAGGTTCAGTGGCAATGATGTGGTGGTGCTGTTTTGTTCGAGTTCTATATCGTGGTTAGGCTAGTTTGGTGCGGGCAAATCGTAAGTGAAAAATAGTAAAATTCGCGATGGCTGCTGAACGAAAACGGTTGAAAGAAGATCGTCTGCGCGCCAAGAACTGGAAGCGATGGGGCCCGTACCTGTCTGAGAGACAGTGGGCTACAGTGCGAGAGGACTATTCGGATGATGGGGACTGGTGAGTGGAAGTATATTTAGGCCAAGCAATCAAAATGTGAATGAAATATCTGTTTATCAGATTCTAATCTAGACCGAAGACGATTAAGATCATTAACGCGTCTCTTCGTCGCCATCACACACACACACACACACACACACACACACACACACACACACACACACACACACACACACACACACACACACACACACACACACACACACACACACACACACACACACACACACAGTGAGATAGTCACACGCATAGTCCTACAGTGAATCAGTCACATAGTCTCACTCGTATGCGCACACTTACGCACACATACGCCACGTACACATGCACACGCACAGGCATGTGCACATACACACATATATATATATATATATGCACACTTTCGCACTCATATGATATGTGCACATGCACATACTCGCACACCACGGTGATGTTCATGCACACACACAGTCAAGGAGACACACAAACACACACACAGAGACAGAGAGTTTGGGTCCAGGATTTAGACCTAATGGAATCCTTGTGAATAAGTTTGATTCTATTTGCGCCCCAGGCTTCCAGTTCTATCATGAGTTCTAGACTACTCCGGGGCCCTTTTGTATTACTTGGGACTTAATCACATCAACTTTTGAGATGTTAGGCCTATTACTAACTAGGGCTATGGGTTTAATACATACACAATGGGCCCTCTTCAACTAAACAGTTGTTTAATCAAGAAATTGTCAAAGTCAGACTGAAGCACTGTTTTGCAGCACAATAATGATGACGAAACTGCATCATCGGTTAAATTATCCCTCCTCATTGTGCTTCCTTTTCTTGACCATTTTTAATGTCTGATCCCGAACGAGTATTGCTATGCATGTATATTTACATAGGCTGTGACAGTGTAATACTATAAATGAACAAGTGGACTCCAGGGTACTTATTGGGTACGGGGGGGGGGGGGGGGGGGGGGGGGGGACTGAACTGCCCAGAGAATTAATGGTCTAGACACAAACTGTGCATTTGTGTGTGTGTGTGTGTGCGCGCCTGTGTGTGTGTGTGTGTGTGTGTGTGTGTATGTGTAAGACAGAGAGATAGAAAGTCAGAGAGGAAGAAGATAGATTATTAGAGGGGCAGAGCTCAGGCATAACATTAACAGGATCTGTCTTGTTTCCCATCAAGCAGTGTCTCCATACATCATGTTTTGGGCTTGATGGCGGTGTGCCTTTTGCTGTGCCAGTCATGCAAACAGCAAAGAAGGCAACCGTGGGATGGCAGGGGATTTGGGTGGGTGGGGGGGGTTGCGGAATTAGACATATCTGTGTGTGTAAGTCAGCATACCTTCTTCCGACAATAACTAGTATAAGCCATATTTACATAGGGATTTACCCTACTAGTAGTCTAGTAGGTTTTTGTGGCTAGAATGCAGCACTATCTACTCGGAGAACAAAATCCTCATTCAGAGGTGGTGGTGGTGGTAATGGTGCTGTGTGTGTGTTGGGGGAGGGGGGGGGGGGGCAATAACAAAAAGCCTTTGTACAGTTTGAAGAGTTACGGGGGCCATGGCGCCTGGATGTCAATTCACTGCATAATGGCCCCCTGGATGTCAATTTACTGCCTGTATGCGTGTGTGTGTGTGTGTGTGTGTGTGTGTGTGTGTGTGTGTGTGTGTGTGTGTGTGTGTGTGTCACTGTGTGTGTGTGTGTGTGTGTCACTGTGTGTGTGTGTGTGTGTGTGTGTGTGTGTCTGTCTGTCTGTCTGTCTGTCTGTCTGTCTGTGTGTGTGTGTGTGTGTGATTTGATGTCTTGTTAATGACTCGTCTCTTTTCATTATGCACTTCTTCTGCCTTGTTCCTGGCCATGCCAGCAAGCCAGCTTGGTCGAGTCTTGGCGATCTTATTTTTCTAAAGTAGAACCTGAAACATAATTGTCCATTTCTGGTGATGGTTATATTCACTTTGCACTGTTGCAGGCTCTTATTATGACCGTCCTTCATTCACCAAATCTACGCCCTGTAGTCAAGTTAAACGGCTTTCATCGGTGGTTGACTTATGTCTGAAGTTGGGGCCAATAGCAAAGTGAGAGTAACAGCTGTATGGTGACTCTAAATGGTTTCCTCAGTAATGGAAAGTCATTGCACGTTTCACTGTGACTGTTACACCGGTTCTTAGTGCTGCAGCACTGGGGGTCACTGCTTCTTGGAGACCTCAGACGCCAATTCTCCTGGAGTCCTGATGCCCAGAAAAGTGGAGATGTACCCTGGGCAAAGTTTCTCCACTTTAACGTTTTTTAAAGGTGGACTCTGACGGATGCGTTTTTGCAAGAAACACGTCGAGATCACCAGAAAGACAGCCTTTTCACGGACCGGAACACTCACGTTGCTCTGGTTTCCTAGAAATCAAACAGTCAAAACGGCGATTTCTCCTTGGCGGAGATGCCGGAGAGAGTAACCATTTTGGATGGGGTGGGTGGAGGTCACTCATTGTGGTTGAACTTGAAGCGTTTTCTTTTTTTGTAGTGCAGTTTTTAAAAAAGGAGCTATTTCCTTCAGCGAAACTCCTTTACATAAACTGTATAAAATTTAAAAAATAAAAAATAAAAAGGCTTGTATTGCGAACATTTCGTGCAAACGATTTGGCGGCCATTAGAAAAGAGACGGCAAATGCCTTCTCTTTGGGTGAAAGAATTTGACTTCCAGCACCTCTGCCAAGGAGGAATCGCCGATTTGACGGTTTGATTTCTAGGAAACCAGAGCAACGTGAGTGTTGCGATCTCTGTAAAGGGTGTTTTCCTGGTGATCTCGACATGTTTCTTACAAAAACTCATCCGTCAGGGTGCCCCTTTAAATTCCACCCTTTAAAATAGTTTTCTTCCCTGCTACCTGGAAGTCATGGTCAGACACGAATGACTGGGCACACGCTATAGTCGGTATTAGACTTTTGGTTTGACATTAGGCTGTAGTAGCCTGGGCCAATAGTAAATGAGAGCTGTACACTAAATTATTTTGGGCAGTATTAGAATAGGGCCTATCAGCTTAGTCTTTGTGTGGAAGACCATGACTCAAACTAAGGGACATTTGCACTGGCATTTGCTGCAGCCAAAGGGATTGGTTGGCCTTTGGGGACCTTGCCAACGCTGTCTGCCCTCAAGTCCCTTTGGTCGAGAGAGTGGGAATGTACCGTAGGCAAGGCTTCTCTGCTATATTTTTAGCCCAGCCTGCCGGAATAGCAGCTGTCCCCTCTGCTATCTGGCTGTGGTAGCGGGAAGCAACAGACAGGCGTACATGTATACAGTGTGTATAGTCCCCACCTACCCTGATCTCCCATGCGTTCACTCTCTTCTTTCTTTGCAGAACATATCAACTAACCCTGTATACCGCACGCATCAGTAGGCTTCATTAATATAAAGCCTTGTTAAGCCCTTTAGCCTGTGAACGCTGCTTTTGAGCTGTGGTGCGTTTTGCGTACAAAGTCAACACCCAGACTTAAGTAGAACTGATCCGAAATGGGTCAGTGCATTGTGGTTGTAGGTCCTGTTGTATATTTATCTGCTAGTGACATGGTTATTGGTTAAGAAACGAAAGTGTGAAAACTTCGTCATCTGTAGGCCTACTGTATAGTGTATTATGCTGTGTGCGTGTGTGTAAGACTGTTCGTGTCTCTGAGCCTACTGTATAGTGTATTATGCTGTGTGCGTGTGTGTAAGACTGTTCGTGTCTCTAGGCCTACTGTATAGTGTATTATGCTGTGTGCGTGTGTGTAAGACTGTTCATGTCTCTAGGCCTACTGTATAGTGTATTATGCTGTGTGCTTGTGTGTAAGACTGTTCGTGTCTCTGGGCCTACTGTATAGTGTATTATGCTGTGTGCTTGTGTGTAAGACTGTTCGTGTCTCTGGTTCCTCTCCTTTTCCCCTTGCCATCCTAATAACATTCTTCACCGATATAGGGGAAGACGGGGTAAAAAGCGCATGGGCGGGTAAGAAGCCCACCCCAATTATCTCATGAAATAAAGAAAATGTCAGTCAAATTTGCCCATGAGACGAATGCTAGACATTAACGCTCGTCTCATGGGCAAAATGAGACTGAAATTTGCTTCATTTCATGAGATAATTGGGGTGGGCTTCTTACCCGCCCATGCGCTTTTTACCCCGTCTTCCCCTAGTGTTGCGTTTCTATTTGAACTGTTGACCCTTTACATATGCAATAATTCCCTGAACAGAAATCATTCGTGTGCGCACTACGAAACACGGATACGCACGCACACTTACACACACAAACACTTACACATAATCGCACGCACGCGCGCACACATACACACACACCACTCACAGAAACAAGCATGCACACACAGAATGGATGCGCGCGCACACACACGTACGCACGTACGCACGCTACACACACACACACACACACACACACACACACACACACACACACACACCACACCACACCACACACACCACACACACACACACACACACACATGCACAACACACACAGACACACGCACACACACACACACACACACAGAAGGCAGGGTGGTACGCTGTCAGTAGGTAAAACACGCAGTGCCAAGCTAAACAAGTGCAACGCCGAGCGGCTGCAAAGTCCCCTCGCAGCATCACCTAGCTACTCGGAAATCGGAATATGTCGGCTGTACACATATATAAAAACGCATCAAAACAGCACGTAACTACATAAGAACGCATCAGAACAGCACGTAACTGAATAGTTTTTTTTATATATAGCTTGGGTTTCGGACCCGTGATTTCAGCGCGCGCGATCATGCGCACACGAGCGCACATAAAATTTCATGACAACTGTGTATAATTTATTTTTTTTAGCGAGTATGTGTTTTGGGGTTTGAACCCCGTAACTGGCGCGACCTTGACCTTAATGTAAAACTAAATACATCAATGGATAGCTTGCATCTTAGCAAACTAGTATACCAAATTTGATGATGATAGACTGAATAGTTTTTGAGAAAAACGGACGGACGGACGGAGAGAGGCACGGAGGCACGCCGGACGTATCAGACAAAAACAATAGCTCCCCGAACCTTCGGCTCGGGGACTAACAAGTTATGAGAAAGTGGGGAGAATAATTAGGCCTGAGGAATGAGTGGGATATATGATTATGTAATCAGAGGTAAGTGTTTTATTAACACTGAATGTCGGATATATCGTGCACATCACTGTCTGGAAAAGGGGAGGGGTGGGTCAGTGAAAAAGGGGATGGGGCGGGCCAACTTCATCATATGGCGCGCCAAATATACAAAACTCTATCTAGCTGTTCGATAGAGTTTCGAAACTGTATCTATCAGTTCGATAGAGTTTGAAAACCCTATCTAGCTGTTCGATAGAGTTTTAAAACTGTCGAACAGCTAGATAGGGTTTCCACAAAATAACCCTATCGAGATATAATTTTTCTATCGCGATTTCTGATTGGTACATGGCTTCAGCGGCAAGTTTGTGGCCTTGGCAGGGCAGTGACCCGTGAATTTGAATAAGACGATAGGCCTAGGCCCCTACATGTAGTCAAACAAACATGGCAGCTGAACGATTTCAACGAGCGAATCTTCCCGGCGTTTCATAAGCCGCTAAACGAGTTCGTAGAATGCCACCTATTAGGCTAGGTGTAGGTCACAGTCAAAGATACTAGTCTTATCTACCAATGAAATACTTCGTTTAAAAAAAGTACCAAAATGGCGCGTTCGATAGAGTTTTATGACAAGAAACTCTATCTAGCTGCTCGACAGAGTTTTGAAACTCTATCTAACTGTTAGCTATAGTTTAGAAACTGTATCTAACAGTTCGATAGGGTTTTTAAACTCTGTCGAACTGCTAGATAGAGTTTTGGTCATTCGGCGCGCCATATCATCAGGCTGAAAAGAAATAAGGCGAACATGCTCTCTCTCTCTCTCTCTCTCTCTCTCTCTCTCTCTCTCTCTCTCTCTCTCTCTCTCTCTCTCTCTCTCTCTCTCTCTCTGACAGACAGACAGACAGACAGCCTGAGGTAGATAGAGACATAAGACATAGGACCTCTCTCTCAGAGAGACAGACAGCCTGAGGTAGAAAGAGACATAAGACATAGGACACACACACATACACACACACACACACACACACACACACACACACACACACACACACACACACACACACACACACACACACATGTATAGTACCTATCGGTTTTTTAAACAATCATTTGAAAGTGAACCTTATTTTGAATGTCTAGATATTAGGTGTTTCCGTGATGGGTTGGTCAAATTGAGAACTGGTTCGTCCTTCAGAACAACTTTCAGTGACAATTTAATCTTTCTTTGTCCCACATATAAGGTAGTTGAAGTCGAAAATCGTTTTATATATGTTTGTCCCATATACAACGATATTAGAAACAAATGTTTAAGTGAAATTGAAAAGCATTATACTAATATTCTTCTGAATGGTTTCATGACACTAACTCGCAAATTAGCCATGTTTATTTTCTATGCAATTCGACAGAGAAATGTGATTGATAATTTAGACAAATAATAAGATATGAGAATGTTCTTATGGAGAGAAGAAAATAAAATATGTCTTTATGGTGTTGTTAACAGATGTTGGCTTGCCTAGCTAGTATGCGTTTGGTGTTATCATTTTTTGCTCACCAACATGATAGTATGTCTCCATAACGATGTTATCTAATTGAGATGTGTAGTAAATATCGTATGATATTTTTTGTTCCTTGACCCTGTTTCTAGGGGCTAGGGGAAGACGGGGTAAAAAGCGCATGGGCGGGTAAGAAGCCCACCCCAATTATCTCATGAAATGAAGCAAATTTCAGTCTCATTTTGCCCATGAGACGAGCGTTAATGTCTAGCGTTCGTCTCATGGGCAAATTTGACTGAAATTTTCTTTATTTCATGAGATAATTGGGGTGGGCTTCTTACCCGCCCATGCGCTTTTTACCCCGTCTTCCCCTACTGGCCTAAAGAAAATAAACCGTTGTTCAATTGTCAGTTCTCTCTCTCTCTCTCTCTCTCTCTCTCTCTCTCTCTCTCTCTCTCTCTCTCTCTCTCTCTCTCTCTCTCTCTCTCTCTCTCTCTCACTTCTCCTTGCAAACGAAACTTGCTACTTTTGTTTACAAAGCCTTTGTAATTAGACATAGTTAAACAATTGCCATTTGATAGTGCATGTATTCGTCTCTGATTTGTGTTCACTTTTGTTATATGGGTCTCTGGCCTAATCAATAAAATATTGTCAAGTGTTAACTCTCTCTCTCTCTCTCTCTCTCTCTCTCTCTCTCTCTCTCTCTCCCCCCCCCCCCCCCCCCCCCCGTGAGATGTGTTTCTGTGAACGTGCATGAGCAAGCAGAGTAGAATGGTGAGTGACTGGGTTCTGGAGGGGATCATACGGATGTGCTCCGGTCTCTGTGTCCCCGTGTCTAGGTGTCACTCAGTCTCTTAGGTTTGGGGTTAAGGTTATTGTTTGGTTTAGAGATAGGATTAAATGGCAAACAAAAAGAAAAAAGAGACGGGGACTGGGCTCCCAATCGTCCCGCAAAACGAGGGGTCCCAGGGACTCTTTCACTTACAGAGTGGTCCTGGAGGCCGGGATAGAGGGTCCCAGTGGCTTTGCGAATGCTAAAAAGAATTTGTTCTGGTGCATCCATTTCTGGGACCCCCTGCACATTCTTTTACAGGGTCCTAGAATGTTAGTGCTTCATAGACCCCCAAATGGGGGTCCCTGTGAGCCCTGCGGGGAGACATAAGACGGGGAAATCATAGAGACGGGGACACATACGACATAGAGAGTAGTAGTAGTAGTACCTAGTAGTACCTTATTCTTGTGTTTTTTTCTCCGTTTTTTTAACTTTTTTTAATACTAAATTGGGGACGCAAGGAAACGGGGGCACACTGAGACGGGGACACAACGGGTTGAGCTGCAGTGAGCACATCCATTAGACGTCACTTTGCTGTGTAAGATGGCTGACCTTCCGGGGCTAAATACCGGAAGCAGACGATTGGCAAAGACAAATGACAGACAGGCCTTGAGTGGGCTTACATGATTACAATTTGTTTGTTTGTTGTTTGTTCTTTATTCTAGTGTACTCCGCAGACTTGTTGTTGAGAAAGATTTGGAAATAAAGTAGGCCTATGCGAGAGAGACAGAGAGAGAGAGAGAGAGAGAGAGAGAGCGAATTCAATTCGATTCAAATTCAATTCAAATAACTTTATTAATCTGGTCTGATGAATTATAATGCACAATCGGAGGCTTCATAAACTACATAAAACATGCACAGTGTAAATAAGCCTTTTAAGTTTATTAAATAGTACTAGTACAGAAATAATATAAAACATAATATCAACAAGCAAATAAAAATAAAAGAATTAAATGAATGTAAGCATAAAACAAAGTTCACTCACCCATCCCCACCTTCACGCACGCTTAGTTCACTTCACTTTCTAAATTGCTTGAAAAGGTGGTTCTGTCACAGCTTCTGCAACATCTTCAGGATAATGGTCTTCTTGAGTCAAAGCAATCTGCATAGCGCATGTGTCATAGCACTGAAACAGCCCTGTTGGCTGTCACGGATTCCCTCCTTTCAAGCATGGATCAGAACCTTGTGTCTGTTGTCGCCTTTCTGGATCTATCGTCTGCCTTTGACACCATTGACCATACCATTCTCCTTGAACGCCTGTCCTCTTCTTGTGCTATCAGATCTGCCTTTGACACCATTGACCATACCATTCTCCTTGAACGCCTGTCCTCTTCTTGTGCTATCAGATCTACTGCTTTAACCTGGTTCAGCTCCTATCTGCCTTTGACACCATGGACCTTACCATTCTCCTTGAACGCCTGTCCTCTTCTTGTGCTATCAGATCTACTGCTTTAACCTGGTTCAGCTCCTATCTGCCTTTGACACCATGGACCATACCATTCTCCTTGAACGCCTGTCCTCTTCTTGTGCTATCAGATCTGCCTTTGACACCATGGACCATACCATTCTCCTTGAACGCCTGTCCTCTTCTTGTGCTATCAGATCTACTGCTTTAAACTGGTTCAGCTCCTATCTGCCTTTGACACCATGGACCATACCATTCTCCTTGAACGCCTGTCCTCTTCTTGTGCTATCAGATCTACTGCTTTAAACTGGTTCAGCTCCTATCTGCCTTTGACACCATGGACCATACCATTCTCCTTGAACGCCTATCCTCTTCTTGTGCTATCAGATCTGCCTTTGACACCATGGACCATACCATTCTCCTTGAACGCCTGTCCTCTTCTTGTGCTATCAGATCTAATGCTTTAAACTGGTTCAGCTCCTATCTGTCTGGACGTTCACAATCCGTTGTTGTCAGTGGTCTGTCCTCCAAGCCCTCACAGCTATGTTGTGGTGTTCCACAGGGGTCAGTGTTAGGTCCCATTCTCTTCACTCTGCAGCCCATCCACTTTCTGATAACATACAAAAATCACGTTGATTATCACAAGTTCGCTGATGACACTGAAATCCACAAGTCTGCTCCTGTTTCAGGTTTTCCTGTGCTTCCCCATCAAACAGAACATTGTGTGTCTGACATCAAATCGTGGATGGATAAAAAACACTCAGGTTAAAGACTGAGCTTTTAGCTGTTGGGAATCGCATTCGCCTGTCGGCGATAAAGCGTGATCCTTTGACCTTGTCAAATGATTCTGTACCTTTTCAAAAATCAATCAAGTATCTGAGTCTCTGCCTGGACGAAACACTTTCTTTTGATCAGCATATTTCTTCTGTCTGTCGGTCATCTTTCTACCATCTTAAAAGACTAAGTTCTATTCGGTCATCTCTCAGCTGCTACTCAAGTTGCTGTTTCTTTCATACTGTCCAGGCTGGATTACTGCAATGCAGTTCTTGCAGGTCTCCCTCTTTCTTCTGTGAAGCGTCTTCAGAGAGTCCATAACAGTGCTGCCAGGGTTGTGCTCAGAAAGCGGCGTAAGACTGACTCGGTGACACCACTGCTGAGACAGCTGCACTGGGTCCCTGTTGACGCGAGAGTCGAATATAAAGTGGCCACTCTTGCCTATCGTTATTTACCGTCCATAATGGTCTCGGACCGATTGGACGCTAATCTCACCTCTTATCGTTATTTCGAAGACACCAAATACCAAATACATCTCTTCTCTCCTCTCTGCCTACATACCAGAACGCAACCTCAGATCAAGTAACCTAAAACTTCTAGTACTTATGTAAGATTTTAAAAGTTTCTATCATGTGACCTCTTAGCCGGCGGTATTCAAGACTTGGCATATTTAGAGCTTTAAGTCTTTCTTCGTAATTACAGTTTTTTAATTCAATAATTTGTTTAGTATATCTTCTTTGAACATTTTCCATTAAGGTTGTATGTTTCTTAAATTTTGGGCTCCAAACCGCATTTCCATATAAAATCGGTCTAACTAATGCTTCGAAGAGAGGAACCATTATTTCTTTCGATTTAAACTGAATGAAAAATAGCTTTTTTGACAGTAGTTGTAATATGCTCTTCAAAATTTAGATTAATATCCACAAAGACCCCTAGATCTTTTTCGACCTCACTAGGTTCAAGATCACAATCATCAATTTTATAATTATAGTTAGGATTATTTTTACCTATGTGAAGTATTTTGCATTTTTTACTAGTAAACTTTATTTGCCAATCCTTCGTCCTCTCAACTAGTTTATCTATTGACTCCTGTAGTTTAATCCTGCTCCCATCATCTAATACACTGTCATATGCTTTAGTATCATCGGCAAAAATCTCTATCAAGCAATCTACAATGTCAGGCATATCATTTATAAAATAAATATAAAGAGTAGGTCCCGCTACCCTGAGGAACACAACTACTAACATGTGTACTGTCTGATTTCTCACCTTTAATGTTAACATATTGAATTATGTCTGTTAAAAAGTCATCTATCCATTTAAGTAGATTGTCTTGAAAGCCGTAACCTTGTGATTTATGTAATAGTCTTCAATGTGGCACTTTGTCAAAAGCTTCTTGCAAATCTAATTGAACCGCATCAACTGGTACATCATTGTTAATCATAATCATTTATTGTACTCAACAGTTGTTTGTGGTGTGCATGATCTTCCTGAAGTGAAACCAAATTGACAATCTGATAATAAGTTGTTTTCTATTAAATGTTTATTTAAATTATCTTTGACAATACTCTCACAGATCTTACACACAATGGACGTAAGACTGACAGGCCTGTAATTCCCAGGATCATTTTTATCTCCCTTTTTAAAAATAGGTTTAACCTCTGCCAGTTTCCAACTACTAGGGACGTTTCCTTCGTTCATTGATTGATCAAATAACATTTTTAATGGAGCTGGTTGGTAATCTTTTAATTCTTTAATAATCTGGGATGAATGTCGTCGGGACCAGCAGATTTTGAAATATTTAGGTTGGATAATTTATCACAAAAATGTCTTTTTTTCAGTGAATTAACTGAGGAAATGTTTGCATTTGTTTGTTTAGGAAAGTAAGGTAAATTGTCTGTGTCCTCAACAGTAAAGACACTGGAAAAAAAATCATTTAGAACTTCATCCTTCTCCTTGTCGGTTTGCGTCTGTGTTCCATCGGGTTTGTTTAAGTTACTAATGTCTTCTTTAGGCTTAGATTTGGATGACACATATGCATACAAACTTTAGGATAATTTTTAATATTTTTTGCAATTTTGAGTTCCTTTTGTTTTTGCATGGAAGTTCAGTTTAACGTCGCGTATCGGCTTTCGCCATGTACGACGGGCTGAACAAACCAACCAGGGTATAAACAAACATTTATGTTCCTGAATCACTGTCTTAGCCAAAAGGCCGAGAAGCGATCAGAATTCATTTTTTATAAGTGTTTTTTTGCATGGACGTAAAGCCCACTTAACTTGCTGAAGTGCACGCGTATGCATTAGTCATTTTCTTTTGTTCTAAATTTCTTGTACATCTTGAATGCCCTTCGCTTTACTCTAATTTTATCTAGCACTGTTTGAGGAATTTGTTTGCACTGATAATTAATTCTAGATTTAAAAAATCTAAAAGGAATAAATTTATCCCTCCCCTCAGAAAGTACAGAGTGAATTTTATCCCAGCAATCGTCCACCATACGGACGATGATCTCCTGTTGCAGGTGTGCATCAACAACCCATGCCGATAAAAAGGTGTATTATCATCCATGAAGATGACGTCATCTCGGATCATGCCAGCAGAAGATTTGACATGGACATCGATGACCTCATCCCTGTAGGGAACAGCTATCATGGATTCGTTTCGAAGAATTTGTGACACTATTTTCCAAACCATTATGCCAATACAGGCCCAAACCGTCAGAGACCCACCTCGAGATTTGATATGCTCTCTGACTCACATTTCCTGGCAATGCTCTCCTGAGAATCTCCACACCCTAGCAAGACCATCCATGAAATTAGACTGACCCTGAACTCGTTGGTGAAGAGAATTCTTGTCCAGCCTCATAATGTCCAAATGTCGTGGTTCTGGGCTCTCAAAAGACAGCACTGCTCATGAGCAGGATGCCCAAACATGACAATGGGGAGTGAAGGCAGCATCATGGAGTACGTTCCTCACAGTTTGGGTGGAAATGTTCCGCAATGAGGCATTCAGCAAATCAAAATGCTGCCAGAGAGCTTGTGTGAAACGATTTTGGCAGGCCTGAAAAAAGCAGAAAACGACCATTTTTATTACCAGTCGCCCAAAGTCTGCCACCTTCACGTCTATCAGCAGTACCAACCTCATGGCAGTGAATCCCAGCTTTGGAAGCAGCGCATTGTGGTATTCCAAACATGAATGACACAACGAGTCTGTGTACAACTGTTCTCCAGCATGCCAACACAGAAAAAACAGTTCTTTGCGTGCCAAATGACGTCATTGTCTCCCTTCGGCCATGAAGACAGATGCACACACACACATGCACACACACACACGCACACATACATACATACATACATACATACATACATACATACATACACACA
>CM065700.1:26043124-26130624 GCA_017654935.2 Phymorhynchus buccinoides | reverse complement strand
AAGAGGAGAAGCATTTGGACTTGGTTTTATTTCTCTCTATTAATGTTGAGTATAAGTTAACAACATTATATGGGTGAACGAGTGACAAATCAACAGGCCTACTCTGCATCATTGTCCTGATGTCGATCTGGGACAAGGCTGCCAAATACTGTATTTTCACATTAGCCTACGAGGTACGATCAGGTTTGTGTGTAACACGCACACACGCACGCACGCACACACACACGCACGCGCGCACGCGCACGCACGCACGCACACACACACGCACACACACACACACACACACACACACACCACACACACGTTCGAGCACAAGGCATACGCGCACACATGTATGCAAAGCATCAAAATGGTCAAAATGCTGACGGTGGAAGCTAAACCAAAGAAAGACGAAGAAGATGCCTGCGTCCATTCAATTGGACCCAGCCTCCGTGTACAGCTACACTAAGCAGGTCAATTTAAAAAAAAGTTGGACATATCTTACCACCCCCCTAACCGACTTTACACTCAGTTGCTTCAATCGATCGAAGACCCCCTATGACCGTCCCCCCCCCCCCCTCCCTCCCATTACTATATCCCCACCCCCATCATCCCAGTGATTCGCCTCAGGCAGCTGTTACCCATGGGATCGATGATGACCTTGATCGATTGTTTTCAAGGCCACATGTTTAATACATTTTTAGTGCTAAGCGGACACACTAGACTATAGGTACCGCATAGTCTAAGAGGACGAGTTCTTGTTTTCCTTCATCTGAATGAGTTTTTTACATAATCTCTCTCTCTCTCTCTCTCTTCTCTCTCTCTCTCTCTCTCTCTCTCTCTCTCTCCTCTCTCTCTCTCTCTCTCTCTCTCTCTCTCTCTCTCTCTCTCTCTCTGAGTCTCTGCCCCTCTCTCTCTCTCTCTCTCTCTCTCTTCCCTCCCCCCCTCTCTCTCTCTCTCTCTCTCTCTCTCTGAGTCTCTCTCTCCCTCCCTCCCTTTTCTCTCTCTCTCTCTCTCCCCTCCCCCCTCCCTCTCTCTGAGTCTCTGTCTCTCTCTTATCTCTCTCTCACTCTCCCCCCCCCCCCCCCCCCCCCCACTTCCGTCTGTGTGTGCAAAGAGTGTACCGCGGAAATCCCTGTGTCCCTGCTGCGAGTCTCTCCCAGTCTCTCTCTCTCCCCCCCTCTCTCTCTCCTCCCCCCTCTCTCTCTCTCTCTCACTCACTCCCTCTCTCCTCTGGCCCCCCCCCCCCTTCCGTCTGTGTGTGCAAAGAGTGTACCGTGGGAAATCCCTGTGTCCCTGCTGCGAGTCTCTCTCCAGTCTCTCTCTCACTCCCTCTCTCTCTCTCTCTCTCACTCCCTCTCCCTCTCCCCCCCCCCCCCCCCCCCCCTTCCGTCTGTGTGTGCAAAGAGTGTACCGCGGAAATCCCTGTGTCCCTGCTGCGAGTCTCTCCCAGTCTCTCTCTCCTCCTCCTCCCCCCCCCCCTCTCTCCTCCTCTCTCTCTCTCTCTCTCTCTCTCTCTCTCTCTCTCTCTCTCTCTCTCAACACGACTGGCAACTAAATAAGAGGAATGGTTGCTGGGCTCTGTGCAGAACCCTTGGGGACTAGTTGTCCCTTAGGGACCATCCATATATTGCATAATTAGTTTCTTTTCTTTTTAGTGAGCTGTAAGTCATAACAAATTTTTTATTAATAAGAGTGGGCTATCACAGTGTTGCCATGGGGAAATAGAAATATCTTGTGAATAATGTTAACGTGTACACAGACTATTATGGGCTTATATCTTTCATCGACTCCTTAATAAAAATTAGTAGGGCCTTTGCAAATACTGTAAATCATAAGTTGAAGAGAGGGAAAATACTGTGTGCCCGCATGCACACACATCACACAGGCACACACTGTGACAAACATACCATACGCACGCACACGCGCACACGCACACACACACACCACGAACATAAACTTACCAGCGTAGGCTTTTTACTGACAGGCCTAAACAATAGGGAATAGACTCAAGGAGAGGAGAATGGGCGTGGAAGGGAGCAGGGATATTGAACAGAACTGGAAAGAAGAATTTCTGGGGAACATAATAAACATTTGCAGGTTTTCCCCACATTCCGTGAGCTGTGTTACTGGAGCATTTCTCTCTCTCTCTCTCTCGTCACTTCTCTCTCTCTCTCTCTCTCTCTCTCTCTCTCTCTCTCTCTCTCTCTCTCTCTCTCTCTCTCTCTCTCTCTCTCTCTCTCCCTCTCTCTCTCTCTCTCTCTCTCTCTCTCTCTCTCTCTCTCTCTCTCTCTCTCTCTCTCTCTCTCTCTCTCTCCCACCCTTCCTTTCTCACTCCCCCCCTCCCCACATTTTATCTCTCCCTTCCCTTCCCCTCTTTCTCCTACTCTCCACTTCCCCCCCCCCCCCCCCCCCCGTTTACCTTTTACCCTTCTCTCATCCTGTCATCTGATCTCACCACCTTTTTCTGGCATTCTGTCAGAAACCAACACCTTTGGGGCTTCCTCCCTTTTCCCAAGGCATGGGTTGTTTGCCTTTGTCGGCTTGTCTGTCTTTCCATCTGTTATCAATTTGTTACCAGCCGCGCAATCATAGCTGGCAATGTTTTCAGTGACGTTTGTCTGTCTGTTCCTGTCTGGCTGACTATGTATGTTTGTCAACACGATAATGTTTGAACGGAGGGACCCAGGAAGCTCACATTTTACATGTTTCTACTGTTCTAGGTAGTTAGGATTTTTAGGCCAAGTTCGAAAATGGTCAAAGTAGCACAAAAAAGGGCCATTTTGGAGGTGAAAATGTACTGCGCATTTGATGATTTAGCGTCTTAGCGCTCTAGTTTTTAGGAATATTAATGTCATTAACTGAAATGTTCTTAGGGGTTAGGAATGGTATCTGATAAACTTAACCTTTACCGGACTTTTGGGGTCGCCCACGACCCCTTGACACACAAAACATGTTATATCTCTAAAACTATTTAAGCAATCTTCATGAAATTTCATGACTGTCAAAAACGTAAATGGCTTTAAGTGTGTTAAATTTTATTAATGTGTATAGAATATAAATGACGTAATATGACGCGTAATTTTGATATACCTGTCCGGATGACGGGGGTCTCCCATGACCCCTACTTTAAAGAGCACTGCAGTGCATTGAGTAGGGGTCATGGGAGACCCCCGCCATCCGGACACTTAGTGGACAGGGATAAACACATGGTGCCTCTTTGACAAGTAGGGGTCGTGGGAGACCCCCGCCATCCGGACACTTATTGGACAGGGATAAACACATGGTGCCTCTTTGACAAGTAGGGGTCGTGGGAGACCCCCGCCATCCGGACAGGGATAAACACCTCGGAATTTGCTCTTTGCTGAGTAGGGGGTCGTGGAAGAACCCCGCCATCGTGTCCTTGTAGTCAAAAGCATGATCCGGTAAAGGTTAAGCCTGTCTCACGCCGCCATTGAAGTAACCTCGCCATGATGCCGAAGGCAAAGGAGAAGACCGTCTTTTCAGACGAATACAAAACATTTGACTTCATCGACAGACTTCAGTGAGCCTCCTGAGGGCTAGTTTTCACATTTAAAAGAAAAACAATTCTCAGCTTCAGGGGGCTGCACCCCTTGACCCCCGCTCTGGGAGGGGGGATACTCCCCCCTCCAGGATTTTGTTTGGGAATAGTTGGCAGCTAAGGGAACACTGTCTTCAATTTTGAGCTAATTATGATTTTTAGAGATTGAAGAATTTTTTCTCTCCATATTTTTGGAAGGGGAGGGGGTGATCTGGAAGATGCCCATAGCATAACACAACAACACAACATAAAAATCAACAAAACAATGCCAGGCAACACAACAAAACATGGCACAGCATAACAGCAATAATACAACACTAACATAAGGAAACGTGCATAACTTTGCATAGCATAGTAGAGATTTCTTATACATGTATAAGGCCTAAGGACAGCATAGCACAGCAAACTGTAACATAGCGTAGCATAACAGTTTTGTGATACCTGCACTGCACCACATCGCA
The DNA here is from genome assembly GCA_017654935.2 of Phymorhynchus buccinoides. Taxonomy (NCBI): domain Eukaryota; kingdom Metazoa; phylum Mollusca; class Gastropoda; order Neogastropoda; family Raphitomidae; genus Phymorhynchus; species Phymorhynchus buccinoides. Next base: position 26,126,622 of record CM065700.1, on the reverse strand, counting down.
CATAACCTAACTCGGCATAACAGAACACAGCATATCATTACAATGGGCTACATAATGCACTATAAGTATAACACAACATAGCATAACATCCAGCATAACAGGGCAAAATAGTATAACATTTTCACAATGCAATGCAATATATAACATAATACAGGGATGGATCAGTAAGTCATGGAAGGGGGGTTCCAAGTGGTCGGGTTTGCCCCCCCCCCCCCCTTCCCCCCCCCCCCCCCCCCCCACCCCCCCCCCCCCCCCCCCCCCACACCTCCAGAGAAGTTGACAATAGTTTGAATATAAAAAAAGAGGCAATGAAGGCCTCTTCTGGGATAATAAATTAAAACTACCAATATGGCGTGGAATTACATTTCTCTCTTTTCTTTCTTTTATTTACTCTTTTTGAAGGGGGTGAATCCAGAATGCTTGTAACCCCCACCCACCCCACCCCCTTTCCCCCAAATTCGCCTCTGCTTTATGACATTAAAAAAATATATTTCCTTTTTTCTTCAGCTGGCGCTACTTCCCCCATGAGCATGCGCGGTCCAGGGCCTACAGGTGGGGGGAGGACGGACTGCTGGGCATCACTGACCGCCAGTGTCGCCTGTGTCTGGCCCTGGCCCTGTGGAACGAGAAGGACCCCATCCTGAAGGAGAGGCTGTTTGGACTGACTGGACATCAGGTGAGAGAGAGAGAGAGAGAGAGTTTGGATTGACTGGACATCAGATGTGTGTGTGTGTGTGTTAACTCCTACATGACTGGACATCAGATGTGTGTGTGTGTGTGTTAACTCCTACATGACTGGACATCAGATGTGTGTGTTAACTCCTACAGGACATCAGATGTATGTGTTAACACCTACATGACTGGACATCAGATGTATGTGTTAGCTCCTTCATGACTGGACATCAGATGTGTGTGTGTTAACTCCTTCATGACTGGACATCAGGTGTGTTAACTCCTACATGACTGGACATCAGATGTGTGTGTGTTAACTCCTTCATGACTGGACATCAGGTGTGTTAACTCCTACATGATTGGACATCAGATGTGTGTGTGTGTTAACTCCTACATGACTGGACATCAGATGTGTGTGTGTTAACTCCTACATGATTGGACATCAGATGTGTGTGTGTTAACTCCTACATGACTGGACATCAGATGTGTGTGTTAACTCCTACATGACTGGACATCAGATGTGTGTGTTAACTCCTACATGATTGGACATCAGATGTGTGTGTTAACTCCTACATGACTGGACATCAGATGTGTGTGTTAACTCCTACATGACTGGACATCAGATGTGTGTGTTAACTCCTACATGACTGGACATCAGATGTGTGTGTTAACTCCTACATGACTGGACATCAGATGTGTGTGTGTTAACTCCTACATGACTGGACATCAGATGTGTGTGTTAACTCCTACATGACTGGACATCAGATGTGTGTGTTAACTCCTACATGACTGGACATCAGATGTGTGTGTTAACTCCTACATGACTGAACATCAGATGTGTGTGTTAACTCCTACATGACTGGACATCAGATGTGTGTGTTAACTCCTACATGACTGGACATCAGATGTGTGTGTTAACTCCTACATGACTGGACATCAGATGTGTGTGTTAACTCCTACATGACTGGACATCAGATGTGTGTGTTAACTCCTACATGACTGGACATCAGATGTGTGTGTTAACTCCTACATGACTGGACATCAGATGTGTGTGTGTTAACTCCTACATGACTGGACATCAGATGTGTGTGTGTTAACTCCTACATGACTGGACATCAGATGTGTGTGTTAACTCCTACATGACTGGACATCAGATGTATGTGTGTTAACTCCTACATGACTGGACATCAGATGTGTGTGTTTAACTCCTACATGACTGGACATCAGATGTGTGTGTTAACTCCTACATGACTGGACATCAGATGTGTGTGTTAACTCCTACATGACTGAACTTCAGATGTGTGTTAACTCCTACATGACTGAACATCAGATGTGTGTGTTAACTCCTACATGACTGAACTTCAGATGTGTGTTAACTCCTACATGACTGAACATCAGATGTGTGTGTTAACAGGGGAACCACGGGGAGGACGTGAAGGAGCTGTACTACTACCTGGACAACTTGCCGGACCACAGCTACGTGACTGGACATCAGATGTGTGTTAACTCCTACATGACTGAACATCAGATGTGTGTGTCAACAGGGGAACCACGGGGAGGACGTGAAGGAGCTGTACTACTACCTGGACAGTACACCCACCCACTCCTACATGCGGGCACTGTACAAGTACCCCCAGGCCGCCTACCCCTACCAGGACCTGGTGGATGAGAACGCCCGCAGAACCGTCCACGATGACGAGTACGAACTGCTGGACACCGGTCAGTGTGGAGCTGCTCTGTTGGCTCTGGTCATCATTCTTCATCCTTGATGGTTAATGTTAACATGTGTCGGCGATGCATCCAGGTTGGAAAATAGATGCTCCCAGTGATGCAGCTAGGTCATGGCACCCCCAAAAGGAAGAAACAAAGTGTCCGGAATTAAGAAAATCGTAATGCCTACCTTGGCTGCCTGCAGTGCTCTATCTGGGGTGTTAGAGTGTATGAACGAATTTGGAACTTCCTTTTTTAAAGGACATTTCTGGGTTTGTTCCTCTGTGCCTTTACCTTCACAGAGCTAGGAGGTGGTGCTGTGGGTGGCTTTGGTGGGGGAGTTGTGTGCTTTTAATGGAGAGTTACCCACCTGTTTTATTTGTTACTCGTAATTAAGGCTGCACCTAACATAAATATATTCAAAATTCTTCTGGACAAAGACACAATGATGTCAATTTTTTTATACTACTTTCGATGAATAAAAAAAGAAAAAAGAAGAAACGGTCCATTCCATTTTTGTGTTATATTTTATATTTTAGCTGTAGAAAGCAAGCCACCCTGAAACAAATCAAAGTCACAAACGAGAAAGGGCGTAAAAGGGCCGCGAGGCCCACTTCTAGCCCTAATTACTACTACTTCTACTACTGTAAATTGATGTTTGAATTATTCTTGTACAGGCGTATTCAATGACGACTGTTACTGGGACGTGACGGCGGAGTACGCTAAAGCCTCTCCCAACGACATCCTGGCCGTGTACACCCTGAGCAACCGCGGCCCCCACCCTGCGCGCCTGCACCTGCTGCCCACCCTGTGGCTGCGCAACGTCTGGTCCTGGGGCGACGACTGCGACGTGAGTGGCTCCTGTCACCAAACATAGCAGGTCTAAATTACCTGTGAAAGCTTTGTGTAATGTCATTTCCTTTCACTCATTCCTGAAGAAAAAAATATTGGGTTTTGAAAGCTTGAAAAACAAGAGGCAAAGCCTGCAAGGCTCACGTCTGATTTTTATTACTATAGCAGGCATGGGAATTCCCATGACAATTCCCATGCCTGTATAGAGAGAATACTGTTATATAGACACTTGTGCATCTGAAAACAGAATTAATTTTTATTTTACTGTGTAAATTAAAATTATTTCTATGCACCCCTACCCCTTTCTTTAAAATTTAATTATATGTATGCGCATGTAACAGTGGAGCCCTATTTTTATTTTTGGCAAACAAGTAAAATTGAAAAGCATATTGACCAAGCTTTCAGAAAAAACATAGTGACCAATCCCCCCCCCCCCGCCGGCCTACGGACACCTGTATTAGGCCTAGTCTTTGCCTGTGGGTCTAAGCCTCTTACTCTTAGAAAATTAATAATTGAAGTTGCGTGATCTGTTACTGTTTTAAACTGATCGTTCATGCGATGAAAACGTGTTCCACATCATCTACATTTCTGTAAGATATTTTATTTATATTAGTCCTAATATTTTATTTTCGTTTCGTTAATTCTCCCCCCCCTCTGCCACAAAGCAAAGGTCAAGGTCACAGCCAGCAAGCTCATCCATGTTTATCTTCCCCTGTACAGTCTTTGCTCGTGGTGATCAATCGTCTAGGACTAACAAAGGATTCGTACGTCGAAGGCAGTGAAATCGACGAACCCTGGATTTTCCGTATTTTTTTTTTTCAAGACTGAAATGAATGTGGGCTAAATGTTAAGTACGTCGTCTTGATTATGAGGTAAGGCATGGACTCTAGGCCTAGGCCTTGTTGCCGGAAGTGCAGTAGGCTAAGTTGTGCGCAGAGATGATGGGCAAATGAACACGAACAACCGTTACTCAAAGGCGCAAATAAAAGCTAAACAACCGGGCCGTCAACGCACACACTCGGTACATCCATTTGTTACAGAAAATATAAGTTGACGACGTTAAAATGTACCTATTTGTACACACCTGAAGTCTTGTGTTTCTTTTTAAAGAGCGTTTTTGTATATCTAATGGAGAGTCTTCTTTCCAGTATGTATCTCCTACTCGGTACAACACAACAGTTCTCAACAAATGATTTTCTTTCTTTTGTTCCTTACCGATGTATCTGACTGCTTTGATCGCCATGACTTGAAGGCTCACGTCAAAATCAAGTATCCTGCTAACTTTAACCCTCTATCATCTTATGTTTTTTTGAGAAAATGACAACGTTAAAGTTTCAGTGGAGAGTGAGAGTCTTTAGTTTGAAGAGTGTGACTGAGTCAAGGTTCAAGGTTGCACAACCTTATCTTTATTTTGTTCTTTATCAATGTATCTGACTGCTTTGATCGTCGTGACTTGAAGGCTCACGTCAAAATCAAGTATCCTGCTAACTTTAACCCTCTAACGCCTTATATGTTTAGAGAAAATGACAACGTTAAGGTTTGAGTTAAGGTTAAAGGTCGGGGCCACGGACGCAACACACACACACACACACACACACACACATACACACAGACACACAACCGAACATGTACGATACTATAGACTCACTTTGTTTTAAAAAACCGACGTGAGCCAAAAATGGTGTTTGTGTGTTTACTTTGAGAAACAAGTCTAAATTAAAAAGTAGATTTACAACCTTCTGATATTTAACCGAACCGGAAGCGACCCAGCAGGTAGGGTCGTGCAGCTTTCAGTTGGATGGCCCGCTATGGAGTAGCTAAAATCGGAAGTGACATCACAAAACTAACTTTCATATTAATTTTTATTGCCCTTGACCTGGCCCAGGTCTGAAAGCAGTTTGTTGATGAATGTTATGTTAAGTAGTTTGGCGTTTATTCACAGTCATGTAAACTAGGTTGTCACTTTCATTGATTTCAATATTGGTGAATGAAAATCTGTTTGACGTCCTCCGGTTTGAAACCGACACATGGGACAATAGCAGACATAAAGATGGTGGGAACGATCCTGGAGGCAATGCCCGGAGGCAGTGCAACTCCAGTTAAGTCCCGACAATACAGATGTTAATATAACTTCAATTTTGGGGCTCTTTTGGATTTTTTAAAAGTCCAGTTTGCTGAAATGTGCAGAAACGTTGAATAATATTACATAAAACCACCAAGGTACCAGCTGGAAGTGGCATAGCAAAGGGAAGGGGTGGGGGAAGCGTGGATGGGGAATCCTCCCATGTTTGCTCTTAATGGTAAATGTAAGCCCTCCAGTTATACGTATTACTTTCATCACCATCATCTTCATCTTTTTCATCCTGTGTCTTTATTGTTATTGTTTTGGTCGTTGTACAGGCACACCTTGAGGAGCGTCCCCAACTCCGGCAGGTGGGGGAGGGGCGTGTGGCCATCACCCACAGTGTGCTGGGGGACATGGTGATGGAGCTGGAGATTGGGGGGCAGGAGGGGAGTGAGGAGGAGGAGGAGAAGGAGGAAGGGGAAGAAGAAGAGGAGGAGGAGGTGGAAGGGCTGGATGGTGGTGGTGGTGGTGTGGTGGAGGGTCCCACCCTCCTCTTCACGGACAACGACACCAACAATGAACTGCTGTATGATGGGGAGAACGTCACGCCTTTCGTCAAGGACGCCTTTCATTGCTACGTTGTCAATGGTGAGTGACACATGCCATGAACTGCTATACGAGGAGCCTTACGTCAAGGACGCCTTTCATTGCTACATTGTCAATGGTGAGTGACACATGCCATGAACTGCTGCACGATGGGGAGAACGTCACGTCACGCCTTACGTCAAGGACGCCTTTCATTGCTACGTTGTCAATGGTGAGTGACACATGCCATGAACTGCTATTCGAGGAGCCTTATGTCAAGGACGCCTTTCATTGCTACGTTGTCAATGGTGAGTGACACATGCCATGAACTTCTATACAAGGAGCCTTATGTCAAGGACGCCTTTCATTGCTATGTTGTCAATGGTGAGTGACACATGCCATGAACTGCTATGCAAGGAGCCTTATGTCAAGGACGCCTTTCATTGCTATGTTGTCAATGGTGAGTGACACATGCCAGGAACTACTGTACGATGGGGAGAACGTCACGCCTTACGTCAAGGACGCCTTTCATTGCTACGTTGTCAATGGTGAGTGACACATACCATGAACTGCTGTATGATGGGGAGAATATCACGTCTTACGTCAAGGACGCCTTTCATTGCTACGTTGTGAATGGTGAGTGACACATAGACACACGCATGTGTGCATACTCACTCACTCATTCATTCACATGTTGCTCAATCTGAATCCTAGCTTGCAGCCACACCCTGGTTTGTCAGGTCGCATAATCCGAAACCAGCTGTCCAAGGGGAGCAAATCTATGTTAGGCCATCATGTGGCAACTAACCGAGGAGACACTTGAAAATCATTTATTGTACAGCTCTCATTTACTATTGGCCCCCATGCTATGATGCTAATGTCAACCAGTGATGAAGGCCATTTGAGGAGAGGTCTAATATTTACATTAACCTTCATCTTGTTGGTGTTGTGTGTTGAAGGAGATGAGAACTAAGACTAACCCATACAAGGACATGGATACTCCTGCTTTCAGGATGTCCTGAAATTCAGGATTTTTTTTATTGCCTGGAGTCGGCGTTGCTGGATTATGAGAATTTGAGAAGATGCATTTTGCTGGTTATAGAGGTCATGAAGTTAATCAGAAGTGAAAGTGCAACGAGAGCCTGTCAGTTACATTGGAAACTGTTGCTTACCTTCAGCTTCCTGGAACCCCCAGGAGGGGCGCTGTCCCTGCACTCCACCGGGGGGCCCATGGACCCCTGCCTTGCAGGAGTTTTGAAATTTCCCAGGAGCACCCATGCAAGGAGGATGCATTATGCAATAACCATCATGTTGTTGGTGTTGTGTGTTGGAGATGAGAACTAAGACAACCCCATGCAAGGAGGATGCATTACGCAATAACCATCATGTTGTTGGTGTTGTGTGTTGGAGATGAGAACTAAGACAACCCCATGCAAGGAGGATGCATTACGCAATAACCATAATGTTGTTGGCGTTGTGTGTTGAAGGAGATGAGAACTAAGACAACCCCATGCAAGGAGGATGCATTACGCAATAACCATCATGTTGTTGGTGTTGTGTTGGAGATGAGAACTAAGACAACCCCATGCAAGGAGGATGCATTACGCAATAACCATAATGTTGTTGGCGTTGTGTGTTGAAGGAGATGAGAACTAAGACAACCCCATGCAAGGAGGATGCATTACGCAATAACCATCATGTTGTTGGTGTTGTGTGTTGAAGGAGATGAGAACTAAGACAACCCCATGCAAGGAGGATGCATTATGCAATAACCATCATGTTGTTGGTGTTGTGTGTTGAAGGAGATGAGAACTAAGACAACCCCATGCAAGGAGGATGCATTATGCAATAACCATCATGTTGTTGGTGTTTGATGCTGCAGGGGACGAGAGCAAGGTGAACCCCGACAAGACGGGCACCAAGTGTGCGGCTCACTACGTGCTGACAGTGCAGGGGGAGCGGGAGGTCAGGGTCCGGGTGCGGCTGTACCATCAGCTGGAGAAGCCCACTGACGTGTTCGGCCTGGCCTTTGACGACATCATGCGGGCACGCCAAGAAGAGGCTGATGCCTTCTATGAAGAAGTGAGTGAGAGAGAGAGAGAAATACACACACACATACATACACATATGTATGTAATACACAGTGTGTATTGTGCATGTGTGTTTGCATTTTGTCTTTGTTTGATGGCTTGATGAAAAAAAGCATGTATGTTTGCTTATTCAATGTCATCTTTAAATAATATTTTGACTTGACTTGGCTTGACATACACATGGGCAGAGAAGAGGCTGCATGATGCCTTCTGTGAAGAAGTGAGACAATGAGAGAGGGGGGGATGGAGAGAGTTAGAGAGGGAGGCTGGCAGAAAGAGAGATAGGCAGGCAGACACAGAAGCAGGCAGACAAGCAGAGAGAGATAGAGATGAGGATGACAACAACGATGATGACAGTGATAATAATGAGGAGAACAATAGGATGAAATGCAATTTCCAAATGTATTGCGTCTCCCTAGAATTTCTCCGCAGCTATTTCATTGAAACCTTCCTTTGTTAGGGAACGTACACATACATGCGGAGATTCTGTGCCCAATCCGTAAATAAGTAAAATAAAGAAGGGAAAATATTTGCGCACGTGTCCGAATTTCCCCTAATCCGTAAATGTTTATCCTTCTTTCTTTCACTTAGTTACGGATTGTGCATGGGATGTCCACATGAACTGTGTATGCACTGAGGGTTAGAGTGGAGTTCCAAGAGAAGCTGTAGTAGGGACCAACACAGGCGCTGAAAAAAACACCCATCAGACTTCGCCATCAGGACTGGACTGAGGATTTGAGCATGGCCACTACTGGGAACACGGAAGAAGAAGTACTTAGGGGGACGCAAAGGGGTGTAATAACAGGCGTGTTATGGCATGTCGTCAGTTTCCATGCTAACCTTCCCTACGCCTCAGGTGTTCTCTGACCCGCAGGTGATTGGCTACAAGTCGCAGCAGGAGCAGGTGGTGGCGCGTCGTCAGTTTCCATGCTAACCTTCCCTACGCCTCAGGTGTTCTCTGACCCGCAGGTGATGGGCTACAAGTCTCAGCAGGAGCAGGTGGTGGCGCGTCATCAGTTTCCATGCTAACCTTCCCTACGCCTCAGGTGTTCTCTGACCCGCAGGTGATGGGCTACAAGTCTCAGCAGGAGCAGGTGGTGGCGCGTCGTCAGTTTCCATGCTAACCTTCCCTACGCCTCAGGTGTTCTCTGACCCGCAGGTGATGGGCTACAAGTCTCAGCAGGAGCAGGTGGTGGCGCGTCATCAGTTTCCATGCTAACCTTCCCTACGCCTCAGGTGTTCTCTGACCCGCAGGTGATGGGCTACAAGTCTCAGCAGGAGCAGGTGGTGGCGCGGCAGGCGTACGCAGGCCTGCTGTGGAGCAAGCAGTTCTACCACTACGTGGTGCAGGAGTGGCTGGACGGGGACAAGGACCAGCCCCCACCCCCATCACAGAGACTGGCGGGGAGAAACGCCAGCTGGCAGCACCTGTTCAACAGGGACGTCATCTCCATGCCGGACAAGTGGGAGTACCCTTGGGTCAGTGCTCAACGAGCTATCGTGTGTCCTTTTTCAAATTTCTGTCCCATTTGTTTGTTTTATGTACCACCAGTTTTGTTGAAAGTGATTTGTTATTTACTTTTACAGGCAATAGATTGTTTTCCTCAGAATGAGGCCCCTGTGCCTTACAATTTGAGTTAATGTAGAGTACCAAGGGGGGCTGCGTACCCCTCACAATGACGCAAGCATGACATGATTTCTCTACAATCTCTACGATTTCAAGGGGGGGGGGGGGGGGGTTGTACGCGCGTGCCCAACCATCGTGCAGACCTGTTAGTACTCTAGTAAGAAAGTATAATAACAAAAATAAGAATTTAGTGTAAAATTTGGGTGTGTGCCTTATAATATAATATGATGCACTGTATTGTGTAAAAACAGTACTTGTTTGTTTGTAGTTATAGTTTTGTAAGAATTATTTAAGAAACTTGTTTCTGTCTTGTACATTCTTAATTTTCTGAAACAAAAAGATTATTTTGCGGTCAGAACAGCTAAGAGCGTGCATGTATTTTTCTTTCTCTTGTCTCCTTTCATTGTGTGTGTGTGCGTGTGTCTGTCTGTCTGTCTGTCTGTCTGTCTGTCTGTCTGTCTGTCTGTCTGTCTGTCCGTCCGTCCGTCCGTCCGTCCGTCCGTCCGTCCGTCCGTCCGTCCGTCCGTCCGTCCGTCCGTCCGTCCGTCCGTCCGTCCGTCCGTCCGTCCGTCCGTCTGTCTGTCTGCGTTAGTGTGCGTTAGTGTGCGTTAGTGTGCATGTGTGTATGGTGTGTGTATGCATGTATAATGCGCATGAATGTTTGTGTACATGTGTGTGTGTGCTTTGTGTGTCTGGGCATACTTATGTCCAAGTGTCTGAGTGTGCTTGTACATTTTTATGCACTTGCATGTGTGTTTCTCTGTGTGTGTTTCTCTGTGTGTGTGGTATGTATTTTTGTATGTTTGTGCATACTTGTCTCTGTGTGTGCATGTATGTATGCACTTGTGTGTGTGTGTGTGTGTGTGTGTGTGTGTGTGTGTGTGTGAATTTTATGAGTGTATGTATTTGTGTGTGTTGATGCAGTACGCGTCGTGGGACCTGGCGTTCCACATGGTGCCTTTTGCCAACATTGACCTGCACTTTGCCAAGGAACAGCTCATGTTGTTCCTCAGAGAGTGGTACATGCACCCCAATGGACAGGTCTGTGGGTGTGGGTGGGGGGTGCATGCGTGTGTGAGTGATTGTGTGTGGCCGTGTGTGTGCGTGCGTGTGTGCGTGTATGTGCCTGCGTTTGTGTGTGCATGTGCCTGTGTATTAAAAATAATCTTTTGGACGGAAGTAAAGCTTTCCTTATGTGAGGTTTTGTGTTCAGGAGTCATTAAAAAAACCTTTTTTGCAATCAACAAATTTACCTTGTCTGAAGCTTTTCTTATTCTTCTTTTTCTTTGTTTTGCGTCTCAGTTATTGGCTTATGAGTTTGCAGTAAATGTTGTAGTGTTGGTGGTGGTGTTGGAGGGCGGTGGTATTTGTATTTGTGTAAATTTATAGTCACAGACACTCATCTCTGAGAAATTCAGGCTGCTCTTACCTAAAGAATGCGTTGCTCACGGTCAGATGACTTTATACAGTTTTTTTGCGCAAAGTTTCAAACGTTTTTTGGAGGGGTGTTGGTGATGGCGTCTTAGTTGCTGCTGTTGAAGGTTTTTTTTGGCCACATTACAACGCTGTTGAAGTTTGTGGTCACATTACAACTCTGTTGAAGTTTGTGGTCACATTACAACTCTGTTGAAGTTTGTAGTCACAATACAACTCTGTTGAAGTTTGTAGTCACATTACAACTCTGTTGAAGTTTGTAGTCACATTACAACTGTGTTGAAGTTTGTGGTCACATTACAACTCTGTTGAAGTTTGTAGTCACATTACAACTCTGTTGAAGTTTGTAGTCATCTCTGTTGAAGTTTGTAGTCACATTACAACTCTGTTGAAGTTTGTGGTCACATTACAACTCTGTTGAAGTTTGTAGTCACAATACAACTCTGTTGAAGTTTGTAGTCACAATACAACTCTGTTGAAGTTTGTAGTCACATTACAACTGTGTTGAAGTTTGTAGTCACATTACAACTCTGTTGAAGTTTGTAGTCATATTACAACTCTGTTGAAGTTTGTAGTCACATTACAACTCTGTTGAAGTTTGTAGTCACATTACAACTCTGTTGAAGTTTGTAGTCACATTACAACTCTGTTGAAGTTTGTAGTCACATTACAACTCTGTTGAAGTTTGTAGTCATATTACAACTCTGCTGAAGGTTTTGGTCACATTACAACTCTGTTGAAGTTTGGTTTCCAAGAGGTTTTTGGTTTTGATGGACCAATTGTTGTGGTCTCTGTCTAGATTCCAGCCTATGAGTTTGCATTCTGCGATGTGAACCCCCCAGTGCATGCCTACGCCGTGATGAAGGTGTACAAATCATCGGGGTCCAAGGACCACCGTGACGTCCTCTTCCTGGCCAAGTGCTTCCACAAACTGGTCCTCAACTTCACATGGTCAGCCTCTGATGTTTTTCCCCTCATTGAGACCCTGCGCCTTATGATCGTGATATATATAATCATATTATACCTGTATTGTTAAAAATTTGGGACTTTACTGGTGTTGCATTGCCTCCGGGCATTGCCTCCAGGATTGTTCCCACCATCTTTATATCTACTAATGTCCCATATGTGTCTGTTCCAGACCGGAGGACGTTCAACAGATGTTCATTCCTGCGCCTTATGATATGATTGATAATATAATAAGAAAATCTGAGTGTTGTGTAAAACTTGGGGGTGGGGGTGGGGGTGGGGGTGCACCTTATAATAAGGCACACCTTACAGCCTGAAAAATATGCTAACTCTTTGTGCCCTGACAGTTCCACCCAAAGACTGCCCTTTCACTGTCTCTCTCTCTCTCTCTCTCTCTCTCTCTCTCTCTCTCTCTCTCTCTCTCTCTCTCTCTCTCTCTCTCTCTCTCTCTCTCTCTCTCTCTCTCTCTCTCTCTCTCTCTCTCTCTCTCTCTCTCTCTCTCTCTCTCTCTCTCTCTCTCTCTCTCTCTCTCTCTCTCTCTCTCTCTCTCTCTCTCTCTCTCTCACTGTCTTCTCTCTCTCTCTCTCTTTTCTTAGGATAGCTATACTCCAATAATGATTCATGCATATTTCCAGGTGGGTGAACCGTAAAGACCCTGATGGGAAGAACATCTTTGAGGGCGGTTTCCTGGGCCTGGACAACATTGGTGTGTTTGACCGCTCCAAGCCCCTGCCCATAGGGGGCCGACTGGAACAGGTGAGGTCTGGACAACATTGGTGTGTTTGACCGCTCCAAGCCCCTGCCCATAGGGGGCTGACTGGAACAGGTGAGGTCTGGACAACATTGGTGTGTTTGACCGCTCCAAGCCCCTGCCCATAGGGGGCCGACTGGAACAGGTGAGGTCTGGACAACATTGGTGTGTTTGACCGCTCCAAGCCCCTGCCCATAGGGGGCCGACTGGAACAGGTGAGGTCTGGACAACATTGGTGTGTTTGACCGCTCCAAGCCCCTGCCCATTGGGGGCCGACTGGAACAGGTGAGGGCTGGACAACATTGGTGTGTTTGACCGCTCCAAGCCCCTGCCCATAGGGGGCCGACTGGAACGGGTGAGGTCTGGACAACATTGGTGTGTTTGACCGCTCCAAGCCCCTGCCCATAGGGGGCCGACTGGAACAGGTGAGGTCTGGACAACATTGGTGTGTTTGACCGCTCCAAGCCCCTGCCCATAGGGGGCCGACTGGAACGGGTGAGGTCTGGACAACATTGGTGTGTTTGACCGCTCCAAGCCCCTGCCCATAGGGGGCCGACTGGAACAGGTGAGGCCTGGACAACATTGGTGTGTTTGACCGCTCCAAGCCCCTGCCCATAGGAGGCCAACTGGAACAGGTGAGGGCTGGACAACATTTAGCCCAACTGGTTGATTGTGCAGTATTTAGTTCTGAAGGATTATTTTTGTGCGATAATAATTGTGTGATAATCGACATTTCCTGTGATCCATGTTCGCGTTGTGTCCTCTGCTGTATTTCATGCAAGGATGTTTTTTTACATCCCCAGGCGGACGCGACAGCGTGGATGGCGTTTTTCTGCGTCATCATGTTAGAGATGAGCCTCATTTTGGCGCGACGGGACCCCATCTATGAAGACATGGCCAGCAAGTTCTTTGAGCATTTCGTCTTCATCCTGGACGCCATCAACAATGTGGCAGGTGAAGGCCTTGTGTCTGTCAGGGAATGGGGCAGGTGAAGGCCTTGTGTCTGTCAGGGATGGGGCAGGGCTGGGCAGAAGTAGCTAGGTTTCACACTGAACTGATGCTTTGCTTTTGGCAGTGTGTTCTATTTCGGTCACTCATGCAGCAATCGTATATATTTTTGGAATGCATAAAGTAAGGGAATAAACCGGAACATTAAATATTTTAAGCTAGTTAAACATCAAGCTTTAAAATAGCGGTTGAATTCCACTTTGGAGCTGAGATGAAGCTAACAACAGAATTAATTTAGAACGTGGCAATAACAAGATTTTAAAAAGCTGATTTAAACAGCATGGCGAAGTCCCTGTACAAACCATACCCACATTAATACCAGGTCAAAATGATGGGTGCATGTAGTTTGTGGCCCTATGGCTGTATAATATCATGACTATGTATTATGCTGTGTTTGTGGCCCTATGGCTGTAGAATATGACTATGTATTATGCTGTGTTTGTGGCCCTATGGCTGTATAATATCATGACTATGTATTATGCTGTGTTTGTGGCCCTATGGCTGTAGAATATCATGACTATGTATTATGCTGTGTTTGTGGCCCTATGGCTGTATAATATCATGACTATGTATTATGCTGTGTTTGTGGCCCTATGGCTGTAGAATATGACTATGTATTATGCTGTGTTTGTGGCCCTATGGCTGTATAATATCATGACTATGTATTATGCTGTGTTTGTGGCCCTATGGCTGTAGAATATGACTATGTATTATGCTGTGTTTGTGGCCCTATGGCTGTATAATATCATGACTATGTATTATGCTGTGTTTGTGGCCCTATGGCTGTATAATATCATGACTATGTATTATGCTGTGTTTGTGGCCCTATGGCTGTATAATATCATGACTATGTATTATGCTGTGTTTGTGGCCCTATGGCTGTATAATATCATGACTATGTATTATGCTGTGTTTGTGGCCCTATGGCTGTAGAATATCATGACTATGCATTATGCTGTGTTTGTGGCCCTATGGCTGTAGAATATCATGACTATGTATTATGCTGTGTTTGTGGCCCTATGGCTGTATAATATCATGACTATGTATTATGCTGTGTTTGTGGCCCTATGGCTGTATAATATCATGACTATGTATTATGCTGTGTTTGTGGCCCTATGGCTGTAGAATATCATGACTATGTATTATGCTGTGTTTGTGGCCCTATGGCTGTATAATATCATGACTATGTATTATGCTGTGTTTGTGGCCCTATGGCTGTATAATATCATGACTATGTATTATACTGTGTTTGTGGCCCTATGGCTGTATAATATGACTATGTATTATGCTGTGTTTGTGGCCCTATGGCTGTAGAATATCATGACTATGTATTATGCTGTGTTTGTGGCCCTATGGCTGTATAATATCATGACTATGTATTATGCTGTGTTTGTGGCCCTATGGCTGTAGAATATCATGACTATGTATTATACTGTGTTTGTGGCCCTATGGCTGTAGAATATCATGACTATGTATTATGCTGTGTTTGTGGCCCTATGGCTGTAGAATATCATGACTATGTATTATGCTGTGTTTGTGGCCCTATGGCTGTATATCATGACTATGCATTATGCTGTGTTTGATGGCTGTAGATGTCATGATTATGCTGTGTTTGTGGCCCTATGGCTGTAGAATATCATGACTATGTATTATGCTGTGTTTGTGGCCCTATGGCTGTATAATATCATGACTATGTATTATGCTGTGTTTGTGGCCCTATGGCTGTAGAATATCATGACTATGCATTATGCTGTGTTTGTGGCCCTATGGCTGTATAATATCATGACTATGTATTATGCTGTGTTTGTGGCCCTATGGCTGTATAATATCATGACTATGTATTATTGTGTTTGTGGCCCTATGGCTGTAGCATGACTATGTTTATGTGTGTTTGTGGCCCTATGGCTGTAGAATATCATGACTATGTATTATGCTGTGTTTGTGGCCCTATGGCTGTAGAATATCATGACTATGTATTATGCTGTGTTTGTGGCCCTATGGCTGTATAATATCATGACTATGCATTATGCTGTGTTTGTGGCCCTATGGCTGTAGAATATCATGACTATGTATTATGCTGTGTTTGTGGCCCTATGGCTGTATAATATCATGACTATGTATTATGCTGTGTTTGTGGCCCTATGGCTGTAGAATATCATGACTATGTATTATGCTGTGTTTGTGGCCCTATGGCTGTATAATATCATGACTATGCATTATGCTGTGTTTGTGGCCCTATGGCTGTAGAATATCATGACTATGTATTATGCTGTGTTTGTGGCCCTATGGCTGTATAATATCATGACTATGCATTATGCTGTGTTTGTGGCCCTATGGCTGTATAATATGACTATGTATTATGCTGTGTTTGTGGCCCTATGGCTGTATAATATCATGACTATGTATTATGCTGTGTTTGTGGCCCTATGGCTGTATAATATCATGACTATGTATTATGCTGTGTTTGTGGCCCTATGGCTGTATAATATCATGACTATGCATTATGCTGTGTTTGTGGCCCTATGGCTGTATAATATCATGACTATGTATTATGCTGTGTTTGTGGCCCTATGGCTGTAGAATATGACTATGTATTATACTGTGTTTGTGGCATGTAGGTGAGGGCTTGTGGAACGACGAGGACGGGTTCTACTACGACCACATCAGGGGAAACCCCTGCAGCATGCCCCTGGCCATCCGCTCCATGGTGGGCATGGTGCCCCTCTTCTCCAGCCTGGTGCTGCGGGAGGCAGAGCTCAAGCGACACCCGGGCTTCCACAAGAGAACCAAGTGGTTCCTAGAGCACAAGAAAAACCTGGCTTCCAAGGTCAGTAACGAAAGAGTCAATGTGTGTGGCTATGTGTGAAGGGGTATGGGTATGGGTACAGTGTGTGTGTGTGATCGGATGGATGGATGGATGGATGGATGGGTGCATGAGGCAGAGCTGAAAGGGCACCCAGAATTCTACCAGAGAAACAAGTGGTCCCTAGAGCACTAGAAAAACCTGGCTTCCAAGGCCAGTATGGAATGAGATGAATATAATTTATGTTTTTGTTTGTGTATGAGAGGAGGAGAGGTGAGGGTGTGGAATGATGGCGGTGTTTGGAAGGGGTGGGGTGGAGGTAGATGTCTGAGGTGTGGGCATTGTGAGTGGAGGTAGGTAGTGTGTGTGCGTTCGTTAGTGTGTGCGCATGCACCTGTTGTGTGCGTGTATCTTTTTTTCCCTCCCTAAGCAACATTGTGTTCTATACAGATCGTGCAGATGGCAATGGGGAGGATGCTCTGTGTTCTATACAGATCGTGCAGATGGCAATGGGGAGGATGCTCTGTGTTCTATACAGATCGTGCAGATGGCAATGGGGAGGATGCTCTGTGTTCTATACAGATCGTGCAGATGGCAATGGGGAGGATGCTCTGTGTTCTATACAGATCGTGCAGATGGCAATGGTGAGGATGCTCTGTGTTCTATACAGATCGTGCAGATGGCAATGGGGAGGATGCTCTGTGTTCTATACAGATCGTGCAGATGGCAATGGGGAGGATGCTCTGTGTTCTATACAGATCGTGCAGATGGCAATGGGGAGGATGCTCTGTGTTCTATACAGATCGTGCAGATGGCAATGGGGAGGATGCTCTGTGTTCTATACAGATCGTGCAGATGGCAATGGTGAGGATGCTCTGTGTTCTATACAGATCGTGCAGATGGCAATGGGGAGGATGCTCTGTGTTCTATACAGATCGTGCAGATGGCAATGGGGAGGATGCTCTGTGTTCTATACAGATCGTGCAGATGGCAATGGGGAGGATGCTCTGTGTTCTATACAGATCGTGCAGATGGCAATGGGGAGGATGCTCTGTGTTCTATACAGATCGTGCAGATGGCAATGGGGAGGATGCTCTGTGTTCTATACAGATCGTGCAGATGGCAATGGGGAGGATGCTCTGTGTTCTATACAGATCGTGCAGATGGCAATGGGGAGGATGCTCTGTGTTCTATACAGATCGTGCAGATGGCAATGGGGAGGATGCTCTGTGTTCTATACAGATCGTGCAGATGGCAATGGGGAGGATGCTCTGTGTTCTATACAGATCGTGCAGATGGCAATGGGGAGGATGCTCTGTGTTCTATACAGATCGTGCAGATGGCAATGGGGAGGATGCTCTGTGTTCTATACAGATCGTGCAGATGGCAATGGGAGGAGGTGTTCTATGCTCTGTGTTCTATACAGATCGTGCAGATGGCAATGGGGAGGATGCTCTGTGTTCTATACAGATCGTGCAGATGGCAATGGGGAGGATGCTCTGTGTTCTATACAGATCGTGCAGATGGCAATGGTGAGGATGCTCTGTGTTCTATACAGATCGTGCAGATGGCAATGGGGAGGATGCTCTGTGTTCTATACAGATCGTGCAGATGGCAATGGGGAGGATACTCTGTGTTCTATACAGATCGTGCAGACGGCGATGGCAATGGGGAGGATGCTCTGTGTTCTATGCAGATCGTGCAGATGGCAATGGGGAGGATACTCTGTGTTCTATACAGATCGTGCAGACGGCGATGGCAATGGGGAGGATGCTCTGTGTTCTATGCAGATCGTGCAGATGGCAATGGGGAGGATGCTCTGTGTTCTATACAGATCGTGCAGACGGCGATGGCAATGGGGAGGACCCTCTGATGCTCTGTGTTCTATACAGATCGTGCAGACGGCGATGGCAATGGGGAGGATGCTCTGTGTTCTATACAGATCGTGCAGATGGCAATGGGGAAGATGCTCTGTGTTCTATACAGATTGTGCAGACGGCGATGTCAATGGGGAGGACCCTCTGATGCTCTGTGTTCTATACAGATCGTGCAGACGGTGATGGCAATGGGGAGGACCCTCTGATGCTCTGTGTTCTATACAGATCGTGCAGACGGCGATGGCAATGGGGAGGACACTCTGATACTCGCAGTGGTGACCAGAGAACAGCTGGTGGGTATGTCTGCCACTCGGCGACAGCTCTTGTTTACTTTGTTTGACAACGCGTGTTGTGCTTCAGATTGTGCAGAGGACGTGTGACGACAGTGGCAATGGGGAGGACACCCTGTTGCTGGCGGTGGTGACCAAGGAGCAGCTGGTGAGGATCCTGCGCTACATCCTGGATGAGAACGAGTTCCTCTCCCCCTACGGCGTCCGCAGTCTGTCCAAGGTACGCTGCCTTGAGTGTGGCTCTGTCTGTAGTCCACTCTGTGTTTGACCAGAGATGCATTTGCGCTCATATTGGTCGGTGGAAAAAGTATCCCCCTGTGGGGTTGAAGAGCAAATGGAACAGGTACAGATCTATGTGTGTCATGCAATTAGAATATTACCCTCCTGCTGTCTCATGTGTATGTGTGTGCCTGTCTGTATTTGCATGCTTGTGCGTAACTGCGCATACATGTGCCTATGCCATACCTGCCAACCCTCCCGGTAAATCCGGGAGCTTACTGGATTTTGTCACCTCTCCCGGTCTTCCCGGAATTCACGTGAAACTCCCGGATTTCGAAATTTCCGGCTTAGATTACCTCAGAAACGAGTGTTATGAAACCCGAAAACCGAAACTGGGTTTCAGGAAGCTTCGCGGAGCAGAGTTCGTACTGCGCATGTCGGAAGCGGGGGCTACTTTCTCCTGCAATCCTTTGTTTGGCGGTCTTTAGGCCTGTCTCATGCCGCCATTAAAGTAACCTCGCCACGATGCCGAAGGCAAAGGAGAAGATGAAGAAATGGAAGACCGTTTTCTCAGATGAATACAAAATTTTTGACTTCATCGACAGACTTCAGTGAGCCTCCTGAGGGCTAGTTTTCACATTTAAAAGAAAAAAGTTTCTTAGCTTCAGGGGGCTGCGCCCTCACCCCCGCTCTGGGAGGGGGGATGCTTTCCCCTCCAGTATTTTGTTTGGGAAAAGTTGGCAGCTATGCTAGCATGCGGAAATGTGCGTTAATAATGTATTGTATGTACAGAGCATCAGAAGAACTCTTTCGACCAAATAGTGTGTGTTGTGTGCACATGTTCTATGCGGGCATTCATGCGCTCATACCCATGTTCCTGCGTGTTGTCTGCGCACAGCACCACAAGGACAACCCCTTCAAGTTTGAGGTGGGCCACCAGACGCACTGTGTGGATTACCAGCCGGCAGAGTCCCGCTCCAAGCTGTTTGGGGGGAACAGCAACTGGAGAGGGCCCATCTGGCTGCCCAGTGAGTGGAACATATCTGATGTTAATCTGTAGAACAGCAACTGGAGGGGGCCCATCTGGCTGCCCAGTGAGTGGAACATATCTGATGTTAATCTGTAGAACAAAACAAAACAAACAATTGACCACAACACAGAACCTGAACAATGGACTCCTTTCAGATCATCAGTCTCTAGTGTTTGAAAGTTATTATTTTTAGCACAAAGTAACATGGAAAGTAACATTTGGAACAGCATAGTCTTTAATTGTCACCAAACTGGCCAAGTCTGGTTTAGACAATCGAGCTATGCGATTGATGATAATGAAAGATCTTTCTATGACATAGTCAAATATTCATCAGAATTATTCAAGGCTCTGGCTGCCCAGTGAGTACAGCATTTTACTATGAGACGGTAGATTTCCCCATGCCGAGACCCCTCTACCTTATGTGACTAAAAATAACATCAGCAACTATTACTACAAAATCAAAATTTGAGGGTGTAACTTACACTAGGATGCACTCATAAGTCCGTACACGGTAATATGGTACTTGCATAATATCAATATCAATTTTAAAATAAAAAACAACCAAATAATAGCCACCAAAAAAAAATCATAAAAAGTACTCATTCAAAGAGGGGATGTTATATAGGCCGCGAGGCCTACGGCTATGAAAACCTGTCCCTGTATACCTACCTACCTACCAATGAAAACAGAAAATCTGAAAGCCAGACTCATTCCAAATTTCGAGTCTCCTATCTTTGAAAGGTATTTTTAAGCACAAAAGTATTGGAGAAAACGAGATAAATGATCGAAAATAAAACTGGGAATAGAATTGTCTTTAATTAATCACAAAATAGCCCAAGTCTGACTCGGGCAATTAGGCTATAAACATGAGGAAATGATCTTTGCACGGCAGAATCAAACCATTTGTCAGGATTATTCAAGGTTCTCCTGCTTATGCATTGATCTAATTCTAAATTGGCAACATTCACATTTGTGCCTGTAGGAGATAACATTTGCTGATTGATAAAACAATCTCTCTTTTGTCATAAATTACCTCCCCTGCGGTCAGAAATGTGAATACTGCCTCGAAATCTCTGTGGCTTGCATTTTGTGTGGAGTGAACTACTTGCTGATAGAAAACCTGCCCATTTTTTGTTTGTTTTGCAGTTAACTACTTGCTGATAGAAAACCTGCCCAAATTTGATTTAGTTTTGTTTTGCAGTGAACTACTTGCTGATAGAAAACCTGCAGCGCTTTGACTATTTCTACAAGGACAGCCTGAAGGTGGAATGTCCCACAGGGTCCGGCAAGTGGATGAGGCTGCGGGATGTTGCCACCGACCTGTCTGCCCGCCTCTCACGCCTCTTTCTGCCCGATGCCTTCGGCAGCAGAGCATGCCATGGTATGTCATGAATAATGATAATAATCGGGATAATACTGAGTAACTAGAATTAGTGATGTGGCCACCGACCTGTCTGCCCGATGCTTATAACAGCAGAGCATGCCACGGTATGTAATGATTAATGATAATCATGATGATACTGAGTAACTAGAAGTAGCGACAAATTAGTGATGTTGCCATCAACCTGTGTGCCCGCCTCTCCCTGCCTGATGCTTATAACAGCAGAGCCTGTCACGGTATGTTGTGACTGATGATGATGATAATGCTTAGATAATGATCATGCAGAGTAACCCACCATCAAGTACCCACCATCTGGAATTCGCTCCCCTTCTACCTCCGGTCCGCTCTGTCCCTGTCTGCATTCAAGTCTGGCCTTAAGACTCATCTGTTCAAAAAGTTCCTTTCCCCTTCATAATTTCAATTTCAATCTCACACACAAACCCCGTGTAAAGTGTGCCTCTGTGTGTGTGCGCGTGCGTGTGCGTGTATATATATATATATATATGTGTGTGTTCTTTCTCCCTGTCTCTCCCTCTCTCTTTTTCCATCTCTTTCTTTCTCCCCCCTCCCCCCCCCCCCATGCCCTTTCATCCCCCCCCTCTGTCCCCCCCCCCCCCCCCCTGTCCCCCCCCCACCCCTCTCTCCTTCGCTCTCTCTGCCTTTCTCGTAATATTGTTTTACATTCACATATTGTTTTGGGAATTTGTGAGCTCGTATGACCCCCCCCCCCCCCCCCCCCCCCCTCCCCCCAAGAATTTGTGAGTGCATAAATGGCGTGCGTGTTGAAAGGGTGAGGTGTGTGGGGGTCTGTTTGTCCATGCCTTGATTTTTTATTTGATTTTTTAAATCCCCTTTTTGTGTCAATAATGTGTATGTGAAATACTACATCCGTGGGATGAACGGCGTGAGTTGGTTGTTGTTGTTTCCTAAGGTTGTTATTTTTTGGGGGTTTTCCCCCTCTCGTAATATTGTAAAGCGCTCTGAGGATGATTTTTTATCATCGAAGAGCGCTATAGAAGCTTTATTTATTATTATTATTAATTGGAAGTGGTGGTAAAGTAGTGATGTGGCCACCAGTCTGTCTGCCGTCTTTTTCTGCCCGATGCCTATGGCAGCAGTGTGTGTCATGGTATGGTATGACCGATAAGAACAATGCAGTGATAATAGCAATACTGAATAATAGAAGTAGTGATAAAGTAGTGATGTGACCACCTGTCTGCTCGCCTCCCGTCTTTTTCTTCCTTTTGCCTATGGCAGCAGTGTGTCATGGTATGTTATGATGACCAATAATGATATGAGTGATTAGAAGTAGTGGTTAAGTAGTGATGTTGCCATTTATCTCTTGCCTGTGGAAATGAATCACACTCCTCCCTGTGGAAAGACGTATGTGTGGTGTCTATCTTTTGTACAGTTCCCCCACCTTCTGGAAGTTCTCTAATCTGTCACACTCCTTGACTCTGCCTTTTCCCTTTGCTGCCATCATCTATCTTTCTGCCTTATGGGCCAATTCTGCCTTTTGCCAAAACATCTAAATACTTTTCTCCTTTGAGATCCTCCAAAATCAGAATGTGTCGGCTGTATGCTACGGGGAGAGCAGTAAAAACTGAAAACCGGACACATGTACCTCACCCATTATGGCCATATGGCCTGGGAACACAGAAGAAGAATAACGTACATACACTGCAATCTTTGAGTGATGCTGATCAAGATTATACATAACTATGTATATCTTTTTTTCAGGAAAAGATGAGTGCTACGCCAAAGACCCCCACTTCAATGACTTGGTCCTGTTCTACGAATATTTTGACTCAGAGACAGGACGTGGATGTGGTGCCAGGTAGAGTAACCCCCCTTTTGTAAAAAAAAAAAAGGATAGGCAACTGTGTGTTGACTCGTGCGTGCTAATGTCATGTTTGGACCAGTGTAATGGAAGTTTGAGAGGAAAAAAAAAAAGATTGAAAGGAATAAAAGGGAGACAAAAGACTGATGAATGATCATGGATTGCAAGGAAAATTAATAAGTGCATCGACAAGTAGCATCGATTTTGAAAGAGATGATCAAGTTTTTACATTGTGGCTCACTTTGAATTGTAATTGATGGCAGGTCTTTCTGTTTTAACCCCTTTACTGCCGCCTACAAGGGTTAAACCTGACAATTTTCAAGAAAAGGAAATGGGGTAATGCCCCCCACGAAGCTGAGCACTTTTGATCAATGTTGATGCATAATGGGGCTCTTCAGTCTTATGCAACAGCAATCGGGGTTTCAATGTTGATGCATAATCAGGGCTCTACAGTCTTATGCAACAGCAATCAGGGTTTCAATGTTGATGCATAATCAGGGCTCTTCAGTCTTATGCAACAGCAATCGGGGTTTCAATGTTGATGCATAATCGGGCTCTTCAGTCTTATGCAACAGCAATCAGGGTTTCAATGTTGATGCATAATCAGGGCTCTTCAGTCTTATGCAACAGCAATCGGGGTTTCAATGTTGATGCATAATCAGGGCTCTTCAGTCTTATGCAACAGCAATCAGGGTTTCAATGTTGATGCATAATGGGGCTCTGCAGTCTTATGCAACAGCAATCAGGGTTTCAATGTTGATGCATAATCAGGGCTCTTCAGTCTTATGCAACAGCAATCAGGGTTTCAATGTTGATGCATAATCAGGGCTCTTCAGTCTTATGCAACAGCAATCAGGGTTTCAATGTGGATGCATAATCAGGTCTCTTTAGTCGTATGCAACAGCAATCTGGTGTTCGCTTACAGCAAAGCTGTTTTTCTCTCCAATTTTTATAATTTTGTTGTTGAAAATGTTCAAAAAACGGAATTCCTTCTGTACCGATTTAAAAAAAAAAAGGATTTCCTTCCTAAGGCAGCAGTTTAAGCCATGCACCTATTAGTTTCACATGAGCTGCCGGTTTGCCGCACAATTTTTGAATGCGGCAAAATCTCTACTTAGAGGCGACGTATATATACGTCGGTGACAAGTACTGAAGCGCTATAGAGGACGTATATGTACGTCGGTGGCAAGTACTGAAGCGCTATAGAGGACGTATATGTACGTCGGTGGTAAGTACTGAAGCGCTATAGAGGACGTATATGTACGTCGGTGGCAAGTACTGAAGCGCTATAGAGGACGTATATATACGTTGTTGCCACTGAAGAGGTTAACCTGCTTTTTTACATCTGCATTCATAGCAGATAGTGAAATGTGAAACTTGGCAATCTTCTCTGTGCATGTTTCTAAAAGGTCTAGGACTGAAGTCAGCTAACGGTAAAGCTACCTAGCTCGGTTTGGACAGTTACCAATAACTTTTTTAATGAACGGTAAATAAGCTCTAGATCCGTGCATTTATGAACCTGTATGATTATAAGCTGAATAATCTTAGCTTATAAACCTATATTACTCATAATCTGTATTTGAATGCATAGATCTTTATCATTTTTGTGTGTGTGCACATGTTTGTATGTGTTTTTGTGTATGGAGCGAGTGTGTACATATATCAGGATTCATAGGGGCCTTACCAGTCCTTATAAGTCTTTACCAATTGAAATCTCCAAATAAGGCCTTACAAGTGCTTACATTCACTTCAAGGTCCTTACAAGTCCTGACAGCTGCCAAAAACTGCCCTGAGCAGCAAGACCATACTCAAAATAGATTGCAGAAGCAGCACTTTTACACTTGAGAAACATCGCTCAGCACCTACTTCACCTTACCCCACCTCCCCGTTTCAACTGACCGCTTAGCAGACGAACGATGCACCACGAGTTGTCAAGATAAATTGGACTGAAATCTCGTTCTTTATCATGTTGTCGTTTTGCGAGAAAACGCGTATCTCTGTGTCAGCCATAGTTTTTCTATCTGCTTAGACATTGTTCACAATGCTGGGAAAGTGTTCCTTTCAAGATCGTTGGCTGAAAGATGCAGATTATCCTTAGGCCTACAGGTCCTTACTTGGGGATAGCTGAAAGCTCTGGGAACCCTGAATGGGTGTGCGGGAGTCTGTTTGAGTGAGTGTGCGTGCATGTTTGTTGTGTATAAATTTGTGTTGGTGTGTACATATGTAATCTACCTCCTTGTCTTATTTTCTCTTGAACATTGACTGAGTTATTCTGTACCTTATAAATGTGACGGCAAACAAAGTTTCGTTATTAACTTTTGATTGGGATAATAAAGATTTGATTGATATGTGTGTGTGTGTTGATGCATGCTTGCAGTCACCAGACGGGCTGGACGGCTCTGGTGGTGAACCTGCTGAAGAGCGCTCACCACCGCAAGTCTCTCTGTGGGGACAGCACCAGCTCTCTGTGTGGAGCCCCGGCGGCTTATTGAACCCAGTGATCCTGACGCTTATTGAAAACAACTGTCAGCGGCTTGTTGGAGCCAGTGTTCTGCAGCTTAACTCACTAGGGACGAGCTGAGTTATTTCCCCTTGTTCCGCACTGAGTATTCGATCAGGTTCTTAGTAAAATTCACCCAATTTTTTTTTTTATAGTTAGTGACTGATGTTTTCAGAAAAGATCAGCCACACCAAGCATCAATTGATTGTAGAGTATCAGATTCCGTACCTTGGTCGTGTCTTCTCTGGACGGAAACAGCTTGCACATAGAAAGGAGGGATTCTCAATGACTCCAACTTTGAAGTCACTCCATCCAACAATGCACATGTAAAGTGATTGGTTGCTTTCAAAAGGGGAAAGATATGAAAAAACTAAAATTAGATTGTAAAATCACTCTGGAAAGCTTAAAAATGTCATGGCCCTAATCGGGCTCATTTGTCTTAACGGTTGTGCAGCTCATTCGTCCTGAGTGAGTTAAAGCAGCCATGGAGTGATCATCCAGCAATCTGTCCGGCTCCTTGAAGACAGACTTTCATGACTATCCAACTGTATTGTGATAGGGCACTGCTGTTGTGTTCGTTTGCAGTTAATGACACGTATAATATTGTATACTGATTGAGAATGGTGATGATGCTCAAGAAAAACTAAGTTGAGTAACCGTCGTTGACAGGTATGGATACATTTTTTATTGCAATGCCCCCCAATGGTTATGTTTTTGTCTTTGTTTAATTTTTTTTATATTAGCTTATGAGTATTTTTTTTGTTAGCAATCCCTTAAAGCGCCGTGAAGTGATTGTCTCGTTTGGTAGTAGCTGTACTCTGTAGCTGTACTACAACAGTTATAAACAGATTTTCGTAATTGTTAGATATGGAGGGTTAGCTTGTGAACTAGAGAATGTGTCTAAGTTAAGAGTTATTGGAGATCGTTTAAAAATGCTTGAATCTTTTATTTGTGTTTTTCTCTTTGGCAATCTTTGTTGAAAGCCTAGTTAATGATTTTGAAGAATCTGCGTGAACAGCTAAAATGCTCTGCTAGAAATAAATCATCAGAATTTGGATTCATTCATGCAAGGTTACGATTTATATTTAGGTTTCACACGTACACAAGCCTTACGACTGTGTTCTAGTCTATAACTTTAATTTGACTGCATTAAACCATGGTAACAAATGTGGGAGTTTTGTTCTAATTTGCAACATCCTGGAGTAGGCATCATGTGATTTGCAGGGTTCAAACAAATTCGAATGGAATCTTTTTAGTCCAGAAGGAAACCGTCTCTAAATCGCCCAGAAAACGAGATTTGTCATTTTCTTAATTATTTGAGATGGCTACAAAATTCCAACTGGTATTGATAGTATGATGTGTAAGAAGTATTATGGTAAAACATCGCCACTTATATCCTGATCAATACAAAGATATATCTGTTTAAAGACATAATTTACGTAAAATTATGCTAAATACTAACTGGTATATCTTCATGTTGATCAGGATATAAGTGCCGATGTTTTACCATAATACTTCTTACACATCATACTATCAATACCAGTTAGAATTTTTTTAAGTCATCTCAAATAATTAAGAAAATGAAAACTTGTTTTCTAGGCTGCAGTGTCTGTGCTTTCTAGTATAATATGAAGTCACCGGTTGTGTTCAGTGTACTTTGTCTGCATCAACCTCTCACACAACAATGTTGGAAATATTTGTTTCCACACTATTATTCATAATAGTTTGTACAAGTAAGATGGAAAAGAAAAGTACACATACTTTTGCTGTGCTGTATGCAGTGTAAGCTTTTTAGGGCAAAACCACTTGACACTGACTTCAGCCCCCGTCTTGTAAACAGAAAATGTTCATTGGTTGACTGTTCTTAACTTCAAGGTAAACTTGAAATGTGCTAATGCATAAGACATAGAAGATTTCATTTTGAAAGCTCACATTTTCCCCTTTTTGTTTAATCCCTGCATATTTTCAACAAAATGTTGATAGCATTGAATGTTATTAGAAACAAAACCCAAAAAAAACCCACACAGCATTTTAAGTAAATTGTATCCACCTTTGTTCTCTGTTCTTATTGTTGACCAGAATGTTATAAATATGAGAAATACATTAACTCCTTTGGGAAACTATCTTTATTATTATAAAATGAAAAAGACCCGTTGGACTATGGTCTACAGATACATCTTTCCTGACGTGTCTAAAACAAAATCCATCATATTCATTCCAGGGCTATGACATTAAAAGTAATGACATCAATGACATCACAACATCCGTAGTAGACACATGGCCAGGCAGGGAAAGGGTTAATGTTATTTCCAAAGGCTGCAAATGGAATGCTAGAAAAGAATACTGCTGCTTGAATTGTGCAGTGCTAATTACTTAAAACCCCAATAAGCTTTGTATATAATGTACATCTAACTTATTCAAAGCTGTTTAAAAAAACCAAATGCTACAAGATATTACAAAATTAATTGTTTAAAAAGTTGTTTCATATTTGATTGAATTAATTCTGATAGAAAATTCTGTTGGGCATAATAAAAGTTCACTCTCGTCTTATACTTACTACTTGTGGCGGTGCCATAGCCGATGAGGTTTAACCGAGGCGTGGTCACCGCTACACCTATCTGTATTAGTAAAAATTCGGGACTTTACTGGTTTCGTACTGCCTCCAGTATTGTTCCAACCATATTTGTATTTACAAATGTCCCATATGTGTCTGATTCAGACCAAGAGGACGTAAAAGTAGACTAAAACTCCATTTTCTCCATAATAAAAGTTGTTCAAATGTAACTATCAGAACCTGTTAATATGTGATTATCAAAACCATTACCTGATGCTGTTTTATTGGAAAATTTAATGTGATAAAAAAATATTGAACTGATAGAAGACCTACACTTATCCTCCTAAAGACTTGAAGGACAAACAGCTCTGGCTGTGTGTGTGTATGTTGCTGTGCTAAACAGATGTTAGTGTGTAGATTATGTTAACAGTACTGTACTATAGAGAGCACAGACATGCAGTTGTAAACAGTATCAGACACACTTGGGTTTGATTGCGTTGTTTAGAGGAACATCAATAAACGCCATAAATGCAGTGAAAGGGCGAATTGTCTGGATTTCTATTTTGTTTTTTTAATAAAATGCTCAGAAATTGAAAAAAATTGTCTGCTAAATGAGATTGAACTGAGTCGAACTAGGAAATAATGACAGACCTTGAAGTACAATCGCATGATGCCAATGTCGATGCGCTCATGTCGAGCGCATGAACTGCACACATGTGTCAAACTGTACCTTTCATCGATTTCCTCTGGAAGACTCCGTCTACTTAGAAATGGCTGCAAAAGTGAAAAGACAACTCCAACAATCACAAAAAGTGAGGAACGACAGATGTGCCCCAATCAGTATTCAGACTAGTTCTCGAGTTGACGTCAGTTTTTGTTCTTCTACGTCACAAGTAACAACGTCACAAGTAACAACGTCACAAGTATGAAATGTTCTCTAATACTTTCTGACTTGAACGAGACAACATCAAACCCCGCATTTCAACTAAAAAATTCAATTGTGGCTTCAGGTGACTTGGAAACGAAAAAGATATAGCCCAAAAATGAGGCCGCCTGTCTCCTTTAACACTTTCATAATTTATCGTATAAACTTATTCTACAAAGATAACTGCGTGTGTGTGAAAGAGAGAGAGAGAGAGAGAGAGAGAGAGAGAGAGATTGCATCTATGCTTAACATTTTAAGTGCTTTCTATCGTTTACGTGACTGGTTCTTGACAGAGGTTACAGTGTTGAGGTTGGTGTTTGAAAATATATAGAAGAAAGTTTGCGCCACATTTTCTGTTGAATCTGACCCTTTTGACACCACCAGTGTCTAAATTGTATATAAAGGGAAAAAATTCAAATAGATCACAAGATTGTAATCGTTAATGTTTCCCAAAACGTGAGTCCATGGACATGCTTTTCTCCACATACATCATTCATAATGTGTCTGTAATTTAACCCCTTGACTGCCAAAGAAAATTAAAGAAAAATTAATTGCACAAATCATGCCACGAAAAAGACAACTGATCGAGCCAATCTGGCAAAATGGTCTGGGAATATAACTCTGACTGTTAGAGCAAAAACCGGCATATCAGAGTTATTCCTCTTCATCCGATGAAATCAAGTCAGTACGTGATACGTTATATGGCAGTCAAGGGGTTAAGTATCTTCGTGTTTTGAGTCAGTATTTCATGTCTCAATGTGTGTGTGTGTCCATGTAACCAATTTTAATGTCAGCGTTTTCCTATTAAGTTGTATGTTTTGTCGACCATTTCTATCACTGTTTTTGGTAATTGTCGAAATATGCTGTGATTTATTAACATTCCTTTGTTCTTTATCCCTAGTGATTTTCTGAGTTAAGAGTGCAACCAATGTATCCCAACTGTCAATATGTTGAATATTTGAAGATGTGAATCTCTTGCTGAAATATTTGTTTTAAATTAGCCATGCAGCTGTGAAACATTTACAGGTGCTTCTCATTTATAGTCTTATTTGTACACCTATTTTGTTTTGTTTTGTGCTCTATTTTTTGACTAGTTTACCAAATAAATGTTACAAATCAACTGATTAAATGTAAGCTTACTGAGGTGCTTGAAGCTGGGGTTTGTCATAAAACTGCTGAATATTTTCCATTTGTTTGATTAGACGTAATGGGACTAGTGTAATGCTGTATTTGTGAACTGTCGGAATAGGAAAATCAAGCCCTTCATGTAGAAATCACACACCAAACAAGAAACTGATGGTAAGGCTCACTCTCTTTCTGTTGATGCCCATCTGCCAAACAGAAACTGATGGTAAGGCTCACTCTCTGTTGATGCCCATCTGCCAAACAGAAACTGATGGTAAGGCTCAAACTCTGTTGATGCCCATCTGCCAAACAGAAACTGATGGTAAGGCTCAAACTCTGTTGATGCCCATCTGCCAAACAGAAACTGATGGTAAGGCTCAAACTCTGTTGATGCCCATCTGCCAAACAGAAACTGATGGTAAGGCTCAAACTCTGTTGATGCCCATCTGCCAAACAGAAACTGATGGTAAGGCTCAAACTCTCTTTCTGTTGATGCCCATCTGAAATTATTTTTGAAAGCTCATTTTACCATCATTTTGTGGAAGTTGCTTACATTGATACAATCGATGAATTATAGTGATGTGCTCTCATATAGTTGAACAGGCATCAGAATAGTCGGAAGTCCCATCTGAAGAGCTAAGTGTCAGGTTGTCGAGGGACAACTATGAAATCATAAAGCAGTAAGGAAGCACTTTAACCGCCAGCCATATTTCAGGCAAGAATCCCCATTAAATTTACCTGGGTAGAGAACAAAATCCATCTGTAGCATTGGGGATTCTTCTGTGGCATATGTAAAATAAGGTCTATCCTTACTTCCCAAAACTAAGACAATAGGGTTTTGGGATAATAGACCCCAATTTGATGCCTTTTAGTGACATGGGTGTTAAATCACTGTGGTGCTAAAATGCGACTTTGGCGGTGAAAGGGTTAAATGGTATTTGACAGAAAAGCTTACTCCCTTAAAGGCAGCCGGGGTATAAAAGGAGCGAGTGGAGCCGTGTGGCCTCATTCTGCCTCCTCCCTCGCGTGCCGCAGCTCTTTATCCCTACCTTTTTCTCTGTAGCACCAGGCAGCTAGTGTCGGAGTAGTGTTACTCGGGTACTTTGGCTTTAAAAAGGCAACATCCTGCCAGAAATTCTTAATCATATGGAATTACTAAATTTGCAATCCCTCACAATTGGGATGCCTGGAAGAAATATGTTGCATCGTTTTCCCAGTATAGTAAAGGCTGAGTGGCAACCATGTTCTTTCATAAGGATCATTGTATGATGCCATGGAGTTTTCCTGTGTTAAAATGTATGCTTATTTCTAAAAATGTAATGGTGAAATAAATTAATGTAGAATTTGATTTTCTGTGTTATGACCTGTGTAAAGTTCTGATTAAGTTAAAAAAACTCACGAGAATCATGAGATTTATCAGGCATACAGCTGTGAAATTGTAAGCAGAAAACTATGATCGCAGACCTGTCACTTATATTGATATCATTTATTCTTACTATTGTCATTTGACAATTAACATACAATACTATACACAAAATAAAATACAAAAAAATCTTATCAGGAAAAGCAAGCCTGCATGATTCAGACGGATTCGAAAATTGAAAGTGCAACATTACATAGCAGCAACAAATGTGTGATCATTATCTCGTTTGCTCTCCAAACAACAAAAATTGAGATCCATCTTTTCACCGATTCTTACAAACTTTCCTTTTTTTTTTTAAAAGATTGTGTTATTCAAGATGTTTTGTTCAATACAAGAAACAAGCTTCATCTCACAATGAATTGTTCAATCAATCCAAATCATATCAAACTGAAATACTTACCGTATTTTCCGGGCTATAAGCTGCTACTTTTTTCTTCAACTTTGACCTCCATGGCTAAAACAATGATTGTGGCTAATTTGTGAATATTTCCAAATCCGTATTTTCGGCTGGACGTCAACTCCAGCCTGTTCATGTTGACATCGCCAATCTCGGTAACTGTTCTCGGGCCAATACTGAGGAATTTAATCAGCAATACATGTAACCCGATCTGACCACGAAATGTCACCACTTTTATTAAAGTTTTATGCACATTTTTCTTCACTGAGCAGTTTTCACTGAAACAGTTGCGAACACGTCAATCTTTACGAACTCTGTGCAAACGAAAATGTGAAGTCAACTTCCAAGTTAAAACTAAGTGATCAGTCTCAATTTACCAAAAAAGAAGTTGAGAAGCAGCTCCTTTGCTTTATTCAACAGATAAATTGGCATATGTGCACTGATCACTTGCTAAATGCAAACAACTCACAAAAGCCAATAAATGAAAACAGCAGGCGCATTAGCGCTTGCCATGATTACATATCTGCAGTGTGCTGCGCCATTTTATTAACTGTCGGCCTAGTTGGATGCTAAGTTAAAGTTGTGTGTGTGCAAACTTTGACTGAAAATGAAGTGCCAGTGCGTTACTTTGTCTAGTTTTGTGTCATGCATAATCCAGTATTTAGTGGGTCCGTTATGGCGAAGATTAGGTCAGTTGCGATTAGTGTAGTTTGTGTGCGAGTGCAACACGGATCGTCAAGTCCGACTCAACTAGTTGCCGTGGCTTAAGGATGCTCGTCGGCTCAGGTTCGTTTGTTGTTGTTGTCTCTTGCGGCTTAGACACTGAATGCGGCTTTATCTTTGATTCCCCCCAGAATTTACTAAAATTGGGGGTGTGCAGCTTAGACACTGAATGCGGCTTTATCTTTGTTTTCCCCCCAGAATTTACTAACATTGGGGGTGTGCAGCTTAGACACTGAATGCGGCTTTATCTTTGTTTTCCCCCCAGAATTTACTAACATTGGGGGTGTGCAGCTTAGACACTGAATGCGGCTTTATCTTTGTTTTCCCCCCAGAATTTACTAACATTGGGGGTGTGCAGCTTAGACACTGAATGCGGCTTTATCTTTGTTTTCCCCCCAGAATTTACTAACATTGGGGGTGTGCAGCTTAGACAAGGGTGCGCTTTGTAGACCGGAAAATACAGTAAATTGTTTTTACTTTCTACACATGGATGCAACTGGAGAAAATCCCCAAGCAGGCAAGGCAGGGGTCCAACTAAGGGCCGGCCAGGCCCCTGGCAGGGTACAGAAGCTGAGGAAAAAGCAACATCATACTCAATTTGAAGCTTATTCCAGGCTTGTAAAGTGAGAATTCAACACTTTTTCCCCCTTGAACTTTGAATCAATTTTTGTTGGTGGTCAAAATTTTGAAAAACAGGCGCCGCCTCGTATCGGAGGCAAGGTTACATCCATGTATACATACACAATACAATAATATCTATAGATAAGCATTCCCTGGATAATGAACAGAGATAATGGCCAGTCGACATACACAGCAAATCCCAAGACCAAAATTGTATTATAGATCCTTGCACACAAGGAAAATGCTGTAATCCTCCTCATCACACACTGCAGTAGCAGTCTAAACACACCTCCAAAACAGAACCATAACGCTTGCTCTCTCTCTTTCTCTCACGCACATTCTCAACTGTACAAAATAAGATACAGACAGCTAACATGACCCACTGAAATAGTATGATCATATTGAAGCCAAAGATGTAATAATGGTGTACTACTAGTAGCCTTGTACTTCACTGAGTACACTACAGTATTTTCTACTTTAACCCTTTCACCGCCAGCCATTTTTCAGCAAAAAATTCCATTAAACTTACCTGGGTAGAAAAAAAACCCTGTAATATTGGGGATTCCTCTGTGACATATTTAATGTAAGGTCTATCCTTACCTCCCAAAATTAAGAGAATAGGGTCTTTGAATAACAGACCCTGATTTGATGCCTTTCAGTGACATGGGTGTTAAATCACTGTGGTGCAAAAATGCGACATTGGCGGTGAAAGGGTTAAGACAAGTTCCATGGCTAGAGTAGCCAGAGTAGCCAGAGAAGCATTTGGGAAAAATAGTCTGATTCAGCGGAGCTCTGAAAACAGCAGGTTCCATGTACCTGGATAGGAAAGACTACATTGTATCCCTGCAGGACTGGGAACACTCTAAGCAAAACGGCACGTCTGACGGCGCTACGGCATTGAGAAAGTCCTAGACAAGACTCCCTACATTCCCTCCCTCCCTACTCCTGGCCTTATCCCTCCACAGCTTGTCACTCGATGAAAAAGTACATACGGTCAAAAGCTCCTGGATGTCTTCTCCATCGGGTCAAATCTACCTCTTCATCTGTCCTAGAAAAGAGTTGCATATTGTCCAGAGCTTCAGATTGTCAGCGCGCCCGCGTCACTGACCCATTCTTTCTAATAATGGCGCATGTCAACACCTTGTGATGCGCCCTTAGGGCACATCCCATTCCATGAGAATTCTGTTTCGGCATTTTCTAAAGAAATCTTGCTATCCTCTAGTCATTTTGCTAAATAAACTATTTTCTACACACACACACGTGTGCACCCACAACAATCATTATGCCACATGAGTGGCCCATCATTTTGAAAATTTACCCCTTATTCTGTGCAGCTAGGGGTCATACGACCCATGAAGTCTGAAAACAATCTGAAGCCCTGATTGTCAGAGATGGCTACCCTCATTTTTAATTTTCAAAACAAATACCTTAAACTGCTTTTCAGTTCACTTTTTGTGGCCATCTTTCTAACATCAGGCACTCAAGAAGCTTCATACTAGCTGTTGTCCACAACTCAAGAAGCTTCAAACTAGCTGTTGTCCACAATTTCTGCAGTTTCAAGTTTCACTACTGGGCGATATTCCATCTATCAGAACAGGCAGTGGGAAATAGCATTTTCAGAACGCTGCAAGCCATCTTCTTAGTTTCAGGGCCTCACATGATGGTAAAGATCTCTGAATTATGCAGTTGGTATTTGATGGTGGAGACAGTAGTGTGTTGTCAGTCCCTGCTGCATCGAGTCCTCAGGAAAAGAGGTATAGATTGTACACTGTTGGAGATTGATGGTAAACACATCAGAGTGATATATAGTATACTAGTCCCTGCGCATTGACAGTCCCTGCGCAAAAAGACAGGGGTTAAACTCTGTTGGCTTTTGAGGATAGTGGCAGCGGTGCCTTACAGTCCCTGCACAAAAAGACAGGGGTTAAACTCTGTTGGCTTTTGAGGATAGTGGCAGCGGTGCCTTACAGTCCCTGCTGGACCTTGGCCCGGATCTTGTCTATCCAGCCTTCAAGCTGAGGGTCATTCATCAATTCCTGAACCGCCAGGCACTTCTCCAGGGCTTCTGGGTAACGCTTCTGACGGTACAACTGCCTGGAAAACACACACACACAAAACAGCAACATTTGTAGCACAAGATTTCCCAGCTAAATGATCAAGGAATTGTTTAATATTTGTCTAATCTTATTCCTATTCAGGATTTATAAAAGGCAAAGCCCGGTTGGTTAAACACAATAAAATTTCAAAAGAATCATTTTGACAATCATATATGCTGTTCTTTTTCTCTCCTTTTTGGTCAGTTAAATTTGAGCCTTTTGGATGAGGTCAAACGCAGGAACTGTTCCCAATTCTTGTCAGAAGGCGTAACACCACATCTGGTGTAGTTGATGTGCTACTAAAATTGTGTAATATATGCAGAAGATCAACAAAAGTTCAGAGACTTTTTAGCTTTTTTTTAGACCATTGAAATTGACATCTTCGTTTTCTTTTTTTCCCCAAAAACCTTTACGATCTGAAGAATAGAACACAGGACTTACTTTCCCTCTTGAAGCAACTGCTGTAAACGTTCAGCATCAGCCTCATCCTCCTCCATCTGTTCTTCCTCTTCCTCCTCCTCCTCCTCTCCCATGTCGTCCTCCACTGGAAGACATCACCATCATCATTATTATCACTATCAAAATCATCATCATCGTTATCAATATCATCATTATCATCACCATGATCATAATAGCACTTTCCTTTTGATGGATCTAACTCATGTTCTTGCACTTGTCGCATCATTTTTTTAAAAAAAGTTTTGAAAGCGGAATTTTATGGACTTGAGTGGAAGGGCGGAAGAAATGTAGTCTGAGCGGAAAGGTTGACAGGTCTGCAGACTGAGACAATGAGACATACTAGAACATTCAATAATTCACCAACAATTACCCTATTTATCGGGCCATTAGGCGCTTGTGTGTGTAACTGCAAGGCAAATCCCATGAAGTTTAAGACAAAATCCAAGAAAAAGGCCCCTAAGAACCTAGTTTGAGGAAGTCAAAACTCAACCATTATGGCCGTCATTGCTCTTGGCACTAACAAGAGTAGGCTCCCCTATCAAACAAGCAAAAGTGTTGTTTAACGACTTCCTCTTGTTTCTTGGCACTTTTCGTCACGAAAAACGACGGAATAAAGTATATTTCAAGGTCAAAAACAGAAATATCCAGTATAGACAGTATATCTGATTATAATACGGATTTTAAAGATATTATCCATTTTATTGGTACCTCACTTGATTCCTAGACTAGTATACCACCAATGTACAGTGCTCAGCAATCTTTGCCTTCCCTTTCTCATGTTTGTGTCCACAAACAGATCTAATTGAACCAAAAATATTGCCTTCTAGTCCGAAAAATAAATTATGTAATTCCAATATCCACCCACTTTCACTGTGAGGGTGACGGAATTTAAAACAGAAAACATTACAAAAAAGGTGTTTTCAGCGGTGTCTTTAAACTGAGATGTGTTGGTTGGTGCCGAATATTGAGAGGTAGTGGTTTCCAGACAAAAAAGAGGGCACAAAAACTAAAGCTAAGTTCACCAAAAGACTTTCAATTTGCTTGAGGAACCTTAAAGATGTTTTTACTTGAGGAAACAGGCAGAGTGAACAAGAAGCATTGTATGTTTGCAGAGCAGCAAAACAGTAAGGTGAGAGTGTTGGATTAACCCTTTCGCCGCCAAAGTCGCACAGTGATTCAACACCTATGTCATTAAAAGGCATCAAATTGGGGTGTATTATCCAAAGACCCTATTGTCTTAGTTTTGGGAAGTAAGTAATTTTCGATATGTCACAGAAGAATCCCTAATACTGCAGATGGATTTTTATTAAGGTCTCTACCCAGGTAAACTTAATGGACATTTTTGGCTGAAATATGGCTGGCGGTGAAAGGGTTAAAAACAATGATAGGCAAAAACTTTTAAGGCCGAGTACACACATATGCGGATTCCGCGCGGAAACCCGTGCGCATTCCGCAAATAAGTAAAAGAAAGAAGGGAAAAGATTTGCGCACGTGTCCGAATTTCCCCTATTCCGTAAATTTTTACCCTTCTTTCTTCCATTTATTTACGGATTGCGCATGGGATTTCCGCACGGAATATCCGCATGTGTGTACACGGCCTAATGGATGCAAAGTTGAATGGTTCTGGTAGAATGACCATAAAAGTAGGGTTACATTACAACTATTTACGTTTCTGCAAAAGAAGCAGTGTGCATTGCAGCACTAATAACTAAAATAACAAACATCTTGAGTAAAAACATACATGTGTGTTATACTCAAAAAATAAGTAGCTGCCTTTCACAGCTCACATGCTCAACTCCACCACCCTCCACACAGAAAAAAGGAACATTCATGAACTGTATCTTTCTAAGCTATTGGTATCAAACAAAATGGATATATGTATCAATCAAAGATTTGGTTTGATCTTCAGAAGGCAGCTACAACAAACTGATCATATACACTGATCATGTGGTCCTTAATTTTCAATGTCTATTAAAAAAAAGAAGTAATATCGATTGACTATTTAGCATAAACAAGGTCAGTCAACCCTGAACTCTCCTAAATCAACCTAAAGATCTTTCAACATGATTCATTAATAGACTGTTGTAAAACCCAATCTACCCACCTTCTCTGCCCTCCGTCAAGCTTTCATCGTAGATCTCAACACTTTGTTGGGCCTCGGCATCTGCCTCCTCTTCATCATCATTCTCCTCCTCTTCTTCAACGCTATCCTCTTCATTCCCCTCCTCTTCTTCAGCCTCCTCCTCCTCCTCTTCTTCCTTCTCCTCCTGTTCTTCCTCCTCCTCCTCCTTCTTCGGCCTCCTCCTCCTGTTCACTACAATGGCTGGCGTTGGAGAAGGAAGGATGGAGGTTCTCCTTGTTTTCCAATTCCTCCATCTCGTCCTCGGAGCTTTCAATGACTGCCACACGACGGCACACGCTGCGTCGACGCTTGGTCTTCACCGCCTGCAATGGGGAGTCCTCCGAGGTGCTGCTTTGTTCTGCAACCAAGGCCGGCTCCTTCTCCTCTGAAGCCTGCTCAGATGACGATTCTTCTTCTTCCTGGCCTTCCACAAAACTGTCCTCTACTGCGGTCAAGTCGTCTTCGGCCAGGAAGGAAGCGATTTCATTTACCGACTCATTCTCCGAAAGAGTAGTTTGACGGCCTCTTTCATCGCCTGCAGTTGTAGTAACCTGTGGAGAATCTGCCACCAGAATGTCGGCATTGCACGACTCACTCTCCCCTGAAGGCTCCAACTTTCTGGAGGTGGGCGAGAGGCAAGAACCGTGGCTTGGCCTTTCTTCGTCGTGAGACTGTGCCACCAGGAGGGAGGCGGCGAAAGCCTTGCTCAGCTCCTCATCCTGGTCGTCGTCGATGACTTTGCGACGTTTCTGTCTCGTCGACATGAGTGGGGTGTAGGAGTTTGGGGAGATGATGAGCTCCTCCTCCACCACACGCCGATGGGCTGATGATGTGGGCGTGGTCATCACTGTGGGATGAGGATTCTGCCTGGACGGTTGTGGGGAGGACAGGTCAGGTCTGGTCTGCTTTTCTGCAGAGGGCTGTGCCTTGTCCCCTTTCTGTGTTGATTCCTCCCCTGGTGGGGACTGCGCCTTGCTGCCTTCTGAGGGAACAGGTGCCGCTCTCCGCTGCTCTTTCTTTCTTTTCTCAATCCTTGGCAGGATCTGTAAGAAAGCATAGGGGTGCATCCACATCAGGCGTGTGACTATTAGGCGAGGTAAACAGAACATTCAAGGCCAAGATTCAGAATTAAAGAAATCTACTGAGGATTTATCAACCCCTTTACTGATGGAGAAAAACTAAGAGGTTATCTTTCTTATGTCATAAAAGAAAAAAAAGGACCTGTTAAACTCGATCCAACAAAATGGTCTGGAAATATATTCCTGGGACTGTTCTAAGGCAAAGACCAGCATTCCAGAGTTATGGCATCATCAATGACATCATGTTGCCTGTGGTACACACAGGGCTGGCAGGGAAGGAGCTAATCATAAGAAGAACATCACAATAAATTAAAAAATTCACTCATCCATGCATTACAACAAAAAATAACTAAAAAGCAAACCAATAACCCTGGCAGGCCAAAACAAAAAATCCTGAAATAAAGAAACCAGATTGGGAGTGAATATGCTATTGTTTTGAGTGTTGGTAAGTATTTAGTTAGAATAGATAGTAAGATAAATAAAAATCTACCACTCACTGTAGTAGTCAGTTTTAAAGCTTTTTTCCCTGATGAAAGCTTGAAACCCAGGGTGTTAGTGTTAGTGTGGTCCTTTGAGGTCACTGAAAACTACGACTCACCACAGCATCCTCACTGTCAGACCAATCGTGCTCCTCCGTGGCCCCCCGAACTCCTTCAGACGAGGCCTGCGACTGGTGCGTTGGTGGTGGAGAGGACAGGCTGGACTTGGATGCAGTCCCTTTGCCCCCTGTAATGATAGCAATAAAAATAATCATGATGTGCATTATACAGCGCTCATATTATTATTTACATATCAAAGCATGCTCATTTCTTTCCCTTTTCCTGTCTAAAGCTTTATTGCTCATTGAAGTAAATCACCTGTCTCTACATAATAGTCTTTGTCACTTTCTTTTCTCTCATATTTTACGGATTATTTACATGTGCATGATTTGATTTGAACCTGAACGCTGGAAAAAGGATAATAAAATCCGAAATATTGCAAATAACTTGAAAAGTGTTGTTCTGTTATGCTGATATGATTTGATTTGTGTTCGTTAATATATATCTATGTTTAAAATGAGTATTCATTGCACAATGATACAGGCAGAGGCCTACTCAATAAATTAAAAAATTCAAACTTCAGACACATACATACTTCAGACACATACATATACACACACACTCATCCATGCAGACACAAGCAAATTTATTTATGTAAACTTTGCCTGAATCACTTTTAATGGAAGGACATAAAATCGAAGAACATGCATAAGCACACTGTTACACATGCACTTACACACACAGAGCCATTATACAAGTCCTATAAAGAATGACAAACACAAACTTCTTCCCCCAAAACAGGCCATCTTCTACCTTCTCCAAGCTTTTTGAAGCTTGCAAGTCATAAATACCTAGGGATAAAGCCACTTGGAAAGGACCTCACTCACCCGTGACTAAGACATTAATGTGGTCAGTAGTGGACTTAGTGTGGTGTCCTGCAAATGCCAGCTCAGAACAGGCTCCAACTAACTCCACCAAAGTGCCTCAGCAGCACTGCAATGTCTTCTCTGCCGGTTGCCTTTGAAGAGCTAACATATATTTGCTCTCCGTAGACCGGTGGTTTGGGATTCTGCAACCTGACAAGCCGGGGTATGCTTGAGAGCTTGGGGTTGAGATGAATGGCGTGAGAGCAACGCAACTTTACAGCTCAGGAGATGACAGTTAAAAAGAAAAGTCACCTGGTAGATGGGAGGTAGAGCTGTCCCCCTAACTTTACAGCTCAGAAGATGACAGTTAAAAGAAAAGTCACCTGGTAGATGGGAGGTAGAGCTGTCCCCCTAACTTTACAGCTCAGAAGATGACAGTTAAAAGAAAAGTCACCTGGTAGAAAGGAGGTAGAGCTGTCCCCCTAACTTTACAGCTCAGGAGATGACAGTTAAAAGAAAAGTCACCTGGTAGATGGGAGGCAGAGCTGTCCCCCTAACTTTACAGCTCAGGAGATGACAGTTAAAAGAAAAGTCACCTGGTAGATGGGAGGTAGAGCTGTCCCCCTAACTTTACAGCTCAGAAGATGACAGTTAAAAGAAAAGTCACCTGGTAGAAAGGAGGTAGAGCTGTCCCCCTAACTTTACAGCTCAGGAGATGACAGTTAAAAGAAAAGTCACCTGGTAGATGGGAGGCAGAGCTGTCCCCCTAACTTTACAGCTCAGAAGATGACAGTTAAAAGAAAAGTCACCTGGTAGATGGGAGGCAGAGCTGTGCCCCTCATCCATGGTCAGGTCGATAGGGTCGGACAGGGAAGAGCCACTGGAGGTGTCTTGCGATGCCTGGCGCATCCTTTCCCTCTCTGCCGCCGGGGGCGCCTGGATGGGCTTGGGTGGGTAGACCATGATCATCTGGGGACCTTTGCTGCCTCCTGCCACAAACCAGAGACAAAGTGGCCGTGTAAGTATACTGCTGTTAGCCGCAAAGTTGGCCAACAGAGCGAGCTTTCAACGTTAGCTTCTGTTTTTGCATACAGAAGTCAACTCTTTATTTCTGCAATCTTGTCTGTTAGCTAGTGTATTCATTATAATCTGCTGCACATGCAAAAGAAAAATTTCCATTTTAAACTCTCTTTTTTTAATGGACAATAAAGTTTTGGAATTTAGCCTGTGAAGGATGCCAAAAACAATTTCATTTGTTGTGCTCATTTTCATTTTCAATTAACATGTTCACTAACACTTGGAAGATGTCGTAATTTTTCAATGATAAGCATTTGTTTTTAATGTCAAGCAATGTTAAAATGCCAGAGGTGGATCTCTTCCAATATCAGAGGACTGAAGAAAATCATAATTTTGGCAATCACACAATCACAGTTGATCTTTCCTTACTTCCTTCCTCTAACTGCTCATCCCCACTGTCTTATATTTCAAATTGTATGTAAACACTGTCTTATAGCAACCCATCTGTATAAAAAAATTAAAAAAATTTACCACTCCAACAAATTTTGAAACCCTCTATACGTACAACAGTAATCACAGATAGATACAAACGTTTTCCCAAGATTCGTACGGGTCTGCTATTGGTACAAAACCAAGTATGAACAGAATAAAACAAAGTGAACACAACTGGGACAAGTTGTAGTTTAGACACCTCCCTCATGTCTACGTCTCCCGTTCTCCAAGTCCGGTTCTTTTAGTGTCATGACAATAACCCTTGACCGATCCTAACCTTATCCCTTTCCATGAGAATGGCAGTGTTGCTTCTGGGAGAACACACCATCAAGGCACGGAACAACCTCCCGGAGCAGTCTGTGGAGGCGGGGACCTTGGGCACCTTCGGGTCCTGGGTCTCCAAATCACAATAGCTCACCCCACCCCACCTTTTTTTTTCCCAATGGCGTGGCATCACATTGGGTCCTGATTAGCGGGACCTGGCTGGCTAGGTCATTCTCTCGCTTGGTGCGGCATCACGTTGGGGCCCGATTAACAGAACCTGGCTGGCTGGGCCAGGCTTTCTGTCTTCTTCTTCTACTGTCAACTTTCTTCTTCTCAGTACTAGTAGTGTAGTAGTACCTCAGTGCACATTTCCGTACATCCCCCTAAAGTAACAGCGACAGAACAGTCGAAAGTGACTGTGGTCGCTTTATGGAAAGGAAGGAAAGGAACATACTCCATGCAAAACTTTGATGCGGGTTGTCTGAACTACAACTTGGCCCAAACGTGTGGCACAATTACCAGCTGGCTGACCCCGACCGGCTTCGGCAGGGTTTGGGCGGAAAACGTTGACCCCTCCCCCTGCCCCAGGCCTGTTGAGCGCAAAGCGGGGGTTGTCCCCGGCGGAGGGCTGGAAGACGGGCAAGTCCCCCCTCATCAGGGCCTGGTTCTCCGGCAGGTTGTACACAGACGTGTAGTTGG
Source organism: Phymorhynchus buccinoides (assembly GCA_017654935.2). Lineage (NCBI taxonomy): Eukaryota > Metazoa > Mollusca > Gastropoda > Neogastropoda > Raphitomidae > Phymorhynchus > Phymorhynchus buccinoides. The sequence goes on along the minus strand of CM065700.1, from coordinate 26,083,521 downwards.
GCTGGCTCTTCATGCGCTGCTCCATGGTGCCAGGAACGCTCGACTCGCGCTCAATCAAATCCTTGGCTTTCTGCACCTGAAATGTCATGTGATGGTTAGTATGAGTTGAGAAATTGCATTAACCCTTTCAGTTTCACCGCCAGTCGCATTTTAGCACCACATTGATTTGCACCTATGTCACTAAAAGGCATCAAATTGGGGTCTATTATCCAAAGACCCTGTTGTCTTAGTTTGGGGAAGTAAGGATAGACCTTATTTTATATACGTCACAGAAGAATCCCCAATACTGCGGATGGATTTTGTTCTCTACCCAGGTAAATGTAATGGACATTTATGGCTGAAATAGGCTGGCGGTGAAAGAGTTAAGGTGCTTACAAGAAACTACCATTGAAAACCCCCATAAAAGGCAACAATAAAAACCCAAATCAAAACTAAAAACAGCAATATAGGAATAAAATTCCAAAGCAACATACAAAATGAACACAACATGATCAGACATATTGATTAGTTCTTCTAGCACCATGGGCGAACACACTTCACTCCCACCAAATGCAAAGACATTCACTGCCAAGTGGCCTGATTGAGTCTACTTTCAGAGCTTATACCAGCGTTTTTTTCTATTAAAGCAACGCATGCGCACTCAAAAAAATAGTTACTCCCCTCTTGTCGGTTGAGAAGCAGCGGACAACCAAGGTCAAAAAGTACATGGCATTTGAAGTCAAAACCACTTAACTGCTGTTAACATTCGGTGACTTTCTGAACGTAAAACATCAACGCAACTGCTGGTCAGTTAGTTAGTTAGTCTGTTATAGTCCCGTCAACAGCTATGGTTATCTCAGGACTGTCACCGCATAAAGTTCTACCACGCATAGCAAAACACAAATCCATGAATCTTAACAACGTACAAAACCTGCAAACAAAAAATGTAGTACAATTCATAACATGACACTTCCATCATTATACCCTATATATACACAGTGCTGGAAACGTGGAGCCACGCTACTCTCATTTATCGGATCCAGGTTAAACAAGAGGCAAAGCCTGCAAGGCTCACGTCTGATTTTTATTACTATAGCAGGCATGGGAATTCCCATGACAATTCCCATGCCTGTATAGAGAGAATACTGTTATGTAGACACTTGTGCATCTGAAAACAGAATTAATTTTTATTTTACTGTGTAAATTAAAATTATTTCTATGCACCCCTACCCCTTTCTTTAAAATGTAATTATATGTATGCGCATGTAACATAGTGGAGCCCTATTTTTATTTTTGGCAAACAAGTAAAATTGAAAAGCATATTGACCAAGCTTTCAGAAAAAAACATAGTGACCAATCCCCCCCCCCCCCCCCCCCCCCCGGCGGGGTAAGGGGGGTCTACGGACACCTGTAGTAGGCCTAGTCTTTGCCTGTGGGTCTAAGCCTCTTACTCTTAGAAAATTAATAATTGAAGTTGCGTGATCTGTTACTGTTTTAAACTGATTGTTCATGCGATGAAAACTTGTTCCACATCATCTACGTTTCTGTAAGATATTTTATATTAGTCCTAATATTTTATTTTCGTTTCGTTAATTCCCCCCCCCCCCCTCTGCCACAAAGCAAAGGTCAAGGTCACAGCCAGCAAGCTCATCCATGTTTATCTTCCCCTGTACAGTCTTTGCACATGGTGATCAATCATCTAGGACTAACAAAGGATTCGTACGTCGAAGGCAGTGAAATCGACGAACCCTGGATTTTCCGTATATTTTTTTTCAAGACTGAAATGAATGTGGGCTAAATGTTAAGTATGTCGTCTTGATTATGAGGTAAGGCATGGACTCTAGGCCTAGGCCTTGTTGCCGGAAGTGCAGTAGGCTAAGTTATGCGCAGAGATGATGGGCAAATGAACACGAACAACCGTTACTCAAAGGCGCAAATAAAGCTAAACAACCGGGCCGTCAACGCACACACTCGGTACATCCATTTGTTACAGAAAATATAAGTTGACGACGTTAAAATGTACCTATTTGTACACACCTGAAGTCTTGTGTTTCTTTTTAAAGAGCGTTTTTGTATATCTAATGGAGAGTCTTCTTTCCAGTATGTATCTCCTACTCGGTACAACACAACAGTTACAGTAATCTCTGCAACAAATGATTTTCTTTCTTTTGTTCCTTACCGATGTATCTGACTGCTTTGACCGCCATGACTTGAAGGCTCACGTCAAAATCAAGTATCCTGCTAACTTTAACCCTCTAACATCTTATGTTTTTTTGAGAAAATGACAACGTTAAAGTTTCAGTGGAGAGTGAGAGTCTTCTTTAGTTTGAAGAGTGTGACTGAGTCAAGGTTAAAGGTTGCATAACAGTAATCTCTGCAACAAATGATTATCTTTATTTTGTTCTTTATCAATGTATCTGACTGCTTTGATCGTCGTGACTTGAAGGCTCACGTCAAAATCAAGTATCCTGCTAACTTTAACCCTCTAACGCCTTATATGTTTAGAGAAAATGACAACGTTAAGGTTTGAGTTAAGGTTAAAGGTCGGGGCCACGGACGCAACACACACACATACACACAACCGAACATGTACGATACTATAGACTCACTTTATTTTAAAAAACGACGTGAGCCAAAAACAGTAAAAAAGGATAACAAATACATACTAGTAAGCTAAAATACATAAAAAAGGCTATATAAGCAAATATGCACTGCAGAATGGACAACAGGTGCCCACTCAAGTGCGCAAGTATCACGCGTGGACGCCAGTGTACAATTAAAAAAACCTGGCATGTCATAAATTGTAAAAAGGAAAAACGTGGAAGGGTTTTATAGAAAAAATGCAGGAGAATGGACCAATAAGGCAGAAAGAAGTAGACGCCAGAAAGCAAAAGGAAGAGAAAAGGCAGAGTCAAAGAGAGTGATAGAGTAGGGGAAGTTACTAGCATAGAACTTCCAGAAGAAGGGGGAACTATTTCTGCTGAAAGACCCCCCGGCATCCCCACAGGAGGGCCCTAACCACAGAAGCCAGCCTAAGCCGTTGCCCGCCTCCTACGACGAGGACGTGTGGTTGGACTTTAGGAGGCTGTTGAGCTACTCTCCGTAAGCCCCCCCCCACCATGATAGGTGGAAGCCCGCCGGAGGGAACTGCTGGTTAGTTGACTTTGTGAACCTAAAATAACATGACTAAGATTCAAATAATTTGACTTTCTGAACCTAAAGCACGGATGAGATTCCTACAAAACAAAAAAGGAGGAAAAAAAGAGGCGATGGTCCGGGGGGCGCCGTAGGCCTCCTGTGCGGTCCAGGGATAACCCCCCAGGTGGGGGTTGGAGGGCAAAGCCCCTTGAAGCTGAAGGTTTTCTGCTAACGCTTTCAACCTGTGACAGCAAAGTTATGAAAATCTTAATCTCCTTGATCCTACTGTATTTTTCAGACTATAAGACGCTCATCCTAAGGAATTTTCACAAAAATCCAGATTTTGTTCTATGTTCTTACTATATTACTACTAATCACATTATAAGATGCAGGGGTCTTACTCTGAGAAAAAAAAGTATGGCCCTACAGTCTGCAAAATACGGTAGTTGCTACAAAACCCTTTGATGGAGTTGCATGTTTCCTATTCTGAGTGACAGTGTGTGAGGCGTGGGCTACCCTGTGCTTGATGTAGTCCTGGTGCTGGTCGGGGACGTGGGGCAGGTGCTCACTGGGGGCCGCAGGGTCCTCCTCCGTCTCATGGGCAGGGCTCTCCTGGCTGAACATCAGGTCGTGGTCACTGAGCCCAAAGATGTCTGCACACACATATTCCCCGATGTCACAGGGACCAAAACAAACAATAGACGATGGCATCGTCGCTCTACTCACATGTAAACTTTGTGCGCAATATCAACTTTTGTTTCTGCGTCAGGTTTGTGTGAGAGGGGTTTCTCCCTGTGTGGGGGTATGTATGTGAGTGTGGAATAGTTTTTTTAATTTAATTTTCTTATATCTTTGTAAAGCGCTGTGAGGATGGCATGCCATTGAACAGCGCTATATAACTTATAAGTTTCATTTATTATTATTATTAAATCTGTATCGGCATTTTTGTCAATCTCCACATCTAGTGCGATGTATAATTTTCATGTTAGAAGATGAAACAGTAATTATTGTTCTAGAAAACATGCAAACCTTCTGTGAAATGACACCGAAGAATTAGCCAAGCACATAAAACTGGCGAATTGGCATGAAGAAAGGCAGGTTATTCATAATTTTCTTTAAAACACATGCAATTCAGGCAGAGGCCACATTAAAAAAAAAACAAGGTTGAAGCGCCGCAACAGCTCGCTCAAGTAGAGAGACAGAGAGAGAGACAGATAGAGAGAGGGGGGGGGGGGCAAGGTATACATGCTTTCACTATAAGTAGAGGTTTTAGAACTCGGATTAAAAATGATGTCATTTTTGTGATGCCTTGGGTCTAAAAATTAATGAGTTAAAGATTGGTGATTTTTCCATGACGTAAACTGTTTGGGAGACTGGATCCCTTACAAAGATGCATAAGACGCACGTTCCCATAGCAGTACGCGTCGTCCAAAAAACAGCGATCTTTAACTCACTAATGTCTTCCGCCTTCTGCACTCTAAAAAGTTCACATGTACTCTTTCAACCCTCACTTCAAAAATTAATAACTGATTTACTACCATACCATTCTAGATACTTTTTTAGTTGCAGTCACTGAAAACATAAAGATGGTATTTATGATCGTGCAAAGTTTGGCTGTGCTATTGCTTGTTGTTTCTGAGAAAATTACAAAGTTTTTACCAGGAAGAGTGCATGTGTTGTTAAAGTTTGTTATATGTGTACTGGCAATTGACGACACCCACACCCACCCACCAATCATAATAGAAGCTCAGCTTCGCGAGCTAAAAACTGACTTCAAGTTCACATAACCTGCCCACCAGAGCAGCTACGGTATTGCCGAAACCAAACCACCTCCATGCCTTCTTCACCCTCACCTCATCAGCCTTCATCCCCATCCCAGGTAGACCTCGTCTTGAGCCAACGTGTCCTTAAGAGCTACCCGCTACTTGGACATAAAATGAACCAACCTTCTAACCTAAATAAAAGCACCTATCTATAATTAACATACCATATTTTTTGGATTAGGCCCTGCTGTGTATAAGGCGAATAGGGCAATTTTCAAGAAAAATTAAAGTAAAAGGCGCCCTCGCAAAAGAAGTTTGAAGCCCGTACACTTACCGACCCACATTACTGCTGTCATAAACGAGAGTTAGCTCCCTTCTCAAATAATCGAACTTCCGTTTTTGCGACTTCCAGTTGTGGTATTTGGACTTTTCTTCGCGAAAACTTATAAAATTATGGCATTTAAAGCTCTACAATGATGCTTTATACATCCAATGAAGGGTTATGGCATCTGTTGGACGGCATCTCGGATGATAATAGGGATTTTGAAGCATTTTAACGTGAGTATTCGTCGTATCGGCGACTCGTTACCACTTTCGATGTTGTGACTCACAGTAGACTGTACTGAACACGGCAATCGTTGCCTCTCTTCTCACGATTTTGTTCACTAATAGGGCGCACTCGTTTATTAGGCGCATAGGTCGAAATTGGAGAAAAAAATATCGCCTTATAGTCCGAAAATGCAAACAAAACGAGACAAGAAATGAGTCCCAGTGCACCTAGTGAATGCAGGAAGGCGATGTGCTGGTCCAGCTCGGGGTCTCTGCGGCGGTCCAGGCCGTGCATCTCCTCCAGCTGCTGCTGGGTGTGGGAGCAGTGCGGCTCCTCCAGCTGGAACAGCTCACGCAGCTCCTGCTTGGTGAAGTACCTGCACACACACAGCACTGGTTTCAGCTCCTGCTTGGTGAAGTACCTGCACACACACAGCACTGATTTCAGCTCCTGCTTGGTGAAGTACCTGCACACACACACCACTAATTTCAGCTCCTGCTTAGTCAAGTACCTGCACACATAGAGCACTGATTTCAGCTCCTACTTAGTGAAGTACCTGCACACACACAGCACTAATTTCAGCTCCTGCTTAGTCAAGTACCTGCACACACAGCACTGATTTCAGCTCCTGCTTAGTGAAGTACCTGCACACACACAGCACTAATTTCAGCTCCTGCTTAGTGAAGTACCTGCACACACAGCACTGGCTTCAGCTCCTGCTTAGTGAAGTACCTGCACACACAGCACTGACTTCAGCTCCTGCTTGGTGAAGTACCTGCACACACACAGCACTGGTTTCAGCTCCTGCTTAGAGAAGTACCTGCACACACAGCACTGATTTCAGCTCCTGCTTGGTGAAGTACCTGAAAATGCACACAGCGCACACTTACACTGTGGAGCACCATTGATACCTGTGAAAAGATTATACTGACTTTAAACTGCATGGATGCTTCAACAAAATCCTGGAAAACATGAAAAGCAGGGTTCTAGGTCCCAGGCTAGTACTGGGCAGCATTTTTGTTAGGGGTTGGAGGGGGCAATCCCCCCCCCCCCCCCCAATAAAAAACCTAAATGCTATTTCCTAGGGGCGTGACAGGCTCTCCTGCGGCATGACACAGGCAGTGACAAGTGGTGATAGGGACGAAATATGGGAAGGTGCCAAAGGGAGACTGCTCTTCAAAATGTAAAAAAACCTCAGCTGCAGAGCCTACTGTCAACCCTTTCGCCGCCAATGTTGCATTTATGCACCACAATGGTTTGACACCCATGTCACTAAAAGGCATCAAATCAGGGCCTGTTATTCAAAGACCCTATTTTCTTAATTTTGGGAGGTAAGGATAGGCCTAATGTTATGCATGTCACAGAGGAATTCCCAATACAGCTGACAATTTTTTTCCTCTTCCCAGCTAAGTTTAATGGTATTTTTCGGCTGACAAATGGCTGGCAGCAAAAGGTTTAAAAACTGAATTCAGATGCATAGCTTGAAGAGAAGCATGCATGTAATCTCAGATGCATAGCTTGAAGAGAAGCATGCATGTAATCTACATTTTAGAGCACTTTCACAAAATTGTATTGGCATCAGCAGCGATTTTGGATATATGCATTGTTCCAAGCTTTTGACAATTGATGGAAAAGTCATCCTAGGGTTCTGTTAGGGTTGTGCCGAAGTGTCAGTCAGTCAAGCAGCTAGCCTACAGGCACTATGTTGTAAGCATGATGTTAGAGGGGTGTGACCTGTAGGGATCTTTGGCGTTGCCCATGGTCTGCCTGGTGATGGAGTCCTTGAAGATCTGCCTCCGATAGATCTTCTCCTCCACGGTGCCGCAGGTGATCAGCCGGTAGATGACCACGTTCTTCGTCTGCCCGATGCGGAATGCACGGTCAACCGCTTGGGCATCTGTGGCCGGATTCCAGCTGGGGTCATCTGCACCACAAATAACCGGTATGGGTAAGATTATCGTTTGGAGGGTTAATATGCCAGATAAGCGGTACAGGTAGGATTATCATTGTAAAAAAAACAAAATGAAGAAGAAAAAAACACAAAACATTCCTTTTCTTCTGATTCTAAAGAAACCACAACAAATACAAATGATTACAAAAACCCTTCTCCACAAATGGCAAAGGGCTAATGGTGATTTCAACTGGAAAGAGGCTAAGGTGCACTCACAGATTATGACCCTGTCAGCTGCAGTCAGTGTCAAGCCCACTCCTCCAACCTGCAACATAGACACACATGTATGTATGCCAGTCGTTTTCCACTACATCTGCCAGAGAGCAGGCGGGGGTGAGGGTGTGGGTGGCAGCTGCTATTCCGGCAGGCTGGGATAAAATGTGTTTACAGTGCAGAATGCCTTCAGGGTACATCCCCACTCTCTGGGCCAAAGGGATTTGAGGACAACTGCTATTCCGGCAGGCTGGGATAAAATGTGTTTACAGTTTACTCTCTGGGCCAAAGGGATCTGAGGGCTGACGTTGGGGAAGGTCCCCCCAAAGGTCAGCTAATCCCTTTGGCTGCAGCACTAAGGCCCACTGCAATTAGTTTATGCCGAAGCCAGACTCCACACGTGCTGTCAGGTTTCACCTCAGGCATGCAGTACACATTCTTCAAATGCTATTATTGCTGCAGGTGCAAACTAATCGCCATGTGGGAAATAAACTAAGGTCACTCAAAACTGATAATGGGTCAGTTTTAATATGTAGGGCTTATCAGTTGATCACATTCTAACAAAAATGCAAACGACAATATGCACAGATAACAACACTGACGCTAACGCCATATGAAACAAAAATGATTTAACATTTTCACATGAAATTATCGAAATAATGAGGGGTTTTTTCTTCTCCTATAAAGGGGCGCCTTACAAGATAGGGCCTACGGTTATTTTATTTCTGCATGGGGAAATGACCTTTATAACATTAAAAAGGATGTCATTTTGAAGAAATAAAAAATGAAACAAATGCAAAACACATCATAACATGGAGCATTTCATTGCTGAGTTTAGTAAATACAAAATGGTTAATGCACTTATTCAAATCTTTGAATAAATTAAAAAAAAATAACATGTTTTTTTTTTTTCCTTGGCTTAAGGCTGTGTCTGAGGAATTTCAAACAGGTCCGTCTTCCATGCCAGCTTGAAAGAAAAGTGACCTGGGACGGTATTCATGTCGAGATAGCATGAGACTTAGCATGATGCTAACTTAGAAGCTCTTCCAATGTCCTATAGCATTTAATAGGACTTTTGGAAGAGCTTCTAAGTTAGCATCATGCTAAGTCTCATGCTATCTCGACATGAATACCGTCCCTGTCTGCTTAAGCGGAAGTCAATTGGATTGGGAGTTGTGGTAGTAAGACACTCTTGGTTTATATTCTGTCTTCCAAGCTAATCTTCAACAAATATGCACTTTGTAGTGGAATGGTAAGGATGATAGAATAGATAGATCAATTGACATAGGCTAGAACACTAAGGCTACATCAAAATGTTGTGCTCTGCATAGTTACGCGGGGATTGTCTTTAGCCATGACAAGCTCCTAGCATAACATCATCAGTCTCCAAAATCCTCCGAAGTCAGAGTGTGGCTGCCCACGTGGCGGGGTAATCAAAAACGGTCACACACGTAATATTCTCATCCCTAGCTGGTGCATTTGTACCATAGTGTTCAAGTGCTTCAACTGCTGGGATGATCCCTGGAGTCTTTTAGCCATGGTCAACAACATACATGTTTGGGTGGTTTTTAAAAAATATAACTCAACCAAGAGCCATTCATAGGGAGGAACACTTTTCATTGTTATTGACAAACACTGTGAGTTACCTGGGTGGTGAGGAGGAAGACCGAGTAAGAGGAATTCCGTTGGAATTTCTGCACCAGTTCGTCCCTCTCCGTCAAACTCCTCACGGTGCCATCCAGACGGATGATTTTGTGGCCCTGCACAGCACATCACTGCATTTTGACTTCACGTATGAACCAACAATATATTCTTTATACATGTGTGAACATCCCTACTTGATGCTTACATCTAATTCATTCTTCACCTATGAAGTTTGTACATGTGTGAACATCCCTACTTGCTGCTTACATCTAATTCATTCTTCACCTATGAAGTTTATACATGTGTGAACATCCCTACTTGCTGCTTAATCTAAGAGTTTAGGAACATCCCTACTTGATTTACATCTAATTCATTCTTCACCTATGAAGTTTAGTGTGAACATCTTTGCACATCTCCTTCACCTATGAAGTTTTACATGTGTGAACATCCCTACTTGCTGCTTACATCTAATTCATTCTTCACCTATGAAGTTTATACATGTGTGAACATCCCTACTTGATGCTTACATCTCATTCTTCACCTATGAAGTTTATACATGTGTGAACATCCCTACTTGATGCTTACATCTAATTCATTCTTCACCTATGAAGTTTGTACATGTGTGAACATCCCTACTTGCTGCTTACATCTAATTCATTCTTCACCTATGAAGTTTGTACATGTGTGAACATCCCTACTTGATGCTTACATCTAATTCATTCTTCACCTATGAAGTTTGTACATGTGTGAACATCCCTACTTGATGCTTACATCTAATTCATTCTTCACCTATGAAGTTTGTACATGTGTGAACATCCCTACTTGCTGCTTACATCTAATTCATTCTTCACCTATGAAGTTTACGCCTGATGCTTAGCTCATTATAAAAGAGAGGAACAGTTTAATAGTTTAGCTCTTTCATTCCTGGTTTTACACTAACTGTTACTTCCCCTTATTCCTATGTTTCTATTATCTGTCTATTCCCTTCATTCCTGGATTTATAGAGGGTTAAAAATGTGATAATGGGATACTTATCTTAGAGACTTACGACAGTAACCCACATTACACGAACCTAAGAATGTCATATACCGTTGTGTAGGGATTTGATGTGAGAAGCTGTTTGTGACCATGTTGACACATTATGGTGACATGACAGATGACACACAGGTGTAAAACAGGTAAGCTTACAATGTAACACAAGTGTTTTTCAAGTACATTGTATATTTCATGCACGCACTCACCAAGCGATGCCTCCTGTACATCCCCGTGCATTGTGCTTGTCATTGCTCCACGGATAAGTGTTACCATTGTCACCATAATTGTCCCTAACACATCAACAGTTTATTGTCTGCTTTGACGACTATATGGATACAACACAAACATAATGGAGAACAAGCACCACACTATTTTGTACACTTTTTATATAGATAATATTTACACGTTCCCTATCTACACATGTATGTACCCCTGTCACAGTCATCACATCACATGTCACACATAGGTGACACGTGTGTGATACACCTTGAAGCAGTCACTGTGGCGCTGTTTGCAGCACAGATACACACCACACTTTTCACACATCATTGTAGTTATACACGTTTTTAAGGGGTGTCGGTATAGCTGACACCAGGGTGTGCATGCTTGTACTTGGGGTGTCGTGCCGTGCACAACACACAGGTGTGGTTGTCACCTACACCTTTGTTTTTCTCTGGCTCCTCGGTGCGTTTTTTTAGGTGTTATTGTTGGAATATTCTACCAGAGAACTGAGCACTTCATCAGAATAATATAACTGGAAATAATCTGGCACTTTCATTGATGTGCCTAACACATACACAGGCCCTGATCGACGTTTGAATTCCGTCCTAATTTCGGGTTTTGGTGCGACATAATTCCTCATAATCCACTAAAAACTAGGTCGAGTGTAGAACGAAGGTAAGTTTTGATAATCTAACTCCTCACCACTATCATCATCACAATCTATGTGCGCTTCAATAGCTACCGCTAACTGAGCTCACTCTTCTTCTGTAGCAGATCAAATTCATTATCAGGCAAATTATCGTAACACTCATCATAGGAAAACTGATCAAAGTCAGAATTATTCCCACCTTCCATTTTCACAGCTAAGAAACATGCCACGTTTACACTCACACACTGACACACTCATTCCAAAAGCGACCACTTTCCCACAGGGATGGAGAGAAAAAAACACGGCAGGGCAAAAGGTCGGGGAATCTGGCATCGCATTCCATTCATAAACACAGACCCGTTAGCAGCGAGGTCAAGGATAGATGACATACATTGATGACGCGATTTGCGGGAAGTTCAAAGTGCGCGCTGCCAAGCCCGATTTACCGGGCTCTAGGCTTGAACGGAATTTTTCGTGGAGAACGGTTTTCCTCTCCCCAGGGTTGAAGGGAATAACGCATGTAGAACGGAAAACTGGGCTCTAGGATTGAAAGAGTTAAGGTTCACAAACGGTTTAACCCTTTCACCACCAACGTCGCATTTTTGCACCACAATGATTTAACACCCATGTCACTAAAAGGCATCAAATCAGGGTCTGTTATCCAAAGACCCTGTTCTCTTAATTTGGGGAGGTAAGGATAGGCCTTACTTTAAATATGTCACAGAAGAATCCCCAATATTACAGACATATTTTTTTCTCTACCCAGGTAAGCTTAATGGAAATTTGTTGCTGAAAATGGCTGGCGGTGAAAGGGTTAAGACTAATGGAGTTAATGCTAAGAAAGAGACAGGCACAGTATAATAGCTTACAGGTTCACAAACAATACTTTAGGATTTTTTGTTTGTTTGTTTTCAGATGAGATAAAATAAGACATACCTACAAACGGTTTCGCTCACCTTGTTGACGAGCACTTTCTGGATGATGTCCAGCATTTTGCGTGACTGGGAGAAGACCAGGGCCCTGTGTCCCTCCTGCTGCAGGTGGCCCACCAGGGACAAAAGGACCCCCATCTTGCCCGCCTCCCCCACCAGAACCGAGTCCTGGATGCCGTTGATCTTGGTCACTGCGCTCTCCAGGGAGCTGGCAAGTTCCAGTTCCTCATCAGACATCATCCTGCATAACAAGCGTATGGCTGATTCTACAACATCCTGGATAACCCAAAGGGTACACAGCTACTTCTACAACATCCTGGATAACCCAAAGGGTACACAGCTACTTCTACAACATCCTGGATAACCCAAAAGGTACACAGCTACTTCTACAACATCCTGGATAACCCAAAAGGTACACAGCTACTTCTACAACATCCTGGATAACCCAAAGGGTACACAGCTACTTCTACAACATCCTGGATAACCCAAAGGGTACACAGCTACTTCTACAACATCCTGGATAACCCAAAAGGTACACAGCTACTTCTACAACATCCTGGATAACCCAAAGGGTACACAGCTACTTCTACAACATCCTGGATAACCCAAAGGGTACACAGCTACTTCTACAACATCCTGGATAACCCAAAGGGTACACAGCTACTTCTACAACATCCTGGATAACCCAAAAGGTACACAGCTACTTCTACAACATCCTGGATAACCCAAAGGGTACACAGCTACTTCTACAACATCCTGGATAACCCAAAAGGTACACAGCTACTTCTACAACATCCTGGATAACCCAAAAGGTACACAGCTACTTCTACAACATCCTGGATAACCCAAAGGGTACACAGCTACTTCTACAACATCCTGGATAACCCAAAAGGTACACAGCTACTTCTACAACATCCTGGATAACCCAAAAGGTACACAGCTACTTCTACAACATCCTGGATAACCCAAAGGGTACACAGCTACTTCTACAACATCCTGGATAACCCAAAAGGTACACAGCTACTTCTACAACATCCTGGATAACCCAAAGGGTACACAGCTACTTCTACAACATCCTGGATAACCCAAAGGGTACACAGCTACTTCTACAACATCCTGGATAACCCAAAGGGTACACAGCCAAAAGGTACACAGCTACTTCTACAACATCCTGGATAACCCAAAGGGTACCACAACATCCTGGATAACCCAAAGGTACACAGCTACTTCTACAACATCCTGGATAACCCAAAGGGTACACAGCTACTTCTACAACATCCTGGATAACCCAAAGGGTACACAGCTACTTCTACAACATCCTGGAAAACCCAAAAGGTACGTAGCTGATTTTACAACATCCTAGAAAACCTGAAAGGTGCATGGCTGCTTCTACGACATCCTGGAAAACCCAAATGGTACATAGCTGATTTTACAACATCCTGGAAAACCCAAATGGTACATAGCTGATTTTACAACATCCTGGAAAACTCAAATGGTACATGGCTGCTTCTACAACATCCTGGATAACCCAAATGGTACATAGCTGATTTTACAACATCCTGGAAAACTCAAATGGTACATGGCTGCTTCTACAACATCCTGGATAACCGAAAGGTACATAGGTGCTTCTACAAAATCCTGGAGCAGGAACCCAAAATATACATGGCTGCTTCTACAAAATCCTGGAAAACCGAAAAGGTACCGTATTTTCCGGTCTACAAAGCCTGGAGTAAGTCTGATAGCTGAAGCATGAAGTCTTCGTGTGAAATGCATAGCACCATACATTAAACCAACCATCAAGCACTGTACATTTTGAAGTGTAACAGACGTCTGAACTGCATAGAATCCCACTCAAAATGTGTCCCAAAAAATAATAAAAATGTAAACTTAAATTTTTTTAGTCTTTTTAACAAACCCTTTCGATTGCGCCTTATAATATTACTTATGATTAACACAGAAGCCATTCACTTAAAAAATCAGATTTTTGAAAAAAAATTGAGGGTTATTGCGCCTCATGAGAAGCACCTTATACTAGTTATAGTGCATAAAATATTATACTATTATAGCAGAAAAATGTGGATGCAAAGGGCCGTGGCCCCAACTTACTCCTGGCCGTGTAGGCCCAGCTGGTGGCATGCGCGCAGGGACAGCAGGCGAGGGTGGTCACAGATCTTCTTCAGCACTGTCAGGGCCACCAGAGGGGACTTGCTGGACATCAGCAGCTACAACAATATAAAAACACCCCACAATATATCACAATTCACAGAGGGGACTTGCTGGACATCAGCAGCTACAACAATGTAAAAACACCACACAATATATCACAATCCAGAGGGGACTTGCTGGACATCAGCAGCTACAACAATGTAAAAACACCCCACAATATATCACAATTCACAGAGGGGACTTGCTGGACATCAGCAGCTACAACAATGTAAAAACACCACACAATATATCACAATCCAGAGGGGACTTGCTGGACATCAGCAGCTACAACAATGTAAAAACACCACACAATATATCACAATCCAGAGGGGACTTGCTGGACATCAGCAGCTACAACAATATAAAAACACCCCACAATATATCACAATTCACAGAGAGGACTTGCTGGACATCAGCTACAACAACAATATAAAAACACCCCACAATATATCACAATTCAAAGAGGGGACTTGCTGGACATCAGCAGCTACAACAACAATGTAAAAACACCCCACAATATATCACAATTCACAGAGGGGACTTGCTGGACATCAGCAGCTACAATGTAAAAACACCCCACAATATATCACAATTCACAGAGAGGACTTGCTGGACATCAGCTACAACAACAATATAAAAACACCCCACAATATATCACAATTCACAGAGGGGATTTGCTGGACATCAGCAGCTACAACAACAATATAAAAACACCCCACAATATATCACAATTCACAGAGGGGACTTGCTGGACATTAGCAGCTACAACAACAATATAAAAACACCCCACAATATATCACAATTCACAGAGAGGACTTGCTGGACATCAGCAGCTACAATGTAAAAACACCCCACAATATATCACAATTCACAGAGGGGACTTGCTGGACATCAGCAGCTACAACAACAATGTAAAAACACCCCACAATATATCACAATTCACAGAGGGGACTTGCTGGACATCAGCAGCTACAATGTAAAAACACCCCACACTATATCACAATTCACAGAGAGGACTTGCTGGACATCAGCTACAACAACAATATAAAAACACCCCACAATATATCACAATTCACAGAGGGGATTTGCTGGACATTAGCAGCTACAACAACAATATAAAAACACCCCACAATATATCACAATTCACAGAGGGGACTTGCTGGACATTAGCAGCTACAACAACAATATAAAAACACCCCACAATATATCACAATTCACAGAGAGGACTTGCTGGACATCAGCAGCTACAATGTAAAAACACCCCACAATATATCACAATTCACAAAGGGGACTTGCTGGACATCAGCAGCTACAACAACAATGTAATCGACGAAGAAGAACTAGCTGCACATTAGGACACAAGCTGAAATATACAATGAAATACCTGAACACTATGAAATACACTGTAAAATACAGGCTGAAATGCGCTACGCCTAGTGCTCACCTCCTTGACACTCTGCAGTCCCAAGAAGTCGCGGTAGATGTTGAGCTGCGTGTCGGATAAGAACAGCCACAGGACAAAGTCATTCTTGAACGTCATGGTGGGCATTCTGCACACACATCACGCATGCTCTTTCCACCTGCAGCCATTGATTCCAATTGATTAGCATCAATTTTGAAAACAAAAATCAATTTCTGCTTTACAACATTCATTTTACACAAATAAAGTTTTATCCCTTCTTTTGTGCAGCACTTGTAAGGCCTTTCCTTTCCACAATCAGTGTGAAAAAGAACTTGACTGTGTGGAAAAGAAAACATGGGGCAGGTACTTGGTAACTGATTAGAAGAAACCTAAAATAGTCAGAATGTGGGGAATATGTGTGCAGTGAACAAAAAACAAAAGCCGTGACATTTCTCCAAACTTCCTACCTTTCCAGTGTCAATAAACCAGAGAAAAACAACAACAAAGCTTCACTCACTTGATACTCTTATGCTTGGCCTGGCTGTCACTGTGGCCTTTCTTCTCCTTTTCCTTGACCTCTGCCTTGGTGCGTCGCATGAAGAACGGGTCGATGATGGCCTTCAGACTCTGGGCCATCTCCTGCCCTAGCCGCTTCTCCCCGGCCGTGGAATCACGTTCCCTGGCCTGTGGTTAAAAACACAACACAAAGGGAACTGGTTACTTGGGTGTAACGCTCCTGTGGTTAAAAACACAGCACAAAGGGAACTTTTGTTACTTGGGTGTAACACTCCTGTGGTTAAAAACACAGCACAAAGGGAACTTTGGTTACTTGGGTGTAACGCTCCTGTGGTTAAAAACACAGCACAAAGGAAACTTTGGTTACTTGGGTGTAACACTCCTGTGGTTAAAAACACAGCACAAAGGGAACGTTGGTTACTTGGGTGTAACACTCCTGTGGTTAAAAACACAGCACAAAGGGAACTTTCGTTACTTGGGTGTAACGCTCCTGTGGTTAAAAACACAGCACAAAGGGAACGTTGGTTACTTGGGTGTAACGCTCCTGTGGTTAAAAACACAGCACAAAGGGAACTTTGGTTACTTGGGTGTAACGCTCCTGTGGTTAAAAACACAGCGTACAAAGGGAACTTTGGTTACTTGGGTGTAACACTCCTGTGGTTAAAAACACAGCACAAAGGAAAATTTGGTTACTTGGGTGTAACGCTCCTATTAGTAAAAACACAACAGACATG
The DNA here is from genome assembly GCA_017654935.2 of Phymorhynchus buccinoides. Classification (NCBI taxonomy): domain Eukaryota; kingdom Metazoa; phylum Mollusca; class Gastropoda; order Neogastropoda; family Raphitomidae; genus Phymorhynchus; species Phymorhynchus buccinoides. The sequence continues at coordinate 26,066,588 of CM065700.1, read as the reverse complement.
GAAACCTGTTACTTGGGACTGGGTGTAACAGTCCTATTATTAAAAAAACAGCAGACATGGAAACCTTTGTTACTTGGGACTGGGTGTAACATTCCTATTATTACAAACACAGCAGACATGGAAACCTTTGTTACTTGGGACTGGGTGTAACGTTCCTATTATTATAAACACAGCAGACATGGAAACCTTTGTTACTTGGGACTGGGTGTAATGGTCCTATAATTAAAAACACAGCAGACAGGGACACTTTTATTACTTGGGTGTTTACAACACTTTCATAGATGCAGATTAAAGGTGGGAAATTTGCATAAGTAGCCAACATATAAAACGGCGTACAGATGTTTAACTCCAAGGACTTGGGTTACTTTGCTGCTTCGGGCAAGGTCCCAAAGGGCCAACGAATCCCTGTGGCTGAAGCACTAAGAGCCAATGCAAAATGCCTTCTAATTTGTGAGTCACAATACAGACCTGGTTACCCCTTACACAAGTCTTGAGTAGTCTGGAGAGCTAAAATGAGTAGTTTTGGTGTTAAATGTGTAGGTTTATTCATTAAACCATCAAACACTGTTCACTGAAAATGAGTAGCAATCAAGAATTAAAGAGCAGTATTATCAATTTTGAAGAGTAGTAGAGGTTCAAATTGAGTAGAAAACTACTCGAAAAGAGTAGAGTAAACAGGTCTGACAATATCTTTCACAAGATTGAGCTACGACTAATTTCTATTACTGTAGAAAACCATGTACTGCGTAGCTCTCACTTTATTGTGGGCCCAACTTCAGGCTAACGTCAAGCAGTGACGAAAGCTATTTGAGGAAAGTAGGTAAAAATCATGAACCTTTTCTAGACAGGTTGGCCAGCTGTGGCCAGCAAAGGTTCCTTCCCACCAGACAGGTTGGCCAGCTGTGGCCAGCAAAGGTTCCTTCCCACCAGACGGATTGGTCATGGGCTGCCAACAGGCAGGTCCTTACCTGGAGACGGACCAGGGCTCCCAATCGTCCCGCCCCAAAAAGGGGTCCCAAGGGGTCTTCACTTACAATATAGAGGGTCCTAGAGGCGGGATAGAGGGTCCCAGTGGCATTGCGAATGCTAAAAAGAATGTTTCTAGTGCATCCCTGGGACCCCCTGCACATTATTTTAGAGGGTTCTTTAGAATTTTAGTGCTTCATAGACCCCCAAATGGGGGTCCCTGCCCCTGGGAGCCCTGCGGACTGGCCATAAGTGGCTGTCACAACTTTTAAAAAAATCCCTGTCTTTTCCATGATCGGTCTAGGGGACATTTTCCCAGGCAGCTGGCTGGTAGAGGAATTCCATTCTCAGGAACAGTATAAACAGGATGTGTCCTTCCTTTCACCATAAAGTAAATGAAGTGAATAATAATAATAATAATAATAATAATAGTACATTTATGCTTTACCTCAAATGAGCCCAAAACGCTTTACAATCAGCGAACTACGTGATTCTGTGCTGTAGAGCAGATTATACAGGGGCAGATTATGCTGTACATAAAGGGAGGCTTCCAGCAGATTTCAAAATACTTTAGTTACGAAAATGTCTCATGGATGAACGATATAGTGTGTGTGTGTGAGTGAGAGAGAGAGAGATTTTGTTTTGTTTTTTTTAGACAGCCAAGGGGGGGGGGGGGGGGGGGGGGGGGGGGGTCCTTGCAACCAGGAAACATCCTTAATCCGTCCCTGTTAGATGATGAAGTGAAAAGTGATAAATAAAGATAGAGAAGACTAAAGTAAGAATCAAGAACCAACTTTTTTTTTTTAACCCGTTTTACCTTTTAGTTTGGTTACAAAAATGGAAAAGAGTGTAATTTTTTTATTTTAAACTCTGTTACCCATGTTACTTTCAGAGACAAGTATGACCAAACAGTACCAGCTAATGATTTATCTCTACCATAACCGTTTAGGTCACTGTTTGCTCTTTCTGTTGATACCAACCAAATCTGCCGTCTACACGGAATAGGCGCTAGGTGTGGGTGCACGACGCTCGGGACGTGTAGCTGTGGCAGTGGCACTGCTAACGGCTGGATTGTGTTAATAAACCCTGAATGGCACAGAGCTTTGAACTTTACAACACATCCTGAAAACATTCAAAGGATAGCTTTCACAGCGGGCTGTAAAAAAGGTCATTCTGATAGTGATAGCAAACACAACCAGGACAGTTTCAAAGCGCACAGCCAATACACAGAAATTGATGAAGTACTCACCCTGACGATGGGGTTCTCAAACACAACCAGGACAGTTTCAAAGCGCACAGCCAATACACAGAAATTGACGATGTACTCACCCTGACGATGGGGTTCTCAAACACAACCAGGACAGTTTCAAAGCGCACAGCCAATACACAGAAATTGACGATGTACTCACCCTGACGATGGGGTTCTCAAACACAACCACGAGTTTCAAAGCGCACAACAATACACATAAATTGATGAAGTACTCATCCTGACGATGGGGTTCTCAAACACAACCAGGACAGTTTCAAAGCGCACAGCCAATACACAGAAATTGATGAAGTACTCACCCTGACGATGGGGTTCTCAAACACAACCAGGACAGTTTCAAAGCGCACAGCCAATACACAGAAATTGATGAAGTACTCACCCTGACGATGGGGTTCTCAAACACAACCAGGACAGTTTCAAAGCGCACAGCCAATACACAGAAATTGATGAAGTACTCACCCTGACGATGGGGTTCTCAAACACAACCAGGACAGTTTCAAAGCGCACAGCCAATACACAAAAATTGATGAAGTACTCACCCTGACGATGGGGTTCTCAAACACAACCAGGACAGTTTCAAAGCGCACAGCCAATACACAGAAATTGATGAAGTACTCACCCTGACGATGGGGTTCTCAAACACAACCAGGACAGTTTCAAAGCGCACAGCCAATACACAGAAATTGATGAAGTACTCACCCTGACGATGGGGTTCTCAAACACAACCAGGACAGTTTCAAAGCGCACAGCCAATACACAGAAATTGATGAAGTACTCACCCTGACGATGGGGTTCTCAAACACAACCAGGACAGCTTCAAAGCGCACAGCCAATACACAGAAATTGATGAAGTACTCACCCTGACGATGGGGTTCTCAAACACAACCAGGACAGTTTCAAAGCGCACAGCCAATACACAGAAATTGACGAAGTACTCACCCTGACGATGGGGTTCTCAAACACAACCAGGACAGTTTCAAAGCGCACAGCCAATACACAGAAATTGATGAAGTACTCACCCTGACGATGGGGTTCTCAAACACAACCAGGACAGTTTCAAAGCGCACAGCCAATACACAGAAATTGATGAAGTACTCACCATGACGATGGGGTTCTCAAACACAACCAGGACAGCTTCAAAGCGCACAGCCAATACACAGAAATTGACGAAGTACTCACCCTGACGATGGGGTTCTCAAACACAACCAGGACAGTTTCAAAGCGCACAGCCAATACACAGAAATTGACGAAGTACTCACCCTGACGATGGGGTTCTCAAACACAACCAGGACAGTTTCAAAGCGCACAGCCAATACACACAAATTGACGAAGTACTCACCCTGACGATGGGGTTCTCAAACTCCATCTTGAAAGTTCGGAGCGTGCCCAGCAGAGACCCCTGGTGGACGTAGTCAAACAGGGTCCACAACTCCTGAAAAAGTTCAGCGCCTTTTCTTTTTAATGGAAAGAGTTCTTGACTTTTGTTTAATCAAATATAATATTTTCTCCTCTCCATACCTCACTGCTTAAGCGTTAAGTTAAAAAAAAATGCATTTTAGGGTATACAATATTCGTTCAATAATAAATCTGAATCATGAAACATTTTCTCTTTATGCGTGTTCTTCAATTTAATGTTTATTCACATAAGTGATTTTAGACAAGTGTGTGTGTGTGACTGTGAGCATGCGTGTGTGTGAGTGTTTGCGTGTGTAGTGCGTAAGTGTGTGTGTGTGAGCACGCGTGTGCGTGAGTGTTTGCGTGTGTAGTGCGTGTGTGTGCGTAAGTGTGTGTGTGTGTGCACACGTACATACACACGAGTGCATGTGGGCGTCGATGTGCGTAAATGTGAATGTGCGCGGCGTGGTGAGAACAAACGGTGTATGTATCACTGCATACATACATGTGCATGCTCGCAGGCAGCTTTGAAATACTAAATCGCACAGTGAAGTAGACTATAGCATACAGGGAGGAGGAAGGCTGGGAGTAAAGGGGTGGGAAGAGGGGCCAGTAAATCCACATCCAGCAGCAAACTGGAAATATTGTTGTTGTTTGTTGGTTTTCTTTAATGCTGAACATGTTGATAAGCTAACACTCATCAGGCTTATAAATCTTTGTCCAGTGAGCAAACAACAGATTGTGAGAATTTTAAGCCCAAAAAAAAAAGTATTCTTCTCAGGTGATAGTCAGAAAGCACTATAAGCCTTCTTGATTTCATCTCAGTTCTGATAGGTGGGAGCAGCCCAAATTTCACAGTATACGTGACTAGCAATGTAATGCGATAATTATGTTCTGGCTTTCACTTGAGAAGAATGATATAGTACCCTATGGCACATAACCCTCACATAATTAGTTCCCTCCCTTTATGACAGTAGCCCAGGGTGCACCACCCACCTTGAGGTTGTTCTGGATGGGGGTTCCTGTGAGGATGAGGCGGTGCTTGGCCGGCACGTTGTACACAGCCTTGGTGGTTTTGCTGGGGTTCTTGATCTTGTGCCCCTCGTCCAGGATCACGTAATCCTGAGCAGAAAAAAAGGTCAGGGCAAAGTTGAGTAATCCCGAACAAAGCAAGAATAGGTCATTTGCTGCAAGCGGGTAACCTTGATCTTCACTGAAGGCCTTGAATAAGACGGTCCATCGTAACTATGGGCGAAACATGCAGGCAGTGATGTTCCGTAGTCTAGTCTACAGTATGAACACCCGCGGCAAATGCCCTATTGCTTCGATTTTCAGCAAAACAAAGTAATTTACCGGTAAGGGAAGGAAAACCTGGGCGATTCTCAACAAAATAAAGCAAGACAAAGTTGATTCTGAGCAAAACAAAGTCATTCACTGGTAATATAGGGGGAAAGAACACTTCTCAGCGTAATAAAAGAAGACGAATCACAACCTTTGAATATATTATGCAACAGAGTCATATAATCCTGAACAAAGAAAACAACGAGACTAAGTTATTTGCTAACAGCAAGATCAAAGAAAGCAAATATTTAACCCTTTCACCGCCAATGTCGCATTTTAGCACCACAATGGTTTAACACCCATGTCACTAAAAGGCATCAAATCAGGACCTGTTATCCAAAGACCATATTTTCTTAATTTGGGGAGGTAAGGATAGGCCTAATGTTATATATGTCACAGAGGAATTCGTAATATTGAAGATATTTTATTTTCTCTACCCAGTTAAGTTTAATGGTATTTTTTGGCTGAAAAATGGCTGGCGGCGAAAGGGTTAAAAAGACGCAGAAACTGTAGAAAGAGGGCCCACTTCTCTGAAAAAATAGAATGGACGTGTGCCCAAATGTTTTGGAATAGATAATTGCCTAAAGAACTGCAGAGAGCCACTGACCCAGACAAACTCCCTGGCGTCTTTGCTGGACAGCTGCTCCCAGCTGGTCAGTACCATGCCATAGGTGGTCAGCAACACGCCCCCACGCCGCTGCACTCTGCTCAGGGTGCGCTCCCTCTCACGCTTGCTGCTCCCGTGGAATGCATGCACCGCAATGCCGGGAGCCCTGAAATGTACGCACAACAAACCCTGTGTATAATGTCCATGACACAGTCAAATAATATCATCAACTCCCCACGACACAGTCAAATAATATCAACTCCCCACGACACAGTCAAATAATATCATCAACTCCCCACGACACAGTCAAATAATATCATCAACTCCCCACGACACAGTCAAATAATATCATCAACTCCCCACGACACAGTCAAATAATATCATCAACTCCCCACGACACAGTCACATAATATCAACTCTCAATTTTCATAGCAATAGAAGTGGGTTTTGAGGTTTCCTGTTCATTTAGCGTTTCTGCTTGAATGCGTTACAAATGTGACTGCGCGCTTCAATTTGATTTATATCAAGATTTAGCGCCTACAAAATTCTGTATGAATGTTGTTTTTAAAATAACAAAAGAAATAACAACAAGGTTGCCTGCTGAAACAGTCAAACTGAAAAGATTGAGAATGTACAGTAACAATGAGACTTGGAGTTGGAGAGAGTAACTTCAGTAACATAATGCAATTTATAAACAAAGGTAGAAAAGTCCATTTTAAAGACACTTTCAGGGCCTCCTACTGCACCAGATCGCCAAGCTCTGTGCAGATAAAAGGCACAGAGGAACAAATCCAGAAATCCCCCCCCAAAAGGAAGATGCAGGTTTAGTGCACAAGGCAGAGTTTCCCCAGGCAAACTTCAATTCATTAAGAAATCAATTTAAACTGACATAAGAAGACTTTCATAATCAGCCACAGGCGACAGAAACGAAGCGGTTACCATTTATTGAACTCTTTCTCCCAGTTGATGACGACGCTGACCGGCAGGGTGATCATCACAGAGTGCACCTTGTCCATGTCAAACAGCCCCGACAGAAAGGCGATCACCTGGATTGTCTTCCCCAGACTGCAACACACACAGAAACACACCTGTTATAGGTCATCTGTACATGTGTTCCACAATGCATACACCTTGTCCATGTCAAACAGCCCCGACAGAAAGGTGATCACCTGGATCGTCTTCCCCAGCCTGCAACACACACAGAAACACACCTGTTATAGGTCATCTGTACATGTGTTCCACAATGCATACACCTTGTCCATGTCAAACAGCCCCGACAGAAAGGCGATCACCTGGATCGTCTTCCCCAGACTGCAACACACACAGAAACACACATACCACCTGTCATAGGTCATCTGTACATGCGTTCCACAATACATACATTTTCAGAAGGGTTCATGGATAAGCTATATTTAAGCTATACAACAATTATCTCTCAATAAACTGAGCTTTTTGGGGAGGAAAAAATGTGTTTTGACTTTGAGTCTCACTGATAACCCACCTAACAAAATGTCCAGCAAAAGCATGTCTTCCTCTTGGGGGAAGCAGTAATAGATTTGTATAAATTTGCCACATACTGTGGAAACCATTCTACAAGGCCATCAAAGACCAAGAGGTAGATAAAGGGGCATAAACTGAAAACATAACTCCAAAAGAAGCTGCCTACAATATTTACTTTAGTTTTCAAATTTAACTGAACAACCAAATGATGAAACCTCAGCCCCGCCATTAGGAAAATATCCTCTACCAGCAAAATGTTAATTCTGTGAAGACTACGAAAAGCCTCTGACAATTCTGCTGCATGTACTCACAGATCACTTTTGAAGTTTTCTTCTGGATTATTTCGGTTGATAGTGATACTCAGTGTTCATTCTATCGATCTTAGAAATCAGTGGGTCAGAATCAGTGCATAAAATATGCCTCTAGATTATGAGAGTCAACTGGATATTTTACATGAAATACGCCTCTAGATTTTGAGAGTCAACTGGATATTTTACATGAAATATGCCTCTAGATTTTGAGTCAACTGGATATTTTACATGAAATATGCCTCTAGAATTTGAGTCAATTGGATATTTTACATGAAATATGCCTTAGAATTTGAGAGTCAATTGGATATTTTACATGAAATATGCCTCTAGATTTTGAGTCAACTGGATACTTTACATGAAATATGCCTCTAAGTCAACTGGATATCTAATTATTTACATGAAATATGCCTCTAGATTTTGAGAGTCAACTGGATACTTTACATGAAATATGCCTCTAAGTCAACTGGATATCTAATTATTTACATGAAATATGCCTCTAGATTTTGAGAGTCAACTGGATACTTTACTTTATAGGGAGTCTCTCTTTATAATTTGTAAACCTTTTTTAAACTGTCGCGACTCGGGTGAACATTTGCTACATTTTATGACGCACTAGCCTGAAATCCTATGTCTCAGCTGAGATATGTGAGCGTCACAGACACACATCTGTGCATAAAAATCAGCATTGATACTTATTCCGTATTTTGCTGACTATAAGGCACCCCACAAATTTTACACAAAACTCAGATTTTGTTATATTTTCTTACTATAATATATGTTATTATCAATCATTCATATTATAAGGCGCATGGACTAAATCTTGGGGGAAATGGTATTGCCTTATAGTCCAAAAAATACGGTGTTTACTATATTTTATGGACAATAAGGCTCGCCTTTCGGTAACTAGAGACAGAGTTTCCTAAAACAATTCGGTCGAAGTTTTTAACTACTCACTCTGTGTTTAAAGCCTACGTTTTGCAATACCATGCTTCTGATTGTTTGGATTTCAAAACGAGCACGCGAGCAGAAGCAGGTATAGTATATTCCATAATGCCAAGACCATGGTTTGTTATTTTTGTCCATTTTCATAGTGCATCCCTAGGAACCCCTACACATTGAACATTCTCATAGAGGGTCCTTTTCACTTACAATACTTCATGGGTTAGGCAGAGCCCTGAGGTCACTGGATAACAGATCCTAATTTCATGCTTTTTAGTGGGTGTTCAATAATTGTGGTGCCAAAATGCACCCTTGGCCGTGAAAAGGTTAAAAGTAACGAGCACTGACCCCATGTCGTCGCCAAGGATGCCCCCTTTCTTCTTCTTGTGCAGCCCCCACATCCACAGGACCCCCTCTTTCTGGTGGCTGTACAGCTTGCCGCTCAGGTCTTTGTGCAGGAAGAACCCAGAGTTGGACCCCATCTGAATCATGCCCCCGTCAGTCTCCTCCTCTTCATCTTCCTCTTCATCTTGTCCTCCATAGTTTTTTAGGTATTCCTGAAAATAAACAAACTTGAAACATTCCCAGTCTCATGGGTGCATGCCATGACTCAAACTTTTGCCTGAACCGTAACCCAATGTATAAGACACAGGTGCATGTGAAAACAAACATTTGCCTGAACTTTCAGCTCTAAATGTAGTGTAGCATACTTTCTTGTGAGGGAGGACTTTCTTCAGGCAGTGGTGTATCAAATAACCCGAATTCAGGCTTCAGACATACAAACATGCACCCCTGATCAGAGCATGGTTTCAGATTAACTCTTCTTTCTAGCATCATTGGTGAATGTATTCTCCCAGTACATCACACTTCACTCTCACCACATGCTGCTATTATGGACGGCTGGGATAGAATTTGATTATATTGGAAATGCTTTGCCCTTGGTACATACCCAATCCCTTGTCCAAAAGAATTTAAGACAGCAAGTCAAAATGCCCAGGTACAACAGGGGTATAAAAGACCCAAAGCTATGGATTGTATTTCAGTAGAGAAACGAAGTGAGCCAAGCCCACAAAACATTTCAGAACTCCAGTAAAAGAAATCCTAGAAGAGGCTGAAATGAACGAATCAATAGCCGAAAGCCTCAAGAATCGAACTGGAAAGGAGAAAAAGGAACGAACAAACCCTGAAAAGAGAAAATAAGACAAATTCTCAGAAGGAAGAACCCAAGTCAGATCATGGCGCCCTGGGATATCAGGAATGAGGGGAAGTCACCCCGGACGACTAGGCTACGGTACGCTATCATGGGAACTAACCCACCGCGATAGCCTGCCTAGTAGGCCTGGCTCCGTGGCTGACTTCGTTTATTTTATGTGTTAAGGTTTAACCCAGGTCGATTGGTGCGTATGCTATTGTTTTAGGTGTTGGTAGTGTATGGCTAGAATAGATTATATGAATACGGAGACAGAAAAACAAGCCAGCATCACTCCTGGCTGGACATTTTGGCTTGCGCAGTTTATTTTCAGAAATCATATCCAAGACGTAAAATGTTTCACTCGCAGCCACAAACAGAAACAGTCATTGTTTAGCCTTGCTGGAATTATTTTGTTTTACGTCTTCTCGACCAAAGTCATATGAGACATTACTTTAAATTTAGTTGAGGTAGCCTTGCTCAGTTGCTGCTTGCTTATATAGTGCTGGGCTGGCTTTGACTTTAAGTTTAATATGTACACACATGCACCTGTGCAGCACACCTACTATAAGTATAACCCAGTGTCAGTCTCACCTCCATCTTGGCGATCCTGCGGGCCAGTGTCTCATGGTGGTGGATGGCCAGGGCCTCCCGGTTCAGCTCCAGGGCCTGCTGGACTTTGCCCTCCTGGGCCAGGTGCTTGGCCTTCTTCACCAGCTTGTTGAACTTGGCCTGCACCTCTTTCATGGATTGCGGCGTCTGCTCCTCCGACTGAGAGCTTTTCCACCCTGACTGTCTCCTGGGATTGCCATCATGGCTGGTCTGCTGCGGTGATGCCTTTGGCTTAATCCTGGGGGAGTCTGCTGGTATGCCTGTACATACAAGTCCAACAGGGAACAACATGAGTGCCATCGATAGCTATCATCGATATAGGACCAACAGTTAAGTGAAGCTTTCAGTGAAACTGAGAACTGAATCTCCAAGCTCGGTTACAGGGCTCAATCACAGGATGCAAAAACTGTGCAAGTGTCTTGAAAAACTAATATTGACATGTTCCTAACTCTATCCCTAACCCTATTCCTTACTTTAACGAAACCTTGGTGCGTTAAATATACGGAATAAGAACATGTATTTGTTGACGGAAAAAAAAAATTTGACTTACAAGAGTTACTTTCCGTAGTTTCCCTGAACATGATCGAGTGTTGCTACAACCCTGTAACCTTCCTTCAGTATAGCGACCAGTCACTGCTGACTATTCTGTCGATGTAGAACTTTAGGAGGATCTACGGAAATGCATGAGTTCAGAAATAAAGGAGGAAGCGGACAGAAGAAAAAGAAGACAACAGGAATATGAATACGAATACGAATCTTGGCCTAGCCAGCCAGGTCCTGCTGATTGGTCCCCAACATGATGCCATGCCAAGCATGGGAATGGCCCAGCCAGCCAGGTCCCGCAGCATGATCATGATGCCGCACCATTAGGAAAGAAAAAAAAAGAGAGCAGAGGTTCCGCTAACCTACCAAAAGTTTTGGTGGACTATACCGGCAACAGGAAAATATTCCGGTACTGGCCATCACACAGCCGGTGCAATCAAACTTCACTGTGCAGAAAATATCTGTACATAGATCTATGCGATCGTAATGCGTCATTGTAATTGTATGTTGCCTTTTAAGACCAAGTTACGTCACTTTTGTGATGTTGTCGTCATCATCAGACAAACAGAACGACAGAAAGACGTCAGAGAGGGGTATACAGATAAGAAACCGGAGAGCAGAGAGCGGGAAGCCCACAAGCGGGAACACAACCTTGCTATTTACGTAAGCATGACGCAAAACGCTTATCGCGCATCTGCCTGATGTAGGTGTGTGACGCAGGGTCTTTCCTTACCAGCTCGAAAGAAAGTCTCAGGTACCGGTACGCGATACCGATGACATTAATTTTTATCGGTACTAGACAAAAAAATATCGGTAAAAACCGGCATATGCCAGTCTAACGGAACCTCTGAGAGAGAGAGGTGTAGTTAGTGTGATTTGGAAACCCAGGACACAAAAGTGCCCAAGGTCCCTGCCTCAACAGCCTGTTCAAGAAGATTATTCCATGCTTTGATGGTAGGAAAGGAAACTGGCCTGTCTGTATTGAGTGCAAAAAACTGAAACAGACTGCATCTTTTTGGGTCAGTCTTTCGTTAAATTAGCTACAGTTTCTTTAGGTTTAGTCTTTGTATACAAAATATACATGGTGATCATGGTGAGTCTTGTCACCTGGCGGTGTTGCTGCAAGGAGCTCCAGTCAATAAAAACATTAATATAATGGGGTTTGAAGCAAGGTTGGGGTAGAGTTAGAACAAGAACCAAAAGTTGCTATTAACCTCTGGGATTTACTAACACATAACCTAAAAAGAGCACCAACACTAAACACCTTCAAAAATCTCATTCGTGCGTCCCTTGCTTGAATATGCGTGCGCCATCTGGGATCCGTACACAGAGGAGAGCATTGGCAAGCTGGAACTGAAGCGGTCCAGCGAAGGGCAGCTCGCTTTGTGCTGAATCAGTGTAGGCCGACGTCTAGTGTGAGCAGCATGCTGGGCAAGCTAGGATGGGAAACGCTGGAGCAGATGGCAGATCAGGCTCTCCATGCTGTACAAAATCAGCACCGGCGCTGTTCACTGTCCCGGCCTACATGCAAAGCTGGTACCACTTCCACATCGGCAACGGCGTGGACACCATCTCCAGTTCCAACGCATCCAGTGCCGCACCAAATATCGGTCAAATTCTTTTCTCCCAAGGACCATCAGGGAGTGGAACGACCTGCGGTAGGACACTGTTGACACCTTCACTGCTGATGCCCCCTGTGCATCAGTGGTGCAGGACTAACAATAATCCATCAAGCGCCCCCCCCCCCCTCCTCAGCTTCCCTTCCACCCTCTGTCCTTTCAATATTAGTTAAGCAGGCATGTCCTCAGTAAAGAACAGACTGACCCCCCCCCCCCCCCCCCCCCCCCCCAGTCTTTTTTTTCCCAAAGGAGCCAGAATGGTCAAAATACCTACCGTGGGCCCTGAAGAGAAGAAGAAGAGAAGACAAGGATGAAAAATTTAGCCAACTACTTTTCGAATACGATGATTGAATTACAATCATAATTTTAAAGGCATGCTTTAAGCAAACAAAACAGTGATCAATGAATTGAAGGGACGTTTATAAGCTGCGAGGCTTAGGCTTGAGCCAGTCCCACACTATATTATATGAGTATTACTAAAAAAGCCTAGTTTTCGCAGTTTGTTGTGTGCATTTGCAGTGATTTGGGATGCAGGACATTTGCAGCAGGACATTGATAAGCTTGAGGGGGAAACCGGAATAAGACCTAAAATACATTGCAGCCCAAGACCTAATATGCCATGCAGCCCAAGGTCGAAACATTGTAATACTACAATGCCGCCTAACACCTAAATATACCATGTAGCCTAAGGCCTAATATACGATGCAGCCCAACACCTAATGTACAATGCAGCCTAACATCGAAATGTACAGTGCAGCCTAACACCTAATATACGGTGCAGCCTAAGACCTAATATACAATGCAGCCTAACATCGAAATAACACAATAATACGTGCAGCCTAACACCTAATAAATGTACAGTGCAGCCTAAATCCTAATATACAATGCAGCAAGGTGTGATGACAGCATTTCTTGCAGCCATTAAGCACACTGGGCACATGTTGCCTGCTGTTGGTGGTGCCTGGTTGGCTGGAACTGCTTCGGTTTCTGCCTCCACTGCCGGGGCAACCTCTGGCTCATCTTCTTCAGCCTCGGAATATGAAAGTTCCGTGTCGGATTCGCTGCCGCTGTCAATGGCATCTACATATCGGTGGAAGAGCGAACACGATTTTTTCAAGAACTCTGCTACGGAAATGTCATCATCAGTCAACTGCTGTTCCAGCTCCCTCAGCCTGTCCTCATTTGCAAGCTGTTGCGGGGGTTTCCTTCTTGTCAGCTGTTTGCCGCTGTCCAAGGCTTTCAAATCGGCCAAGCTTGCTCTCAATGATTTTGTTGAAATTGTCTATGAAAACATAAAAATTGGGATGCGCTCTGCCAATTTTGCGTTTCATGGAAGCATGGAAACTCTCAAGTGAGTTGTTTGACCTCCTTTTGAGTCCAAAGCCCGACATTCTTGCTGGGGTGACCCCGTATATTAGGTGTTGGGCTGCACTGTATATTAGGTGTTAGGCTGCACCGTGTATTTAGATGTTAGGCTGCATCGTATATTAGGTGTTAGGCTACATTGTATTTTAGGTGTTAGGCGACACGGTATATTTAGGTGTTAGGCTGCATTGTATATTTGGTCTTAGGCGACATGGCATAATTCTTGTAAACTTTCGACCGTAGGCGGCAATGTTATACACGCCATGTTTTGTCGACCTTAGGCTGCATTGTATTTTAGGTCTTATTCCTGTCACCCGCTTGAGGTGGTACAGCGACGAGCAGCAAGGTTTGTGAAGAGACGATTCAGAAACACATCAAACGTCTCAGCTATGATTGATCAGCTGAAGTGGCCATCCCTTCAACATCACCGAGAAACAGCAAGACTAGCAATGCTGTTCGAAGATTTTGTGTCAATGAAGAGGCTTAAAGAGAAACTCACTCCGGCACCTGAACGCCAGCGTTGCGCCCACACCAAACAGCTGGCCCTCATCTTCTGCAAGACAAAGTACCGGCAGGCCAGCTTCCTACCCCGAACCATCAAAGCATGGAATGACCTCTCCCATCAGGCTGTTGAGGCAGAGACTCTGGACACCTTTATGTCTAGGGCAACTGTTGAGCTCAATAACCATACTACGCTTCGCCCTCCCCCCTTCCCCTTCAGTAGCTTAGGTGGTTCCTGTCCGATTTGGCATCATGTTGGGGTTCCGCTTGTCGCAGTCAAAAGTGTAGCTCGTGCAAATCTGCCGCTTGCTATTATGAGAATGTGTATTAGCGACATTGAGCATGAACCACAAATTTCACTTTTTTGTAGGGTTAGGGATAGGGTTAGGGTTAGGGTTAGGGTTAGGTAAATGGTTCAAGTAAAAAAAGAGTGAAATTTGTGGTTGTCGCAAATACACACTCTCATAGTAGCGAGCGGCAGATTTGCACGAGCTACACTTTTGACTGCAACACCGCTGAACGGTCCCTGACTGGCTGGGTCATGTAGAATAGTGGTGGTGATTATCTTATATCTAATCTGCCCATTCTCACCCCCACCCCACCCCCACTTTCTCTCTCTTCTTCTTACAAGTTACATAGATTAGGGGGAATAGGGCCGAAGTATTCCGCACATATTTTCCGTAGACAGAATAATCATCAAATGATTGTGGTCGCTTGAACAAGTTGAAGGAAAGAAAAGGAAAATGGAAGGAAACCATCGTCTTTCAATGTTCTGGATCTGGATCTATACGTCGCAGACGCCACTTCTGACGATAGACGCGATGGAACTAGGAGAAAAAGAACTAAGAAAAGACAGAAAGGAGAAAGACCTACTGCTTACCCTGGGTTAAGACCATTAAACCCCCCAGTTCACCGGCCCCACTTCCACTAGTTCCAGAAGTTGGCATCAAAGACCAAGACCAGTTACAACTTGACCTCCACCGCCTGGCGGACTGGGAGAAGAGCTGGGACATGGAATTTCATCCTGGAAAGTGCCAAGCGATGCAGGTTACCAGGAGTAGGAGTCCCCTACAGCATTCTTACGTCCTGCACGAGCACACCCTTGAGAACGTAAGGGAAACTAAATATCTCGGCATCACCATCGACAGCGAGATCTCCTGGGACTGCCACATCAACAACATCAGTGCAAAGGCCAACAAAACCCTGGGTTTTCTCAGACAGAACTTAAAGATCAGCAGCATTACCACCAAGGAACGAGCTTACAAAGCCTTCGTGCGTCCCTTGCTTGAGTATGCCTGCTCTGTCTGGGACCCAAACACTGAGGAGAACATTGGCAAGTTGGAGGCGGTCCAGCGTAGAGCAGCACGATTTGTGATGAACCAGTACAGGCCTACATCAAGTGTGAGCACCATGATCCGATCATGATCGAGAACCTGGGCTGGGAATCACTGGAGAGCAGACGGCAGAGGACCAGGCTCTCCATGCTGCACAAAATCAGCAGACGCTGTACACTGCCCAAATCTGCAAGCCAAGCTGGTGCCTCTTCCATCTCGGCAAAGGCGTGGACACCACCTGCAGTTCCAGCGAATCCAGTGCCGCTGTCATAATGAATAAGTAGTCCTATGAAATATTTACCTCAGCGCATGCGCATTAGAACAGTTACTTATCTCCCGTGATTACTACTAACCCTAACCCTATCCCTAACCCTATCCCTAACGAAGTTGAAACAACGGAAAGAACCAAGAAATAGAGCAGGAGAGTGTAAATCTACATATTTGCAGAGAAATCGATGTACAAAGCCATGCACTTAGTTTCGTAATTATTCACAATGGCGGACAAACAAACGATTCTGATTGGCTACGCGGCCAGAGGTAAAAATACACTGCCACACCGCACTAAGTTAAGTACAGGTCAAACTCGTTCCTCCCAAGGAGTCGAAGGACCATCAGGGAGTGGAACGAGCTGCGGCAGGACTCCATCGCAGCCTTCACTGCTGACGTGCGTGACACGTCGGGACTGCAGGCTGACCAGTAGCTCATCAGTCTCGCCCCCCCCCCCCCCCCCTTCCGCCGTCCTTGCTTCTCCCTTACCCACTCCAATCCCTATTTTTTGTTGTCACACCACCACTGCCAACTGAAATTTGAACACCACCGGAACCCCTCTTTTTTTTTCAAAAGGTGCCATAATGGTCAGCTCATTGACCGTGGGCCCTCAAGAGAAGAAGTAGAAGAAGCAAGCAAAAAAATCAAAAAATTCATCGATTCTTCGGGGACAAAAAAAGCTCAGTCAAACTCCCTCTTTGACACCGATTTTCTGCAGAATTGTATACCTCTTAGTGGACTTCTGTCCGCGTCTGGCACTGTGTCGCCATCACACAAACTCAAGTTCGCAAGTTTTTTACTTGCTGCTTCCATTTTCCGTCTCTTGTTGAAGAATCAAAAGAACCGCGCCCGACTCGATGGTCTCTTCCCGTTTTATTTTTGGATCACGCGAGAATCAAGCGGGCCTACTCTTGTTGACTTGCCGACTTCGTTGTGACTGGGGCACCTCCTGACAGTCACAGACAAGTTTTTGAGCAAGGCCTTTAGTTAAAAAGTAATTTCAGCTTCAGCGACAATGACTGAAACAGCAGACGTTGCGATTGCAGTAGGAGGATCCCTGACTGGGATTCTAGCCGCTTTTCTATACTCACTTTACAGAAACAAAAACCGAGCAGCAATCGAACTGAAGGTAGGTAGTACTACTGTAGTAGTGTAGTAGGGTGGTTATAAAATTTTAAAAAAATGTGTACTTTTTGTCAAATCCTAATGAAATTTATGTCATTGGAAAGAGCCCGACAAGACCTTTAAAATGATACCCAAATTATCAAAATCGGTCGAAAATTGAGAAAGTTACGACGTTTTAAAATGTTAGCTTTTTTTACATGAGCTATATAAGAAAAAGTTGATCAAGATTACCGGCCCTTACCGTATCAAGGTTTGGATGAATAAAACAGCCATAACTTTTTCTTTTTTTTACCAATAAACAAAACATTGGTACCAAAATAAAGCTTATTCAAAGGGGAAACATCAACCCCAAATATTAGACAGATTAGGCCTAAGCTTTTTGTGCGACTCACAAGATCGCAACATCAACATGCGCGTGACAGAAAACATGTCCGACAGTCTTCGACGTAACACCTCCCGACTTGTGGAGACCTTGAGCAGCATTGAGATTTATTCTAGATGCACCAAATTTGGTGTACTTGTAGAAAAATAATTAAATGTAACTAAGCATTTGTTTTAAAGAATTATATAATTACCGTTCAGAAATGATAAACGAATGAATTGGACCCAAATATTGGATCGCTTGTCTCTCGCGATCGGCCGTCTTAGCGTAAAAAAAGATCGTTCCCGAATGACAGAGTAGCAAGGCCCAACTGCAAGAGTTATCGAACGTTTTTTTGGCTAGAGTTATCCCCAAATCCGGTTTTGTGAAAACGTGTTCTGATGGGTTATTTCTGGCTCAGATAACAGCTTTTCTATTGGTCAAAGAGCTGAAAACTCAACCAATAAAATTCGAGAAGACATGAAAGCTTCGGTGAATCAACATTAGAGTCTGCTGAGATCGCGGGAAGGAGTTGAAAAGTTGATAAATACACGTCTTTGTATCGCTATTTCCTACTACGGCACGACTCACCCGGTCGTGATAATATATTTCTGGTAGTTTAGACATTGCTTAAGAAAATCCTGTAAAAAAAAGAAGAGAAATGTGAGCAGGGCATGTCTAAAAAACGATTTTGGTGGATTTTGGTAAAGCGGTTTTTGCTGATTTGTGCCTGTGGTGTGGAGCCATTGCCTCGATCAGCAAGTCAGCAGTTTTTGTCTCGATCATTCAGGACATGGACAATGTTTGTTGTTGATATAGTTTGATTTAATCTCTAGCCTTTGTAATAATGTAGCTGGACATAATTATAAGCAGATGATATTTCAGTCATTTTTTATAGCTTTTATTGACAGCTCAGAGTCTGTGAGACTGAGAGCTCTCGTCACGAAGAGGTCACTCGCAGCTGAGCAGTTCCAGAGTTGTTTTTTTTTGTTCCCTTTCTCCTGGAGAGAGACTCTTCTGCTTAAATTAATTTATAATTGCTTGTTGCTGGAAGTGGGGCCTGTTCCTTTCCAGGTGAACTGGGGGTTTAATGGTCTTAAGTTCTTAACCCAGTACAACTAAAAAACTACAAGCATTAAGCCTTTATTTCTTTATGAGTCTATCTGTCCCTCTTCTGTCTAACTCTAAGGCCTAACTTTTCAGTTTCTTCTCACTCTCAGGCTTTGAGCCTTTCTTTCTTTTCCGCAGACTATTATGTCGCTGTATTTGGGAGGATCTACGGGAATGCGTAAGACAACAAACTATCAAGAAGAAGGAAGTGGATAGGAGAAAAAGAAGAAATATAGAAAGTTTGGCCCAGCCAGCCAGGTCCCGCTAATCGGTCCCTAACATGATGCCGCGCCAAGCAGACTGAGCATGCAGGGAGCGTGTTGATCTTGTTGGGTGGTTGGCTGGTGGAGTTGATCACCAACTCGCCACGTGTTTCCTAAATTCCTCCTTGTGTGAACAAACCCCCCAAAACGTTATGTAGCCCCAACATAGGGGAGTCAAAGGAGACGTTTCATTGCCATTGGCCACCCCTGGCCCTGCTCTCCTTGGCACCTACTTTCTGCGGGCTTTTGTTCTTTGTTCTGATGACTGATATGATGACTCACAGTTTCAGTTTTAGCACTCCTGTCTCAGGGCTCCCAGGGACCCCTATTTTGGGGTCTATGATTGTATGAAGCACTAAAATTCTACAGGACCCTCCAAAAGAATGTGCTGGGGGTCCCAGGGATGCACTAGAACAATTATTTTTAGCATTCGTAATGCCACTGGGAGTGGGACCCTCTATCCCGCCTCTTGGACCCTCTATACAGTGTAAGTGAAGGAGTCCCTGGGACCCCTTGTTTTGCGGGATGATTGGGAGCCCTGTGTCTGTCATGACGTGTAGTATTTTACATTTTTTATTTTGTTATTGTTAATGTACTATTGCTACTAAGTCGAACAAGTGGCAAAGTCTCATTTAAAATTACTCTAATCAGGAGAATTTTTATTTATAATCATGACGTAAGCCTTTTAAGGTATAGCACATACGTTGGATCTGGGACAATCAGTCTGAAAATCTTATTCTTGTTACCTTTTACAGACAGTAGGATTTTTTTTTTAAACTGATGACTCAACGTTTATTGTTGGAGAATAAAGCAATCTTTCTTTCATTATTGTTAATGGTTTACACAACCTTAGATAAACCCATTAGTATTTTTCTTTATCATTATTGTCATAGTTATTCAATACAACAGATTCCATTGTTTAATGTACATGCCTTGTTTTTCTTCATACAGGTGCCAGTTCTGTGTTGATGGTTATGTGTAGTTGTCTCCCTTGATCAAGGCTAGATCAGTATTCCACTTCATGTGGAGGTGTTTTTAATATATATGTGAAATATAAATGTTCAGTTTAATATTTCATATACCCCTGATGTCTCTACTGCAGATGCTGACCATCCAGTGGAGCCCCCAAGAAAGAAACGTGTTTATGCTTAATTATAGGTTAAAGTGAGACATTTTAACAATTAAATTGGAGTAAAAAATTAAAAAAAATTTATGGATGGACAGCTTGATCAAACTGAAAGTTGTTGAATGCAAAGAGGACATTAAAGTACACATTGTTCCATAATTATAAATGAATTATTGTCTTTGGTTTTCTCATGCCCACGGAGTGACGCGTTTTCTAAAAATGTTACCCAAAACGTCAGTTTCGTGTTGCTTAACTTGTTTTTTTTATTAATTGATTTCTTGATATTTCATAATAGTTTCAATTGAAATGTTATTTAAACACCTTACAGAAGTATTTTATAAAGATTTTGTTTTGTTTTTTTGTTTGTTTAAATTTTGTTGGTTCTTCCTAGACAGAGTAGGTGTCTGCTTCCCGAAAGAAAGAAACTCGGATGGTCAGCGCCAAGAATAACCACCAATAAAAACAAGCAAAGGAAGTGACCGTTTGGCACATAGCCAAAATCGCGGTTCGGATTTTCAACCAGAAAAATCGCTGCGGCTTGACCTAATTCCGTCGTTCCTACTACTGTAGTACGTGTACTAGCCTACTAGGTAGTGCTTTTGACTTTGGTTTGAGTATGATGCCATGTCATCATTGTCATGATGGTATGGTTAGTTTAGGTTAGGTATTGGGAAAAGGCTTTCATCAGCCTTGGCCTTGTGGCCTCTGAAACGTCCCATCATTGGCATATATAGTATTCATAATGTTTGACTCCATTGCACTGCAGTGATTGCACTACTCTCTCTCTCTCTCTCTCTCTCTCTCTCTCTCTCTCTCTCTCTCTCTCTCTCTCTCTCTCTCTCTCTCACACACACACACACAAAAAGCCTTCCTCCTCTCTAAAATTTAAAACTTTCTTAATCTCGATGCCCGTAACTGGCGTAAGCACTTCTTTTAAAATTAAATCACACATAGATTACGCATAGATTACGCCTCAACACTCTTCGATTTAATTAGTGCCAACACATAAAACTGATTAAACTAAAGCCATTAATTAATGTTCATAAGTGAGCTCGTAAAGCAGTCCTCCTAAAATCGTCTTCTCTAGGAGAACTTTTACAGGACTAAATAATAATGTGTTCATTAATTTATATAAAAGTTTGGTTAGACCACATCTGGAGTATGGGAACCAAATTTGGAATCCATATCTTAAACGACAATCAGTTTCAATTGAGCATGTACAGAGGAGAGCTACTAAATTAATAAAAGTTTTTAAAAATTTTGATTATAGTGAAACTTACTGAAAGGCTACACAAACTTGATTTACCATCATTGAAATACAGAAGACTTCGTCAAGTTTGTGGTGACCTAATCAATGTATATAAAATTTTGAATGGTCCTGACAATGCTAACAAAGTTTGTTCCAGATTTCAAATTTTTCAAAGACTAGAAATCATGAATTAAAAATACTAACTCAGTACAGTAGAACTAATATCAGGAGACACTTTTTCAGTAACAGAGTGACTAACTATTGGAACGCACTTCCTGCTCAGACAAAACTTGCACCTGATACTAACAAATTGAAAAACCTCCTGGACAAAGACCCAAACCTTAGTAAATTAAAATACCAGTATGACTAATAAAAGTAATAGTAATAGTCTACCTAAACCGTCACAGCTGTGCCAACTCCAAAAACCAAAAAAAGACGTTTGAGAGGCCGCGAGGCCTAGTCTTAATCTACCTGACCTGACCTCTAACTTTTCAATATTACATCACAATAATGTTTTTACCTCTTACAGACAAACTTCAATACAACAAAGATGTTTAGAATAATCAATGGTTTTTGACCTCCAACATTAATTAAAAGGTTTCCAATCAACCAATCTAGATACTATTACTAACAATATTGTTATTCCAAAACCCAGAACTCATTTTTCCAAAACAAGTTTAACATACTCAGGTGGTACTGGTACTGTTTGGAATTCCTTAACAACTAATCTTAATCAGAAAAGCAACATTACTTCCTTCAAAACCGCGTATCAAAATATTCTATTTCAGAGACTAAAAGAAAACATGTCAACTGTATCAAGATAATCATAACAACTAATCTTAATCAGAAAAGCAACATTACTTCCTTCAAAACCGCGTATCAAAATATTCTATTTCAGAGACTAAAACACAAAAGAAAACATATCAACTGTATCAAGATAATCATTTTATTATTTTGTATGCACCTTAGTTTAACCTCTAACAATACCCGCATCAGAAGATGTTGATAGATATTAAGTTACCGGTACTTGAAATGAATGATGATATCTATCATTTTTCTATGATTGCCAATTACATGTAATATATACATATAATGGCATTAATGCATATTTATTTGATACTTTTGTATGATATAACTTGATTTGTTTATTACTATCATATTATTAGTATATTACTGATAATAATGCTGAGGAATGTTATCCTTTGCTGATTTTATGATTGCATGATGTGACATTTGTTGTGTTTTTTGCCTGTACTTTAATAGTTTAAATTCCCAAATTTCCTCATCCTTATCCACCTCTATGCCCCTTCCCCCCACCTCCCTCCCTTTTCTTCTCATTTCTGCATATAATATATACTATATATTATTTTGCTTTCTTGTTTGATTTGCTTTATTTTTCCCCAGGACTGGGTGAAAAAAACATGTAACTTGCTTATCTTGTGTTCCCTTGTTAAACATGTTTTTGTTTTCTCTCTCTCTCTCTCTCTCTCTCTCTCTCTCTCTCTCTCTCTCTCTCTCTCTCTCTCTCTCTCTCTCTCTCTCTCTCTCTCTCTCTCTCTCTCTCTCTCTCTCTCTCTCTCTCTCTCTCTCTCTCTCTCTCTCTCTCTTGTGAGAATGTTCTTATAATTATAGAGAAGAAAAGAAAATATGTCTATATTAGTGTTGTTAACATATGTTGGCTTGCCTAACTAGAAATAGTATACGTTTTTTTTTTTTTTTTTTTTTTTTTTTTTTTTTATACGTTTGGTGTTATCATTTTTCGCTCACCAACATGGTTGTATGTCTCCATTTTATAATGATGTTGTTAAATCTCTCTCTCTCTCTCTCTCTCTCTCTCTCTCTCTCTCTCTCTCTCTCTCTCTCTCTCTCTCTCTCTCTCTCTCTCTCTCTCTCTGGTTGTCTTGACTTCTGTTGTTTCCTCAGGAATAAACCAAACATCACATCCCTTGTTATAACAAAAACTGTTTCCATTCCTCCAGAAATCTGAGATGGTGATGATTGGCGCAGAACTGAAGAAGAGACTTGCGGGCATGGACAGGCCGTGTTTGCCTTACGCCACAGTGCAGGGGATAGTCATGGACCAAGGCAGAACCTTCCAGACAGACAACAGTCCCACAAGAGGCGTCATTCTTCACATGTCCGTGGTGGAGCACAATTCCAAAAGAACAAACGGAGTCTGGTATGACTATGAGTGTATATAGGGGGGGAGGGGGGGGGGAGGTCTTTGGTGAAATGAAACTTTGACTGATCAATGACAAAAGTTTATTACCTATATAAAAAAATGAAGAACAAAAAATTATAAGAAGAAAAGATAATAAACAATTTTTTCTATTTTTCTCTTTAAAGCTCCCCCCCCCCTCTCTCTCTCTCTCTCTCTCTCTCTCTCTCTCTCTCTCAGTTTTTGACAGCTTTATTGACTTTGAACCATACGAGGGGCACTCCATATATTTTGCAATGTGGAGAACTGGCAGTGT
>CM065700.1:26015624-26040624 GCA_017654935.2 Phymorhynchus buccinoides | reverse complement strand
CTGCTGCTGCCAAGGTCTGAGCAAAATGGCACCTCTTCGCGGAGCACTGGCTTCAAGGAAAGGAGGTCACAATAACTCTATTTATAGTACCTCGATGATGTCTTCTCATCAGCAACCACCTCCAATACCCGATTAATGACCTCTTGCTTTCCGTTTTGTATGACTATGTCACCAAATCGAACCCATAAAGATAGTGGAAAACAAGAGAAAACGAAGAAAGCCGGTCAGATGTGTCGCTGAACCGTCGCTCAATGAGCACAGTTGTGCAGTTTCCATCATTCTGCATGGCTAGTTATCTCCCCTAGTGAAAAGTAGCTCAATGCACATGCGTGTAGCAGACAGCTTCCTCTCTCACGATCACAATGTCGGGGAAGAAAAGGAAAATTCTTTCAATAAATATTCTTACCTTGAAGAACTAGCAACTTCATTTATTCTTACTGAGATCAACCCTCCCCAAAAAAGCACCCACCATACCCTAGTCCAGTCTGAGGAACAGGTTTGTTGTTTTTGATGCAGAAGTGGTGATTCTAATTCAGTGAATGTTTGCACTTTTCATAATTTTGTTCAGCTAATGATTAGTGTATTAAGTTAATTTCAAAATAAATGATGTTCTTTGGACTTTGCAGTGGTACATGGCTTTTGGCCTCTCAAGAGATCGTGTTTTTTCCCATACAAGGTCTAGTCTAGTATCGGGGGGAAAACATGATCGCTCAAGAGGCCAAAGGCCATGTACCACTGCAAAGTCCAAATAACTAATATTGTCGTTCCACGCAGGTGTGCCGAGGACACGAGAAATCAGAGAAGATGCTGGCAGTTGGGACGACGTTGCTGGGTGTGGGGGAGATCATCCTGGAGGACGGGAAACTGAAGCTGCAAGCCCCGCAGACTGAAGGCTTCCAGTACTACCTCACCACCATGAGCAAGGCCCAGCTCATCAAGTCCTTCCGGTCGCAGGCCACCACGCTCAAAATAGTTTCCATCATTTTCGGGATTGTGGCGTCAACGATGATCGGGTTGGCTGTTTGGAGGATGACCAAGAAATATTTTGAGCATCGCAAGACGCAGAGAGAGATTGAGGAGATTCGTCGGGTGACACTACGCCGCCGAGAGCGTACCGCGCAGGATAGGACTCTTTCAGAGGAGGATCAATTGTGTGTTGTGTGTCTGGACAACCCTCGTGAGGTGGTCATCCTCGATTGTGGACACATCTGTATGTGCACGGACTGCGCCCAGGCGCTGCCTAACTCCTCCTGCCCTGTTTGTCGCGAACATATTGAAAGGTTTTTACCTGTGTATAGGCCATGAAACTACAAAAACAAATGATTATGCCACTAAAAGCAACAGTTGCGATGACAAATGTTCGTTTTTGTATCACAGGTTGCAGTCCGGAGTGGAAGGTCTTTGGTTTGAATCCCCATCAAACGCATAATATTTGAGGATTGTCGTTTTAATTTTTAAGAAGGTGATGAGAGGGGCAGGGAATAAGAATGGACATGGCAAGTTCATGCCCACCATTTCATCACTCAAATAGGGTAAGTGCCTCTTCTTCTTCTTTTTCTTCTCCTTAGGCAGCCAACTTCATGCATGACCATAAAGCAGCACATGTTGCATGTAAAGAAGGACCACAGACCTTTCGCAGTATCTATGCAAGACCAATCCGGCTACCGTAGCGGCCCCCGGGGTCGAACCCCAACCCGCACCGCTCCTGCCCTTCATTTACCACTACTCAGACTTGAACAGTTTTGCAATAACGTATGCAGAAAATCCCAGAATGGGTCTTCGTTTATCGTTTGTGAAAAGTTTGGATACTTACAAAGATTCAAAATCAATGCTGATATGTAGATCTTTTTCTTTTTCAAGTCTTAGTCATAGTGCAAGTCAGGCAATTGTAGTTTTTCTCAGAATTGTAGAAAATGAGAGAGATAGTCGTATCTTATAAAGTGACAATTTGTTGTTGATTGAAAAAGAACATTGGGACAAGGGTCCATTTTGCATTGTGGAGGATATATATCTGCAGGTGTTGTTCAGATTTTTCTTGTCAACATTGCGTTTGTGTGTATTCTTCAAGTCTTTAATCTTGAATGTCTGAATGCTGAAGAATAATAAGAGAGCCTTAAGCCAAATCTTTGTCATGATTAATGCATGAGTGACCTACAACATTACTGGTGGATCCGTTTCTTCATCATCATGAAAAGCCATAATCTGTGATATGCCATTTGTTTTAGATTTAAAGCGTATAGTTGAAAAATGTATTGACTGCCCTTCCCCCCAAATATTGCCCAGTTGTGTCTTACTTATGATAACAATGACATGTTTGCAGTGTTTGGTTTGAATGTTACAGAATTGTTTGAACAGTTGAATAAGACAAATAATGAACATGGGGAAAATGTTCTTCTTATGGCTATCACAGTGGAACAATCCCAAATATTTCACATAATGGATGTGTTACTCAATGCAAAGGTTAATCCGACTTTTCTCGTCCTCTGATAGTTTGCATTTTTTGGAGATCATTGTACGTATATATGTGGTCTGGCCCTTTACTCCAATGGCTTTTATCATTAGTTAACATGTGCCTGGAGTGGGGCCAACAGTACAGTGAAAGCTGTACAATACATTATTTTCTGCAGTTATGAAGAATCATGGTACAGCTTGGTGTTTCATGACAGACTGCTACTATGAGTCTCAGACTTGGAGGCATTTGCACCAACACTTAGTGCTGCAACTAAAGGGACTAGTTGGCCTTTGGGGACCTTCCCCAATGCCAGCCATTCTCAAGTCCTTTCAGCAGCGAGAGTGGTAATGTACCGTGGGTGAGGCATCTCCACTAGATACACATTTTAGCCCAGCCCTCCAAAAGAGCATCTGCCTCCTCTGCCACATGTATCTGGGAGTGGTGATTGGAAAGGACAGACAGGTATGATGCAAAGACATGCATCGTGTATATATATGTGTTGATCTTCATACTCGTAGAAACAAGATTATGGTAGGTAGGTAGTTGAGGGACTGGCTGGATAGCCAATAGGCCTCATGGCCTTTACAACATCCCCCTCAATCAGGGTTCATTGTATTGTATACTAGTTGAGGGACTGGCTGGATAGCCAATAGGCCTCATGGCCTTTACAACATCCCCCTCAATCAGGGTTCATTGTATTGTATAGTAGTTGAGGGACTGGCTGGATAGCCAATAGGCCTCATGGCCTTTACAACATCCCCCTCAATCAGGGTTCATTGTATTGTATAGTAGTTGAGGGACTGGCTGGATAGCCAATAGGCCTCATGGCCTTTACAACGTCCCCCTCAATCAGGGTTCATTGTATTGTATAGTAGTTGAGGGACTGGCTGGATAGCCAATAGGCCTCATGGCCTTTACAACGTCCCCCTCAATCAGGGTTCATTGTATTGTATAGTAGTTGAGGGACTGGCTGGATAGCCAATAGGCCTCATGGCCTTTGCAACGTCCCTGTCAATAAGGGTTTATTGTATAGTAGTTGCGTTTTGCGCTTTCTATTTCTCATAATACTGAGTCTCAATTTAAAAAAATAATTCTTTTTAAAAGTTTGTGACCACTGTCTAGGAGGTTTTTAACAATGTTAGTATTAAGTGCATCCTTATGTTCAATAGGTAAAGCAGTCTATGCTTGTGCGATTCTGTTAGCAAGTGAGTTTTTCTTTAGGTTAGTAATAGTATTGCTATGACCAATAAGAATCTTTTTGTGACGGTTTCTAGTCTTATCACAGGTGGTTAATTGAAAAATGTTATTAATGTTAATATTGTTATTGCCATTAAATATTTTGTAAGTTTCAATCAGATCACCTCTCAAACGCCTGCCTTTCAAAGAGAAAAGATTAAGATTGCAAGAACTTAAACTTAAGATTACCATATTTTTCGGACCATTAGGCGCTTGTGTGTATAAGGCAAATCGGGCAATTTTCAACAAAAATCTGAAAAAAAATAATAACGCGCCTTCGTTTATAAGGCAATGCACACCTCGTAAAAAAAAAAGTAAGTTAAACTTCGAAGCCTGTACGCGTCCGGTAAACATTGCTGTCATAAACGAGAGTTGGCTCCCCTTTTAAATTATCAAACTTATGTTTGTGCTACTTCCTGTTGTTGTGTTTGGAATTTTCTGGGCGAAAACTGATAGGATTCTGCCATTTTACAACTATGTTTTTTACATCCAATGAAGGGTTGTGGCATCTGTTGGATGTTACATGTATCTTGGATGATAATAGGGATTTTGAAGCATTTTAACGTGAGTATTTGTCGTATTGACGACTCGTTACCACTTTCAATGTCTAGACTCACAGTAGACTGTACTGAGCATGGCAATCGTTGCCTCTCTTATGATTTTGTTCACTAATAGGGTGCCCTCGTTTATTTGGCGCATAGGTCGAAATTGGAGAAAAATATATCGCCTTATAACCCGAAAACTACGGTATAATTATTGGATTATAATTGTTTCATTGTTAAATTTTATTGTCATAGAAACAAAACCACTTATAACAAAACCACTTACTTACTCACTCTGGAGGGTCTGTATGCAAGTGTGTTGTGTGGCTGTGTCTGTGTGTTGCATATGATCTTGTAAATAATACCAAAAGTGTGCTTTTCAATATGTTCTTTATTTGCAAGATATTTTTTTATCAAATAGATGTCTTTTTTTAATGAATTTAGAATTTGTGTACACATGCCTCTGTGTGTGTGTGTGTCAAGTCAAGTCAAGTCAAAATCATCTGTATTGAGGGTTAAAGAATAAGCTGACAAAGCTTTGTTTCATCCTGCCCCCTGTGTATGTGTGTGTGTCTGAAAATACTGTAAATATAGTTGGACAGAAACTTTTCCAGTGATAATGTGATTGTTTTACATTGTGCTGCGTTGTACTGTATTTGTTTGAAACACACACACACACACACACACATGCATCCATCTTCTTCTTCTTTTTCGATTGCTCAGACAGTTTCCTTTGGCGGGAGAAAATCTTTGTAAGAGTTTTTGAAAAAAAAATCAAGAGAATGGACCAATAAGGCAGAAATATAGTAGATGACAGGAAGCAAAGAGAGTCACAGAGCGTGACATATAAGAGGAAGTTAAAAACACAGAATTTCCAGAAGGTGGGGGAGGTATTTGTACAAACTATTCCCCAGTATATTATACAGTATGCACATGCATTCGTGTGCACAATAAAACGGCTGTCATTGCCTATCTAATGCACAATATTGAACAGACAAGTGAATTTATAACAAACTGTCTCAGTGTAGTGTTTATTAATACACACACACACGCATGCACCCACACACACACATGCATGCACACACACACACACACATACAAACACACAGCTGTCTAATATCACAATCAGTGGACAGACATTAAATGAATGACACATACATGCACACAGACACACACACACATATATATACACATGGAAAAAAAAAAGCACTGGCATCTTTTGAAAGCTAGCTAACTCTCGATGCCATCCCACCGGAAATACTGTCATGTCCCATCATACCAGAAATACAGTCATTTCCCATCACACTAGACATTGTGACATTTCTGGTCATACTACAATGGCTCTCTCTGCATCATCGCAGTCTGCGGACGAAGGTGGAGTCAACGCGGAAGCAGCCTGGTGCTCCACAGCGTCAGAGTCTTTAGCAGTGCCACAAAGTCTGGATGAGTCTTGCAGGCTGTTCACTTCCTCCATCATCCAGGGCGCCCGCTCCGTGACAAAGGTGAGAAGTCTGTCAACGAACTGAGCATGCTTCTGGCTAGCCCTGGTCAGCTCCCGGAGGACTGCCAATACCTCTTCCTGAAAACACACAGAGCGTTATAATAGCAAGGAAGGTGGCACAGTGACTAAGACCTTAGTCTTCCAGTTGTAAGCTTGACCCAGGTTTGAATCCTGCTGTTTTCCAGTTCGACGGGAAAACGAACTGAACGTCCAGTCTTAGTAGTAGAGTGAAAGGTTAACGTGCTCATGGCGTGTGTCTTTAGAGACAAGTTCTTCTGGTACGGTAATCTTCAATATACTATGGGCTGATCCTGGAGATACTGCAATACCAGGTCAGCCCATGGCAACTCTTCACCATCATTAAAACATCACATTGATAGCGAAGCCTCCCCCCGGAAAGGGGTCGCAAGAAACATCAAGCTAATAACGTCGAGTGCTTTTAGATGGGGACTTAAAACAGGTCCTGTCACTTAGTTATTGTTATGTGAAATGTCCAACCTTCTCATTTCAACACTATTACAAACTCACTCACTCATGCACACTTTCAACCCAAAAGCACAAAGAAACACTGTAGATTGTAAATGGAATTTACTGTTTGACATACATTTTTCTGTTTTACTGATACATTTAGTATGCATGTACAAATGATATTAATTAATATGCTTAATATTGAAAAATGCATGTTGATAGATGGGTGTGGGAGAGAATGAAGGAATTGTGGAGTGGAGGGATGAGAGAGGGAAATAAAATATGTTATAGCAAAAAAGAAGTCTGACCTATTCGCTTTATGCATGTAAAAAACAACATGGCAGTCTAAAGTTAATAAGAGCAGGGAGAAACCTCACTGCCTGGTATCTGTGCTGGTCTGAACCACCTTGATAGCTAGGTTTCCCAAGTCTGCCCCCTCCCCACCCATCCCACCCAAAGGGTGGCGCTGCACTAGCGACGACGCGCTCTCCAAGTGGGAGCAACCCAAATTTCACATAGACGAGTCTCTGTGACTAGAAACTACCAAATACCACTATTGTGAAAAAGCACAGCTATCTTTCACGATTTCAGTTAATATGACATGCATTTCTTTGAAGTAAAAAAAAAAAATGTATGTAGACTTTTGATGAAGAAAACGGAAAAATCTGCTTGAAACAGGAAAATGTGAACATGAGAGAGAGGTGGTGTATTGCTCTGCCCTTGACAAGGAATGTCCATCACCCATTCTGGGGCTGTCAGGCTTTGTGACTGACTGTTTCAGTGGGACTTGCCCAACATTGTCACTTCACCTTTGGTATTGCTCCTGAAGAAAATTACCGGTTCATAACATTGAATCTCTCTTTGCCTGACTTTGTCTCTGTCTGTCTGTCTGTCGCTACTTTTCTTTTTTTGTCTCTTCACTCACTTACTCTCTCTCTCTCTCTCTCTCTCTCTCTCTCTCTCTCTCTCTCTCTCTCTCTCTCTCTCTCACACACAAACACACACACACACTCTCACACAAACACACACACACACACATTCTTACACAACATACTAATATATACACATCACTTAATACCAGTTATTAACATTTTTTTAAATAAGTTAAAAGACGAATACTAGAGGGTAGGAGCTAAAGAAGAAACAGGCAAACCGGTGTAAGGAAAGAAAGAACAAATGACAACAGAGTGAAAATAGTTGAGGAAAAGGGTCAATGGGGTGTTTTGAAGTCTTTAATAGTTATAACAGTGATAACATATAATCAGGCATCAAAATTGTCAGAGGATTAAGAATTTCTGACAGAGGATTGGCTTCTCTTGTCAGAGGTTTTGCCTTTTTATTGAGTGTTATCCTTTGTGTTAAATATTATTTTAAAGTGATTTATCACTATATTAAGCCTTTTTGGTGGTGTTGGGAACTCATTTCAGTGTTATCCCTCTTCAGGCTAGGGCCTTGATGGCCCTTTTACTGCAGTTTTCAGAGGATTAGACTTCAGACAATTCTGATGCCTGATAATAATGAGCAAAGCACTACACACACCTTGGTGGAATCAGAGCCTTCCATGGCGGTTAGGCTGACATCAATGTGATCAAAGAACGCAGCATGAAGATCCTGGCTAGTCCTCACTGAAATGAAAAACAAGTTTAAAATTAAGAAGAACAAACACGTAGGAAATGAGACAAGGTGTTAGTGAAAGAGAACAAAAAAATGACCACCACCACCCTCCCCACACACACACGAACATTCAGACAAATGCATGCACACACGCTCGCATACATGCACGCCCACTGTCTGACACATGCATAGGGGAAGACGGGGTAAAAAGCGCATGGGCGGGTAAGAAGCCCACCCCAATTATCTCATGAAATGAAGCAAATTTCAGTCTCATTTTGCCCATGAGACGAGTGTTAATGTCTAGCATTCGTCTCATGGGCAAATTTGACTGAAATTTTCTTTATTTCATTAGATAATTGGGGTGGGCTTCTTACCCGCCCATGCGCTTTTTACCCCGTCTTCCCCTACACGTGCATCCGTGCGCACAGACATACACACGCATACAGAGGAACGCGCATGCTCAAAAAGAAAGAAAAATATATGATAGGCCTATACAAACCGATTGTAGTCCATTTCTGAATGTTATCGTCACCATCCTCTTGATCATCATCAGCACGATCCTCCTTCTCAACATGGTCATGGTCATGTCCATTACCATCATGGTGGTGACGGTGACTACTGTGAGCCGATGAGGGATGTGGTGAGGTGAAGCTGACCAGGTGTCGCCGCAGTGTGTCCACTGCACAGTCCCTTGCCTGCTGTGTCTGTAACACTTCCTGTTCCTGTCAAACATTGTTGACAATATGTGATAACGATATACAGTAAAAATCGCTTCTGTCAAAATTGAAGGGATTGACATTTCATTTTGAGTTAAAAAGACTTTACCAAAGACTTCAACATAGAGATTATTGTACTGGGACCCAAACATTATTGTGAGTTATCCAGTGTTTTTGAGTTATCCATTTTCGAGTTATCAGTTCTCTCTCTCTGTTTATATGTGTGAGAGAGAGAGAGAGAGGCGGAGGGGATAGACATACAGAAGAAAGGACGGCTAATGTATACTGAGAGGCATTAATTCTGCAAATAGTAAATTGTGGATTTTTTCAGTAAAACTTACAAAACAGTGAAATTTTGTTAACTACTTTTGCTCCCTAGGGTCAAAGCTATTTTTGGAGCCACTCACCATGCATCAAGCCATTTTGGTGATTGAGCGACAGCTCACTTGGTCCGAAACACAAAAAGCTAAAAATAGCATTCAAAATGAATCTACACGTGAAACACTGGCAGGTTGGCCATACAAAGTGCAGTAGACAGCTTGTTTCCATCACTCACCACCAAAGATTTACGGCCTGACAAAGATGATCGACAAACAGATTCTGGGGCTCTGAGATCTGGCTGAAGCATAAAGCAAGTAGCCAGAGCCATAGATGGAAATTTGCAGCAGTATACCAACTGGGGGAATATTGGACACTCACAAGGAGTATTTCTGAGAAACTTTGAGCTGCTCTAAGCGTGATCACGCCCAAGACATGTCAGGGTCATCCACCGAAGACGTCTCCAAGATCGGTGCTAGAGCACCGCAATAGCTGCCAGGACACCTCAAGGACAACATGGAAGACTGATCAGTAGGTCCACAATCTGAAAATGTCTGACAGAAACTGGCTTCATGTGCTGTAAGCCGTGTATCAGAGCTGTATCAAAGTCAGTCAAAATACGTTCTCATACTGTCCAATTTAGTCGCAAAAACAGGTCGCGGATTTCACTCAAATGATTTTTGTACTGAATGTTTATCAGTTAAGCAGTTCACTTTAGTAAGACTCTACTTTAGCAACAATCTGTTTAATTTGATTAAATTAGACAGTATGAGAGAACCTTCAAGAAACTGACAAAGCAGACAAGACAGATCTGCGCAGATAACCGTACTTTGCTACTGAAGGAGACATGTCATCTTTTTTCAACTTAATCTCTCTTCACATAAGCCACATTCTCGGCAGAATCCAAATGTACAGAACAATAGAAAACAAGAGCCTGAACATTTCCACAATTCAACCAAATTACAGACAAAAGCCATTAGTCATGGTTTGGACAGCAATCAACACCCATTTCCAATTACCTCTTTTTCAAATGGCACAGGGTCACACTAATGTTGTTCCTAATCGTTTTGTGTCTTTATTTAGTAAAGACGACTAATCTAATTAGTGCTATTACACGTAAAAATGAATAAAATAACATATTAAAAATTCACAAAGATTGTTGAAAAGATTGATTTGTAATTAACTTTTAAAGACGCGTTTGCATAATTTATGCCTCTCAGTATATAATCGCCCAAACTCTGCGAAAAATGCTGAAAGAGAAAAGATTATGTCCCAAAGGCTGAGGCAAACGATGCCTTCTAGGCGAATGATCTGTTAGTTGGTATCTATGAAAGTGAAGTTAGCTGATATTTGTAATGCACACTCAGATAACCACCTCACGTTCAGTTATTTGTAGACCTACTTAATCACCTGACATGTTATTACAAGACCAGTGACATCAGTTCAGTGACATTTAGTTATTCACGAATTATCTGTTCGCAAATATTAATTCAGATAACAAGTCTACTAATAAAATATCTGTTCATATAACTGTATACTAATGAAATGTCTGTTCAGGTAACTGTCTACTAATGAAATAAAGAAATATCTATTCAGATAACTGTTAATGGGTGGCATGTCTGTTCAGATAACTGTCTACTAAAGGAAAATATCAATTCAGATAACTATCTATTAATGAAATGTCTGTTCAAATAACTGTCTACTAATGAAATATCTGTTCAGATAACTGTCTACTGATGAAATATCTGTTCAGAGAACTGTCATCTAAAAAAAAAAAATCAGTTCAGATAACTGTCTACTAATGGAATATCTGTTCAGATAACTGTCTTCTAATAAAATATCAGTTCAGATAACTGTCTACTAAAGGAATATCTGTTCAGATAACTGTCTTTTAAGGAACATATCTGTTCAGATAACTGTCTTCTAAAGAAAATATATGTTTAGATAACAGTCTACTAATGGAATATCTGTTCAGATAACTGTCTACTAATGGAATATCTGTTCAGATAACTGTCTACTAATGGAATATCTGTTCAGATAACTGTCTACTAAAGGAATATATGTTCAGAGAACTGTCTACTAATGGCATGTCTGTTCAGAGAACTGTCTACAGATGGCATGTCAATGAACCTACTCCTCAGTGCTGACCTTGGCCTTTAAGCTGGTCTGTAGACAGCTGATCTGGTCAGACAAGTCAGAACACGCCTGTTGAAGCCTCTGCACTTCCATCTGCAATGACAGCATAATGAGTAATGTTCTTTCATCTTACGTGGGACAAAACTACAACTGACAAAGAAACATACCCATTTACTTTTTAGAGAGTAAAACGTCACACCAGTTGCATCAAAATTTGATTGACAGCATCTTGATGTATAGCCTAGGGCCTAAAGCCTTAACACACCATGCAACGCTCTACTTTGGCATCCTCAATACGTAGTGTTTTTATGCTTTTTAAATCATTTTAAAAATCAAAGCTGAGTCGCATGTGTGTATGTCATGTCTATCACTTCCAGATAGAAAAAGCAGCTGCTATTCCAGAGGGCTAGCCTGGAATTTTGTTAATAGTGGAGATGCCTTGCCCAGGATACAGTGGGATGGCATACCTCCAAAGCAGCGCGTTTCTTCATGTCTTCCACGTCTTCCAACCCAGCTGTCGCGGGGCCCGTCAACGTCATCGGGTCGAAGGGTTTTTGTTTCATTGATGCCAGCAGATGACGTAAGGACTGCCACCTCACCTCCCCCATGACCAACTGGGCATGAAAGCAATAATAAAGAGCATAAGGGGTCACCATCAAATCATCGATAATAAAGATCACCATAATAAGAATCATCAGTGGACCTAAAGTCAAAATTATGATCATCTCAAAAGTGAGGTCAATATTCTGCATCGTTGATTTCCCATAACAGTAACATACTTTTGGAAAATCACAGATGCGGCATTTTTAATCCTACCTTTTCAATGCTTACATTATGAGGCTGGCCATTTTAAAGTACATGTATTACGCTGCTCTTTCTTTTACCGGGGTTGTACCTATTGCTGCTGCTGTTGCCGCTGTCACAACTGTTACTACTGCTGTCTATTGCTGTCACAACTGTTACTACTGCTGTCACAACTGTTACTATTGTTGTCACAACTGTTACTACTGCTGTCACAGCTGTTACTATTGCTGTCACAACTGTTACTATTGCTGTCACAACTGTTACTACTGCTGTCACAGCTGTTACTATTGCTGTCACAGCTGTTACTATTGCTGTCACAACTGTTACTATTGCTGTCACAACTGTTACTACTGCTGTCACAACTGTTACTACTGCTGTTACTATTGCTGTCACAACTTACTATTGGTCACAACTGTTATTGGTCACAACTGTTACTACTGCTGTCAACAACAACAACAACTGTTACAACAACATACAGTATGTTATACGGCGCTGAATCTTGATAGAAATCAAATCAAAGCGCACACACACGTTAGCATTCAAAGCGCATTCAAACAAAAACGCAATACAAAGCGAACAACACACGGATAACATAAATGGAATATAGCAGAAACAGACCTAATGGCAAGAGAGAGAAGATGTTAGAGAGTCACAAGCTTTAATGACGGGGGTCACAGGTGGGTTTTTGAGGTTAGCTTTGAAAGCAGAGAGGGTCGGTCACTGACGGAGGGAGAGAGGAAGTTTGTTCCAGGAGGTGGTACCTGAGACAGCAAAAGAGCGCCGTCACAACAGTTGAAATTGCTTATAACCTAGGGATCTGGAGAGAAAGAGGGTCAGAAACTGAACGAAAATTGCGAGCTGGCGTATAGATGGAAATATTGTCGCAGAGGTTACTATGGAGCAGCTTTATGAATAGATTTATATTGCAAAGTGTGTTTAATTTATACTCACATTCTGTCTGTCGACAGGAAGCCAGTGCAAAGAACGCAGAAGAGGGCTAACTATGATCGAACTTTTTCTTCCTACTAGGACAAGACGAGCAGCTGTGTTTTGAATACGCTGGAGACAAGATAGAGAAGAGACTGATAGGCCAGAAAGGTTAGAGCATTACAGTAGTCAAGACGAGATAGGATGAGGGAAGTAACAAGCTTTGCTGTGGCTTCATCTGAGAGGTATTTACGAATATAGCCACATGCAACGAATTTGATAGTAGCAGGACTGACAGGTCTGAGTCAGGAAACTCTGCATGGAAAGAGTATTGTCCAAAGTGACACCTAAGTTTTTGACTGAGTCTGAGAGGGGAATGATATTGTTACCCAGTTGGATTGACTCTATGGAAACAGAGGCTAGTTTGTTTTTTGTTGCCCTACAAGCATTAGCTTCGGTTTTGTCACCATTTAATTGAAGTTTATTTTGAACCATCCAATTTTGAATATCAATATAGCAGTTGTTACTTTCTGTAAGAATGGACTTAGTCCACTCACAACTGTTACCACTGCTGTCACAACTGTTACTACTGCTGTCACAACTGTTACTACTGCTGTTACTACTGCTGTCACAACTGTTACTATTGGTCACAACTATTACTACTGCTGTCACAACTGTTATTACTGCTGTCACAACTGTTACTACTGCTGTCACAACTGTTACTATTGCTGTCACAACTGTTACTAACTGCTGTACACAGTGTTACTATTGCTGTCACAACTGTTACTACTGCTGTCACAACTGTTACTATTGCTGTCACAATTGTTACTACTGCTGTCACAACTGTTACTACTGCTGTCACAACTGTTATTATTGCTGTCACAACTGTTATTGTTGCTTTTACTAATGCTGTCACAACTGTTACTATTGATGTCACAACTGTTACTACTGCTGTCACAACTGTTACTACTGCTGTCACAACTGTTACTACTGCTGTCACAACAGTTACTATTGCTGTCACAACAGTTACAAGTGTTCACTAGCTCCACAACAGATACTGTTACCACAAGGATACTCCTTTCTCGAAGTAGTGCCACTACAACCAATGCTGATGCTGATGCCATGGCCAGGCCTACTATGGCCACACTACAACAAATGATGATGATGACAATGACGATGATGATGATGACGGTGATGATGATGGGGGTGGGGGTGACAAAACAAACAGATTGCATGCATTCTTGTCAATGTAAGTAAGTAGGCCTAAGAAAGTGAGTAAGTGTGTCAAGTCAAGTCAAAATTTTATTTCCAGATGGGCGTAAGAACATTGTATAAGCAAATGACATGCTTTTTTTCAACAAGCCATCCATAAAAAATGATGTAAAGAAAAACAAAGAACTAAACGCGTGCGCGCGTATGTGTATGTGTGTGTGTGTGTGTGCTGCATATGCGCATGTATGTGTGTGGATACATAATGTGCGCGCGCCAGGCTTGGCACGTGGGGGGGGGGGGGGGGGGGGGGGCGTGCAGGGCACTACGGTATGTGCATGAGTGGGATGTTAAAGTAAACACACATAGGTTTTCCGTACTAAGTTATCATGACACATGTACACTGACACTAACTCACCTCTTGTTTCAGTTTCACACATTCACTTGACGAATTAATGTTGTCCCCGCCCTCTTTTGTTCCTGCACTGGAAACAAACAGACAGGGCGTACAGACACACACTCTTCAACAAAAGGTAAGGACCAGGCTTGCACCAGCACATGGGGGTGGGGGTGGGGGTGGTAAAACAAACAGACAGGGCGTACAGACACACACTCTTCAACAAAAGGTAAGGACCAGGCTTGCACCAGCACATGGGGGTGGGGGTGGGGGTGGTAAAACAAACAGGGGCGTACAGACACACACTCTTCAACAAAAGGGGGACCAGGCTTGCACCAGCACATGGGGGTGGGGGTGGGGGGGGGGGTTGGTTTTAAAACAAACAGACAGGGCGTACAGACACACACTCTTCAACAAAAGGTAAGGACCAGGCTTGCACCAGCACATGGGGGTGGGGGTGGGGGTGGTAAAACAAACAGACAGGGCGTACAGACACACACTCTTCAACAAAAGGTAAGGACCAGGCTTGCACCAGCACATGGGGGTGGGGGTGGGGGTAAGGACCAGGCTTGCAAAACAAACAGACAGGGCGTACAGACACACACTCTTCAACAAAAGGTAAGGACCAGGCTTGCACCAGCACATGGGGGTGGGGGTGGGGGTGGTAAAACAAACAGACAGGGCGTACAGACACACACTCTTCAACAAAAGGTAAGGACCAGGCTTGCACCAGCACATGGGGGTGGGGGTGGGGGTGGTAAAACAAACAGACAGGGCGTACAGACACACACTCTTCAACAAAAGGTAAGGACCAGGCTTGCACAAGCACGTGGGGTGAGGGGCTAAACAAACAAAGACGTGCAAATTAAGACAAATCAGCCAAATGTTCATAATAATTCAATTACCATTTTAACACAAAAAATCACAAACTTTATTGTATTTATAGTTTTGAAACGATATTGTTCAACAAACAACACCACTTTGTGAAGATGAGATCCTTAACTTTTGTTGAACTGTATACATACCGATCCATTAACAAATTTGTAATGATAAATAAAGAAGGAACAGTTGAAAAAAAGCAAGTTAACATTAACAATAAATAACAAGCTGGTGATTGTCTTTCAAGCAACAGTTATCTGAATCCGTGATGATGATGGTGGTGGTGGTGGTGGTGATGATGATGATAAAAAAGAGAACACTCAACACGCCTTAACGTATTTGAGGCACAGAGAGAGGGGGTGAGGAAAACAGAGATAGACAGACACACAAGTACACACAGAAAGACAGAGACGGAGACAGACACACACACATACATACACGCACGCGCGCGCACACGCACGCACACACGCACACACACACACACACACACACACACACACACACACACACGAAGGGAGAGAGACACATAGACAGACAAAAATAGAAAATTATGAAACATTGGAAGCTTTCAAGAACAGTAGGCCTACCTGTGCGCGTGACGAACCACTAACACATCCAGACAGGCAGCCTTGGTCAACACTGTTTCTGCGGTGCTGCCTTTGTGCCCTGGCAATAGCATTCCGTTTAACTCGGCAATTCTGAAACACACAGGGGATTGACAACAGCCACTTCTTCCTTTTAGGTCAAATTAGCATCAAGGCACACACACACACACTGACACGCATGCACGCACGCACACACATACACACATTAAGGCAAGCCCAGTTTAAAGTTCTATAAATCTATTCTTGACAAATATGCACTAAGTTTTGTTGACTCAAGTATATCAGTAACATCCATGACAGTTCTGCCAAGTTTGATCATGTTTGGTTCAGTGTTTTTCACTATACGCACGTGCACCATGATTACAACAACAACAAACTCACAAGGAGTAGGCCTATGTTTATATGTATGGCTTAACAGTATGGTGAACTAAAATGTCAGGAACTAGGAACTTAAACTGGGACAATTCGACTAAATTTCGTTATGATCTTTTAAGTAGCTTTTAGTTCAGCGATTGGAGCTTTAGCGTGAAGGTACATTATACATTTGAATGTACTGGATACTGGGAAATCATGGCACAGCTTAGGCCTTTGTGGGAGACTGTGCCTCTCAAACTAGGGGCCATTTGCACTGACTGGCTTTAGTGCTGCAGCCAAAGGGGTTGGTTAGTCTTTGGAGAGCTTCCCCAACACCAGCTATCCTCAAATCCTTTTTGCCGAAAGTGGGGACGTAACCTGGGCAAGGCATCTCCACTGTAAACACATTCTAGCCCAGCCGTCCAGAATAGCAGCTACCACCTCTGCTATCTGGCAGTCATGGTCGGAAACGACTGACTGGCACACGCGTTCTACCTGTCCCCGACGTGTAGAGGAAGAGTGACAGAGGGTCGGACGTTGGTCACCAACAAGCAGCCGTCAGGTAACGTCTGATAGCTGAAGCCAAACTTTGACCCTGCCTCTGATGACCTCTCAACTCTGACACTATGCAAGGTCAGGGGACCTTCGTCCTTGAAAGTGTCGTAAAGTGAGCTGTTCTGGGTTGTACTGCCGCCTCTGTAAAAAAAAAATTTAAAATATATATGAAATTGAACAAAGGGGAGAACTCTTTTTAATTAACTCCCCTCCACCAAAGTTGATTACGATACCAATCACCTAACAATGAGTGGATGGTGCTTTGTTTGTTTGCTTCCCTTTGGCTCTGATCCACTCATTGGTATCGTAATCAACTTCCGTGGAGAGGAGTTAATTGAAAAGAGAGTTCTCTCCCTTTGTTCTATTTCGTTATCTCCCCTCTTAGCCTCACTATTCCATTCTTTAAAGAAATAAGAAAAAAATTAAAACATAATAATAATGATGGACACGATGCAAATCGAAAAGTACTTATGTGTGCGTGCACGCATGCATGCACCCACGCATGACACCCAGCCACCCATTCCAGAACACGCACGCACACGCACACGCACACGCACACACACACACACACACTACACACACACACACACACACACACACACACACACACACACACACACACACACACACACACACACACACACACACACACACTACCTGGGCAGATAATCATGCACAGCAGGAGTGGACTTCCGCTTTAGATACTTCCTTCCGGGGGAAGGGGAAGTGGAGCCCGCTTCCGACACAAACACTTCCGGCGGCTCCAGCCCCGATTCTGACCTTGACCTCTGCTTTGAGATGGGCTGGGTCAAGGTGACGGCAGCAGGAGATCGGCTTCGCGGAGTGATTAGAACAACGGGGGCACTGGCGTGGCTTGAAGATGGGGACTTGGCAACCTGTTCATCAACGCCAGAAAAAGGACATTAGCCTCGGCACCAATAGTACAGTGAACATGGGCGCTAGTGATTTAGAATGATAGAAAATCTGTTGACAGGTTAGTCTTGCGTGAACTGAGAAGTATATGGCTCTCAAAACAGGAGGCATTCGGCCTACACAGCTCTGTGCCGCAGCCTTACGCGGGGAACTAGGCCCTATAGAAGGCTAAATACCGCATAACCGTGGACGCTTCAGACTGTCCAGTTTAGTGGAAAGAAACAGGCTGTAGCTTGTCCCCAACCTACCTGCAGCGCAGCCTGGTACTTGTCCCTGTCCACGGGGTGGATGGGGCGGAGGGAGGGTGAGGGAGGGGACCTCTTGTACAGCTGAGGACTGTCAGGGTGAAGCAGCATGTAGATTTCCGCCAGAAGCTGTTCCCTGTTCTCCACCGTCACGTCGTCCTCGTCTGTCATCATCATCATCGTCGTCGCCGTCATCATCGTCGTCACCATCACCATCATCGTGGTCGTCATCTTCATCATCGTCGTCGTCGTCACCGTCATCATCGTCGTCGTGGTCATCATCATCATCGTTGTCAGCGTCGCGGTCGTTGTCGTGGTCAATGTCGTCATCGTCATCATTGTTTTCGTCAAAACCATCATTCTGAGCAGCAGCAGCAATGTCATCATCATCGTCATCATCGTCGTTTTCAACAACAACAATAATGACAGCATTAATAAACATAACAGCATGAAGACAAGGAGGAAAAGAAGGATGAGAGAGAGGGGGGGGGAGAGGGGGGGGGGGGGCGACGATGATGAAAATGAAAGTCAGTGATGATCTAAAAACAAGGGCATCGCCGAACGGCAGCGGCAGCAACGCATTGTATCGCCGAGCAGCAGCAAGGCATTGTGACAATGCAACCCGGCCAGAGTTATGTCCTCTCCCCCCCCCCCCCCCCACCCCCCAATAAACAATATATATCTCTCTCTGTCTCTATCTCTCTCTCCCCCCCCCCACTCTCTCTCCCCTCTCTCTCTCTCTCTCTATCTTACTCTCTCTCTCTCTCTCTCTCTCTCTCTCTCTCTCTCTCTCTCTCTCTCTCTCTCTCTCTCTCTCTCTCTTTTCATAGTTTACGACATGATTCAAAAGTAGTAGGCCGGAAACATGTCTGCCTCTCGGCAACATTGTAGTTCCGGGGGATAATTTAAATATGAATGTTTTATACTGTTAGTGTCACATCCTGACACAACATTTGAAGAGCTTATGTCTTGTAGTGCACGAGATACAGCTTGGACAATAAATATATAGCGCAAAGAAGGAAATGTCGGTTTTCAATGTCACACTTCAAGGTCAAGATCATCATGGCGATAATTTATGCTCGGATGTTTTCTACTCTAGGGTATACAGTAGCACACACAATCTGAAGCGCTTCTGTTAAGTACAAATGTGGAAAATATGGCTTAAAACCCAATTTGTAGACCCCTACCACTTTCAAGGCCTACCG
Organism: Phymorhynchus buccinoides; assembly: GCA_017654935.2. Classification (NCBI taxonomy): domain Eukaryota; kingdom Metazoa; phylum Mollusca; class Gastropoda; order Neogastropoda; family Raphitomidae; genus Phymorhynchus; species Phymorhynchus buccinoides. The sequence continues at coordinate 26,021,528 of CM065700.1, read as the reverse complement.
ATCTCCCGGACCGTGACCTTGATCAGTATGCCACCATCAGAACGGGCATAAGCCAAAGTACCTACATGCCAAATTTGAAGACTCTAACACCAACGGTGTGGGAGTTATGGCCCCTTAAAGAGTTTTTGGTTTTCAAGGTCAAACTTCAAGGTCAAGGTCAGCACGGTGTTGATTAACGAAGGAAGCTTCCTTTTCAAGCTGTCTACCCCTCTGCCAATTTTAATCAAAATCCAAACAGTAGTTTTTAAGATAATCGATACACAGACACACACACAGACAGACAGACAGACAGACACACACACAGACACACAAACCGATCGCAATACCTCGGCCTCTGGCCGGGTAAAAACTGGATTTTCTAACATAATTATAATGAATAGAATAAAGGCCAATGACATTGAAACAAACACTAAACATAATATTGAAAGAGAGCAGGCTTAATGAGTAAGCTTACATTTTAAATACTTCTGTAAATAGAAGTTGGTCGGCACCGCAGGTATAGCAAAATGTTATGTGTAGAACGACAAGCAGCAAGTGATGAAACTCGCGGAGGAAAAGGAAGCAGAAAGGGTCAAGAGAAACAGGTGTTGCTGATTGAAATACACTGGCGTTGAACGTCACTTAGCCTAAGTTACGATACTTACACAGGAAAGACAACCGTGATTCCTCTAGATCAGCCCCCACGATACCGTTCCCTGCAACAGAAAACAATCACCACTGATCTGATCAATCACTAATTAGCTCGTTCAAACCTGTCATTCCGGTGTGTTTTTAAACAACGAACACACAAACAAAAACAGAGAGGTTAAGAAGAGAAAGACAAATACATAAACAAATATTTAGCGATAATTTAAAATGAATTAATGAATGTGTAGGCCTACTTGACTAATTTGAAGATTAATCATATATAACACAATAAAATAACTCATTTAAAGACCCAGTTACGCACCACGATTAAGTCCCTTGGTTTTCTTCTGGGTTGCTGTGACTCAAATACAAATTTCCCCAACTTCGAATTGAGGCTGCTTTAAACTGATGCTTCGGTTTGAATTTGGGGACATTTATATGGGAGTCAGACTTGGTCAAAACAAGATTTATTTCCAGTTATAAGAGGGAAAACACGTAAAACCCGTGATTTTGACACGTGATCTGGTGGATCTTTACTTAACTTACTGAGAAAGAGGGGCACAAACTTGACCAGATTTCGTTTTTCTAGCCACCGTGAGACGTCCTTTCTGCTCCACGCCCGAACCTAGGGACAGAAAAGAAAACACGTTTAGTAGTGGCTTACTTCAGTTCACCATTACAACCATTATAGTGTCTACGTGGGTTGTTCACTAAACATTAGCAACGCGTCCATAAAACAGGAACAACAGAGTTCACGGACTTCCAACGTTTGCATTCCTATGAAGAACACCTTTCCTATTATGCACAGTTCCAGCTCTCTACGCCAGGTTTCATGGTCATGTTGGTAGCTTCTCTGAGGCAAGGGTCGGAGCTGTGATTTTGAGCTTTTTGCGAGGGCCTAGGTGCCAGATAATTTCGTCCAGCCAAACAATCTAAAATAATAAAAAGAAACTGAATGTCATGTAGAATAGGTGGTTTAAACATTGATTGCCTTACTCTTCTTGGAAGGTCACGGCGACCTTGGCCTTGTAGACACTAGCGTTTTCATGCAAAAGTAGAATTACGTACGGAATTTTGTTGCCAGCGTTTCCACTAGAAGGTGTCTACGCATTATCTTTACTATTGTACTCAAAGAATTGTCACTCATCTCACTTCTTTCTATCAGTATCAAATGTGGATCTTTATCAGTCAGTTTCTTGAAAAACTACATGTTTTGCGTGTTCAGGACTGCACAAAGGTGAACTAGAGGGTGACATTTTGTTCCAGGATTGAAAACATTAACACATTTGCAAACTGTGCAATAAGAAGTATACATTCGGCCATAAATATCTGTCAAATCGGAATGAATGTTCATATAACAGTTCCTAAGTTTCATCCCCATGAAGTTACAGCAAGTGAACGAGTCAAAGACTGTCCAAGAACCAGTCAGTTCAAGAATCCACGAATGGTTTTTTTCACTCGCGCTTACATCATAAATTATTTTCAGTGACGTCATGCACTAACGTAGGAATGACATCACAATGATAGTTTTATTTGGTGCCACCATGCATTTGGTGCCACGCACACACGCGCGCACGCACACACACACACACACACACACACACACACTGGTGACGCGCACGCACACGCACACGCACGCGCACGCACACACACACACACACACACACACACACACACACACACACACAAACACACTCAGAGAGAGAGAGAGAGGAGAGAGAGAGAGAGAGAGAGAGAGAGAGAGAGAGAGAGAGAGAGAGAGAGAGAGAGAGAGAGAGAGAGAGATAGAGAGAGAGAGAGAGAGAGAGAGAGAGAGAGAGAGAACGAAACGAAACGAAACAAAACGAATTTTTATTTATACAGGGTAATGAGATAAGCATTGCTTTTTTACACTCAGCCCTGTGGCCAAACAATAAAACTAACAGACCAACAAATAAATAATGCAAAAACATTATATAGTAACATAAGCATCAAAGCAATCCTTCAAACTATCACATGTCAAGAATAACAGTATATACAAAATAGCAATGTAAGAGGGATAAGAGTTAAGGACAACAGACAGAATTTGAAAAGTATGAGAGAGAGAGAGAGAGAGAGAGAGAGAGAGAGAGAGAGAGAGAGAGAGAGAGAGAGAGAGAGAGAGAGAGAGAGAGAGAGAGAGAGACAGACAGACAGACATAGACAGACAGACAGACAGGGAGAAGCACAGAAGCACAGAGAGGCACACAATCAGACACAGTAACTTACTTTATCCTTTCTAGGCATAGTGAGATCTGATTGTGATTCTGAAAAAAGGAAGAAAATAAAAGTAATTTTAGCAACGTCATGCAATAAATAGCACTACCTTGAAATACAATGTAACTGTCAGAAATATATGACATTAATAACTCTAACACACACACACACACACACATATATATATATATATATACACGCACGCACGCACGCACACGCACGCACGCACACGTACACGCACGCACGCGCACACACACACACACACACACACACACACACACACACGCACGCGCGCACACGCACACGCACGCACACGCGCACACACAACACACAACACACACACACACACACACACACGCACGCACGCACGCACACACACACACGGTGATTACTGCATTCAAAGAAATGTTGTTGTTCTTCAGTTTAACATTATACTCACAGACAACCAGAAAGACGAGGTAAACAGATAAACAAACAAACCAGCACAGGTAGGCCTACATTATACTCACAAACAGAAAGACAAGGTAAACAGATAAACAAACAAACCAGCACAGGTAGGCCTACATTATATTCACAGACAGAAAGACAAGGTAAACAGATAAACAAACCAGCACAGGTAGGCCTACATTATATTCACAAACAGAAAGACAAGGTAAACAGATAAACAAACAAACCAGCACAGGTAGGCCTACATTATATTCACAAACAGAAAGACAAGGTAAACAGATAAACAAACAAACCAGCACAGGTAGGCCTACATTATATTCACAGACAGAAAGACAAGGTAAACAGATAAACAAACAAACCAGCACAGGTAGGCCTACATTATACTCACAAACAGAAAGACAAGGTAAACAGATAAACAAACAAACCAGCACAGGTAGGCCTACATTATATTCACAGACAGAAAGACAAGGTAAACAGATAAACAAACAAACCAGCACAGGTAGGCCTACATTATATTCACAGACAGAAAGACAAGGTAAACAGATAAACAAACCAGCACAGGTAGGCCTACATTATATTCACAAACAGAAAGACAAGGTAAACAGATAAACAAACCAGCACAGGTAGGCCTACATTATATTCACAGACAGAAAGACAAGGTAAACAGATAAACAAACCAGCACAGGTAGGCCTACATTATATTCACAAACAGAAAGACAAGGTAAACAGATAAACAAACAAACCAGCACAGGTAGGCCTACAAACAGAACCTCACGGGTTAAAGTGATAACCCCAAAACTAAATACTCACCTGGGCATTGCCTCCAGGATCGCTCCTACCATCTTTATATCTACTAATGTCCCATACGTGTCTGTTCCAGACCGGAGGACGTTAAACATATTTTCATTCAAAATACTCACCTGCGGTCCTCTCACGAAAAACTTACTCTATCGACCTCTATGATATGATAAACACTATATGTTTTGATATGACACAATACTTTCACCGCTCGTGCACTTAGTTAGCCATCTCTTATCCCGATCCATAAAGACATAGGACTCTGAGAAGAGAGAAAGCCAGTCATTTTCTCTCTTTACCCTTTCACCGCCAAAGTCGCATTTTAGCACCACATTGATTTAACACCTATGTCACTAAAAGGCATCAAATTGGGGTCTATTAACCAAAGACCCTATTGTCTTAGTTTTAGGAAGTGTGGATAGACCTTATTCTATATATGTCACAGAAGAATCCCCAATACTGCAGATGGACTTTGTTCTCTACCAAGGTAAATTTAATGGAAAGTTTTGGCTGAAATATGGCTGGCGGTGAAAGGGTTAAGCATCCGCCATCAGCATTGGGATGATTTTGCCTTTCAAGTTTTGCATTCACATCACAGTAGACTATAATAGAGCATCATAATGCGAGTGGTCACAAACTAAACCAACATCCAAAGAATATAATGATATTGAAAGCATCCGAGATCTATCAAATGAACGCAGTAAAGCTTCACTCGGCCTTGGGGGTATGTGAAACTGACACAAGTTAGTGGGCTGGGAAAAGAGGCTGCGATTTACATATGACACTTCAAATTATCCCGGGGTTAAGAGAAAGAGAGGGGGGGGGGGGAGGGAGAGAGAGGGGGAGGGGGGGGAGAGAGGGAGAGAGGGGGGTATAATAAGGGGGGAGGTTTAGAGAGAAGAGATGATGGGGAGGGGGAGAGAGAGAGAGAGGAGGGAGGGGATACGATGAGATAGAGAGAGATAGAGAGGAGAGAGAGAGGGGGGTAATGAGGGACGGGGCATAAAGAGTGGAAGGGAAACAGGGGCAAAAGGCCAGGAGGTGATGGGGGAAAGGGAAGGTGGGGGGAATATGGATCAAATAGGGGGGGGGGGGGGGGGGGGGGGGAGAGTGTAGATGAGTCAGGTCGCTCTCGAGGCAAAAATTGGTGTTCGAAATGTCATGACGACAGTTGGATAAGAAGGGATATTATAATAAGTTCGCACGCGCGCGCGCGCGCGTGTGTGTGTGGTGTGTGTGTGTGTGTGTGTGTGTGTGTGTGTGTGTGTGTGTGTGTGTGTACGTGTGTGTGTACGTGCGTGCGTGCGCGCGCGCGCGTTGTGTTGTTTCAGTCTGTATGTGCGTGTGTGTGCACACGTCTGTGTGTTGTGTGTGCTTGTGTGCGTGTGTGGTTTGTGTGATAAATGATGTGTGAATATGCATGCGTTTGTTGTGTGTGTGTTTGCCTATGTGTGTGCGTATGCGTGCGTGCACGCGTATGCACATGTGTGTATGTGTGAATATGTATGTAGGCGTCTTTTCGTTTATTTGTCTGTGTGTTTGTCTGTGTCTGTGTTTCTTTTTCTTATTGTGCACAGGTGTGAGAGCTAGCGTAGGCCTATGTATATATGTCCATGTGTTTGTGCGCGCGCGTGTGTGTATGCACACGATTTGGCACACATATGTCACCTACATGCGCTATGTGTGTGCGTAGCCAAAGTGTGACGATCCTTCTTTCTGCGAGAGCATCTGTGTGTAACTTCTGAACCTGCGAATATGTGAAACTTTGAATTGAAATCTGATTATTTTCAAACCGAA
>CM065700.1:25943124-26003124 GCA_017654935.2 Phymorhynchus buccinoides | reverse complement strand
GGTTATGTGCCCCCGTGTCTATGTGTCCATAGTTATGTCTCCATGGTTATGTGCCCCCGTGTCTATGTGTCCATAGTTATGTCTCCATGGTTATGTGCCCCCGTGTCTATGTGTCCATAGTTATGTCTTCATGGTTATGTGCCCTCGTGTCAATGTGTCCATAGTTATGTCTCCATGGTTATGTGCCCCCGTGTCTATGTGTCCATAGTTATGTCTCTGTGACGTAAGTGTCCCGCGCGACCCGCTTTCTTTATTTCTTATCTACACCCCCCCCTCCCCCCCCTCTCCTTTTCTTTTCTCGACCAACCGCCACATTAATTGCCATCCACCATCAAAGAGAACGCCGATTAAGGGAGTTGTCTCTTTGTCCCCGGTCGGCATGTAACCCCTACCGAGGTTATCTCCCTTCACCCCCCCCCCCCCCTCTTATCTACCCTCCTCACCATGAGAAAGTGACAACCACGGTCAATTCCCTTTGAAGACGGTTTTGCCTTTCCTATCATGAGCAAGGTTAGGAATGTCCGGCATGTGATAATGCTGTAATCGGCGCGTGATTGTTCTGTACATTTTGAACATCATCTTGTGATGTGTCGACTGCTATAAACCAATGACAGGCTTTCATTGTTTGAAAGTGAAGGCTATAATTGGAGTGGTGAGAAAAAGTTGTCACACAAGACGCTGAAACGTAGCTAGAGCAACACTCCCAGCCTGTCATAATAAGCCCACTAGTAAGTATTATTGATGGCAGGTGATTGAGATCTGGTTTGTTTGACCCTAGTTTTGATCTAGATCCTATGTTCAATGATGAATAAGGAGTAGATAGATATGTTATAGAAAAGAAGTGGTAAACATTCTATTCTATTTATGTGCACTGATTATTTGTGTGTGTGTGTTTTTGACTTGAACACTTTTGGTACCAGAACCGGAGTTTATGCCTACTAACCCATTTGTCTATTTTTAGTAGGAAACCTATGGGCCGCAATCTTGCACTTTATGATACCATTCCTTTCCAGGTGTTGGATGGAGAGTGATGTTGTCTTGATCACCTTTTATGTTTTACTGATCTCAGTTTGTTAACTGAAATTCAGTTTATTTATTAACTAGTGCTATTGTACAAGGGAAGCCTTCTAGCCGGTTGGGATTCACTAATGCCCTGCCGACTGAAGCCCCTTGTCTCTAAGCCATAGAGATCTACATCCACCTTCTCCTGTGATTATCAGCAGGGCATCGTGGGCAGGAAGATCATCCCTGTCTCACAAGCACCAAGACGGGACCGCCGCCAAGACGCCCCGCACCCAGAATCCGCGAGGAGACCACGCTTGAACCGTGCCATCCCGCGAAGCCGTAACCGGAACGACTGGGAGCTACTCTCATCTGACGAGCAAGCCCAGCCAACCCAGCACTCGCCGATCACCACGGAGGAACTTGAAACAGCTAAGTCCACCGGACTGCGCCAATCATTTGAACTTTCCTACGGACACTGAAGATAATTAGTAACCCTTCCGGCATGGGGCGAACCTTATAGAAAGACAAAAGTCTTGTGAATCCTTTCGGATTTCATTGTTTTTTTATCCATATTTTGTTTTGGCACCCTTGAGCTGCTTTATTATTATTGTTGCATAATCTTATGCAGATTTTGGGAGTAAATAAAATACAAGTGTCAAATAATCCTGAACCCTTTGGTCAGACTGATGAGAGTGGGAGTCTTGTAATTTCATGTAAAACCCTACTTCTCTCTGTCTGCCATTTAGAGCAATTCAACCACTTGTATTTCTTACAACCATACGAGCCAGAACCCGGGCACAAATATAAATTTATTAGATGAAAAGGGGCCGGGAAAGTTGCTCATCTCCCATACCCTAGAGAAGTGGGCTAAAGGCAAATTTTCTAAAGTCTTCCCTAGGGACTTAGCCTTTTAACCCATTACCTCGTCACAGTCTCCATGGTTATGTGCCCCCGTGTCTATGTGTCCATAGTTATGTCTCCATGGTTATGTGCCCCCGTGTCTATGTGTCCATAGTTATGTCTCCATGGTTATGTGCCCCCGTGTCTATGTGTCCATAGTTATGTCTTCATGGTTATGTGCCCCCGTGTCAATGTGTCCATAGTTATGTCTCCATGGTTATGTGCCCCCGTGTCTATGTGTCCATAGTTATGTCTCCATGGTTATGTGCCCCCGTGTCTATGTGTCCATAGTTATGTCTCCATGGTTATGTGCCCCCGGGGACGGGGACATAATAAACACGGAGGACACGGGGACACATAGAGACGGGGACATAATAAACACGGAGGACACGGGGACACAGGTAGACGGGGGCACATAGAGACAGGGACATAATAAACACGGAGGACACGGGGGCACATAGAGACGGGGACATAATAAACACGGAGGACACGGGGACACATAGAGACGGGGACATAATAAACACGGAGGACACGGGGACACAGGTAGACGGGGGCACATAGAGACAGGGACATAACACGGAGGACACGGGGACACAGGTAGACGGGGGCACATAGAGACAGGGACATAATAAACACGGAGGACACGGGGACACAGGTAGACGGGGGCACATAGAGACAGGGACATAATAAACACGGAGGACACGGGGACACATAGAGACGGGGACATAATAAACACGGAGGACACGGGAACACAGGTAGACGGGGGCACATAGAGACAGGGACATAATAAACACGGAGGACACGGGGACACATAGAGACGGGGACATAATAAACACGGAGGACACGGGAACACAGGTAGACGGGGGCACATAGAGACAGGGACATAATAAACTCGGAGGAAACGGGGACACAGAGAGACAGGGACATAGTAAACACGGAGGACACGGGGACACAGGTAGACGGGGGCACATCAATATGATCCCCGAACAGCAGGCCTACTTCGACATTACTTACAACAGCGTGACGCTTGACGAAGTAAACATAAAAGACAAGGGGGGGGGGTGCAGTATTTACTCATACTGTGGCGGTACCATAGCCGATGAGGTTTAACCGAGGCGTGGTTACTGATACACATATCTGTATTGTTAAAAAATCGGGACTTTACTGGTGTTGCACTGCCTCCGGGCATTGCCTCCAGTATTGTTCCCACCATCTTTGTATTTAAAAATGCCCCACATGGTCGAAAGACCGCAGAGGGCGTCAAATCCTATTTTCATCGGTGTGAAATGCAAAGGGGTGGGGCAGTGAGGGTGGGGTGAGGACCTGGCAGTATCTCCAGGATCGACCCACTATCACAAATACTGATAGAAATGTCCCATATGCGCCTGTAGATAGCAAAGGGTGCAGCTACTAATCTGGACGGCTGGGCAATAATCTGTTTACAGTAGCGGAGATGCCTTGCCCAGGGCACATCTCCGCTCTGGCCAAAAGGAGTAGAGGGCATTGGGGAAGGTCCACAAAGGCCAACCAATAACTTGAACACTATGGTACAAACGCACCAGCTAGGACATTACATGTATGACCGTTTTTTTATTACCCCGCCACGTGGGTAGCCACACTCCGACTTAGGGGGATTTTTAGACTGATGATGTTATGATAGGAGCTTGTCGTGGGTGAAGACAATCCCCGTACAATCATGCAGAACATAGCAACATTTTGATGTAGCCTTGGTGTTCTAACTTATGCCAACTCGTCTGACATAGCCTCATGCCAAGGCGATTGTGACATAATACCCCCGTTTTGCTCTCCGCAAACTATTAATGTCCACGGCTCGCGTTTGAAATTAAAGGGGAAGCAACAACAGATTGTTCTATCTCAATGGATGATGCAGGTCCGCAGTAGTTCCCCATATTCAGTGGCAAAGAAAACGTGAAGAAAAATGCGATAATGCGATAAAACAAAAACACATAAAATTTTAAAAAAACACGCACGCATGTACGCTCTCTCTCTCTCTCTCTCTCTCTCTCTCTCTCTCTCTCTCTCTCTCTCTCTCTCTCTCTCTCTCTCTCTCTCTCTCTCCACTAATGGCGTCTGTTGGTAAAAGAAGAACAACAAAAAAAGAAATAAAGAATAGGGTTCTACGCACATCGTGATAGTTAAAACATAAAAAGATGTTGAAGAAAAGAACGTTTTATTCCACCTAGGGACACGAATTCCTGATAACATAGCCACCGCCACCCCAATGTGATCCCTCCAGTGACAGACTTGACCTTACCCGACCCACCCAGCCATAACTCCAAATGTCTGGGACTGGACGTGTTGACAGACTTCTGTCAAAACAAAGAAAGACTGACTAGTCTGACTGGTCAGTAGTTTTCACAGACCATTGACCAAAAGAAGAGAAGATAGATGTCTCGCTTTCATTACTTCCCGAGCGAAGACTTCGGGAATTGAGCTGTCTGTCTGTCTGTGTGTTTGTTTGTCTGAAAGTTAGTTTCTATTTCTATTCCTTCCTTCCTTATCCTATGATTGTTCTCCTCTGAAGATCCCATGAGTGGGGAGTAGGGGACGGGGTGGGGTGTGTGCTTCCGAGTCTACGGGGCGGGGCGGAGGGGGTTTCAATACAAGTTTCGAGTCCCCGCCTTCTGGAAGTTCTGTGCCTGGAAACGACATGGGCTAGTCTTTTAGAAAAAAAGGTGGGTTAATTTTTGTGAATGAGTACGAAGCAAAATTGCACTGGCTCTCTAAGTGCTGAAACATCTGGGATGAGTTGGGCTTAAGAGCCTTACTTTTTTTTTCTCCAACGCCTGTCAACTATTTTTTTTCTTGGTAGAGAGAGTGGGGATGTACCCTAGATATATCTCCACGATACTAAAATATTCAGCCCGGCAGCCTCCTGGAATAGCAGCATGTCTCCTTTGCTATCTGAAAGTCATGGTCGGAAACAATAATAGACTTGCAAAGTTGCATGCACTTGATCTATATACAGCAGGTCCAACTTCCATTTAGTGAACTGTTTCATGGACTGAGATGACACACACATCGTCCTGTCAATGTTCATCATGTTCAATCCATTTGTTTTATAATGTGCAGTTTGGAAGAACAACAGCTTTGCTTCACACTCATCCACATGCGTACCACCGGTGAGCACCCCATTCTAAACATTGTAAATGTTTCTGCGCGTGCACACACTAATTTTGTCAAGCACATTCAGTAGGTGCGCGCGTAGTGCGCGCGCGTCTCTCTCTCTCTCTCTCTCTCTCTCTCTCTCTCTCTCTCTCTTGTGCGAATTAAAACACACTAACAAGAAACTTTTTGATACGTTTAAAACTTGGTGTTTTCCCCTTAAAACACTTTACTTACATAGATTTCGTTGTTCCAATTCTAACACAGATTACTTTTGCCCATTAAGTAGAGAAGAATCAGAAACGGAGGTGCATTTTATACTTATAAGTGTCCTAAATATCCTGATATTCGAGAAAGATATACATTCCAAGAAAATATTTTAATCGTCCGTCTATAGTTTCAAGCTTTCTGTTCTTCTTGCCTCAACTCATAAACATACAATATTTTTGCGCCTCTCTTTCTATGTGTGTAAGGCTTTTGAACTCCGTAATTCATTATGATAATTTCATGTTTTGTCACGTGTCATCGAAGTTGCATTGAATGTGCTTTCTTTACCATAACAAGTCAGCCTAAAACTTATTTACTACATGTATATAAGGCATGTATTTTGTTTCCTTGTGGTCTTTATTATGTATCTGTTTCGTGGCTATATAATTAGTGAGTTTATTTGATTTTCTATTTTGTCATTTTATGCCACCTTGTTATATTGTATTCTTTCTATTTTATTCTTTTCATTAAATGTTTTGTGGATGTATGTTCTTTTTATGTCAGTACTCATTCTTTGAAATGGGCCTAAGGCCTAATCAGTAAATTTTTCAGACTCAGACTCAGACTCTCTCTCTCTCGAGTCTCTCTCTCCTTCTCTCTCTCTCTCTCTCCCCTCTCTCTCTCTCTCTCTCTCTCTCTCTCTCTCTCTCTCTCTCTCTCTCTCTCTTCTCTCTCTCTCTCTCTCTCTCTCTCTCTCTCTCTCTCTCTCTCTCTCTCTCTCTCGCTCTCTTTCTCTCTCTCGCTCTCTCTCTCTCTCTCTCTCTCTCTCTCTCTCTCTCTCTCGCTCTCTCTCTCTCTCTCTCTCTCTCTCTCTCTCTCTCTCTCTCTCTCTCTCTCTCTCTCCCTCGCTCTCTCCCTCCCTCTCTCCCTCAACATTTTCACTTTTTACATGATATCCATGGTTGTCGTTTATTATATTCTTTCATTGGATGTTGTTGTTTTTAATTGTTGTTTATTTCGATATTTTCGTTTACCACAGGGCTGGGTGTAAAAAAGTATGTATACTTATCTCATTACCCTGTATAAATAAAATTTCGTTCGTTCTCTCTCTCCCCCTCTCTCTCCCTCTCCCCCCCCTCTCTCTCTCTCTCTCTCTCTCTCCCCTCTCTCTCTCTCTCTCTCTCTCTCTCCCCCCCCCCTCTCTCTCTCTCTCTCTCTCTCTCTCTCTGTGATGGAGGTCAGTGGAGCAAACTGGGATGAAATCAGTAGGGAGAAAACACAAAAAAACTGAAGAACACACGTACGTGTAGCCTACACACAGAGAGAGGGGGGGGGGGGAGAGGGAGAGAGAGAGAGAGAGAGAGAGAGAGAGAGAGAGAGAGAGAGAGAGAGAGAGAGAGAGAGAGAGAGAGAGAGAGAGAGAGAGAGAGAGAGAGAGAGAGAGAGAAGCCATATCAACACAATCCCTATGAAAATAATTTGAATATTAAAAAAACATTGATTGGGTGGATTTAAGCCAAAGTAGGCCTAAGTATACTGAAAAGGGTCGGTTACTTAATACCACAGGCCTAGGGTTCCCAATCGTCCCGCAAAACAAGGGGTCCCAGGGACTACTTCACTTACAGTATAGAGGGTCCTATAGTGGAGGGATAGATCGAGGGTCCCAATGGCATTGTGAATGCTCAAAAGATTTTATAGTGCACATTGTTTTAGAGGGTCAGAGTCATATAGTACGTACTCCATAGACCCCAAAATGGGGATCACTGGGAGCTCTGTACCATGTTGTTGCAAAATATCTTATTTCTAAACAATTTTATATTAATACAGGAAATTCAGTATTAAACACAAATATTCACAATAACCAAGTCAAGCTTAGTCCAAAATTAACTAGCTCCTCTGAATTTCATCAGTTTGTATTATTCGATTAAGTTCAAGGAATTTACAAGTGGCATATTTTTTCCATTAATATTTGTGTGTGTGTCTGAAGGGGGGGGGGGGGGGGTAGATCTATAATAAATTATGTGTGTGGGTGTTGCTGGTAACTGGGATTACGTTTACATGGCGTTGCCATCTTGTTTTGTTTGTTTTTTGGATGGAACAGAAGACTTTACAGAAGGTCTCAGGCTGGTCATTTTCCTCGTTGTTTTCCCCCCTTCCAATTGATGGTTGGGGATGTAGGTGTATAGGCAGATAACAAGTGACAGAGACAGAGTGTAAGAGAAGGAGAAACTCAATATGCTTCTTATCTTAAACGACAATCAGTTTCAATTGAGCGTGTACAGAGGAGAGCTACTAAATTAATAAAAGTTCTTAAGAATTCTGATTATAGTGAAAGGCTACACAAACTTGATCTACCATCCTTGAAATACAGAAGAATTCGTGGTGACCTAATTAATGTATATAAAATTCTTAATGGTCCTGACAATACTAACAAAAGTTTGTTTCAGATTTCAAATTTTTCCAAGATTAGAAATCATGAATTAAAAATACTAACACAGTATAGTAGAACTAACATCAGGAGACACTTTTTCAGTAACAGAGTGACTAACTATTGGAACGCACTTCCTGCTCAGACAAAACTTGCACCTGATACTAACAAATTCAAAAACCTCCTGGACAAAGACCCAAACCTTGGTAAATTAAAATACCAGTATGACGAATAGTCTACCAAAACCGTCACAGCTGTGCCAACCCCCAAAAAAGGAAAAGGAAAAAAAAGAAAAAAAGAAAAAAAAGAAAAGACGCTTGAGAGGCCGCGAGGCCTAGTCGTCTTTATCTACCTGACCTGACCTGACCTGACCTTGTGTTTGCGTGTCTTCTTCTTCTCCTTAGGCAGCCAACTTCATCACGTTGAAGATTCTGCTGCACTTTAGGGGGTAGTACGGAAAAGAGAGAAATAGCAAAATATAGAATAGGCAAAGCGAAATGATAACATTATGGGGAAAAAAAGAAATGATTGCAAGATAGTCAGGAAATAACTGAAGTATTTACAGATGCACAGTTTACTATGTGTGTGTGTGTGTGTGTGTGTGTGTGAGAGAGAGAGAGAGAGAGAGAGAGAGAGAGAGAGAGAGAGAGAGAGAGAGAGAGAGAGAGAGAGAGAGACTCAGAGAGAGTTGTGTTTTGATATTTAGGCCTAATCCAATGGAAAGTTAGCAGTAGGTCGTTGCAGAAGTTTACTTCCGGTGACGTAATTCCTTATGTTTCCGTCAATGAGGAATCAAGAAAGAAGGGGTACCGAAGGCAAAAACTACTGAACATTTAACTGCAATGTGACTTTATTTGTGCGTGCACAGTGTAACCGGGTACACGAAAGACATTATGTACAACTTAAAACACTAAGCCGAAGCTGACGATTTCTTGCAACCCAGGAAATGGATAGTGTTTGAAACTGTTCTTGTGCGCATGCTCGTGGAGACGCCATTTTGTGATTGAAAGGAATTTGCAAAGCAAAGGTAGATTGTTATTTAAAATTATAGCCTAATCGACATCCTTGTTTTCTCCCCGAGTACAGACGAGATTCGTACAACGCGGATTTTGTTTAAGATAAGCACGTCTCAATTCATGTCCTCTATTGTTGTAGTTGTTACCAATTGTTGTGTAAATAAAAAGCATGTTTGACGTCTATGAAAGCAGAAGCAGAAATTGAGAAAGCAAACGAATTTCTTCTTTTTCTTCTTCTTCGCAGTACGTGGCCACAATCAACACACTGATTATTATGCCACGGAACCGGGGAGGTTCATCCACATATGCTGGAAGAAAGGGCCAGGAGGCCAAAGATTAAAGAAAGAGAAGAGAGGACAGACAAAAGGAAAACGCCTAGCTTGATCTTGATGGGAATCTGCAGGGGAGTGGAGAGGGGGAGGGGAGGTGGGGCTTTTGCTTGGTTGTTAGACTGATGACCCCTGAGTGGGGCCACCTGCCGCAGCAGGCAGGTGTCCTTTGAGGAACTTCCAGACTCTGGCTGCGAAGCTCTCTGGAGTTCTGGCCTCCACTGCCGCTGCTGGCAGGTCGTTCCACTCCTTGATTGTTCGTGGAAAAAAGGAGCTTTGACGGTACTGTGTCTGACACTGGGGGATGAGGAGCTGTTGTGAATGACCCCTACGTTGCCGCTCTGGCTGAGGTATGACTTTGCTCCTGTTCACACTCACCATGCCATTGAGTATTTTATACAGCATGGTGAGTCTGGTGGCTTGTCAGCGTTGCTGCAGTGAATTCCATCTGAGCCTCTGTAGCATGTCGGTAACGCTTGTCGCAGTAAACAAAGTCGCTCGTTCAAATAAATCGCCTGGCTACTATGAGAGTATAAATTTGCGACATTGAGCATGAACCACAAATTTCACTTTTTTCTAGGGATAGGGTTAGGGTTAGGTAAATGGTTCAAGTAAAGAAAGAGTGAAATTTGTGGTTGTCGCAAATACACACTCTCATAGTAGCGGGCGATTTATTTGAAAGAGCGACTTTTTTTACTGCGACAACGCTGGCTGTCCTATAATATCCATTTAAGACAAATCTGGCAGCCCTGCGTTGGATTGCTTCCACCTTGTCTATACTCTTCTGAGTGAAGGGGTCCCAGACCGTGCATGCATACTCAAGGAGAGGTCTGACAAATGCCGTATATAATATACAGGCTTTCTCTCGCAGTTCAGTGGAGGCTATCTTCAGGTTCCTTTATAGGAAGCTGAGTGTCTGGCTGGCCTTTGCCGTAATGGTGTTCACATGGACATCCCAGCTGCTAGTTGCTTGTAGGGTGACACCCAGATGTTTGGATGGTGTCCAAGGTGTGTCCATGCAGTTGGTATGGGTGGTGCAAGGGCTTCCTGCTGCGGGTGAAAGGCAGAGTCTGGCATTTCCCAGGGTGAAGCTGCATGTCCCACTTCTTCTCCCATTCCTCAAGGCATTGGATTTGGAGGTCTTTCTGTAAGTGTAAGCAGGCATTGTCGCAGTCAAAAGTGTAGCTCGTGCAAATCTGCCGCTCGCTACTATGAGAGTGTGTATTTGCGACATTGAGCATGAACCACTAATTTTACTTTTTTTATAGGGTTAGGGTTAGGTAAATGGTTCAAATAAAGAAAGAGTGAAATTTGTGGTTGTCGCAAATACACTCTCATATTAGCGAGCGGCAGATTTGCACGAGCTACACTTTTGACTGCGACAGGCATGGTCCTCCCTTGAGCAGATGAGCCTGTAGACTGCCGTGTCATCGGCAAAGAGCCTTGCCTTTGAAGACAGTTTTTTCTGGCAAGTCACTGATCCCTAGCAGTAGCACTGCTCGCAGTCACAGTCTCATCACTCAGTCAAGTTAGTGTTCCTCCTAACAGGTAACATAATCAAAGATGGAGATTTTATAAAGTATCAACATGCGTACGACAGCTAAGATTAAAACTATAAAATTTTTTTTTTTTTAGAGAGTAGTGAACTCTAGCATAACTCAATCATGTCAATGACTGGCTGGGTCATGTAGTGGTGGTGATTTAATAATATGTACCTATTCTCCTCCCCCCCCCTCCCCTATTTATAGACTAGGGCCGAAGTATTCCGCATATATTTTCCGTAGATCCCCCTGATTTTACAGTGACAGAATAATAACACTATTATTATTGTATTAACAGGGATTGCGTTAAGTGCATTTTCTGCGTATTTGACGCATTTTGAAAGTAGCTGATGCGTTTTCAGAGCGCTTACGCGTAACACGCACGCAAAAATTCTGCCCGCAACCGAAGGCCCTACACAGCTACAGTAGACTATATCAGTGGTCGGCAGGATCGCAAAGCCGATTCTTTTTTATTCTCGTTTAATCTCAATGCAACTGCCTATAATTATTAGTATATATGCTACTTATTGCTAGGCTACAGAAAGAAAGGAGCCTGCATCTGCTAGTCCTACTGTGCTAGGTAACACTAACAGGTTTAGATGCCCTACTATTCGGCAAAGACTTAATGAGAAAGACTCGCACGGCACGCATTGTGCGCAGGAAATAATAGCATGGCCTTGTGGCGTGTGTGATGACTTTGTGGTGATGACTCGATGCCATAAGACTAAGTCAACTTTTTTGTTGTTGGTAGTGGTGTTGAAGAGAACGTTGTGTACAATCATGTTTATTTTACTTTCTAATGATTCAGTATTTGTTTGCCTTTAATGTTCTTGTTATCAATGTAAAGCGCACTGAGCTCATGTGAGAAAGAGCGCTATATAAATTCCCATTATTATTATTATTAAAAATATTATTATTGATCGTCATCATGGGTGTAGACTATTTCTAAAATAACTCAGACTCTTAGATGTGAGAGGAGTTTCATTTGGCCGGGGCCTACGTGATAAAGCGTGTCCGATCATAAGTCTGACCATCTAGATCTACACTCGGGTTGACACATTCTGATGCAAAGTGCTTGTGATGCATTTCACTTTTCAGTGGTGATGTGAGCAACAGACATTGCTGATTGTGTATACATACAGTATAGATGAAAAATGCGCGCTTTTTTCATTGATTTATAAAGTAATGACATGATGCAATTTTTTGCTTGCTTTACGCATTTTGGAGCCGACTTTGCGTTAGCTGAGCGCACTTTCAAAAAGTCTAGCGCGATCCCTGATAATAAGCTAATTATTGTGGTCACTTGAAGGAAGGAAGGAAGGAACTTAGGAAGCTTCATGGATCAAAGATAACAGGCTTGTTATACACATTTATGATGAAGTGAAGTTGAGTATCTTGTGCGTTGTTGAATTGAATCACTTGTTACAGTGAAACTGAAAATCGATATAGGCAAACGTTAAGGTTACCTACGGGTCCATAACCTGCATTCTCCATGGTTACGGTTACGGTTACAGGGCTCAATCATGGGGTGAAAAAATTGTGCACGATTGTCTTGACAAACTACTAACAAAAAACCCCATTGACTCTTAAGTATAACATGTTCCTAATCATATCCCTAACCCTATTCCTTATTTTAATTTAACGAAAACCTTGATGCATTTATATAATTATATGGAATAAGAAAATGCATTTGTTGAGGATAAATTTGACTAGCAAAAGTTACTATCCTTGAACATGGTCCGAGTTGCCAAAACCCTGTAAGTTGTGTAACCGTAGCCACTGTGAAATCGATAACATGAATCAGTAAAATTCAATTCAGTTTCTTGTGCACATTAATATGGTTTAATTCCAGAATCATTCTCTAATAAAAGTAAAACAAACATGCATTCCTATGACTGATATATCACAAGTTTTATTTGGGGCTAGCACAGTAGCAGTAGCACTTGCGTTCTTCTTCTCTTGATTTTAGTCAAAAGCACCACTTTGTGCATTTATATCGATGTTATTAGTTCTCTAATACCAGTAACACAACATACAATACTTAGAAAGTCTGTGATTTTGTAGTCATTTTTGTTTGTGGCACAAGCCACAAACCTATAACTCACTTTGTCAGTCCGTCAGTCGGTCAGTCCAAAATTGTTGAACATATTGTAAAAGAGAAAAAAATAGTTGGGCATAAAGTAACATTTCAGTTGTCATATCTACAATCCTTAGGTATGGAAAGAATTGTATACTGAACAGAGCACATGAATCTTCATTTTAAAGCGTACAAAATAATAAACATACGTAAATTCGTCGTAATACAGACACTGCAACAGACACGACGAGTATGCGGTGCTTCTTTTGATGAGTATAAGTAGGATAAATAGTTTTAAATGTTTTCCAAAAGATATAAAAAGTTAGAAATGGTGCAGAGATAACATTCTGGTTTACAGATTAAAATTATTGAAAAGCCAGGGGAGGCGACTCAGTGTATGTAATGATTGGAGTGGTAAAAATAGACCGCTGCCACAAACGATTGTGAATCCGCGCTTGTTTCCTGTAAGATTACAAGAATCCATAATTAATTAATTTAAAGAGTCATAAATGATGTGCTAAGATAATTTATTCAATTGTTTGGTCTGTGTTAAGACATTGAATTTTGTTCTTCCAGATTCTGGATTGCTGCTGATGCCAGTCTGTCCATTTGTGGTATCAATGAACCCAGTTGGCACCATCCCTTTCAGCCAAGGGGCCCCATTGTATCCATACCATCCACCAAAGGTGGATCAGTCATCCTTCAGTCTCATCATCTAGAAAGGTGTGTTTCCGTTTGCTTTACCCTGACATTTTTTGAAAAAAACAGGCACTAGATTTTTCAGGTCATATTTTAGATCTATTTAAAAAAAACCCATCCTTCTGAGTATAGAAATACTTCTTATGACTTAAATGAGTGAATAAAAATAATCTAAATTCTAAGTATATATCAATTCTACTTCAATTCTAATGCTGTTTTCAAGCCTTAGATTACAAAAAATCTTCAGTTTTAGGGGGCTTCAGCCTTTTCTTTTTTTTAGCTCTTCGGATGCTTTTAAGCCCAAATAATTTCTGAATCTCATGTCTGAAAAATAACTTAGGATGTATGAAGTGGCAAACTTGAAAAATGTCTTCTTATTTAAAAAAATCATTTTGTGTATCCCCAATGGCCTTGGGTTGTAAGCCTCACAGTTTGAGAAATAGATTGTCAGTGTCATAATTTGATAATAGATTTGCATTCGTAAACTAGAAAATTTTGGCATGCATTTATATTATGCATACATGTGTTTATAAATCAGTCATGTCTTACTATGAGTATGACCCAGGGCTTTCCCTGTATTGTACATGGAAACAATTTCTCCTCCAGAAAACGGCTGAATTTTTTTTAATTGTTGAGATAGCTTGCCCTTGAACTTAGTTTAGTTTTTAAAATTATATTGCACTTCAGTGTCAAGTGGCGTTGGATTGATCAAGCTAGTTGAACATTATATTTTGTACACATGTGCTGTTGTGTATATTAATTAGATTGTGAGAATGTGAGATACAGACCCTTTAGTTGTGACCCCTTGTCTGCCACATGTCATGTACATGCTTGATGATGTCACTGATGACATGTACAGGCTTGATGATGATGTTACTGATGTCATCACATCAAGGGAAAAACTGTGGAAATGGAATGCAGGTTGTTTTTCCTTTAAAATATGTAGAGTGGCTCTGACTCTGAGGCTCGTATACAATAAACCTGAGTTTGAACCTTCTGACTATAATTATAAAGTACCAAATACCAAGAGACCATTTTGCTAGATTGACTGTCTCTCACAGTTCTCTTTTCCATTTGATGTTTCCTCCCTTACATTTTCTCTGGAAGTCACAGGGTTTTAAAAGTTGATAGTACACAATTTAAAATCAAATGTCTTCATCCAAATGTATGACCTCCTGCGGGTTTGTGTGGCAGGCATTGACAGTGGGGGATAGGTAGAGAGAGAGAGCGGTTGCCATGCCGCTCGCTCCCAGGCCCGGCAACACCAAGGACCCGCAGGTTGCCGGCCTCTTCAATGGAGATGACCCGGAGAAAATCTACACTGACCTGCGTGAGATTGGCCATGGCAGTTTTGGAGCAGTCTACTTTGTAAGTTGTCTGTTTTGTTTTCGCTGCCTGCAAAACTATGCTTATGGCTTCTATTGAAGAATCAATACAGTAAAAAGAATTTTCAACACTTTTGCTCTCACAAAAAAAGGCTAAGATTCCAGATAACACGGATGTGAAAATTACATGCAAGCGCTTATAATGTGCTTTTTCTATTCGACCCACAAAAAAACGAAAACAAAAACCATACAGAGAGAAAAGATCATACAGATTGTTGAGTTTGGTAGACTTTCTTCTTGTGCACATAGTGAAAATGAAAGAAGTTTGTAGCGTGAGTACATTCCCTTGACCAGTGGTCGTGCTAGGAATTTTGAAAACCAGTCCCACCAGCGACAATGCCCCCCAACAACACTGTGTCAAAACCAGTCCCAGGGAAACAAAAACCAGTGAAAACCACAATATCAAAGCCTCTGTTAAACAATTTATCAGTCCTAGCAAAAATGTATCAGTCCCTGGGACAGGTCAATTTTTTGTCAGTAGTTTGGTTTTGCAATCAGTATTTTACTGATAATTACCAGTAAACGCGATCTCTGTTGACCGAATTTCATAAGTTTCTCTTGACCACTGTGGTTTGCCAGTTTTGTCCAATGGCAATGCATTCATGTGTTCGGCTGCTTCATGGATGTCATTTCAAAGGAGGATTTGGATGTTTTCAAAGCTATTGAGTGAATGTTTCATCTTCAATCATGAAAATTATACATCGCACCATAGATAATTTTAGATGTGAAGAAAGAGGAGATCGACAAAAGGATGCCAACACAAGTTTGACAGGGCTTGGCTGGATGAAACTATCGGGCAGTAAGATTCTTGTAGGCGAGCTGTGAAAGATTTGATGTCGGAGGCAAAGTTTGAACATCTGTGAACATCTGTGCTAGTTTTGCTTGTACAGCCATTTGAAGTTTGACATCCAACACACATCATTTGCAGCAATCTGACCTTGAAGAAAGGGTTTAGGGCGTTTCTTTGTATTACCTTGATTTTTAAAAAAAGATTAATATAACTAAGAAATCACTTAACTACTGATTTTGGGTACTGCGGTAGAATACGTAAAAATAAGTTAAATACTGTATGCCCTAAACAGGAATTTACCATTTTGGGTGGTGGTGTTAGCTATATATGCTTTGCTTTTGCTAGAACGTATGCTGTGTGACTTATGCTATATTTTCTCAATCATGCATCATGTATTTGACCAACATTGGGTGTTTTGCTATCCACAGGCTCGTCATGTCCAGACCAAAGAGGTGGTGGCCATCAAAAAGATGTCCTACAGTGGCAAGGGCTCTCAAGATGTCAGTACAGTTACACTCAAACCTCTATTATAAGACCCTCTGTTAAAAGACATCCTCTCTTTTTAAGACTGATGTTTTGGGAACGGATTAATGTTTACTATATACAGTGGAACCTCTCTTATAAGACTCCCCATTATAAGACTCCCTCCCACATAAGACCTACTTCTCTGAGACATTGCCCTTCTTTGTAAGTATTAAAATTACCTCCCTTGTAAGACCCCTCTCTTGTAAGACCTCATTTGGGATGATTTTTGAAGGTCTATAAGGGAGATTCCACTGTATTATGTATACAACTGATCTCCGTTATAAGACCTCCATTTAAAGAAACTTGTCTGAAAATAGAGGTTTGACTGTATTGCCTTTCTTCTCTTTTTGCTAATGCTTGTTTGGCTTTTATGAATTATCTATTTCTAGAAAAGGTTTAAAAGTGTATAAAGGTTCAAAGATTGGAGCAATTAGGATAAAATGAAAATGATAGAAAAATGTTTCAGCTGAATGTTTATTTTGCTTTTCAAGAGATATTTCTGACTATAAATCTTGAACTTACAAAATCACAACTTTTTTTCTTCTCGTCTACATATTATGCTACCCACTGAATAATCAACAAGAAGCATTGCGGCAGTGCAAACCTGGCCAGACTTATGTTTAATATGTTGCAACTAACCAGTCAGACAGGTTATATTGGTATAATACTATACTTGTTTAGGGGACAGTACTCTTGTTTACTGTTACCCAATACCCAGAGTTGTTAATTCCCTTTGGTTACTGACAACATTTGTATGATTTGTTCTTGGACCAAAAAATAAACCCTAAAAAATCAATTACAACCAGCAAGGTCATGATTATCAAAAGGAAGCTTCCTTTTTCTCTTACCTACCCCTCTACCAAATTTAATTAAAATCCACACAGTAGTTTTTTGACTATTAGTTTTTGACTATATTGATACACAAACATTCATACATGCATATATACATACATACTGTACTTACAGATAGACCGACCAAAAACTAATACCTGTCAGAGTCTGGCCCGGTAATAAACTTGGTTTTTAAAAAAAGAAAAGAAAACCTGGGATACATAGTGTTCAGTTAGGTGATTTTTAGTTCTACTTCTAGCCTGCTTTTTGTACCGTAAAAAAAATAGAAGCAAAAAGCCCTCAGTTGATTAGTTTCCTTATGGAACGCTGATCTGTGACACTAGTTAACATTGTGTGTGTGTTTGTGTACAGAAATGGCAAGACATCATCAAGGAGGTTCGATTCCTGGGCCAGCTGAAGCACCGCCACACCATAGAGTACAAGGGCTGTTACATCAAGGAACACACGGCATGGGTAAGCCAGGGAATCATTTACTCTTTGGTGACTCATATACTCCCTGTTCATTCTGTCTTCAAAATCGTGAGGTCAGAATCAGGCACAAAATACAGTGGAGTACGTTTAGCACGAAACTTACGTGACGAAAAGATTTTTGTGTGCGTTAACCGTATTTACAATTTTCAGACAAAATTGCGGTCAAAACCAACCTGAAACCGACCGGGGAGGTGCAACTAGTCGTTCATGCATGCTGCGCCAGTGGTAGGTAGACTTGGCACCAGCTTAACTTGGAAACGCGCGTACATACCTTCTATTGGTGAGAGCTCAGCCGTTTAATTATCAAGAAGTAGAAGATAGCAACACCAAATATTATGACGATAAATTATTAATCCTCTTTAAAGACTGATCGCGAATTTCGATGAAGCATCGCAATATTTTCCTGTGCACAACATTGAGTCGATAATGGAAGTTCTGGAAGATGTAAAATGCAGAAAGCTTTCTGATTGGCTCAGACACATCAAATCACTGTACATCGAAAGCGTTCATCGGCTGGAGTGTCAAACTTTGCTGGGAGAGCAGTGCACACTAGGCCTCTGCACAATGTTCAGCTACATTCAGCAGAGCTGAATACATTGTCAAATTAGGATTATTTTTAAATACATCGGTTTGAATACTTCTGCGCCAGTTTTGCCAATTTTCTGCTCATGTGAAGCAGTTTGAAGTCAATCATTTCAATGATAGGCCTACGACTGTGTCGCGAAGAAAAGTGTCTGTGTCTACCAGGCCTCGTCTCACAGCCCAGCCTTCGTTTGTCTTGCAATCGGAAAACAAAAATCATGCTTCTTAGTCTTAGAATAAAATGTTTAAGGCTCAAACTAATTGCTTCAAAACTGTGTTTCAAACAGTGAACTGTATTTTGAGTGCAAATTGGCAACTGAAGTTCGGCAACTGAACGAGCAGAGTAGCATTACAGACGACAAACTGTGCGGGACTTGAGAATACGCATGAGCAGTTCATACTTTCCGTCTTCCTGACTAGCACATCAACCAAGATGAGGTTCGTGATGACTTTTGCAAAGTTTGTAATGAAATATTTGGTGGCCCTAGCTTCATAAATACGAACTTTAGTATGATAAATAATAATCAGACCGAGTTTTTGTTTGTGTGTTAACTGTATTTCGTGCCGTGCTGAGAAAAATGTTTGTGGGAAAAACGATCTTTTTGAAGTAATAATAAAGAGCGCTTTCATCCGTTCAAACAGGTTTTTGTGTGTTAACCGATATTTCGTGTAATCCGGCTTCGTATTAAGTGTACTCCTCTGTATGTGTCTAGATTTTTAGAGGGTCAACTAGATATTTTAGAGGGCCTCTATTTATAAGTTTTTAAAGTTTTTTCAAAAAGTGTGCGTTGGGTGAAAATTTGCTACATATGACGCAGTGGCTTGAAATCCAATGGGTCCTTTGGCAGATTTAAGTGTCATAGACATCAGCACTGACACTTAAAGGAATTAGAATGCTTGAACATGGAACAAAAATGTTTTAATTTCATACACTGTTCCATAATTTATAAGTGCTTAATACATTGTGGACAATGATTACTTGCCATTGATAATAGCCGTGGCTTTTTGCCCTTTATTAAAGTCTGTGTTAGATTTTTTTCTGGAGATTTTTTTGATATTTGTTTTAAAAGATGGCATCAATGTTTTTAGCTCACGAAGCTGAGCTGAGCTTATATTATCAAAATAGGTGTGTGTGCGTGCGTGTGTGGTCAATCGCCAGTACACATGTCAACAACACATGCACTCTGAAGTGAGGGTGGAAAGAGTACATGTGTACTTTTCACAGTGCAGAAGGCGCAAGACATTAGTGAGTTAAAGATCGCTTTGTTGACGACGCATACTATCACGGGAACGTGCGTCTTGTGCATCTTTGTAAGGGATCTAGTCTCCGGAGCAGTACACGTCGTAGAAAAATCAGCAAACTTTGGCGTCAGTTGGCCCATTCTCCTGCCTTTTTAAAAAAAAAATCTTCCAAATAACTTTTTTCCTTTGAGTTCCTCCGAAATCGAAATGTGTCAGCTGTACGCATCGGGGAGACCACTGAAAACGGACATATACATACTTTATTACCCATTATGGCCTTTTGGCCTGGGAACGCAGAAGAAGAAGAAGAATAAAAGATGTTACATTGATGGGAGACAGAAACAAAACAACAGACATGCAATACTAACCACCACCACTCCTCCCCACATACATACTCATTTGAAATATACAGTCGGCCGGTCATCTCAATTGAGATGTGTTGATCATGAATCGAAACGTTCAGAGAACATTGAAGCATGTCAATTGTCATTTCTGGAATGAGATAATTTTTCACTTTTGCTCATGAATAATAAGCATGCAAGTACTGACTCACAGAGACACAACTGACTCACAGAGACACAACATAAACTTGAACTAATGAACCGGTTGATTGTTATTTTTCCAGCTGGTCATGGAGTACTGCCTTGGGTCTGCCTCAGACATTGTGGAAGGTGAGTGGTTGCTTCATCATGTGCTGTCATAAACACTGTGTGTGGCCTTAGAACAAACATCTTTTGGGTTCCCTTCTTTCTTTGTCTCTCCTCTTACCCTTTTGTTGTCTCGTGATCCCTTGCCCTTGGGTAGTCTGTAATTGAGAATATCTCAGAAATACCTCACAGTCTGCCTGCTTTTACTTTCCATCAGACTTTCAACATCCCTGAGGCTGAAGAACTACATGTAAGTATAGAGATATTAGTTAAAACCCGATCTGAACAGCCACTTGACATGCTTCCTTCCCTTTCCCACAGGCAAACACTCTTGCTGCTATCCTTAGTATGTTCTTTGGTCAGGGAAAAGAATTTGCAGATGCTGTTCTTGCAAGGCAGGAAGCTTGGCTGAAATAGGGCTGGTGTTGATGAATGGTTGGTCAACTTTAGCTAGGAAATGCTAACCAAAGGCAGCTGAAATAAAATGATGTGACACACTACTGATGCATGATGGTAATACAGGACAAAAAATAATTCTTTTGCTGACAACATACTAGCTGGTTAATGACCAATGCAAATCAGCTGCCGTGGCGCAGCGGTAGTGCCGCAGACTAATGACTGAGAAGTCTTGTTCAAATCCCGCCAGAGAGGAGGTTTTTTTTTGGTCCTGGACCGACTTCTACCCAGAGTGAGTGTGCTATGGCTCAATGGAAAGACAAACCATACAGTTGACATACATCCACTTAATGGATGCGATTATGAGTGTCTAATTTCCAGATGGACACTGCAGGTGTCTGTACTCTCGAGCCTGGTTGACGCCGGGATATCATATGAAAGGAAGCGTAGAGTAACAGCCCTGTCATGTAGTCTCAGACCAGTACTGAATTCCGTAGCATCATCTTCATCATAATCATCATCATCTCCATCAATAAGCTTGGAGAAAAGCAAAGAAAATAATGAATGGAATTGTGTTGGCATTTGCGCGCAGTCCACAAGAAGCCCCTGAAGGAGGTGGAGATCTCTGCGATCTGCCAGGGGGCGCTGGAGGGGCTGGTGTACCTGCACGACATGGGCAAGATCCACCGCGACATCAAGGCCGGCAACGTCCTGCTCTCTGAGGATGGCACCGTCAAACTGGGTCAGTCCATTTGCTTCGAAGGTTTTTTTCTGAGCTGTAATAGAAGCACCAGGAAACTGGGTCAGTCCACTTGATCATTCTGCACAGGACACTTTTCCAGGAAAGGGATGTAATTGAACTTATGGAAGCACCATTAAACTATATCAGTCAGCTTTGACCATTTTGCTATATTTAGGCTGAAAAAATGTTATGGGGTTTATTCAAAGGACCATCAAATTGCGTTTGTCCACTTTGACTGCTAGTCTATTGATCGTCATGCACAGGACACTTTACTAGGGTTTAATTAATGGGAGCATTGTCAAACTGGGTTAGTCTATTGATCGTCATGCACAGGACACTTTACTAGGGTTTAATTAATGGGAGCATTGTCAAACTGGGTTAGTCTATTGATCGTCATGCACAGGACACTTTACTAAGGATTAATTAATGGGAGCATTGTCAAACTGGGTTAGTCTATTGATCGTCATGCACAGGACACTTTGCTAAGGATTAATTAATGGGAGCATTGTCAAACTGGGTTAGTCTATTGATCGTCATGCACAGGACACTTTGCTAAGGATTAATTAATGGGAGCATTGTCAAACTGGGTTAGTCTATTGATCGTCATGCACAGGACACTTTGCTAAGGATTAATTAATGGGAGCATTGTCAAACTGGGTTAGTCCACTTGATCGTCATGCACAGGACACTTTACTAAGGATTAATTAATGGGAGCAATGTAAAACTGGGTTAGTCCACTTGATCGTCATGCACAGGACACTTTGCTAAGGATTAATTAATGGGAGCATTGTCAAACTGGGTTAGTTGATGTATGCCTGACATTTTCACTGTTTCAGCGGACTTTGGGTCAGCGTCGCTGGTGAGTCCAGCCAACTCGTTTGTGGGCACGCCATACTGGATGGCCCCTGAGGTCATCCTTGCCATGGACGAGGGCCAGTACGACGGCAAGTCGGACATCTGGTCCCTGGGCATCACTTGTATAGAGCTGGGTAAGGCTGTGTGCGTGTGCACAGTGAGTACTATCTACATAGTGTGTGCATGTTGCTTATTGAATTTTATACCATAGTTTTAATTTCCTCAAAACAAGAAAGGTGGAGGGGGGAGGCAGATCTCTTCTGAATTTGTGTCCTTTTTTTCTTAAAACAGTAAGATCATTGTTTACAGCGAGTATGTATGTTGGTCGAGCCCATAGTTTTACAGGGGGGGGGGGGGGGGGGGGGGGGGGGGGTAAGATAGCTGTCTACATAATATGAATGAATGTGTAATATATTCAATGAATAGTTACAGTATACCCGTTCTTTCCGTTCCCTCACCTCCCTCAAGTAGACTGCAGTGGAGTGAGTGTAGTGCGGTGCAGAGAGGTAGCTGTCAGCACAAGCTGTGTGTGCTTTCAGCGGAGAGGAAGCCGCCCCTGTTCAACATGAACGCCATGAGTGCCCTGTACCACATAGCGCAGAACGACTCCCCGGCCCTGTCCCACGGGGAGTGGTCGGACGAGTTTCGCAATTTTGTCAACGACTGTTTGCGCAAGATTCCCGCTGACCGCCCCACTGGCAGCGAGTGTCTCTCAGTAAGTGGTCCCCGTGTTGTGACTTCAGTGTGGAAATGGGTTTGACATTGTGTGTGTGTGTTTGGAGGTCATGGTTGGACGAAACTGGCAAATACTGAAATACAGTCATTGTTAGCAGGATTCAAATAGCTTATATTATCTTGGAACAGTTAATTATTTTATAAAAAGTCTTCAAAAATCTCATTTAGGAAAACAAAGCAAAACAAATGTTGTTTTCATTTGCTGGAGCTATACTTTTATTTGTTTGATGACTCCAGGGAAAAAGCTAAAGCAACAACACTAACAAAAAACAACAACAGTTTGTCAAAAGGTGGGAGAAGCAATCTGTGCGTGTGTGGTTTATTAACCCTTTCACCGCCAGCCATTTTTCAGCCAAAACCTGAAATTTATTCAGTGAAGCAAACCTGTAAAATGGAGATATATTTGCTGAAGAAATGCTGCTAGAAACTCCCATAGGGTGTGCTGAATTTGTAGACTTTTGAGTTTTTTGTTTGTTGCTGTGCGTGAATAGCACACAAGCATTGAAGTTTGCTTTTACTTTTGTTGTTGAAAAGCCTGTTTGACTGATGATGCTGGCATGCAGCATCCATTTGTGCACAAACCCTGGTGGAATTACATACTGGTGAAGCTGATATTGCGCAAGCTGGACAACCTTTGATATGTGTTTATTATGTTGTGTGTGTGTGCAGCACCCATTTGTGCGCAAGACGCGGCGGGCGGACGTGTTAGTGGAGCTGATCCTGCGCACCAAGGCTGCGGTGCGCAAGCTGGACAACCTTTGATATGTGTTTATTATGTTGTGTGTGTGGCAGCACCCATTTGTGCGCAAGACGCGGCGGGCAGACGTGTTAGTGGAGCTGATCCTGCGCACCAAGGCTGCGGTGCGCAAGCTGGACAACCTTTGATATGTGTTTATTATGTTGTGTGTGTGGCAGCACCCATTTGTGCGCAAGACGCGGCGGGCAGACGTGTTAGTGGAGCTGATCCTGCGCACCAAGGCTGCGGTGCGCAAGCTGGACAACCTGCAGTACCGGCGCATGAAGAAGCTGATCATGAACGGCAGCTCGGCCACAGAGGAGGCGCTGTTGGAGGGCTTGCCCACCCCAAGGCTGCAGCACCAGCATCTGGCTGAAGGTGATACAGGCATGGCTTCCATCCTTTTCATAGCACAACAGAAACCAGTTATTCAAAATTTGCATTTTTAAACTGGCTAGGTAGAGATCAATCATTTAAAAAAATACTATTAAAAGCAATGTTCAACATCAACAAAAGCGAAAAAAGCATGGTATAGCTGCTGGTCAATAATGAACTCAAAATGTTAGTGGGTGTTTTTTTAACACATTGCCAAAATCAAGCCAAAACTTGAGCTCAGAATCCTAATGATTAAAGCATAATTTGCATAACAAGAAAGTACAAAGACTGCTGGTGTTATGCACCTAACGAAAAAAATAAGCTCAGCAGGTTCTTTCAAAGAAATGGGCTCTTGGTGGGTGGTGGGGGTGGATAGAGAAAGAAACAAAGAAATGAAAGGAATTCTCTCTCTCTCTCTCTCTCTCTCTCTCTCTCTCTCTCTCTCTCTCTCTCTCTCTCTCTCTCTCTCTCACACACACACACACACACACACCTACACACACACACATATACACACATACACACAGTGATAGACGATGACACACACTTTATCTCCATTTTTGTCATTGCAGATTTGAATTGAAGAGACAGCGACAGAAATGCACAGCCCAACTCCCGTTCTGTTAGAACTGGGAGTACAAAAACCATTCATCAAAACCATTCTGGTACAATGAATTGAAGACAGAAAGAAGACGATGACCAGCTGGACAGCAAGTCGGTCAATACCATGTGTGTTGTTTGTGTACAGTGATAGGGGAGGAGCTGTCTGTGGGGGGCAGGGAGGGATGACACATGACAACAGCAAGTCGGTCAATGCCATGTGTGTTGTTTGTGTACAGTGATAGGGGAGGAGCTGTCTGTGGGGGGCAGGGAGGGATGACACAGCAAGTCGGTCAATGCCATGTGTGTTGTTTGTGTACAGTGATAGGGGAGGAGCTGTCTGTGGGGGGCGGGGAGGACACATCCTCCCAGGACGATGACCAGCTGGACAGCAAGTCGGGCAGCCTGGCCAGCCAGCACTCTGCCAACAACTACCCCTCATCACACTCCTCCCTCACCTCCCTCACCCCCAGCCACCAGGACGACCCCCTCCCACCCACCATCCTCCACAGAGACCGCTCCGTGAGTAACACGCTCTGTGTGTGTGTGTGTGTGCATGTGCTTGTAGAGGGAGAGAGGAGGGCTGTGTGGATGAGTCTCATGGATGTAATAATGTCGGGGTTTTACTAGCAGGCTTTTTTTGTTTAATTCTTAGTCTGGAATTCTTGACAATTTTTTTTATAAAGGACTGCTAGTACTGACAGTACTGACATTGTTCTACCTAACAGTATTAAACCTGTCATTTTTTAGTTCTTTTTCTTTTCTTTGAAAAATATTTTAAAGACTACTGAAAAGTTACTATCAAAACTTCTAAAGGTTCAAAGAATTTAAATGAAACAAACGCACATTTTTTTATATTTTATTTATTAGGTACTTTATAGTCACAGAGGCGTCTCTGTCGCGAATCTTGAATTTATGCTTGAGAGTTCTCACATTGCTTAGAATGTTGAAGTTTCTTCAGCTTTTTTTCCTTCTCCATTTCACTGGTTGCATTCATGTTTGCGTGAATGAGAAGAGTAGGCGGCTGTTGGCCGCATAGAAGCTTAGGATTACACTGCATTTGGGGATCAGGTAGGCCCAAAAATGTGATTGGTGGGATGGCCTTGTTTTGTCATAAAAGTTGAATAGGCTAGGCGTCCAGAGACTGTACAGCGAGTGACAACAAGGGCAAAACATGAGGATGAAGGTTGTTATGGGTGCTGTTTGCGAGTCAGATTTTAGCATTAGCAGGTCAAGTAGGTGGGCGCTTAGACCTGTCTGAGTTATTTTGTGCAAGAGCAGTGTTTGATAGAGTGAGTTGATAACTGCGTTGCAGGGAAAAGGAACACAATATTTCTACACTCAGTTGTGGCGATGGAAAATCAGCAAAGCTGGTGATAATGAAGGATGACATATATCCGGATCATGATTTGAGGGACTGTGTTTTGCACCAGCTCTAATGGGCTGTTAACTGTCCCATCACTATGCAAAGGCCATCAAAGGTAAGCCCTAATGGGCTGTTAACTGTCCCATCACTATGCAAAGGCCATCAAAGGTAAGCCCTAATGGGCTGTTAACTGTCCCATCACTATACAAAGGCCATCAAAGGGTAAGCCCTAATGGGCTGTTAACTGTCCCATCACTATGCAAGGCCATCAAAGGTAAGCCCTAATGGGCTGTTAACTGTCCCATCACTATACAAAGGCCATCAAAGGGTAAGCCCTAATGGGCTGTTAACTGTCCCATCACTATACAAAGGCCATCAAAGGGTAAGCCCTAATGGGCTGTTAACTGTCCCATCACTATGCAAAGGCCATCAAAGGTAAGCCCTAATGGGCTGTTAACTGTCCCATCACTATACAAAGGCCATCAAAGGGTAAGCCCTAATGGGCTGTTAACTGTCCCATCATTATACAAAGGCCATGAAAGGGTAAGCCCTAATGAGCTGTTAACTGTCCCATCACTATACAAAGGGTAAGCCCTAATGGGCTGTTAACTGTCCCATCACTATACAAAGGGTAAGCCCTAATGGGCTGTTAACTGTCCCATCACTATACAAAGGCCATGAAAGGGTAAGCCCTAATGAGCTGTTAACTGTCCCATCACTATACAAAGGCCATCAAAGGGTAAGCCCTAATGGGCTGTTAACTGTCCCATCACTATACAAAGGGTAAGCCCTAATGGGCTGTTAACTGTCCCATCACTATACAAAGGCCATCAAAGGGTAAGCCCTAATGGGCTGTTAACTGTCCCATCACTATGCAAAGGCCATCAAAGGGTAAGCCCTAATGAGCTGTTAACTGTCCCATCACTATGCAAAGGCCATCAAAGGGTAAGCCCTAATGAGCTGTTAACTGTCCCATCACTATGCAAAGGCCATCAAAGGGTAAGCCCTAATGAGCTGTTAACCATGGTTCGTGGGGTCCTTTCAGGTGCTTTAAAGTGCTGTGAAATTGATCGGTCATCAAAAGGCCTGTTAAGTCCTTTATATCAGTAAGGAGGTCCTTTCAAATCAGTCAAAGGTCCTTTTAAAATTGGTGCGGTCAGTTTAAATCCTTTAATCGGGCAAAAAAACAAAACTAAGTACCTTGTCATAAGAAATGAACTCCAAAAAATATATTAAATGAAATAAAATTTGCCAAAAATCGATCGCCTTCGTATCTTTCGAGCAGACGATCTAATTTTAATAGTCACTGTAAATCCGGTCACGTGCGCGAGATTCGGCGAGATATCTTATGCGCCATGTTCAAATTCTTCCCACATGTGGCTGCTTCAGTGCTTGTTTTCAAGTAAAAAGTGTAAAAATGCCTGGAAAGTGTTTGTTTTCAGGATCGTTGGCTGAGAGGACATTTATAAGGACTGGGTCCGAAAAGTGATGGACAACAAACATGCAGTTCGTTGTGCATATTGTGAAAAAACCATCAACATCTTGTCAATGGGAGAGTCGGTGCTGAAACAACACGCAAAGACTGAAAATCACAAGAAAGCTGAAAGAAGGCACAAGGCGGAATCGAGGTGCAATGTGACCGACTTTTTTTGCAAGTAGCAGAAATACTACTGTAACAACAAATGAATCTGCTCAGCCAAAAAAAAAAAAAAAAAATCTGCTCAGCCACAATCGCCGGCGTCTGGCTCTGCGCCCACCACGTCTGCAAGTACAACTACAAACAAGGTTTAAATAGGTCCTTTAAAAAATTTTGCTGGTCCTTTAAAGGTCCTTTTAAGGTCCTTTTTTGGCACTCTTCCAAGTCCCCACGAACCATGTTAACTGTCCCATCACTATACAAAGGCCATCAAAGGGTAAGCCCTAATGGGCTGTTAACTGTCCCATCACTATACAAAGGGTAAGCCCTAATGGGCTGTTAACTGTCCCATCACTATGCAAAGGCCATCAAAGGGTAAGCCCTAATGAGCTGTTAACTGTCCCATCACTATGCAAAGGCCATCAAAGGGTAAGCCCTAATGGGCTGTTAACTGTCCCATCACTATACAAAGGGTAAGCCCTAATGGGCTGTTAACTGTCCCATCACTATGCAAAGGCCATCAAAGGGTAAGCCCTAATGGGCTGTTAACTGTCCCATCACTATACAAAGGGTAAGCCCTAATGGGCTGTTAACTGTCCATCACTATACAAAGGCCATCAAAGGGTAGCAATGTTGCTGTAGTAACAGTTGGTGCTATTTTGAGCTAACAGTTAAAGTGCAGGGCAAATAGGTCAGTGAACTGGTTGATTGTTCTGCTCCCACAGCCCCCGCTGTCGGCCCAGCTGCACAGTATGATTCAGGTAAACCCTCCTATGCATGACGCATGGACACTCCACCACCACCCACCTCTCCCCATTCCCTTGCCTCCTTCCCCTCATCCACCCCTGTTTTGTTGGACACTTACGTATTGGCAGCCATGGGGGGGTTTGAGCCAGGGGGTACCACCATCCTTCTTTGAGCCAGGGGGTACCACCATCCTTCTTGATTCCTCCTGTGATACAGATAGCGCCCTCTGGCTTCTACCCCTCAAAATGCACAATCCTTACCTTTCCGGCACTTAGTCAGGATGGTTATTCGCAACAGGGATAAGTGTATTGGGTTCACTTTTATTTTTGTTTTGCTGTATCTTCTGATGCGCAGTTGACAGGACTTTCAGCAACATAGAAATTGATTAAATATCTCGTGAAACACCATGGATTGGTTTATTCTGTCAATTACCATAAACGGTGTATTCAGTAAGTCACCATAGATTGTTTATTCTGTGAATAGACAATTTCAAATAGGCCCATGAGATGAGCATGTGATTCGTATGTTCTTCTGTAGTATACAATATCCATAAAATGTCTTAGAGATTGTAACCTGGTAACTTGGTAAGATGGAGGAGTTCAGTTGCCACAATAAGCCCACTGTAGCTGGCTCAAACAGTGAACGTACTTAATCATTTAAAAAATATATATTTTGCACTGTGTATTTCTACACCTATAAAACTAACAAATCCTTGCTCTTGCACAGTGTTGGAAACTACCCCCTGCTGTTTATAATGCGACTTTGATCTGCACATTTTAAAACACGTCTGTGAATGTGAAAAGCAGACTTTGCAGT
Source organism: Phymorhynchus buccinoides (assembly GCA_017654935.2). Taxonomy (NCBI): domain Eukaryota; kingdom Metazoa; phylum Mollusca; class Gastropoda; order Neogastropoda; family Raphitomidae; genus Phymorhynchus; species Phymorhynchus buccinoides. Next base: position 25,974,298 of record CM065700.1, on the reverse strand, counting down.
TTCCAACATAGCTGTATCACACAAATATATTTCTTTTCAAAGGGTGGTAAAAAGTCTTTTACTGCAGTGGCTCCATTTGGCTTTGTTTTTGCTTTGACCCAAGTTTTTTTACTTCCCTTTTTTTTCCCTCCTCCCCCTGTGTTGGTGATTGAAGGACTGGCCGATCCTGTCGTCCCGCAGTGGCTCCTACAGTCCCCACTCGTGGAAGGTTCAGGTATAGCCATGCTGGATGCTTCATTTCCTCCTTCCTCCTCCGTGTTTGCCTGTTGTCTGGGCAGAGGGGCCCTCCTTTTGGTTTGGCACTGCCCCTACGTGTGCATTGTGAACAGGGTGGTTTGTGTCTTCATTTCTTCATGTAGTTTCGTTTGCTGTTTTGCAGAGGGGTCTGCCGTTTAGTTTTCAGTGCTCCTTCGTGCGCATCGTGAACATGTTTGAGTTTTGTTTGTCTTGATTTCGTGATTTGGTTTTGTCTATTGCCCGCAGAGGGGCCTGCTGTTTGTGTAATTGTAACAATTTTGGTTTTTGAAAGTTACTCAATGTGCATCGTGAAAATTTTCTTTTCATTTTTGTTCAGTGCATTTTGATGTGGTTTTGTCTGTTGTTTTGCAGAGAGGCCTGCTGTTTGTGTGTGTGGGTTTTTTGTAATGCTCCTTCGTGTGTGTTTTGAATAATGTTGGTTTTTGAAATCTATTCAATGTGCATCTTGAAGAGTTTGTTTTCTTTTTTGTCGGGTGATTTTTTGGCGTGGTTTTGACTTGCAGAGGGGCTTGCTGTAGGTGTTCAAAGCTCCTTGATGTGCATATTGGTCGTTTTCTTTTTTTTAGTTGTGACATTGATTTTTTTTTCTTTATTTGTGTATTACTGTGCTGATGATTTTTTTTTTTAGCCCTTTCAACGCCAGCCGTTTTTCAGCCCAAGCCTTCCATTAAACTTACCCGGGTAGAGAAAATATTCCGTCTGCAATATTGGGGATTCCTCTGTGACGTGCATAAAACCTTACTTCCAAAAATTAAGAACATAATGTCATTGGTTAACAGACCCTCATTTGATGCCTTTCAGTGACATGGGTGTTAAATCATTGTGGTGCCAAGAGGCGACAGTGGCGATGTAAGGGTTAAGGTCACTGGATAACAGACCCTCATTTGATGCCTTTCAGTGACATGGGTGTTAAATCATGGTGGTGCCAAGAGGCAACAGTGGCGATGTAAGGGTTAAGGTCACTGGATACCAGACCCTCATATGATGCCTTTCAGTGACATGGGTGTTAAATCATGGTGGTGCCAAGAGGCAACAGTGGCGATGTAAGGGTTAAGGTCACTGGATACCAGACCCTCATTTGATGCCTTTCAGTGACATGGGTGTTAAATCATTGTGGTGCCAAGAGGCGACAGTGGCGATGAAAGGGTTAAGGTTCTTTTTTATTGTTTATATTTGTTGTCATGATGATATGTTTTGACATTGACTTGAAGTGTGATCTGTTGTCTTTTGTCTCATGGTTATGTGGAATTGGAATGTTTTGCATTTCTTTATGTGTGGTTGTGCGTTTGTGTTTTTCTCGCTTGATTTATTTGTTGAGATGGTGCAAGTTTTATCTCCTTTTTTTTTTACATTGTCTCTTGTGTCGTGGTTATGTGAGACTAATTCTTATATATTTTGCTGTTGCTGGTTTTTTCCACTGTTTGCAGGGTTCATAGGGGCCTTACCAGTCCTTATAAGTCTTGACCAATTGAAATCTCCAAGTAAGGCCTTACAAGTGCTTACATTCACTTCAAGGTCCTTACAAGTCCTGACAGGTACTAAAAACTGCCCTGAGCAGCAAGACCATACTCAAAATAGATTGCAGAAGCAGCACTTTTAAACTTGAGAAACATCGCTCAGCACCTACTCCACCTTATCCCCCTCCCCCACCTTCCCGTTTCAACTGACCGCTTAGCAGATGAACGATGCACCGCGAGTTGTCAAGAGAAATTGGACTGAAATCTCGTTCTTTATCCTGGTGTCGTTTTGCGAGAAAACGCGTATATCTGTGTCAGCTATAGTTTTTGTATCTGCTTAGACATTGTTCACAATGCTGGGAAAGTGTTCCTTTCAAGATCGTTGGCTAAAAGATGGACATTATCCTTAGGCCTACAGGTCCTTACAAGGTCCTTACTTGGGGATAGCTGAAAGCCCTGGGAACCCTGGTTTGTGTCAGAGTTTGTTTTGCGTTTTGTCATGTGATTATGTGAGACTAACTGATGTGTATTTTGTTTGTATTTTTGATGCTCATGTCATGGTTATTTCTGTGCAGGCATGGGCTTGTCTGTGTGCTGGTGTTATTTGTGTGTGTCTGATAGCATGGCTGCATTGCATCGTCATTCAGAGAATTGACAACAGCTTGTACCAGTCTCGTAGTGCTAGTCGATGAACACAACTTTTAAGTTTAGATGTATGCAACTGCAGCAAGCCATGAGTGGATCATTTATGGAAAAAAGATCAATGAAGTATACAGTTTGCGTTGACAGATAACTTCCTGCTATGCCTATTTTCCTGCACATTTGCAGTTCTTGAAAATTGCCATTTAAGTACTCAGAAAACCGGTAGCAGCCTTAACAGGTTATTTGTTATCCTGATAAATGTTAAATTATACCTTCCCAGGACTTATCTAGGATATGTAAATCACTCTAGCATCCTAGGTATTGCTACTGATGTTTTTAGTCAAGCTCCAACAATTTTACTTTTACACCATTCTGTTTATTTAGCAATGTATATCCTTCAGCACACAATTCTTATGGATGCATGAATGCACATCTGCATGCATTAATACTGGAGGGAATCGATATTTCCATATTATCTGATCCAAATTTTAAATCGACTTTGCTGATCAAGTCAGAATGCATTTATGCACACTATTTGTGAGTTGTTGTTTTCCAATACATTATATTCTGGTGTGTTCTAGTCATTTCCATGTGTTTGCACGATTGCAGGCACCACTTCCATTCTATTGGTCACCTGTCGTCCTGGTGACTGCTACATTATGGCCTTTGAATTCTGTTCTTGTTTGATTGGAGTACTTTAGTGGTTGTTAGATTGCAGTGCATCGTTATGATGTTTGCATTGATTTGGTATGTCATTTTCTTTATGGTTGCAATCGCTGATTCATCAGGTTATGTTCCTACAGACTCTTACTTTTGTTGGTGATGTGATGAAGTTTTTTGTTTTTTGTTTTGCTTGTTTTTAGACATGGTTATTTATACTGTTAAAAAAAAGAAACGCAACAACACCTTACTTTGAACTTATTATTCATTTGCATATTGAAAAAAAACAAAGTAGAAAAATGATGGAAGAAGCGAGAATGCCCAAACTTATAGCTTAAGGTTTGTTCTTTTGACATTTTATTCACCTCCAAGTGTGTGTTAACTGTACATTGCCTGTCCTGTGAGCAATGTCCAGAATCAGTAAGGGATATAGTATTACATTCCATTCTAAACATTCTTGCGTTCATTTTTTTTAACATTATAATTTCTGATGGTGCATGGGAAAAACAGATATTAGTCGCTCAGAATGTTTTTGACTATTTGAGTAAAATTAAAAATAGCCAACACTCCCCCAAACACCAGTTTTATGTTTAGTGTATTCTATGTCTATTTGTATGCATTCTACCATATCCACAACATGAAAGACAGTTTTGAATGATTTGTTTGTTTATTTTTTTTATAAATTCAAGTCAATAGAAACAAAGGCAAAATTCTGTCTTCTATGTCTGATTTCTGCAAATGATCTCTCTCAAATGTCTAGTTTGAAATGCCTATAAAATCAAAACTAGTCCAGATAACTCAATTCTGTTGTCTGTTTATGGAGCAGGAATCTTTGATCCATCTTAAAAAAGCAAAATCTCACTTTTTGCTAAAAGGCCATTGCGTCTGTTTTTCCTATGCACTACAATGTATCACATTTATTGAATAGCAGTTCAAATTCATATGCAATGGAAACTGTTTGTTCTCTTATCTACTTCGTACATGTAATTTCATTTTTGGAACCAGATTTCTTTCTGTGTTTGTATTAATTATTCAAACATAAAATAACATTTGGTTTATATTTTAAAAACAACACAGTCTCTGTCTCTGTCTGTGTCCCCCATGCCCGACACCCCACCTCCCTTTCCCCCAACCCCTGATTCTTTGAAGCATTTGATCTCTGAGAAGTAAGCTGTAAAGGCAAGGAATTGTGTGGCTTTTAATGACATGATAATACAACTGATTTATATCATAGGCAATGGTTGTGTATGAATGAGGAACGAGCACTTCAATGAAGGCAAATTTGGATGGAAATCATATTGAAATTAAATTAAATACAATATTCAATGTTATTGAATTATTTTATTATGTAAGGACCTTTTAAAATATCCTTTGATCAGTAATATTAACAAGAACAATCTAATGTATTTATCATTTGTCTATTTTTAGTCCAACATGCACTTCAGAACTGTACACGGATTCTCACAACTGGTAACCATTTCTTCTTTATTACTCATTCTTCAGTTTTAGTGACTTTTCATATCTATTTTTATTTTCCTTATCTTTGGACTGCTTTTCTTTATGTATGTATTTTGAAACGGAACGCCACAAAAGAAAATGTCAGTTTCTTGTTCTGAAACATATTTTTGTCTAGTCTTCGTGCTTTGAAAATACTTTGCTCTGTGTCTATAGTCATTATTCATTTACATTTCTATGGTCATTATTCATTTACATTATGATCATTTCTTTTCTACTCTTCTGTTTTTTGTTCACCTATTTTTTAAATTGTTTATAATGAGTATTTTTTTTATTGCATGAAGGCATTTTGTTATGGTTCTCTATCCTTGTCAACATCTTTTTTTCTTCCGCTCAGATCTATGTCGAAAGTAAAATCACTATATATATATTAGTCCTTCACTTCCTGCCAAAATTGGGGGATATTTTGAACGTTTGTGTTTGTGCAATATCTTGTGAACCACCACAAGAATCACTTCAAATTTCCTGCAGTGGTGTATTACCCAAAGTTGTTATGTCCCTTTGAGTAAGTGTTGTGGCAGAGGAATTGTTGCTGTATTGGTTGTACCTTCTGTCTTTGCAAGTTGCAGTAGACAGAAAAAGCATAGTTCAAGTTTTTCATTGTCAAATAAGGAAATTTCATGATTGGCCGTGTTTGTCAACTAGCTACTAAACCAGTAATATGTAATGATGCTGACATGTGACATGAAATTGAGCAAGCGTTTGATCAAAAAGTCTCTTTCTGTGTATAGTGAGCATTGGTCCTATGTCTTTCGTTTGTCAAATTTAGATCTATTGTACTAGCCATGGTTTGCTCACGGACAGCTCGAGGAACATGGTAGTGGTCATTTCTGAAGACTAGCTGTAAATGCACACACCTTGCACAGGGAAATCTGAAAAGAAAGATTGTACAAATAGCAAAACGTTTGATCATATAAAGCTGATGAATATAAAAAGCATCAACTAGGTTGCATTTGGGGAAAAGACTAAAATGAAGTCTTGGTAAAATGCAACTTGCATTATTTGAATGAGTGCAGGTGATTGTATGACAATGATACATGCATATGAGACAGTAAAAGAATGGAGGTAAAGTGATTTAGTTGTTTTTGTCTGGGGATTATTGATTGGAATGTAAAACTCAGTTTACAATCTAATGAAAATGTAGGTGTTCACAAAAGCCTTTAAGTGGAGTTGCATGTTTTGTTTCTGACCTATATTTTCCCTTTCCTTTGTTTCCCAATGACAGCTGCATCATGCATTTAAAAGCAGACTTTTGCTGTTATATGTTAGGGTATTTACCTTATTTTTTCACCCTTAGGTTGCTAAATCAGTGCGTTTAAGATTAGTATGCTGGTACATGAAGAAAGATAAAGAATGAGCACCATTTTGTGTTTAGGACAGAAATCTTGATGTGTAATATAGTAACATTTGTCTGATTGTTTCACGTTCCTGAAATAGAATATTGTTTCAAAATGAACCTCACAACCTAGAGCATGGAATTTAAAATTATTTTTTTTGTGTGATCTGTCACGAAAGGTGAGCATTCTGGTCAATTTGGACCAAATTGTTCCAAGTTAAAAGTCCTTTGCTTTATAAGAAAATGTAGGAAAAAACAAGGTTAAAGTGCTTATCTTTGTGATGAAAAATCTACCATTTATGTAAATTGTATGTTGTTCAGTAACATTTTTTTCTTGTTGAAAAAAATAAAATTGTTTTATTTGTTTGTGATAAAAATGTCTTTTTTGGTCAGTGTTGAAAAGAAGGGTGAAATATACTCCCGGGCCAAAGCTATTGGATTTCATGGTCAATTCACATTCATGGCATTGTACCATTTAACCCCTTCACTGCCAAAGAAACTGTGTTAATATGTCTGACAAGTTTCTGCTGTGTGATGAGAGACGTCTGAACTTTCTACTGTGATGAGCTGTTAAGTGTGTGTTAATGTGTTAATGTTTGGGCTTATGACAACTTTTTTTTTACTGTGTATTGAACTGTGAAACATGTATGTAAAGGCATCTGACAAGATTTTACAATGTGATGAGCAGTGAGGTTTGTTTGTTGATAATGGGTGTCTGACCAATTTCTACCTAGTACAGTGGAACCTCCCTTATAAGACCTTCAAATATCATGGAAAATGAGGTCTTATAATGGAGGGGTCTTATAAGGGAGGTCATTTTAATACTTACAAAGAAGGGCAATGTCTCAGAGAAGTAGGTCTTATATGAGAGGGAGGTCTTATAAGGGAGGTTCCACTGTACCACGTTGTGAACTATGAGGTGCGTGTGTGGATGTAAAAGCATCTGACAAGTTTCTACCGAGTTGTGTATATGCATAGCCTATAGGCATCCAACAAGTTTCTCTCCTGTTTAGAAATAAGACATGAGGCATAAGTGTAGGATCCAGAGCTGCTTGTGAGGTACATTCTTTGTATTTTGCATAAAGCGCTGTGAGAAGACTTTTTCTAGAACGATGGCTACATGAATAGGTCTTATCATGCAGTGTGCTGCGGTGTGTGTGTGCAGGCGTCTGGCGGCAGTGGGCGCAGTCTGGAGGTGGCGGCCAATAATTTTGCCACCATCCGCACCACGTCCATCGTGCGCCAGGAGATCAAGCAGCACGCGCACTCCAACGAGTACCGCAACTTCACCATCTACAAGCGGCTCAGGAAGCAGCACCAGAAGGAACTGCAGTCGGTAAGTTATTTGGTTAGTAAGGACCGTGCCTTACGGACTTAGAAGATGCATCAGTATAAGGCGCGCTCCTCAGATTTTACACCAAATTCTAATTATACTAATTGTCACTACATTTTTAGTCTTAAGGCGCAGGGGTCTCGCTTTGGGTACAATAAAGTATAGCTCTATAGTTGGTAGAAGATGGTACATATCTTGTAACTAGTTCTTATCTTACTGCAACTTCACCATCTACAAGTGACTGAAGACACGGCACCAGAATGAGCTGCAGTCGGTAAGTACCGTATTTTACGGACTACAAGTGATTAGAGGAAATTACAAGCACAGAACTTCCAGAAGGTTGGGGAACTATTTATGAAAAAGATCCCCCCGGTATCCCCACGGGGGTGCTTCATCATGTGAGCTTGCGCGTCCCTGGGTCCTGTAGGCACCTCTGGGAGCATGTTTTTGACTTTGCTGTCACAAACCGTTGTGTGCAGATGGAGACGGCCTGGGTCCTGTAAGCACCTCTGGGAGCATGTTTTTGACTTTGGTGTCACAAACCGTTGTGTGCAGATGGAGACGGCCTGGGTCCTGTAAGCACCTCTGGGAGCATGTTTTTGACTTTGGTGTCACAAACTGTTGTGTGCAGATGGAGACGGCCTGGGTCCTGTAAGCACCTCTGGGAGCATGTTTTTGACTTTGGTGTCACAAACCGTTGTGTGCAGATGGAGACGGCCTGGGTCCTGTAAGCACCTCTGGGAGCATGTTTTTGACTTTGGTGTCACAAACCGTTGTGTGCAGATGGAGACGGCCTGGGTCCTGTAAGCACCTCTGGGAGCATGTTTTTGACTTTGGTGTCACAAACCGTTGTGTGCAGATGGAGACGGCCTGGGTCCTGTAAGCACCTCTGGGAGCATGTTTTTGACTTTGGTGTCACAAACTGTTGTGTGCAGATGGAGACGGCCTGGGTCCTGTAGGCACCTCTGGGAGCATGTTTTTGACTTTGGTGTCACAAACTGTTGTGTGCAGATGGAGACGGCCTGGGTCCTGTAAGCACCTCTGGGAGCATGTTTTTGACTTTGGTGTCACAAACCGTTGTGTGCAGATGGAGACGGCCTGGGTCCTGTAGGCACCTCTGGGAGCATGTTTTTGACTTTGGTGTCACAAACCGTTGTGTGCAGATGGAGACGGCCTGGGTCCTGTAGGCACCTCTGGGAGCATGTTTTTGACTTTGGTGTCACAAACCGTTGTGTGCAGATGGAGACGGCCTGGGTCCTGTAGGCACCTCTGGGAGCATGTTTTTGACTTTGGTGTCACAAACCGTTGTGTGCAGATGGAGACGGCCTGGGTCCTGTAGGCACCTCTGGGAGCATGTTTTTGACTTTGGTGTCACAAACCGTTGTGTGCAGATGGAGACGGCCTGGGTCCTGTAGGCACCTCTGGGAGCATGTTTTTGACTTTGGTGTCACAAACCGTTGTGTGCAGATGGAGACGGCTTGGGTCCTGTAGGCACCTCTGGATCATGTTTTTGACTGGTGTCACAAACCGTTGTGTGCAGATGGAGACGGCTTGGGTCCTGTAGGCACCTCTGGATCATGTTTTTGACTGGTGTCACAAACCGTTGTGTGCAGATGGAGACGCGGTTCAAGGGGGAGATGGAGGAGCACAAGCAGAAACTGGACAGGGAGTACGAGAACCTGAGGGTGAAGTTCAGCAAGGAGCTGGACCGCCTCAAGACCAACAACGCATCAGAGCTGGACAAGCATGTCAGTCAACAAATGGAAACGGTTAACTACCAATTAAAAGACACAAAAAGGCTTGGTTGGGCTTTACATAATCTCTGACAAGTTTTTGACAATTAGATATTTTTTGGGTCATAAAGTCTGTTAATAATTTTTTGCTCAATTAACCTGATTCATAATTTCTTAGGACCCAGTATTTAAGGATTCATTTCATGTAAAAATGAAATGTGTTTTGAATAAAAGGGGGAGGGCCTTTTCTTTCTAATCATTATCATTGTCATCATCATCATCAACAACAAACAACAAGCACCACAACAACCTTCCAAGACTAAGATAATGTTTCTTCATTATCATCATCATCATCATCATCATCATCATCATCATCGTTGTCATCCTCCTCCTTAATGATTAGGACAAGGTTTTTGTATGCTGATCAGCACAACATGGTGCTGTTATTGTTGGTGCTGTGTTATCGTTTCAGTTGAAGACCAGGCAGGCGGAGGAGAAGAGGCTGATGAGGGACACCTCCCAGACCCACGAGACAGAGAAGAGGACCCTCAACGACCAGATGAAGAAGAACTACAAGGTCGACAAAGACCGCATGAAAAAGGTACACACCAACAACAAAACCACAACCAACGAACAGGGGTGGGGCTGAGGTAGCAGAATATGGAAAGGGGTATGTGTGCTCACATAATATGTTAGTAGCATCTGATGTGGGGGTGGACTAGGAAAGGAGCAAGAAATCGCCTGTCAATTGGAAGAAACTACACATTGCTTGATTTTTCCTTTCAAAAAAAAGGAGCTGCCATTTAAATTTTTTTAAAAAGAAGGTACATGTACTCCTGGATTATATTTTCTTAAATGAAATCAGATTTTTATATCTGACATGTGTACAACATGTACTGGAATAAATGTGGACAAGCCATTCAAGATCGGTGAAAGACCTTGAGTGAATTAATGAATGAATGAGCTATAGGGAAACGAGTTGTCAATCCCGCACAATAAGCAATATGGAGTAAAATTATCACAAGCTACAATTGATTTGGACCCTATATTGTTGAGACGGCGAACATAGAGTTTTTGAGTATAAACATGTAGCTTTCAGTGAGTATTCACTCAAACAGTGACAGTTTGTACGGGAAAAAAAATGTAGGCGGTTTAAGACAAAAATCCATGAAAAAAATAGTGATAAATGAAACAGAAAGTGACAGACAGTTTGCTTTGCGTGTGTTGAGGGCCTGGACACGAGCACCCCGAAGCGTGAGCGTGAGGACATGATGCGGGTGTACAAGGAGACGCTGGCCCGGCGGCAGAAGGACGCAGAGTTCCGGCTGGAGAAGCACCAGAAGGACCACCTGGAGTTTGCCCTGCGCAGGTTCAAACGGCGCGCCATCCTCTCCCTTCACCGCCTGGAGCAGAAGCTCATCAAAGATGTCAGTGCCTTCAAGCTCACAGTTTCCTTTTGACTAGAGCAAATTTAATGATTTCAGAAAAAAATGATTTCAGTTTTTTTAATTTGACCAGAAATTGAACTTCAGTTTTTTTTTTAATTCATCCCCCCCTCCCCCCCAACAACAAAATTCGACCACAAGCGATTTGGGGTGTTTTGAACTTGGTTGTCCTATCCCGGAAGTCTCTCTGGGGATTCTTGAAAACAGCATGGTGATGCCATATTGTTTTCAAAGGCAATGTAGTCATTTTACAAGGCTTATCGTGCTCAAACTGTCTCAGTCCATCATTTTGACTGTCTGTTTGTCTCGTTATCTCTCTCTCTTGCATTCCCCTCCTGAATCCTCCAACGGGGCTCTGTACCCCGCCGGGGCCCTGGGCAGCCCCTGTACCCCTGCCTTTCAGGGTTTTTTTTCATTTGGGGGAGTTGCACCCATGTGTTTGGCTATTTGCAGGAGTGTAGCATGTTTTTATCAGAGGCTATGTTTTAGGCTATTCTGATGGCGGCGATTCCAGTTAAAGAGTGACCATGTCTGGTGGTGTGCAGGAGATGAGTCAGCGTAAGGCCCAGCTGGACTATGAGCATGCCATGCTGGTGCGGCACCACGAGTCCACCCAGGACCTGGAGTACAAGCACCTGGCCGCCCTGCAGAAGAGCAAGGACGAGCAGCTCAACAGGCAGCACGACACCGAGAAGGAGAACCAGCGCGACTACAACGCCCGCGCTGAGCAGGATCTCCGCAAGAAACACGCCCTGGAGGTCAAGCAGCAGCCTCGTAGCCTGAAGGTAGGGGTGTGTGGGTGGGTGGATGGGTGTTTGTGTACAAGATTCGGGGTGGATGTGTGTGTGTATGTGAACGTCTGCACTGAGGAGGAGTTCTGCACAAAGCACGCCCTGGATGTCAAGTAGCAGCCTCGTAGCCTGAAGGTTGGGAGGTCATAGTGTGAGTTGGTGTGGGTAGATGGGTGTTTGTGTACAAGCGTCGGGGTGGGTGTGTATGTGAACGTCTGCACCGAGGAGGAGCTCTGCAAGAAGCATGCCCTGAAGGTCAAGCAGCAGCCTTGTAGCCTGAAGGTAGTAGGGGGGGGGGATGGGTGTTTGTGTACAAGTGTTAGGGTGGATGTGTGTGTGTATGTGAACGTCTGCACCGAGGAAGAGCTCTGCAAGCAGCACGCCCTGAAGGTCAAGCAGCAGCCTTGTAGCCTGAAGGTTGGGAGGTCGTAATGTGTGTGTGTATGTGTGTCTTTTCACGCATTTACCTTGATACTGCAATTTTATTTTGTTTTTGTTTTGACCATTTGTCTGAATGAAAATGTTTACCTCTTGCCTGAACTACTGATTGTAATGAAAAATCGTGATGTCTTCCTCTGCGACCTGACAATTCAGTTCACCAATCCACAAACCATATATGTCCTCCAGTTGAGATGGATTTTTGACTCGTACTGCTAAGGATTTTTTATTCATATTGGTAAGCCGTAAGGATACTGAAGCGATCATTATGGAAATCGACAGCATTGTCTCTGATGTCATGATGATGATGCCTGGGATCCAATAATGATCTGAGATCCAGATCCGAAAGCAGTTCAAGACCCAGTAGCATCATTACAATATAATTTTATATGCTATGGTATGGTAACAATCAAACATTTATCCATTTTATGAACAGTGATCATTTTCTCCAACAGGCGAAGGAGATCCAGATCCGCAAGCAGTTCAATGAGGCAGTGAAGACCCAGCAGCGTCAGTACAAGGCGCTGAAGGAGCACGTCCTGCAGACCACGCCCAAGGCGGAGCAGAAGGCGGTGGTGAAGAAGCTGAAGGAGGAACAGATGAGGAAGCTGGCTGCCCTGGGGGACCAGTACGAGGCCTCCATTGCTGAGATGCTGCAGCAGCAAAATGTGAGGGTGTAGTCAATATAGACAAAGAAACATGAAACAGACTGCAACGTCACTGAATAATACACCACGCAAACAAGACATAACTAGTCTTGAGTGACGTCGTTTGCTTGTATGGTATTTTATGTTACATTCTTTCCAAAACCAGCAAAAATGCATGTTAACAAAATTTTACAAGTAGCCAGTCACAGTGTTAAGTTTTATAACTGATTTAGGTCGTGCACACAGCAGACGCGGAAATCCCATGCCCAATCCGTAGATAAGTAAAAGAAAGAAGGAAAAAAAAAAAGCACACGTGTCCATATTTTCCCTAATCCGTATATTATTTTCCTTCTTTCTTTTACTTACTTAGGGTTTACCTGCGTAACTTCCGCGTCTAATGTGTCTGAGGCCTTAGGATAATAAAGGATTATAAGCTAGGTAGCTTTATAGATAAATCGTGCAGGTAAATTTCCATAATTGATTCAGAATAACAAAGGATGAAGCATTGAAGGTAGGTAGGTAGGTACTAGGGACAAGCTTATGACAGCCTAAGCCTCGCAACCTATACAACTAATCCCTTCATGGGTTTGAATAGCTGTATGGGTTGATATTTTTTTAAAATACTCATAATAATGAAGGACTAAGCAAGGAATTTGTACAGCCCAAGTACATTTGTACAGTACAAGTTTGTGACAAAGTCTGATGGCATTTAAGCATATCTGGTGCAGGATGGAATAACTTGCAAGCATGCAGATCACTGCTGTAGTTCTCCTAAACCTTGTTAACTCGAGATTTGTAAAAGTTTTGAAAGCCCAAGGAGGGTGAACTTGTTATCAGTGAATGAGGCGTAGCTTTTATAATCCCTATGGTCCATTTTACTCAGTCCGTGTGCAGAAAGTACATTTTAAATAAATATTGTTTGGATAAGAATTTTTATTTGTTATAAATGTTGAATAAAAAACCGATTGAGTGCAAGGTTTGGGAACTCTGTTAGCATGTAGGCGGACAGAGTAGTGTAGGGGACCTTGCATGTGGTGGACATTGATTGCTGTCGTGTACTGTATTCTTTCAGCTCACCATGGTAAAGAGCTGTGAGAGACCTTCTCCTGGTCTGAGTTTTCTTTTCCTGCTGTTTGTGTGTGTGCATGTGCTGGGGATGTTTTTGTGTGTACCAGGCATGGTAGTGGGGGCAAAGTGGTTTTCAAGGAAAATGGCCGGGGGTCCAGGGGGCCGAAGAAAATTCAATAAATGAGAGTGAAATGTTCACTTTTTCCGCGATTCGCGGTCTACCATGCCTGGTGTACATGGGCATGCCTTAGTAGGGGGTGGGCGTTTGGCTATGTGGGGCCCTGGGTTTAGTGCAGTGTGAAGGCCTTTGCCTGTTTGTTTGGCTGTGTTTGGGTTAAGTGACTCCTTTGTGTTTTATGTTGCTTTGCTGCTACAAAAGATACTTTTGCAGAGAGAGGAGAGTGAGAGAGAGAGTGTGTGTGAGAAAGAGAGAGAGAAAGAGCTTGTTGGTGTGGGTTGGTATGTGTGTGTGTGTGTGTGTGTGTGAGAGCACAGACGAACAACATTTTATTTATACAGGGTAATGAGAAGTATACATACTTTTTTCCACCCAGCCCTGTGGCAAAAAGAAAATCGAATAAACGACAGCAATTACAAAATCATGCAATGAAAGAAAAAACTAAACAAATAGCAACCAATGAAATGTAAAAAGTTAAAACAACATCCATACATCAAGTATATATTAATGGACAAGAGGACGAGTGAGAGAAATGAATGAGGAAGAAAGACAAGAACATAGAATATAGAAGGACATTGAGAGAGAGAGAGAGAGAGTGAGTTGGCATGGGTTTGCTTGATGTGTGTGTGTGATAGAGAGAGAGAGAGAGAGAGAGAGAGAGAGAGCTAGTTGGTGTGGTTTGCTTGGTATGTGTGTGTGAGAGAGAGAGCTAGTTGGTGTGGTTTGTTTGGTATGTGTGTGTAAGAGAGAGAGAGAGCTAGTTGGTGTGGTATGTGTGTGTGTGTGTGATAGAGAGAGAGAGAGAGATGGTGTGGTTTGCTTGGTGTGTGTGTGAGAGAGAGAGCTAGTTGGTGTGGTTTGTTTGGTATGTGTGTGTAAGAGAGAGAGAGAGCTAGTTGGTGTGATTCGCTTGGTGTGTGCATGTGAGAGAGCTAGAGCTAGTTGGTGTGGGTTTGCTTAGTTTTGTGAGCAGAGCTAGTTAACCAACTTGGTTTGCTGTTCAGTTGATCATTGATGGAAAGTTGGACTGTTCAAAATATTGTAGGTTGTGTAAAGATCGCCCACAAGTACTGGGTACATTAGGTGTTTGTGTTTGCCATCATTATGGACTGCCTATTGTTTTTTGCGAAAATGACAGCCTTCACTATTAACATCCGTACAAAATGGAGGTCCTATTACAAAATATAGACTGTGATGGGTCCATTTTGAGAGGTGTCTTGGGGGAAATTACAGCGTGTGTCTGTTCCAGTCTTAATGTTAAAAGTTATAGAAAATAACATAACCAAACTATGAACACATTTTGTTGTTAGCTTATTATTTTCTTGATAAATAAATGAATGGGGTGTGTGGTGATCTCAGTTTTTCCCCTATAATTTATAACAATTTCTCTAATTTTAACTGCTGTGCCATCAGATATTTTGATTACTTTTTGATGTTGAAGCTTTGAAAAAAGAATTCTTAGTTAAAGAATTGGTTTGTATTGGATGGATTTAGATGATTGTTGAAGAAGTATAGCAGAGGTGATTTTTCCACAAGTGTAGAAGCTGCATACATGTAGGAATGGTGTGGTTACGGCTCTGTGTCTTAAGTCAGATATTAAGTGGAATTCAGCTTCAGTAACCCAACCAAAGATATGACAAAATATTTCAAAAGATTTTTATTTAAAGAAAGTTTTGAAAATGTATTTACATGAATATGTTCCCAAGGATACCAGGGGTCGTGTTAACGCATGTTTTTTGTGTATTTGACGCATTTTAAAAATCGCTCACGCATTTTCACGAGCTTACGTGTAACACGTACACAAAACGAAGTCTGCTCAAAACTGGATCTGAGTCTAAATGCTGAATCAGACTTTAGAAGTCTCACTGCCTGCCTGTATTAAGCAGAGGCAACTGGCTACTGTGCCAAACACACGCTTAGGCCTTGATTCCTTTTCTGGAACAAACCATAGAAAATCGCCACTGCTTCTAGAGAAGGGACGGATTCCCTCCTTTCTCTTTCACTAAATTCTGTCCAGTTAAACTGCTGGTGTCGCAGGCGCAGTGTTTGGCGGGAAACCTACTTACAGTAAGCCATTCTCTGACTCTGACTGGAGGAAGTTTCTCAAGAGCAAACGCTTCGAGCGCTGCAGAACGCTAGTGGAAATTCAGCGAAGTGTCAGAAACGCATCTCTTGTTGCTCACTGGCACATTTAGTTGAAATAATTTTGTTTGACCAATCAGGTAATATATAAAAATTGTTTCTTAGACCCCATTTGTCATTTGCCCTGGCTTCGGCCTTGTGTTGACTGCCAGCGTACTTGATTCAGCACACAAGCGAGCAAGATGGTCATCGGGCATTTTTAAGGCAATACACTAAAGTGCCAAGTGGACTCAATGCTAGCAAACTTTGCTTTGATCAAAAACAAATCTCAGCCTCTTGAGTTGTGAAAGGGGTCAACATGTTACAACTGTTGTCTGCTCAAAGGTCTGATCTACTGTAGTCTAGATCCCATTCGTGTTGACACACAGTGAGGCACTAATGCAAAATGAGTGGTCATGGGCAGGCATTGACTGGCACTGCAGTTGGTTTGATCAACAGGGCTTGTGACACATGTCAGCGATGACGTAAGCAAAGAAAACAGGTGGTTATGTGCGGATAGGCGTAAAACATGCGATTTAAAATTTTTTACATCAATTTATAGTGTTATGATGTGATGTATTTTTAGCCTAGTTTACGCATTTTTTGGCCGACTTTGTGTAAGGCAAACGCATTTTGAAAAACTCTAGCGCAATGCCTGGCATACAGAAAATAGTATAATAACGTATTATGTCCTTGGACTCTACATTTTTCAGACTACATAAACATTTGTTTTACCAACGATAACGGAAGTGGGTACCATATGTTTCAGACTACAAGGTGCGCCTGGCCCTTAAATTGTACACAAAATTCAGATGTTGTTACCATACTTTCTTACTATATTATTATTCATATTATAAGGCGCAGGGGTCTCATGGGGCCTGGGGGGAAACTATCGCCTTACAGTCTGTAAAAAATGTTGCATACTCATGGACGCTTAAAATTTGTTAGATTAATAATTTTGTTATCGTTTTCCCTACAATGAGAAATAATCTACATCTCTCTGGACTCAATTTTCAAACAGATTAAAAAAATATATTTTGCTATATTACTGGAGGCCAGCACCCTTGGATCTATCATAAATTCTGTATTTTCCCCTTTTCATTCGGATAACTTTTTGTTTTCATTGAGAGAGCTGATGTATGGTTGTGCGCGCAGGTTCGGCTGGACGAGAGCCAGATGGGTGAGGCCTCAGAGCTGCACAACCGCCTGCAGCAGGAGCTGGAGCTGCTGATGGTGTACCAGAGCAAGGTGAAGGAGAACAACGAGGCCCAGCACCACCGGGAACGCAAGGTCCTCGAGGAGAGGGTCTCCCTCAGAAGGGCCCTGCTGGAACAGAAAGTAAGTGGAACACAAAGTAAGGCTGCTGGAAGAGACTGAGGCATTTTCTGGCTAGTGGTGCACTGGAGTATGGTGATGGAGTGAAACTTAAATTTTCCAGTTTATGTTCAGTTTAGTAAGCAAAGTATTTGAAGAGTGTTGCTCAGGAGAACTCTGCTGGAACAAAAAGTAAGACTGGTAGAAGATGGAGTGATTCATGAGCTGTAAAATCTCTTGTCAGTGTTGTGATGCACTAGAGTTTGCTGCAGCAGCTGACAGTGAGACATGGAACAGTGTGACTGAGTGATGTACATGACGTAGTGCCCCATTTCCAGGCACTTTGGCTTGCTCTGATGGAATAATTGATGTTTTGAAGCATGCATATCCTGTATGGCATGGGTGCAGTAAGCAAAGTCCTCAGGGAGAGCTTTCAGGAGAGCCTTGCTTGAACAAAACATATGACGGCCACATGTGTAGTAGTGCCCCTTTCCAGTGTGGCGTGAGGAGTACTTTTTATTTGCTGGCTGAGAGGGTGCCTTTCAGGAGGGCCCTGCTTGAACAAAACATGACGGCCACATGTGTAGTAGTGCCCCTTTCCAGTGTGGCGTGAGGAGTACTTTTCATTTGCTGGCTGAGAGGGTGCCTTTCAGGAGAGCCCTGCTTGAACAAAACATGACGACCACAGGTGTAGTAGTGCCCCTTTCCAGTGTGGCGTGAGGAGTACTTTTCATTTGCTGGCTGAGAGGGTGCCTTTCAGGAGAGCCCTGCTTGAACAAAACATGACGACCACAGGTGTAGTAGTGCCCCTTTCCAGTGTGGCGTGAGGAGTACTTTTCATTTGCTGGCTGAGAGGGTGCCTTTCAGGAGAGCCCTGCTTGAACAAAACATGACGACCACAGGTGTAGTAGTGCCCCTTTCCAGTGTGGCGTGAGGAGTACTTTTCATTTGCTGGCTGAGAGGGTGCCTTTCAGGAGAGCCCTGCTTGAACAAAACATGACGGCCACATGTGTAGTAGTGCCCCTTTCCAGTGTGGCGTGAGGAGTACTTTTCATTTGCTGGCTGAGAGGGTGCCTTTCAGGAGAGCCCTGCTTGAACAAAACATGACGGCCACATGTGTAGTAGTGCCCCTTTCCAGTGTGGCGTGAAGGGTACTTTTCATTTGCTGGCTGAGAGGGTGCCTTTCAGGAGGGCCCTGCTTGAACAAAACATGACGACCACAGGTGTAGTAGTGCCCCTTTCCAGTGTGGCGTGAGGAGTACTTTTCATTTGCTGGCTGAGAGGGTGCCTTTCAGGAGGGCCCTGCTTGAACAAAACATGACGGCCACATGTGTAGTAGTGCCCCTTTCCAGTGTGGCGTGAAGGGTACTTTTCATTTGCTGGCTGAGAGGGTGCCTTTCAGGAGGGCCCTGCTCGCACAGAAAGTAAGGTGGCTGGAAGAGTGTGAGGGCTTTGTGTGAGGCGGTACACTTTGCTAGTGTAGCTAGTGCATGAGTACAATTTTACCTGGTATACAAGGATTTTTTAATTTTTTAATTTGTCAAACAATATCTTTGTGTGTCTACTGTATTTTTCAAACACTTTAAAATAAACATTTGTATAAATTGTGGAAAAAGCAAACTAAATTACCTTCATAAATAATGTTCTTTAGCTGCAGGGGAACATTACCCCTAGACCCCGGCCTTTCATGGTTCTTTTCATTTTGTATAGTTGCACCCATGCAAGTGATGCACTGGAATGTGTTGCAGAAGCTGTAAGTACTCAAATAAAATGAAACAGACATATATAGGTTTCTATGGCACATATTTGTAAAATGGCATCTGGAATGATAGCATAATATCGTCGGTGAAATTCACAAACCTCTTATCTCAATTTTGGTACTTTTGAAAAAAATGAAAAAAACTTTTTAAATTTAGCCGCGTTGACCACAATTGATTAACTATGATGAATATGTTGTTCAAAACATTGCAAGTTCAGTCCTGAATTTTGTTAAAATTACTTCTTCTTTTTTTTTTTTAAATGCTTAAAAAGAACAAAGATTTTTGTCCTAAGTAGATCTGAATTTGGGACTTGAGATTTTCTTCTATTTACACAACCTCATTTACGCCAGATAGAAAGTCATTAGAGATACAAGCTTTTGGAAGAATGTGGCGGGAAAAATGAGAGAGCTGACTCAAACTCAAAATTCGAGATGCGAGGTTTGTGAATTTCACCGACGATATACTCTCTCCTGTGTGTGTGTACACGCGCGCGCATGTATGTGTGTGTTTATGTGTTTTTTTAGATTTCCTTTTGTGTGCATGCATTTGTGTATGGCTTTTTTTTCTCCCTTGCATATCTCTTTGCCTATTCGTGCTTTTCACTTGACATTGCAATACATTTTTCTTTTCCTTTCTCACTTCGTCTTCAGATGGAGGAGGAGGGCAGCCAACATGCCCGCGAAGAATCTGACAAGTGGCGTGCGTTGTCTGCTCGTCAGTGCGGGGACCTAGAAGCCTTCGACGTGGAGACCACGGCCATGGGCCTGAATGCCATCGAGGTGGCCCAGGCCTCCCAGGACCCCGCGGGTCACGACGACGACCTCTCCATCAGGGGCTCCACCCTGTCCCTGTCCGCCTCCAGCTCGTCCAACTCCTTCAGCTCACAGACCCCTTTATAACCTCACGCCTCAAGCTCACTAGTAGGCCCGCATGTCCAGGTGGCTCTTTGTCTGCCTAGATGGGAGAGGGGCAGATGGTCATTTCTTACACCTTGCTAGGCTTCTATCCAAACCCGGAGGTGGGTGGAGAGAGGTGGAGGATGGACATGTTTCGTACCATGTAAGACATCTCTATACTTGCCTGGAGGTAGAAAGGGTGGAGTGTTTCTTGTAGTCTTGCTAGGTTTCTCTCAATGTTGCAGGTGAAGAGGGGCGGATGGACATTTTTGATAGCGCGTAAGACTTTATCTCTATACTTGCATGGGGATAGGGGTTGGAAGACTGCTCACAGACCCCTTTGTAACCTTTCCAGCCATCTAGTTGGCCCTGCCCCGCCCTGTCGCACACTCCTCTGTGACGAGGCTTGTCTCTCTGTTGCCTGGAGGTAGGGTGGGGCGGGTGAACTTTTTATTTGATTACACTAACATTAAAAGGCTTCTCTCCAAACCTGGAAGTGGAGAGGGGCGGATGGACTTTATACCTTACAGACTCATTTCTACATCTGCCTGCATGTAGACTGGAGTGGGTGGACATTTCTCAAACTCTGCAGTCTCTCAATAGCGCAGCAAGAGCAGACAAAGAAGACTAGTTCTCAGCTATCAAAATGCTCTGTGCCCCACACAACAAAGACACGCACCGCTCAGGCACGATCTGTCTGAATACTGTCGCCCTCTTGTTTACTTTTTGTATTTGCCAAATGAAAGATCAAGCCATAATGTATCGGCTGTGTGATTTTAGCTACAGCATGTGTGGCTGCCAAACCATTTTTTTGTCAGAGTATGTTGGAACACCAACAATGTGGTTTGGCTATGGCTATGGGTGTGGCTGTGAGTTGGGACTGGATAAGCGGCGGTAGAGCAACGACTCTGTACAGACCAGAAAATGGGACAGCAAAAAATAAGAGGAATTGACTGCAGAAACATTTCTCTTTTAGTTTCAGAAAAGCTGTTTGAAAAAATAAACTTCAAATATCCAGCACAGCATCCTACATGGGCGTTGGGGTTGTTGTTGTCGTACTCTGGCTAAAAGACTGCAACAGCCTAAGCACTTGAACACTATGGTACAAATGCATCAGCTAGGGATGAGAATACATTACATGTGTGACTTTCTGATTACCCCGCCACACTCCGACTGCAGAGGACAAGGGCGTTAGGGTGGTTTGTCGCCTATGAAAACATCTCCCTCTTTAGCAAGCTTCTCTGGATGTAGAAACATGAACAGAACAGGGGTGCATGTGGGTGTGCATGAAGCCTGATTTCAGGCAATTGGATGCAGCTTCAGGCAGCCGACTGCCTGAAGAAAGGTTCTTTAATATAAAACCATGCTTGTGGACATTGGGTTAGGGCAAGAAAGTTGAGGCCAAAGTTTGGGTCACTACATGCACCTGTGACAGAAGCTGTTAACGCACAGGAAAGAAAAACACAGTATGCTGACTACACCCTTTGTCCAAAACTAACTGTGTATGGTTCTCAGCAGTTATCTAAGCAAACCAAGCCTTAGTTTTCTGCATACTATTGTGACAGATTGCCAGGCAGGGATGCAGCGTGTTTCTGAGTGAGACAGTGATGTTAGCATCATCATCAGTACATGTTAAAAAGGAGTGGAAACGTGGGAAACTTTTTTTTGGCTGCGAATCAACATTGTCCATGATTCGTGAGTGTGAGATGGTGAAGTTAAAGTCTGCTTTTTGTGAGGTGAATACATGTATTGGCATGTTTATGAGGTGGTATAAAATCAGATATCATTTGGCTAAAGGATGTATGTTCTTACCATACTTGTTTGTGTGTGTGCGCATGTGGATGTGCATGCGCATATAGGAGTATGAAATGTTGGTAAAGAAATGTTGAAGTGTTTGTGCGCGCTTTTGTAGATGTTAGCCTGTTGAGTCTGTATGTGACGTTATACTATGGCTGTTTGTTGCACTGTTCAAGCTATTGTAGTTTGTATGCATGTGAATTCAGTGTGCTTACATATGTGTTCAGTGCGTGTATGTGTTTTGTCGTGTGTACAAGACTGTACAGATGAACACTAGTTTGTCTATGATATTTATTGGCCAGTCCTTTTGTTATCTCTTGATTTATTTACTTTATGTTTTGCCAAATTGTAAATTTTGACTTGTTTATCAAAATGTTCGTCCCACTTTTCTTTGTTTGCTCTTGCTTTTTATTCTTTTTTTTTTTTTAACATGTCATTGCATTTATATACTATTGAACCCTGCATGTTAATGTCGAGCAGTTGACATCTTACACAAGAAAGAAAAAAAGGCAGGAGAACCGTAAATCATCTTTTTATATATTTATAGGCAAGTGACCATATTGTTTCTTTTGGATTGTTACTTTTATTTCTTGTTTAAGTTAGCTGTCACTGTGTCACAACTGATAATTTTTAGGTTAGAGGAGCAGGTGGTGGTGGTGGTGTGTGGGGGGAGGGGGGGATTGAGAAGAAGGGGAAGAAGACCTTTCTTTCATTATTTCTTTTATTCCAATACACTGTGTTTTTTCCCTGCTCTCATCTCTACGTTCGTTCACAACAGTTTTGTTTCCTTGCAATGGAATGAGTGAACTAGTATACAAATATCTGTTGAGTTTCATTGCACTGATCACGAAAGGTATTGTGGTCGGGAATGATATCATATAGGGAGCTTGGCAGAACACAGCTTTGGAGAACAGCGTGTCATTTTGAGGTACAATTGTGGCACCTTGTGCATGTTTACAGTGGTGGTAGGTCTTTGAAAACACCATGAGCTTGGCAGCTGATTACTACTGGATAGTAGTAGTACTGTAGTGGGATATTATTTGTGCAGTTCGTGATGCGCAACAGTGTGCTTATAGTTCAAAATAAAGTCAGTTGACACACTGGAGTGTGTTACAAAGAAGATGCATATCTGGGATTTGGTGTGTGTGTGTGTACACATGTGAGTGTGTGTGTATATACCTCTGTGTGTGTGTGTGTGTTTGAATGAATGTTGGGTGTTTTGCAATTATCTATGTTTGAATGTGCAGTGAAAATATTGGACACATTTTCAATGATCAGGCATCAGAACGGCCCGCGGATTTCCGCGGTTTTGGTAGCCACTGGCCGCGGTTTTGGCACTGCCGGCCGAGGTTTGTACTTCATGAGGCAGCGCGATCTTATTCTCAAATGGTATTCTTAA
Organism: Phymorhynchus buccinoides; assembly: GCA_017654935.2. Classification (NCBI taxonomy): domain Eukaryota; kingdom Metazoa; phylum Mollusca; class Gastropoda; order Neogastropoda; family Raphitomidae; genus Phymorhynchus; species Phymorhynchus buccinoides. The sequence continues at coordinate 25,951,510 of CM065700.1, read as the reverse complement.
ACGTCATACTGCGCCTTCGGAAATGAAAAATCGCGGCCATGTTTGTTTTTTCTTCCGAGTTTAGAGCTCTCTAGACTTACTTTCACTGTTTCAGAGTTTGTTTTGATGACAGTGATTGTGATTTGGGTTTTAAATGAATCGATTTAGAGGATATGATCGCGGGAAACTATGATGATGTAAGAACTTTGAACTTTTCCGCGATAAATCGGGTAGCGAATGATCGCAATGATGCCGAGTTTTGTGGGGTACGACTCGATGTCGACTCCGAGTCATGGCGAGTGTTGTTCGTCCGCGGATTGGACTCTGGAGTGTTCTGATGCCTGCTGATAATTATTGTGGTTCATGTGTGTGCATGTTGTCTCAGTGTTGTTTGTGCGTTGTTTATTTGAAGTCATGTGTATTTAAATTTGGTTTTTGATTAGTTTTGGTTCACAAGTGTTTTTGTTTATGAGGTGATTGGTGAGGGAACGTTTTAGACAAAAAGTGATGTGATTGATGGATCGTTTAGTTACACTGTGCCTTTTTAGGCTGGGATCTCCGGCTAATCTACAAACTATTTTCAATGGAAAACTTTCACATATTTATTTTGGTTTTGTTTGTTTTAATTGAACCGATTAGAACTAAGATGTTAGATGGGCACAGGGGAGTTGTTGAACATTCCATGCGGGATCTGTGGATGAGTAGAAACGAAACAAATAAGAAGCTTCTTCTGCTTTTAGATCTCTGACTACTACTCGCAATGAGCTGATTTTTCACACAGCTTTGCTCATGCTCACATGCATGCACAGGGATGTGCGCACGCACACACAAACAGGGAGCACACTTAGCTGGTACACTGCACATGCAGTCTCTTTACTCAGTAATGGGTAGGACAATGCTCTTGGTGTTAAAAAAACCATTTAAATGGTGTATCGCTCTAAAACAGTATTATGCAGGCATGAAAGAATTCCTCGTTTTGCAGAAAATCTGCGGAAATTTGTAAAAAAAATTCCGCGTAAAGGACCGATCTTGCCGTATTCTTATATCTACAAGTCTTTATTTGGCGATTCTCAAACTGGTTAACCGGAAGTTGCTTTAGCTCACTCGCTTCAATTGTGTGAAGGAAGGCGAAATGAGTAGCTCTCGCTCAACAAAAGTAGGGATGTTAGCTGAAAATGTGTGTGGAAGGTATTTGTGCCGACCAAATTTTCGGACCCCCTCCTTGCTGAATAAAACTTGTGACGTTAGGTAGGCGAAAAGGTGGTTTGAAAAAAATGTTTGGGAACGTTGCACCCCCCCCCCCCAACAAAACATCGGACGTTAGGTGAAAATCCGGGTGGAAGGATTTTTCTCGGCTGAAAAGAATACCATTCTTTGAAGCTTGAAAGATGCTTGTGCTGGAAAAAAAAAATTTGGGAACGTTCGCCCCCCCCCCCAACAAAACTTCCGACGTCAGGTGAAAATCCGGGTGGAAGGATTTCTCGGACGAAATTTTTTCCTCTTTTTTGATCTTCATCCACTTTGATACCTGATTATGTTTACTACTGTAGTTTAATTAACCCCTTCAAGACATCACTGCCTTAGGCAAATATCATGACTGGCCTGGGGCGGCCTAGAAAAAAATGTAACAAAGAAGAAGCACAAGAAGACTCAACACTGTCAATGATTGAGTTGAGTTTTAACAACATTACTTCCTTCTAAGTGTGGCTGCCCTAACTGGTGCATTGAAATACAAGTGCCAAACATAAGTAAAACGAAAGCTGGAAGTGTGATGAAGAGAAGTAGCACGAAAAACGTGGTTTGGATTGAAAAAACATGGATTTAGACAAGTTTTAGATTCAGAGATCGCTGTTCCGAGAATGCTCGGAATTAGGCCTTGACTGGCATTCTGTTCCGAGTATACTCTGAATTTGTCGGGAAATGTTAAGGAAACCGATTTTCTGCCCTACCATGGCTGTACCTTTTAGATCTACCAAGTCTTCTGGGGCCATGATCAAACTGATTTTGTATTGGAGATGGGGGTTCCGAAGCTTAGATTTGCAGCCTCTTTTTGTCTTAGACTATTTAGTGATTCAAATTCATTTTGACGTATGTTGCCCCTGACATAAAAAAAAATTCATGTCATAATGCGTCTAATGTGGAAATCAACGAAAAGTACAGTTTGACACATTTGTGTACAGTTCATGTGCCTGACTGCAACGCATTGACATAGGCATTATCCAATTGTACTTCACATTGAGGGCCTATGTCGTCATTTCCTATTTCCACTCAGTTCAAAGTCTCGTTTAGCAGACAATTTCTGAGCATCGTTTTATTTCAAAAACTTTTTTAATCCAAAAAAATTGCCTTTTCATTTCAATTTTTTTTTTCATGTTCATGTAAACAGCACAATCAAAATTTGTGCATCTAAACATGTTTATGTTTCCATTTCTATATCCTTTGAATCATCTTGATGTTTAGGAATGGACTTATTTCTACACTTTTCATGCTTTGCTAGTTTTGAATTGCGTCATTGCCCTTGACAAGGTTAAATTAGCTTTCAAGCATGATCATGATGAATGGTTATGCAACTTTCATTATTTATTTAAAGTCCAGAACAAAAATCAACTTTTGTATGATTTGTACATGTACTACTGTTAATAGACGAGCATTGGAACTACATGATTTTGATCATGTTTTAACATAATGATCTTTGAAGAATCGCATCCAGAGGCATAGAGCAACAGAGCACTGGTTTAGTGGAGTACAAAGCGACAAAAACACAACCCACCTACACTCAAAAGTTTTGGCAATGAAATTTCACGAACCATTTATGATTTGGAAATCAATTATTGTGTAGTAGAAGAAATGTGTTCTTTTCATTTTGGAGTTCCAATGTACTTTGTGAGGTCTTGAGTGAAGTCTGAAGAGAAGAGTTAAGAGGCATTTGCCTCTTGTGCACAGAGCTTAATGACAGTTAATGCAGAGATGTTCAATTCAATATTGATTTGAGGGCCTTTTTTATTATGATTTTTTTTGGGGTGTGTGTTTGGAATTGACATAAAATATGAATGGTTTTATAGACGTTGTGTGTGAAGTGTGTGTAACAGCTGTTGGTTGGTGTTGTTGCTTTTAAATGTTAGGAGCGTGTGTGAGATTTTGCTTTTTCAAAAACAATGAATAAATGAATGAACGGTTTGAAACTGGAAAATTGAAACGTTCCATTGGTGTCATGGATCCCATACATCAATAGTTAATTACTTAATGCTCTTATGCTCTTCACCTATTATACCACACTTCTTTGGAACATTATTTTTTATTGGCCTCCTTTGAGAAAATGATCGCTTGTTTTTGTTATAGTAAAGTCATCATGTGTGTATAAGATGAAAGAACTTAAGGGAATTGAGAAGATGGAGGAAGACATTGGAAGGGAAGGGGATTTACGGTTTGAATTGCCGAACATTATTTATGGCGTTATGTCATTATATGAGCCATTGATACAGGAAGGGTGTGTACACCAATGTCCATTTATTCTCATCAGATATTTGAACTGTGAAGCAAATACCCTCTGCCAATCTGCCACAACTATACATAATAATGTGTGAACCTCAGCATCATGACCTTTCTGTTTTGCATAATACACAAAATGGCAAAGGTCAGGGGACAAGGGTCCTCATATACTCTATACTGAGGTCAGGGAGATGTTTCTCTCCATCGCAATGTGTACAGACTTTGTGTGTACTGAACAAGGTTTACATGTTTCCTAGGTGTGTATGTGTACGCCAGCGAGTGACAGGGAAAGTGTATTGTGTATTGGGGAGAGATGTGTTGTACAAAAATTCGCCCCTGGCACCTATAGCACTAGTATTTAACAATGCAGATTGATATGTATTTTCAACATAATGCAAGTTATGACAAATAAAACGGGAATAAAAACAGTGTAAAGAACTGTGTTGTGGTTTTTCTTCTGAAAATATTTGTGTGACTGGCATATTTTGTGTACTTGCAGCTGAGGGGATTTGTCGACCTTTGGGGACCTTCCCCAAAGCCAGGTGTCTTCAAGTCCCTTTGGCTTAGAATGGGGGTGTACCCTGTGCAAAGCATCTCCACACTAAACAAGGTTTAGCACAGCCCACCGGAATAAATAGATTAGTTAGCAGCTGCCCATTTTACTATCCAGCAGTCTGGAGTCATAGATGGAAGACAACATACATGCATGCATACATAACATACACATGGCTTAAACTGCTTCCTTCTCAGGAAGGAAATCTTTTTTTTGAAAAATTTCAACAACAAAAATATAATAAAAACGGCTTTGCGGTAAGTGAAAACCTGATTGCCGCATAGAAACGGGTTTCGGTTTTGCTTTGACGGAAATGAAAGTGCTTGCTGGTCCGTGTCTGCCAATTGTAAGCCCCGTAGCTAGCATGTTTTCCTGTTGACCTAGAGGTGAAGCGTCCCCCTGACACCCCAATAGGGGTATACCCCGCTGGGGCCTAGGCAGCCCCTGGACCCCTGCCCCATTTCCATTTTTTTTTAATCGTCAAGTTTAACCCTTGCATATATGTATTGTACGTTCATACATACATACACACACACATACATACATACATACAACTTTTGATAAGAAAAAGAACAAGCACATGCAGTTATTCCCAATATTTCATTGTTTATGAACAACGTCCTCAGGGGACACTGATTCTGAAGTGAGCTCAGACTAGTAGGGTATTATAGAAAATGTACATGTACACACATGCATACAGAAAGACAGTTGTTTTTCTTGCGTTCCCAGGCCATAATGGTTCAAGTATGTACCCTATTTTACGGACTATAAGGCGCTACTTTTCCCCCAGACAAGGGGGCCCTGTGCTGTATAATGTGAATAAAATAGTAACACTATGGTACAAATGCACCAGCCAAGAATGAGAACATTATATGTGTGACCGTTTTTGATTACCCTTCTAAGATATCATAATATTAAAACAAGTCTCATACTATCTCAATGTGAATATAGGCCCTGCATGGTCACTGCCAAACACTATTTACTGAGAAGTACCCCCCCCCCCCCACACACACTGATGTAGCTGTAAGCACACGCACACGCACCATGGATTGTAGAACAAAAGATGAACTTGTCAGCTGTTCATGATCACCCAGACAACAGACTTTATGAAGATTCAGATTTTCTATTTATTATTCTATTATTATCAGTCAGAATCATATCTAAACTCTTAAGCCACAAACACACGCACACACTTTCTAAAACACATGTATGCTCTCTCTCTCTCTCTCTCTCTCTCTCTCTCTCTCTCTCTACCACTGACTTTCTCTCAAACAGATGCATACACTCCCTCTCCCTCTCTCTCTCTCTCTCTCTCTCTCACACACACACACACACACACACACACGAGCGTAGCCATAAGCCTACAACAAGCATAGGCCTACAACGTTTCTCAATACCGGATGTTAGTAATGCACCTCTGAGCTCCGCACATGCGCAACGGGAGTTGCATGGTTGGAGAAGCGTGTTGATCATCCCCTAAATATAGAATCCTTCGTAGGCTCTACAACGTACTAAATCCAGTGTTATGATAAATAAGTACCTGTCATTAAATATCTACCTCGCATGCGAACTGTACCCATCTAACCCTAACCCTAACCCTATCCCTAACCACGGAAAGAACCAAAAAATAGAGCAGGAGGGTGTAAATCTACATATTTGCTGATAAATCGATGTACAAGTCCATAATCCATAATCCGTAAAATTCACAATGGCGGACAAACAAACGATTCTGATTGGCTACGCTAGGACTACTTCCGGCTAGGACTACTTATCTCGTAGAGGTACAAATACACCGCCACACCAAGATCCACTGTGGCGGTGTATTTGTACCTCTATGAGATAAGTAGTCCTAGCCGGAAGTAGTCCTAGCGTAGCCAATCAGAATCGTTTGTTTGTCCGCCATTGTGAATTTTACGGATTATGGATTTATGGACTTGTACATCGATTTATCGGCAAATATGTAGATTTACACCCTCCTGCTCTATTTTTTGGTTCTTTCCGTGGTTAGGGATAGGGTTAGGGTTAGGGATAGGGTTAGGGTTAGATGGGTACAGTTCGCATGCGAGAGGTAGATATTTAATGACAGGTACTTATTTATCATAACACCACATCAAAACAAATCGCAATCTTGCTGGGAAAAAAATTGACTTCCGGCCATGCGTTTCCGCCTTTAATCCCGACCAGTTTGAAGACACACATGTTTACTCATCATCGAAATGCAGCCCATCATGGCGAGTGAACAGGTAATGAAACCCGCTTGGAATTTAATGATAGTAGAATCAAGTGATCATCCTAATGTTCAGCATCGTACGGGATGCTCAAATTGACGATCTTAGATTTTGTGTTAAAATGTTTTGTCCAGGTTTTTTTCATGGGCCCTTGCAGTTTATAATAATAATAATAGCTGCGTTGACCATGCTGACCATCGGCCACCGGTGTAGTGTTCTCCGAATACGAGCGCTCCAAATACCCTGTTCTCCTTCCTTTCCTTCAAGCGACCATAATCATTCGCTGATTATTCTGTCACTGTAAATTAGAGTATCCGTGAAAAATATGCACGGAATACTTCGGCCCCAAAATATTAAAAAGAGAGAGAAAGGGGGTGGGGGGAAAGAATGGTCAGATTAGGGAGAATGGTCAGATTAGTGCGCATGCGCGAAATTGAGACAGTAAATCTCATAGCGAGATAGCCACATGGTCGAAAGGCCGAAGTAAAGCCTTATTTCGTTCGAGTTACTGACGTTTCTGTTTCTGGATACGTCGAAGACGCCACTTCTGACAATAAATCGCGACGTTGATACGAACATGAATGTTTTGCTGTCCGCTATACATTACTACGCGAGGTTGACTAACTCCTTATATCTGCTACAATAGCAATGACATTTTCTTTGTCACCATCTTTATCATGCGCTTTTTGTTTTGTTTCTTTTCGTGGTAGAGAGAGAGAGAAAGAGAGAGAGAGAGAGAAAGAGAGAGAGAGAATTTTTTTATTTAACCAGCAGGGAATATGAGATATAAGCAATGACAGCTTTTTTTCCATCCAGCCCTGGCTGAGGAAATAATAAATATTAAGAATAAAAAAAAACTTCAAACAACAAAGACTAGTAGGTAACGCATGCGCACAAAAACGGGGGGAAATGAGGGTAATTGGAGACGGGGGGGGGGGGGGGGGGGGGGGGTGGTACTCAGGCATACACGTAATCATAAGGTGAATAATCGGAGCCTGTGACAAAACAAAAAAACAACACACACACGCACACGCACACGCACGCACACGCACACACACACACACACACACACACGAAGCTATTATTATTATTATTCTGGTTGCGTTCACATTTTATCTTTGAAACAGAAATTTGTGATACGCTGTTTTAAATGAACTAGCGCAACGCCTAGTACTGGCAATGTACCGTACTGGTAACGCCTAGTAACGGTAACACCAAGTACTGGTAACGCTGAGTACAGCAAATTTGAAGCGAACCCTCCCTCTATTTCTATTCCATACATCCCCCCCCCCCTCTCTCTGTCCTTTTCATTTTTAAATTGAAATGTAATGTCAGCTTTTGCTACATGTGTTCACTTTAGCACGAGATTTGTTCTCTTCACCAAACCTCCCCCTCGCCACCCCTTAAACACAACTGATCCTTGTTTCCAACTTCTACCATCTGTGATTGCGTACTCACTGTCCCCAACCTCTCTCACTTCAATTCCCCCCCCCCCCCCCCTCTTTGGTTTCAACTTTGTTGTATCATTTACACGTTGGACTGTAGAGGGGAAGTATTGTTTTTATTTTGATCTTGATGTTTTTTTTTTTTTTGCTCCTTCTGTTGCCTACTTTTTGCTCCTTTTGCTATATTTGATGTTTGCTGTTTAATTGTTTGTCTGTGTTGATAAAGGCGCATTCGCCGAAATATCCAGTAGTTTTGTTTTGTCTCTTGTGAATAAAATAACGTCACTTTGCACTTGTTGTATAGTTGTTTGTTTGCTGTATGTTCCAGTGACGTTGCAGTCTGTTTCATTTTGTTCCTATCTATTACAATAATCTACATAGGGGAAGACGGGGTAAAAAGCGCATGGGCGGGTAAGAAGCCCACCCCAATTATCTCATGAAATGAAGCAAATTTCAGTCTCATTTTGCCCATGAGACGAGCGTTAATGTCTAGCATTCGTGGGCTAAATTTGACTGAAATTTTCTTTATTTCATGAGATAATTGGGGTGGGCTTCTTACCCGCCCATGCGCTTTTTACCCCGTCTTCCCCTACACAGGCTCTGGTTCCGTCTTCCGTATTGCAATCAGTTGGTACCTATCAGTAACACTCCTGTTTCCAAAAGACTTAGAATTAAATAACGAACATAAAGGA
>CM065700.1:25900624-25938124 GCA_017654935.2 Phymorhynchus buccinoides | reverse complement strand
GAAGAAAGCAGGAGAAGGGTGAGAAGAAGAAGAAGAAAGCAGGAGAAGGGGGATAAGAAGAAGAAGAAAGCAGGAGAAGGGGGATAAGAAGAAGAAGAAAGCAGGAGAAGGGGGATCAGAAGAAGAAGAAAGCAGGAGAAGGGGGATAAGAAGAAGAAGAAAGCAGGAGAAGGGGGATAAGAAGAAGAAGAAAGCAGGAGAAGGGGGATCAGAAGAAGAAGAAAGCAGGAGAAGGGGGATCAGAAGAAGAAGAAAGCAGGAGAAGGGGGATAAGAAGAAGAAGAAAGTAGGAGAAGGGGGATAAGAAGAAGAAGAAAGCAGGAGAAGGGGGATAAGAAGAAGAAGAAAAAGAGCAGAAGGGAGGACCCAGCCTCTCCTTACTTATATATAATTTGTGCTGAGGTCTTGTCACTAATGATTCGCTCTAAAGCATATTAGAGGGATTAAAGTTAATAACAAAGAGACTTTGTTGTCGCAGTTTGCCGGCGACACTAGTTTATGTTTAGATGGTTCTGAGAGATCATTCAGTTGTGGTAATTGTGCTTACAACATTTTCTCACATTTCTGGCTTAAAAATCAACTTTGATAAATCACATGGTTGGGAAGTAGAAAGAACTGTGGAATTAGATATATGAGGGATAAGAATTTTGTCTGGGACCCTGGTACGTTCAAAGTTTTAGGCATCAAGTTTTCTACGAACACTGATAACATTGTACAGATTAATTTTGAGGATAAACTGGTTGCGATCAAAAGGGTCCTAGCTTCATGGAAGAAACGACATATCACCCCTTTTGGTAAAATTATAGTTATCAAAACTCTGGCATTCTCTAACATTATTCACCTGTTGATTCACTTGCCGGACCCCCCTGAGGATTTTATTATTGCTTTAGAGAAAGAATTGTATACTTTTCTGTGGAATGGCAAGCGAAGTAAAATTAAGAAGTCTGTGGTTCAAAAACAGTACTGTGAAGGGGGGCTAAAAATGTTAAATGTTAGAAATGTTATTTCTTCCATCAAGATAAATTGGTTGAGGAGATTGATGTGCGACTCTGATTGGAGAGAATTTACAATCAATATATACCCTAAACTAGACAATATTAAAAACCTTGGAGCTGAATTTTCAAATGTTGTTATGAATGATGTCAATAATCCATTCTGGAAAGATGTTATGAAACATAAGAAATTATGTTCAATATGTTGTCCCACCTCTGTACATGAGTTTATGGCAGAATGTATAATGTTAATGTTTTAAGGGGTAAAAAAGTTATTTATATCCAAGAATGGTGTGATTATGGTATTTACTTCATAAAACATCTTATAAATGAAAATGGTAATTTAATGACACATTTTGAATTTTTGCGCAAATATCAAGGTATAAGAACCAGTATTTTAAATGCAATTCAAAAGTTTTGCCGAAAACTAAATGTAGTTTTAACTAGCAGATATAAACTCGTAGACCAAAAGCCCTGGTTCTATATTAACAAAGACAACAAGTGTGCTCAAAGCATTTTGAATGACAATAAGGCCGTTCCTTCGGCGATTTGTAAATGGAATAATCTTTTTGAAAACTTAAATTGGAAGCACATTTTTCTTCAGTGTTATAAAGCTTCTACAGATGTGCAACTTAGATGGTTTCAGTATAGACTTTTACATAGACTGCTTCCAACTCAGAGATATCTATTTCAATGTAAAATTGTTGACTCCCCGACCTGTAATTTTTGTGAAGCGGAGGAGCAAGCAATTCCACACATGGTATTTGATTGTACAGTATCATTGTACACAGGTTTTGGAAAAATCTGCAGTGTTTACTAAAAGATAATTGTCAACATTGTGATAATTTGAATGTGGATAAAGAGTTGGTGTTGTTTGGCATGAAACCTAATGTGAAAACTGATAATATTAAAACCATGGATTTCATTCTGCTTTTTGCTAAATTCTACATTTACAAAAACATGTAAATTACAAAATGTCTGCTCTGACTTGCAGATTTTTTTTATACCATTTTTAAATACAGATTTAATCAGGAGAAATATTTGGCCTTTTTGAATAGCACTTTAAGACAGTTTGAGGAAAACTGGTTTCCCTATTGCCCGATTATTTCCTCTTCCTTTTCATTATATGACTGTGTACCACTGATTTAAAGTGTTGACTATGTTGTCATTTGTATTCTTGATAATCTAAGATTTAAAAAAAGAAAATTTACTAACACAATGATTATTTGGTAAAGGTAAAGATGTGCCACCCCCCCTACATTTCTCAGTTTGAGTTAATTATATTTTTACATTTTTGCCTTTCTTACCATACATAAAGGTGTATTTTAGGAACATTTTTAGCAAATAACCTTTTTTTTAATACTAACCCTATCCTTAACCCTAGCCCTAAACCTAACCCTACCCCCCCACTATGTACTGCAGTACACCGCAATTTGTCACAGTTGTGGTTCGTTGCGTTTTTCCGTCTTATAGGGTGACATCTTGACCGTTACCGATTATTTTTAAAGGTTCCATTCCTGTTGTAATAACCCACATTGACTTCCATGTATTCTCTTTTCCAAATGTTTATATGATGTAATTTATTGTTTTTGTTTATGTTAGCATGGTACGTGTAGGTGCATGTGTGTTTGTGTGTTCAGGTGTTTGGTTGTTGTTTAGTTTTTTATGTGTATTGTGTGATAATCTATAATAATTGCTGGCCAGGTATATATTCAGTGTTAATCTTGATCTAATTTCCATCTTTACACTTCCTCATTTCCACAGAAGTCATTGAAGAGTGCGATCAAGAGATAGGTGCTGGGGCCTATGGTGTTGTTTGGTAAGTCCAGAATGGATGATTTCATTTTGTGTTTTGTTAGCTCTGGCATTATTACCATTTCCTGTCACGAAGGGCGATAATGTATTGTCTGTAAAAGGCTGTGAAATCCGTTTGGATAGACAATCTGAGAAACTGAAGGTTGTATTGTCTGTAAAAATTTGTCATTTGTAAAATTGTAAAACTCAGTGAAAGTCAAATGCTAAAGCAATCAACCTTGCTCTTTTCTGTCATGAAGTTATTGTTGACAAGCACAAATCAAACAGTTCAAAAACCTCCTTGATAATCACACTACAATGTCAAGACTTTAACATGATTATGATTATACATGTGTAATCTAAATCTAAATCTAATCTAATCTTTGCTTTTCTAAATGATTGCGGCCTTGCTGCCTCTTCAGTGTCCTTTCAGCTATAGTGGGCTAAATCATGTATAACCCAACAAAAGCTCAAAGGACACTGAGGAGGCAGCAAGGCCAACATCCAGTAGACATGGTACTAAAATATGTTACCTGACCTTTCTTCATGAGAAGGACATTGAAATTGAAACGGTGGGCAAGACAGTTGGAGCAATGTCACTAAGCATTAAGGCAAAGGTGCAGATCAACACCCCTCCTCCACTTTATCGCTTCTTTCCGTTTTGTCCGTCTTGCCTTTCTCACTGCAGGTTGAGCACTTCAAGTTAAACCTCTCTTGTTTTCTATATTTAACGTCAATGTCCATCCATTTAAGCAATTAAAAATATTCATTTGTGCAGATTAGCCCCAGTTAACTCTTTCTATACTAACCTGCGCTCTCGTCGCAGGGCATGCGCACAACGCCTCGTTACTAAGGTAACGGGATATCGCATGTGAACTTTAAAAATTCATAGTTCATAGGTTAACAGTCATGCGTGCTTCAAAGTGGCTCAGAGGGCTACTAGTACTACTATGTTTCATTCATGCCTCTCGACACTGACTGACTGGCTGTAGGCTATTTTGGGACCTTAAAATTATATTTTCGCTATTATGAGTGTGCCTGGCTTGACAAAGCATGCAATTATTTTAAAATATCACAAATCAAAGCTAATCAAGTGGATGCTTTGAAACTGTTGCAGGTGTTAGTACTGTATATTGTGTACATATTGCCAAAATGTCACGTTTGTATCTGTTACCATTATTTAGAAAATAATTTTTGGGCAACCTATGCAAATCGGCCAGTACATAATCCTTGCAAAGGGAAGCAACTGGCCAGCATGGAATTAGTTAACCATGTTGGTCTCCCCCGAAGACGGAGTGTGGCTGCCCACATTGCGGGGTAATCAAAAACGGTCACACGTAATGTTCTCATCCCTAGCTGGTGCATTTGTACTGAATTGTTGAAGTACTCTGGCTGTTGGGATGATCCCTGGAGTCGTTAAGCCAGGGAACAACAACAACCATGCTGGTCTCAACACAGGGCGGTAACAGACCCCAGTTAATAACCATGTTGGTCTCAACACAGGGCGGCAACAGACCCCAGTTAATAACCATGTTGGTCTCAACACAGACCCCAGTTAATAACCATGTTGGTCTCAACACAGGGCGGCAACAGACCCCAGTTAATAACCATGTTGGTCTCAACACAGACCCCAGTTAATAACCATGTTGGTCTCAACACAGGGCGGTAACAGACCCCAGTTAATAACCATGTTGGTCTCAACACAGACCCCAGTTAATAACCATGTTGGTCTCAACACAGACCCCAGTTAATAACCATGTTGGTCTCAACACAGACCCCAGTTAATAACCATGTTGGTCTCAACACAGGGCGGTAACAGACCCCAGTTAACAACCATGTTGGTCTCAACACAGACCCCAGTTAATAACCATGTTGGTCTCAACACAGACCCCAGTTAATAACCATGTTGGTCTCAACACAGACCCCAGTTAATAACCATGTTGGTCTCAACACAGGGCGGTAACAGACCACAGTTAATAGCCATGTTGGTCTCAACACAGACCCCAGTTAATAACCATGTTGGTCTCAACACAGACCCCAGTTAATAACCATGTTGGTCTCAACACAGGGCGGTAACAGACCCCAGTTAATAACTATGTTGGTCTCAACACAGGGCGGTAACAGACCCCAGTTAATAACCATGTTGGTCTCAACACAGACCCCAGTTAATAACCATGTTGGTCTCAACACAGGGCGGTAACAGACCCCAGTTAATAGCCATGTTGGTCTCAACACAGACCCCAGTTAATAACCATGTTGGTCTCAACACAGGGCGGTAACAGACCCCAGTTAATAACTATGTTGGTCTCAACACAGGGCGGTAACAGACCCCAGTTAATAACTATGTTGGTCTCAACACAGGGCGGTAACAGACCCCAGTTAATAGCCATGTTGGTCTCAACACAGACCCCAGTTAATAACCATGTTGGTCTCAACACAGGGCGGTAACAGACCCCAGTTAATAACCATGTTGGTCTCAACACAGGGCGGTAACAGACCCCAGTTAATAACCATGTTGGTCTCAACACAGGGCGGTAACAGACCCCAGTTAATAGCCATGTTGGTCTCAACACAGACCCCAGTTAATAACCATGTTGGTCTCAACACAGGGCGGTAACAGACCCCAGTTAATAACCATGTTGGTCTCAACACAGGGCGGTAACAGACCCCAGTTAATAACCATGTTGGTCTCAACACAGGACGGTAACAGACCCCAGTTAATAACCATGTTGGTCTCAACACAGGGCGGTAACAGACCCCAGTTAACAACCATGTTGGTCTCAACACAGACCCCAGTTAATAACCATGTTGGTCTCAACACAGACCCCAGTTAATAACCATGTTGGTCTCAACACAGGGCGGTAACAGACCCCAGGGATGGGCATCGGAAGGCGCTAAAAAAACAAGTGAACATTTTCTCAAATGAGGTGATGTGCAAGAGGGTCTACAGAGAGATCCGTACGATGGCCTCCCTTCAGCACGAAAATGTGAGTCATTCATGGATGAAAGTTAGTAGTTCAGGAATGTTCTTCAGATCAGCATTGAAGAAGCTAATGGAAAGACTTCAAAGAGTCTTCATGATTAGCAGACTTGTCATCCAGAGATGTGTTTAAAAAAAAAGTATGACTATATTCAAGTAAAATACATACAGACAAACCCCTATTTTATGACCCTCTGTTAAGCGACCACCTCTCATTTGAGACCGGATTTGTTGGCACGGATGCATTTTACTATGTAAACGACCTCTCTTAAACGACTTCCTCTAAAACGCGACTTACGACCGCCATTTTGTTGGTTTTTACGACCGTTGTTGTCGTCTGCATAGACTTTAAGCAAAGGGAAACAACCACTGTCAAGGGCCTGAAAGCGGAGTCGCTTCCCTTGTTGTAGAAAAGATGGCGGAAAGCGTAGGAAAAGCACGAAAACCACTGACTTTGAAAAAGAAAACCACTGACTTTGGACGAGAGTGGAAGTGATTAAGAGAAGTCGGCGAAGTGAAACTGTAATACATCGATTGCACAATCCTATGGAGTTGGAAAGACCCAAATCCAGTTTTAATATGTCATTGTATGTGTGCATGAAGAAGAGAGTATGAACTGTGCTGAACTTTTTCTTTCTACGGCTGCCAGTGAAAACCTCCGTCATACGACCCCTCCAATTTACGACCGATTTTTCCGGACATTTTGGAAGTCTTAAAATAGAGGTTTGTCTGTACTGATATATTAGATTGAGTAATGATTATGATAATAACTAGAATACTTGCGTAAACTGACCCAGTCGCGACACACGCTTGCACCCCTAACCCTAATCTTAACCCAAACCCTTAACCGCTAACTTGATTTTGCCCCAATTCGAACTTGTCCGAGCTTTTGACCCCTAGTATCCACCTGTAAATTTTCCTGTTGATATATCCAAGCATTCTCGAGTTATCGCTGTCACAGACAGACAAACAGACAGACAGACAAATTTGAACACGGACAGACGGACGGACCAAGTGAAAACAATACCAGTCTCGCTTCGCGACTGGTGATTAATATTACCTTTTGTGTGTGTGCGTGTGTAGATATTATCGTGTGTCTCTGATGATGTGCATGTGTATCTTAATGTTAACTTCAGCAACTGTCATACTGCATTTAAGTTGACAATATTATCTGAAATCAAATTCTTCTGTTCGCAGATAATATCCTTGTTGGACATCGTGCTCCCAGAGCGAGCAGAAACATACAGCGATATGTATCCTTTGAATCGTTTTTATGTTCTTACTTTCCAATAGTTATCCTGTGCTTTATTTCTTTTATGTTTCAAATCTGTAGATTGTTTTGACAGAACTACTAGGCTAAATGCTTACCTCCTTACCTCCTTTGTTCAGGTCCACCTCATGTTTTTTCTTATTTATCTTTTTTATGACGAACATCAATGATTACATCACAACCATGGTGTTATGTCACAGTATGTTCTCATAGCTCCAGCAAATCATGTTATGTTAAGTTGTTTTCATTGTTTGCTATTAGTCTGTGACATTTCCTGTTGAAATTTGTTGTTAGTATGATGATTATTATGGGTCTGTTAAGGTAACAAATGACCTTCGTCATCACTTTACATTTGAAAGTTGTATCAAATACACTAATTCTGTCTTTAAGTACTTAAGATGCCATAAAAAAACCAATTACAACTTAACTGAATATTTTCTACCAAACTATTAATTGATTCATGTCATTGTTTTTGTTTTATTACACAATGTGTGAAAAATGTATGACAAACATCAAAGTTACCTACATCATTTATTTTCCAGTTTCTGGCCAAAATGTCTATGAATAACTGTATTTTTGTCAACTACAGTAAGCAGAATGCTTTAAAGAAAATAATAACTTGCATGAATAAAGTTTTTTTCAAAAAACTATTGAATTATGTATCATAATTCACTATTTACACCATAGGACATGTATGACGAACATCATAGTTACATTAATAATTTTCATTAAGCACTATTTTTTCATTTATCTTTCTATGAAGGCTGCAAAGTGCTCTAAATTAATTACTAAACCCACTGAAGTGGTGTTCATTTGTTTATTAGATGGTAGACCAATAAAACCAGCTAAATTTGATAATTAACATTTTCTTGATGACGAACATCAAGTCCAGTAAAATGATTACATTGAACATTTGGATTAGTGCAGAAGAAAGAAATGAACATGCTGGTGTTAAATAAGGGTAGGGGTCAACTTTATATGACAGTTTAATTGTAAAATAAAAGAGAGCAAGTTAAAAATATATATCTTGAGGATTTTATTGAGCATTATAGCTTAGGTATGACGGATGTCAAGTGTTACGTCTAAGTCAGAACCTTTAAGAGAAAGTGCAATATTATTTAAAATAATATATTTTGTAAGAAACTTTTATACTCCTTATGATAAAGTAATATCTGCTCTAACAAAGCATGACATTTTCATGTATTTTGGATTTATATAAGTGAAAATTGTTGGGAAGTTTGATTTTGGTTGAATGATTACATCAAAAATGATGTTTGTCATCAACATTGGTTTAAGCCTAATAACTAACAGAACTTTCATTTTTGAATGTTACAATCTTTAGCGTTTACTAATGAGGTACTTTTGCATAACCTGTCCAAATTTCGAGTAATTTTTCTGGAGTTTGTGTGTTCTAGCACTTGTTGAAATCATGACTATTTGCAATGTCCACTTTTGAAGACCAGATTTTGGGGCTGATTTGACATTCATTGTCACATAACTAAACAACTACTGATCTTATAAAGCTGATATTGTCTCTAGTGTCTTTTCAGACATTTGTCTATATGTTTATAACATAAGCACAGCAGTCAGAAGGTTATCTGACAATTTATTGAGAATGTATGTACCTGACCCTCTCACCTTTTGGCACAGAGTCACTTATATTGTTTTGTTGTTGCTGTGAATATCGCAGAGAGAACTCGTATGTGTGTGTGTTGTGTGTGACAGTGTGTTGTGTGTGTATACGTGTGTGTGTGTGTGTGTGTGTGTGTGTGTGTGTGTGTGTGTGTGTGTGTGTGTGTGTGTGTGTGTGACAGTGCGTTGTGTGTGTATAGGTGTGAGTGTGTGTGTGTGTGTGTGTGTGTGTGTGTGTGTGTGTGTGTGTGTGTGTGTGACAGTGCGTTGTGTGTGTATAGGTGTGAGTGTGTGTGTGTGTGTGTGTGTGTGTGTGTGTGTGTGTGTGTGTGTGTGTGTGTGACAGTGCGTGTGTGTGTGTATACGTGTGAGTGTGTGTGTGTGTGTGTGTGTGTGTGTGTGTGTGTGTGTGTGTTGTGTGTGTGTAGGTGTGAGTGTGTGTGTGTGTGTGTGTGTGTGTGTGACAGTGCGTTGTGTGTGTATACGTGTGTGTGTGTGTGTGTGTGTGTTGTGTGTGACAGTGTGTTGTGTGTGTATAGGTGTGTGTGTGTGTGTGTGTGTGTGTGTGTGTGACAGTGCGTTGTGTGTGTATACGTGTGAGTGTGTGTGTGTGTGTGTGTGTGTGTGACAGTGTGTTGTGTGTGTATAGGTGTGAGTGTGTGTGTGTGTGTGTGTGTGTGTGTGTGTGTGTGTGTGTGTGTGTGTGACAGTGCGTTGTGTGTGTATAGGTGTGAGTGTGTGTGTGTGTGTGTGTGTGTGTGTGTGTGTGTGTGTGTGACAGTGCGTTGTGTGTGTATACGTGTGTGTGTGTGTGTGTGTGTGTGTGTGATAGTGTGATAGTGTGTTGTGTGTGTATAGGTGTGAGTGTGTGTTGTGTGTGACAGTGCATTGTGTGTGTATAGGTGTGAGTGTGTGTGTGTGTGTGTGTGTGACAGTGTGTTGTGTGTGTATAGGTGTGTGTGTGTGTGTGACAGTGCATTGTGTGTGTATAGGTGTGAGAGTGTGTGTGTGTGACAGTGCATTGTGTGTGTATAGGTGTGAGAGTGTGTGTGTGTGACAGTGCATTGTGTGTGTATAGGTGTGTGTGTGTGTGTGTGTGTGTGTGTGTGTGTGTGTGTGTGTGTGTGTGTGTATGACAACATACAAAAAATGCTTCTCTGAATGGTATATTGTTTACTATTGCTGCAATGCATGCTGGTTCAAATGGAACTACTTTAAATAATCCTGTCAATGTTTGGCCATAATGTGATTCTTAAAATTTATTTTTAGTTTTTTGTCCTCGTAAATGAGTTGAGAGAAGCACATTGCTTTTGATTTTTTTCTTTATCTTAACAATGTCGTGATTTTGTAATTTGTTGCTTGTAAATAGTACATTGCTTTTGAATCTGTTTTTCTTTCTAAACATTAACTGTCATGATTTTGTTCGTCATAAAGGAGTTTAGGGAAGAATATTGCTTTTTTTAATTTTTTTTTATCTTAACAATGTCATGATTTTGTTGCTTGTAAATGTGTTCAGAGATGAAAACGTTGCCGCTTTTGAATCTGTTTTAAAAAATATACATACATATGTAATGAAATTAGGGCCAAGAACAAAATAGCTCTTCATAGAAAATAGATCAGGGTGAAATAATAAAAAATAAATGGGTACAGATGTAATGAGTTTTTGAAACTAACTTAATATAGCATAACCTTTAAAGCAGGGTGTTACGCATTAATGATCATCAAAGAGATGTTTGTTTCTTTTGAAGCTTGTTTTCTTCTTTGCCTTAACAATGTCATGATTTTGGATCGTTCATGTTAAATACTAACGTTCAGTGCTGATCATCAAATCAGTTATTTTTAATCAAGGCAGATGTGGATTCCTTAACAGTGCATCAGATGCATCATCAGTGAACTCATGGACAATGATCTGGTGCAGATCATAAGTTCATCAAATCTCTGGTTTGATGACATAGAGCTATACACTTATCAAATCCTCAGAGGTGAGTACCCGTATGTTGTACTTATGTCATTTTGTTGACTGGAGCGGAATAGTGGGTGGGGTGGGGATTTGATTTTGATTTTTGTATGTGTGCATGGGTGTACGTGAGTGTGTGTCGTTTCTCTTCATTTACATTCATTTTCAATTATTATTTTTAACGACGTCAATATGTTGGCCTTAAGCTGGCGAGTGCGTGTGTTTTCATTTTTTCTTCCGTTTGCATCTGTTATTATCTCTCATTGTGCATGTGTATATTTATATGTATCTTATATGATCTGTATGTCCTGGTTGGTGTTCTATTGTGTATTTAAATAGTAGTATTACGTGCCTGTATTATCATGTTCATGTGTGTTTTGTATATGCGTTGTATTTGTAAGGCGCTTTGAGCTGTTGTCAGGATACTGCGCCATATAAATGTTATTAATTATTAATTATTATTATTATTATTATGATATACATACATGCCTTTGTCAATCAATGTCACTGTCAGTCAGTCCAACTCTGACCCAGCTCAGTGCTAATCTGGAACATGTGGCTGGAAATCAGGAATGACTAATGTTCATCATCAATGCATATCACATGGGTGAATGTAGCTCAGGAATGTACCTGGAATCAGGAATGACTAATGTTCATCATCAATGCATATCACATGAGTGAATGTAGCTCAGGAATGTACCTGGAATCAGGAATGACTAATGTTCATCATCAATGCATATCACATGGGTGAATGTAGCTCAGGAATGTACCTGGAATCAGGAATGACTAATGTTCATCATCAATGCATATCACATGAGTGAATGTAGCTCTGGAATGTACCTGGAATCAGGAATGACTAATGTTCATCATCAATGCATATCACATGAGTGAATGTAGCTCTGGAATGTACCTGGAATCAGGAATGACTAATGTTCATCATCAATGCATATCACATGAG
Source organism: Phymorhynchus buccinoides (assembly GCA_017654935.2). NCBI lineage: Eukaryota > Metazoa > Mollusca > Gastropoda > Neogastropoda > Raphitomidae > Phymorhynchus > Phymorhynchus buccinoides. Next base: position 25,926,541 of record CM065700.1, on the reverse strand, counting down.
TGAATGTAGCTCTGGAATGTACCTGGAATCAGGAATGACTAATGTTCATCATCAATGCATATCACATGAGTGAATGTAGCTCTGGAATGTACCTGGAATCAGGAATGACTAATGTTCATCATCAATGCATATCACATGAGTGAATGTAGCTCTGGAATGTACCTGGAATCAGGAATGACTAATGTTCATCATCAATGCATATCACATGAGTGAATGTAGCTCTGGAATGTACCTGGAATCAGGAATGACTAATGTTCATCATCAATGCATATCACATGGGTGAATGTAGCTCTGGAATGTACCTGGAATCAGGAATGACTAATGTTCATCATCAATGCATATCACATGAGTGAATGTAGCTCTGGAATGTACCTGGAATCAGGAATGACTAATGTACATCATCAATGCATATCACATGAGTGAATGTAGCTCTGGAATGTACCTGGAATCAGGAATGAAGAAAGCTGTCAGGAAGTGAGTAAGTCTTTAGGAATGGCCATCTTGTCATCCGGAACAAGATAATCTAACTATAAACCTGTTGATTTCTAGCATTGATGGTGGACAGCTTTTATAGTTAATCTGACAATAAATTGGTTCCCGTCGAGTCCAGATGCTAGACAGAAACATAATGGTAGACATGCAAAGCAAGCTCCACACCCATCCCCTCCACCCCGCAAATAGTGAAATGCACATTGGAAACATGCGGTCGCCATTTCATGAATGGAGATATGTTTCTCAGGAATGTGAAGGTGCAATGGAACATTGAAATATGCCATTTTAGGAGTGAGATCATTTTTCACGTTCACCCATGATTTTATCAAAGATTTCTGCAGGGCAGACAGCTGTGGGGATGCTGTTTGACAGTTGACAAAGCGAATAAGGCTGCTGCATTTTAGTTTGAGTGTGCCTTCAGCACTTTCTACAGTTCTAGTTTGAGAGTCCTAGTCATTCATAAAAGACACATATTTCTGTGTGTATCAGTCAGAGTAATGTATATGTGACTTTTTATTTTATTTTTATTATGTCACTATGTAAAGCAACTCACTCTTTTAAGACCTGTGACTTGTGATTCCTTGATATTTGGTGAATTGACTGCATTGTGTAGGCTGTAACTACATGCAACCAGAGGGATTGTTAAGATATGCTTTGGATTTATTTGTATGCAGGTTTGAAGTTCATGCACTCCGCAGGAATCATTCACCGCGACCTTAAACCGAGCAATATACTTGCGAAGAAAAGCAAATTAGTGAAGGTCAGGATATCATCGTCATCTTCTTTTCATCTTTTTCTTCATTAGATCTTTTTCTTCTTTTTCTTCATTAGATCACTGTTGTTGTTCAAGTTGTTGGTGTCAAAGTACTTTTACTCATTTCCAGTTTCATGTGTTCCAATGTTATACTTTTTGTTGGCACAGATGTTGTAGATTATAATAGATATTCATAGATTTCATCATATGGAAGAATGGTGCAGACTTAAAGCTAGTCTGACCCGTGCGCTTTATGTACATAAAAATCCCACGGCAGTTAAAAGTCGGTAAGAGCAGGGAGAAATCCTGCTGCCTGGTTATGCCCCAATTGATAGCTAGTCATCCCAAGTCTGCACCAAGCACCTCACCCTGTCTTCCCCCATAAAAAAAAAGAATAAAGAAAGAAAAATGGGTAGGCGCTGTGTTTTCGGCGACATGCTCTCCAAAGGGAGAGCAGCCCGAATTTCACAGAGATAAGTCTCTGTGACTAGAATATACCAAATACCAAAAAATTGCTGTTTTCACTCGGCACTTGTGACTAAATGACAGGTGTTCTCGTAATTTTCATGTGCTCAGATTTACTCTTGGGTGAAGTTGTCACCAACATTTAAAATAAATACTTCTCGCTTAGCACGGATGCAGTGAAGCAAATTTTGTATTCTTGCATTTTTTCTCAGATTCTATTAACTTTGAATATTATCTACCAATGTATTAGGATTTGTAATTTTGGGTTGGCAGTTTGTATTGTGTGTGTGTGTGGGGGGGGGGGGGGTGTTATAATTTCTCTCTCCATGGGTTCGTGTTTGTGATTTTATCAATATTTTAATAAATTAATTAAAAAATGAACTGTTGCCATTGATCTAGACATGTGATTTGGGTCTGGTTCCAATGACAGTGTTTCTTTACGTTGTGTGTGTGTGTGTGTGTGTGTGTGTGTGTTCTCTTGTAATGTCTCTTGATTTGGATGATTCTGTTCTTTTACTTCTCCATAACGGCTTCTATTTCTAAACAGTCTAGTTGATGACAATTTTATGATTTTATTTTTGAAATTTTTCTTTGTGACAATGCCTTTCACTACAATTGATTTTTTTTGGTTTTAAATTGGTACTTACTGATAAACAGTATTGTGCATGTTAAAAAACAAATCTCATCCTTGGCTGCAGATCTGTGACTTCGGACTATCGCGAGTGATGGGATCGGACGAAGGCATCATGTTGACGGACTACGATGTGGTGACTCTGAATTACCGCGCCCCGGAGCTGGTGGTGGGGGTGGACCGCTGTATGTACGACAGTGCCATCGACATGTGGGCCCTGGGCTGCATCGTGATGGAGCTCCTCACCCGCACTCCACTCTTTGCTGCTCTGAACTGGATGGCAATGGTACGAACTCTGTGTGTGCGTGTGAATCAGTGGTGGAGAAATTTTGTATAATATTTTACAGACAATAGGCCTTATGATAAGACTAATACTGTAAAAGTAGTCAGAAAATGTAAGAAGAAAATCATAATTTTGTGTTTGTGTTAAAAAAAAAAAATTTTGGGGGTGGTAGAGAGGGGGGGGGGGCTAATAATATGACACACCTGTTAGATAATAATACTGAAATGATTATGGTAAGTTTGGGAGTAGGGAGAGGAGGAGGGGGGATGGTTTGTGTTAGGGAGTGGTCTGTGGCCTGCACATAATATATGTCCATGCGTGTGTGTGGAGAACATTCATATACAATTCAGTTACATGGATGTCAGAGTGATACGTAAACATGTAAATGCACTATTTCTACTTGACTAAAAAAAAGTTATGAAGCAAAACAGCAACAACAGTAACAATAAAATTGACACACAGACTCTTGAGGTCATTCAGACTTTGATTTTGCTCAGATGCTGAAATCAAAAGAGTTTGAAGCGCGAAGTGCTTATTCCCTGGACTGAATTGAACAAACTTCTCTGTTTTGGGCCAGTATCGACCACTGACCAATTACCCTGTGATACCATTACACCATTTTTATGGCCTTGGATCTTTTTTTTTTTGGGGGGGGGGGGTCATTTCGATTGAGAATTTGGATGATTTTATCTTTTAGTATAAAAATTATACATTGTACCATAGATGTACAAAGGAGATTGACAAAGAACGTCAATACAAATTTGACTGTCTTAGCTGGATGAAGCTGCATCAGAGAATAAGTGCCATGAGGTGACTTCATCCGGTAATTTGATATTTCTGGCAAGGTTTTTGTGAGTGGTGCAGCGATGCCATCAGGCACACTGTTGTTGTGAGTGGTGCAGCGCTGCCATCAGGCACACTGTTGTTGTGAGTGGTGCAACGATGCCACCAGGCACACTGTTGTTGTGAGTGGTGCAATGATGCCATCAGGCACACTGTTGTTGTGAGTGGTGCAACGATGCCACCAGGCACACTGTTGTTGTGAGTGGTGCAATGATGCCACCAGGCACACTGTTGTTGTGAGTGTTGCAATGATGCCACCAGGCACACTGTTGTTGTGAGTGGTGCAACGATGCCACCAGGCACACTGTTGTTGTGAGTGGTGCAATGATGCCACCAGGCACACTGTTGTTGTGAGTGGTGCAATGATGCCATCAGGCACACTGTTGTTGTGAGTGGTGCAATGATGCCATCAGGCACACTGTTGTTGTGAGTGGTGCAATGCTGCCATCAGGCACACTGTTGTTGTGAGTGGTGCAACGATGCCATCAGGCACACTGTTGTTGTGAGTGGTGCAACGATGCCATCAGGCACACTGTTGTTGTGAGTGGTGCAATGATGCCATCAGGCACACTGTTGTTGTTGTTTTGGGCCAACTCACATTCCTGTAGGCAATTATAATACAGTGGAACCTTCCTTATAACACCTCCCATTATAAGACTCCCTCCCACATAAGACCTACTTCTCTGAGACATTCGCCTTCTTTGTAAGTATTACAATTACCTCCCCTATAAGACCTCATTTTGGATGGTTTTTGAAGGCCTTTATATCCCCACTGTACTGAGAAAGCCAGAAGTAATCAAAGGGTATGCACTGGTGTGACAGGTGGACCAGTTCCTTTGGCTGTTGGGGACACCAGAGATGTCAGACCTGTGGTTTGCCCGCCAGGAAATGCGGGACTATGTGTTGGAGCAGCCTGCGTTCGATCCCGTGATCCCGGATCTGCACTTCAAACAGGGCATCGAGCCAGAGGTCGTAGACTTTCTGATGCTCTTGTTGGCTTTCAACCCGGTCAGTATTAACCGCTCACAATTTAACTTAACCTTTTGCTAGAGGTATGGCTACTTTCTGCCTTCTGCAGCCTTTGCCATCTGGCCAAGCTGCCACTCTAGGGCCTGGCTATAACACCCGCTCATTATGTTGCTTGCTACTGCACTAGATTGCGGTGAAACATCAAGGGCAATTTTCTCTTGGTTAGTTATGGTCAGCCATTTGTTTCACCATGTGAAGAAGGCAGTATTCCACTTCCAGTATTGCTGGTTACATCCCAATATAGTGGATTACTGATATACCTAACTCAAAACACTGGATAACTCACAATAGGTTTCTGGTCCCAGTTTAATCATATTTATAGTAAAAGTTCCTTTTAATTCAAAATAAAATTTCAGAAGCTCCAATTTTGACTTACTCGATTTTTCACTGTACCTCATTGAACATTACCAAGCCAAGGTCATCAAAATTATTCAAAAATCAAAACCAGTATATCAACATAATCTTGAACACAGTTATAGTATACTAAATTTGTATAACATAATCAAGTAACAGTAGTATAACATAATCAAGTAACAGGAGGCGGTTGGATGCATGGACGGTTATGTACTTCATGTTCTGCACAAATAAATGTTTTTGTTCAAAATATGATTTAGTATTACGGTAAGAAGCTACTTAGTTATTGTTAGTTTTGTTTTATTTAAGACAAGACCTTTCCAATGAGGGATCACTCCACTATATTTGCGTTGAAAACACAAATGTTCTAAAAATAGAATCCAGGTGACATCATTTTATCAGAATTATGACCAAACCCCAAATGCTATCAAGTTCTATTTTGAACTGGTTATTCATGACCGTAAGCCCAACTGATTAGTGTAATAAAACATACTATTGCAATTTGTTCCTAACTTAGGTTTTTAAATTGGCCCCAGACCCATGCTAGTAGAAGGAAATGAAATGTGCTTAATGTCCTCCGACCTGGAGAGGGTACACGATGAGCACTGGTTGAAGTAAAGGGTCGACCCTGGAAGTACTGCAATGCCGGGAAAGACCCTGGAAGTACTGCAATGCCAGGAAAGACCCTGGAAGTACTGCAATGCCAGGAAAGACCCTGGAAGGACTGCAATGCCAGGAAAGACCCTGGAAGTACTGCAATGCCGGGAAAGACCCTGGAAGTACTGCAATACCAGGAAAGACCCTGGAACTACTGCAATGCCAGGAAAGACCCTGGAACTACTGCAATGCCAGGAAAGACCCTGGAAGGACTGCAATGCCAGGAAAGACCCTGGAACTACTGCAATGCCAGGAAAGACCCTGGAACTACTGCAATGCCAGGAAAGACCCTGGAACTACTGCAATGCCAGGAAAGACCCTGGAACTACTGCAATGCCAGGAAAGACCCTGGAACTACTGCAATGCCAGGAAAGACCCTGGAACTACTGCAATGCCAGGAAAGACCCTGGAACTACTGCAATGCCAGGAAAGACCCTGGAACTACTGCAATGCCAGGAAAGACCCTGGAACTACTGCAATGCCAGGAAAGACCCTGGAACTACTGCAATGCCAGGAAAGACCCTGGAAGTACTGCAATGCCAGGAAAGACCCTGGAACTACTGCAATGCCAGGAAAGACCCTGGAAGTACTGCAATGCCAGGAAAGACCCTGGAACTACTGCAATGCCAGGAAAGACCCTGGAAGTACTGCAATGCCAGGAAAGACCCTGGAACTACTGCAATGCCAGGAAAGACCCTGGAAGTACTGCAATGCCAGGAAAGACCCTGGAACTACTGCAATGCCAGGAAAGACCCTGGAAGTACTGCAATGCCAGGAAAGACCCTGGAACTACTGCAATGCCAGGAAAGACCCTGGAACTACTGCAATGCCAGGAAAGACCCTGGAACTACTGCAATGCCAGGAAAGACCCTGGAACTACTGCAATGCCAGGAAAGACCCTGGAAGTACTCCAATGCCAGGAAAGACCCTGGAACTACTGCAATGCCAGGAAAGACTTGAATTCACTAGATACATTATGTGCGGTATTCCAATATTTGACAAAAGTCTTGTCAGAGTCGGGATTAGCAATAACAAAATTTAGACCTAGATGAAATTGAATGCAGAAATTCACACTTGATGAAGGTGATCTTGATCTTTTGTATGCAGACTAAAGGCTAAACTACCATTATGTAATATGATATGATAACGATATCAATACAAAATGAATTTTAGTGAGCCCTATTAGTGTGAGCAGGAGACAAAACAACTGAGGATTGTGAAAGCGAATAAAATGCAAAGAAATAGTACAGTGGTTGCCACTTTATAAAGCCATTTTGGGACCGACGAAAAATGGCTTTAATAAGCGGCGGATTTAATAACCGGCGGTCTAGGGTTACGTCATTTTCGAACATTTTTTTGTTTTGCTTCTCTTTTGTTTACGTCAGTCACACTTTCACACTTTCTTTCGTCATTTACACTTGCTTGAATCTAAACACAACTTCACAAGGCCTCTTAAATGATGTTGAACTTTTGTTTTGGTTTCTATTGACTGACATTCTTTTCTAAACTCAGTTACTTTGTGATACACGTGAGCGTGCACATAAATATGTTTTGAGTGACACAAGTGACATATTTTCTCGCAAAGAAAAGAAAAGAAAAAAGAGCAAAATCGTGTGAGTTTTAGTCACAAACTATGTGATTTCTCTGAGAAAAGTGGCTTTAATAAGCGGCGGGGTGGTTTTATTAAGCGGCTTTTTTTAATACATAACATGTGAAAAATCCGGACCGTAAGAAATCGGCTTTAATAAGCGGCTGGCTCTATTAACCGCGGTTTTATAAAGCGGCGACCACTGTATTTTGAATGTTGATGAAGACTTTTGATGCTGGGCCGGGCAAGCTACTGTCTAGCTGCACCCCTCATGTTCCGCTCATGGCTTTTAATGTTAATCAATCAAATCAAATCAAACTCACTTTATTATCTCCCAAGGAGAAATTTGGTTCAGGTGCCACAATGACAGAGACATCGACATTCAGCATGCATGAATATAAGCACATTTTGACTTAACGTGACATGAGTATGAAAATAAAATGTGCATAAATTGTATACGGACATAGACATTTAGCATGCGTAAGCATAATGTACATATTTAAAGGTTACACATAATACACGCTTCAAGATACACATTATATGTGCATGCATAGGTTCTTTTAACACGATGAACACACATTTCAGCCTAAAAGGATCATGAGTTTAGGAGGTGGATGGATCTGGGGATGAAGGATTTCTGTGCCCTGGAGTTGACTTTAAAAGTTTTGTAGCCACATCTAGAAGGTAATAGTTCGTAAGGTTTGTTCAAAACATGGGAGGTGTCATTTACAATCTTCCTGGCTTTATGCTTGGTTCGTCTTTCGTACATCTCATTCAAACCCATGTCTCTCTTTCCAACAAGTTGACTACACACAGTGTTCTTTCATTTCCATGCCAAAGTAACCCCGACCTGATACCAACCCTAAACCTTTCCTGAGCGAGACAGAATGTTGCTTTTTACCCAGAAAGAATGTTCTAGGGGAAGCTTTGTGGGGAGGTAACCAGCCTAAACTATGCCTTTGCTGGTTTATTGTCATGTTTTGTGTGCTGTGGGTGTCAGAGTGGGATCTGCACAGGAACACGCTCAATACACACATGCTGAAAAGAGAGAGATAATGATGGTGATAATCAACCTTTATTTGACTATGCCTAAAGTATTGGCCTGGAGTGGCCATTTTTCATACTTGCAGAGAGAGAAAGAGAGAGAGAAGGAAGATGAAAAAAGTGATCCAATTACCCCCCCCCCCCCCCTCCCCCCGCCAAAGAAAGGAAGAAACAAAAAATACAAAGAAAGATAACTGACAAATTTCATATTTTGGAGGAGATAACGTCGTTTGACAGAAACATCAATCTGTCTCGCTCTTTTGCGTCTCCAAATTATCTCCCTTCCGGTCATGAATATGGCTGTTCAAGCTAACATAATAAAATAAATCAGGTGCAGAATGGCACATAAAGGAAAGCTAACATAAAGTAAATCAGAGACAGAGTGGCACAGATGTACTGCGTTCGTCTCGCATACAATGAACCCGAGTTAGAGCCCGGTACAAGGGATTTTTGCTCTCACTCAATACTAGGCCTTGCAGTCTGAATGTGGAGTCTTTCGGATCAGACAATAAACCGAGGTTGTATGTGCCCATGCACTAATAGCACATGTTGAATCCAGTGGCAACGAAAAAGTTGTCAATTGGTCAAAATTTACCCACCACCTTTTTTTTATTCATCAGTCACACAAAAATCGTTTGCAAATTAAAAAAAGGGGTGTTGCTGCGACGCGCTCACCAGATGGGAGCAACCCAAGTTTCACAGAGACGCCCATGTGACTATAAAGTACCAAATAGTAAACATTAGTTTTGACATAGCCGCACCTCTCTATACTATGTTTCTTTCCCCACTCTTGTTTTCCAGCTCACTGAAGACGTTGAGTATGAGGTCAACGCGTGCGCGCGTGTGTGGGGGGGGGGGGGGGGGGCAGGGGTGGGGATGGGTGGGGGGGGGGGGAGTGGGGGGATGGTTGGGGTGGTGGTGTTGAAGGGATGTGGGTGTTGGTGTGTTGTGCTATGATTATATGCAATGCATTCTCTAATATGTATTCATTTTCATAGAGATGTATGGTGAGGATGCGTGGGCCAGTTTGTTAGAAATGTTTGTACGAATGGTGAGTGAAAAGCGCATTGAGTTGCTTTGCCAGATTATGCGCTATATAAGCATTATTAATTCTTTATTTATTATTATATCTTCTGTCTTCCCAAACCAGCGAAAGCGCTGCTCTGCAGAAGATGGCCTCAGAGCTCCTTACATGGAGAAAGGGAGGAAGAGGTTCCACCGCCAGCTGTGTGAGTGCTGCCCGCGTTCACAGCGGGAGACAGACCAGCCGTGGACCAGGGCCACGGCCCTTGGTGAGGGGGCACACCCTGAGCCCATCAGTCAACACCCGGAAGACCCCAGCTACGAGAGGGATTTGACCTCCGTGCCAGATGTGCGATGTGAGTAGAGAGAGACACTTAACACTTTGATTGTTTAATGACATTGGCCAGATACAGCTGTGAGAGAGAGAGAGAGAGAGAGAGAGAGAGAGAGAGAGAGAGAGAGAGAGAGATGACAAATGACTTTTTTTAATGCCAATAGCAGAGAGAGAGGGAGAGGGAGAGAGAGTCTTTTTGACTTGAGAGAGTGATAGTCTTTTTGATTTGAGTTGTGAGAAGGAATTGTTTTCTGTGACTTGCTTTTTGTGATTTAGAGAGAGGGAGAAAGAGAGGGAAAGTGAATAATTTATTTCAAAACTTATTTGTGGTGTGTGCACGCACACGTGTAAGTGTGTGTGTGTGTGTATGTGATTGTAAACTTGTATGTATACCTGCTTGTGTGCATCTCCCTTTCAGTCGAGTTGAATAATCTGATCGTCACGTGGTTGGAATGGAATGGCAGGCCGCCTCTCAAGCTGCACCCAAATGCAGCCTGTGGGAAAGACTTCCGACGGTAAGATTTTTGTTAATAGTGGTAGTGATAGCAGCAATGGTACTATAGTAGGAGTAGGAGTGGAGAGAAGTAGTATTGTTATCCTCAACCTCTCCCTTCCTCTAATTTCTTTGAACTCACTTCTCTCCTTTTCCGTTTCCGCCATAGCCACCGTTTCACTCATCCTCTATTAATTCTTCTTCTCTGTTGATTGCTCACACAGTTTCCTGTCAATTATGAGTGCAGATGTGTCGTGCTGCCGTTATGCACGTAACTAAGAAATAGTTTGGATCCGCATGTCTGTCTATGGCTTGAGAAAATCTTTGTTTCTTGAAAAGAGCAGGAGAATGGACCAGTAACTTTAGAATGGCAGAAAGATAGATCTTCTTTCTTCTTCTTGACTGAACGTGGCCACAATCAACAACAGTAGATGACAGTAAGTAAAGAGGAAAAGGCAAATTCAAAGAGAGTATTAGATTTTCTATTAAGAGAAAACAAGCACAGAACTACCGGAAGGTTGGGAGAACTATTTGTATGAAAGACTCCTAGTTTCCCCAGCAGGGGGGGGGGGGGGGGGGGGGATGAATGGATGGAATTAAAATGGTCTTGCATTGTGTTGTGTTAATAAGAGTGTGTGTGATTCTGTTGCTAGATATTGCGTTAGGCTGTATTATAGTGCATGTAGCTTATGAATTTTATTTGATTACATTGCATTAAATTGTACTATGTTGTATTGCAAGGGATTCAGTTGTGTTGTGGCAAATTTCATTGCATCACATTGCAATAATTTTCTAAAAAATGTATTCATAAATGCTTCCCTGCAAGCTTTTAGCTGGTTTCAAGTTGTGTTTGTTTTTGTTTGTTTCGTTTTTGCAGTGGCTTCTGCTTGTTGATCAGGGTTTAAAACACTTGAAGGACAGACTCCCTTTTTCACCTTCTCCTATTTTGTCCCTACCACCGCTGGCCCGTGTCATGCTTAGCTCAAGCAGAGCCTGTCAAAGCCCTTTTAAACACTGAAATAGCGTTTTGCTTCAGCTTCAGGGGTACAATGTTCCCGTTGTCCCCTGACAGGACTATTGGCCTTTATGTATTCAAGGACTAAGGGGGTCCATGGACCCTTGTCTTTCAGGCTTTCCAGGATTGTGTTGAAAACCTCTTATGTTTCGCATCATATATATAGGCCTAGTATTTTGCATTTGAGCTGTGAAGCTAAGTTAGGCTGCCCTATGTGTGGAGAGTGTCAGCGCTTGGCCATTATTATTACCAATGTTTTCTGCCTTTCTCTTTGCTTGCTCCCTCTTACTGTCTAGGGCTGAGGTTTTGTTTTTTTAATGTATTTTTGTGTGTGTATCAGTGTATGTAAAATGTGAAACTCTTGGATAAAAAATAAATGACGACAGACACATACCTTTGAGTTTGCATGAGCAAACTACTGGTGCTATTAGTATGGTTGAGTTTTGGTTTTGTTTTTCTTTTTTTTCAGTTGTTGTTTTTTGCATGTAAAATTTCAAATCACTGGATAAAAAAATAATAATGGCTGCCGGACACATACCTTTGATTTAGCAAACTAAGATAACTAAAAAACGAATGAAATGGTTTGCTTATCTGTGCCCATATTAAGACAGCTTAGAAAACAGTTGTAGTATGTTTTGGATTAGAGCGGATGCATAGCTCATCGTAGCCCACTACATATCTGCTTTCAGTCTTACACCCTGGATTGGTTTTTGTGTGGATCTGCGTGTGACTTGTTTTCTTGCAGGAAAGGCTAAACTAAATTTTGCGACTTTGCGAATATTGATTAAAAAACACACCTATTTTCGTTTTTTCACTTTCAGAATGCTGGTGGTGGCTGGATCGGCCACCCCCTGTGCTGAACAGCTCAATGAACAGCCTGATTCCCCATGAGTCACCCCCCCCTACCCCCCGTACCCCCCATACCCCCCCTCCCTACCCCCCTACACCACCCCCCCTCCTACACTCCCCACCCCTCCCGTGCTGAACAGCTCAGTGAACCGCCTGTGTTTCCCCATGAGTCAGCCACCTTCTGTGCTGAACAGCTCAATGAACAGCCTGATTCCCCATGAGTCGCTGACCCCTGTGCTGAACAGCTCAATGAACAGCCTGTTGTTTCCCCTCCCCTGTGCTGAACAGCTCAGTGAACAGCCTGTTGTTTCCCATCCCCTGTGCTGAACAGCTCAATGAACAGCCTGATTCCCCATGAGTCGCTGACCCCTGTGCTGAACAGTTCAATGAACAGCCTGTTGTTTCCCCTCCCCTGTGCTGAACAGCTCAGTGAACAGCCTGTTGTTTCCCCTCCCCTGTGCTGAACAGCTCAATGAACAGCCTGTTGTTTCCCCTCCCCTGTGCTGAACAGCTCAATGAACAGCCTGTTGTTTCCCATCCCCTGTGCTGAACAGCTCAATGAACAGCCTGTTGTTTCCCCTCCCCTGTGCTGAACAGCTCAATGAACAGCCTGTTGTTTCCCCTCCCCTGTGCTGAACAGCTCAGTGAACAGCCTGTTGTTTCCCATCCCCTGTGCTGAACAGCTCAATGAACAGCCTGATTCCCCATGAGTCGCTGACCCCTGTGCTGAACAGTTCAATGAACAGCCTGTTGTTTCCCCTCCCCTGTGCTGAACAGCTCAGTGAACAGCCTGTTGTTTCCCCTCCCCTGTGCTGAACAGCTCAATGAACAGCCTGTTGTTTCCCATGAGTCGCTGACCCCTGTGCTGAACAGCTCAATGAACAGCCTGATTCCCCATGAGTCGCTGACCCCTGTGCTGAACAGTTCAATGAACAGCCTGTTGTTTCCCCTCCCCTGTGCTGAACAGCTCAGTGAACAGCCTGTTGTTTCCCCTCCCCTGTGCTGAACAGCTCAATGAACAGCCTGTTGTTTCCCCTCCCCTGTGCCGAACAGCTCAGTGAACAGCCTGTTGTTTCCCATCCCCTGTGCTGAACAGCTCAATGAACAGCCTGTTGTTTCCCCTCCCCTGTGCTGAACAGCTCAGTGAACAGCCTGTTGTTTCCCATCCCCTGTGCTGAACAGCTCAATGAACAGCCTGCTAAAACAGACCGTGCCAGAGTAGCTACCCCTGGTGAAGCGCCACTCCAAGCCGACCAGTGTTTTCTTCTGTGTATGGGTCCAGACGGAGCACGCCTACTCAAGCAAGGGACACATGAAGGCTTTGTAAGCTCGTTCCTTGATGCTGGTGATGCTGATCGTTAAGTTCCGTCTGATATGAAACCCAGGGTTTTGTTGGCCTTGGCACAGATGTTGTTGACGTGGCAGTCCCAGGAGATCTCGCTGTTGATGGTGATGCCGAGACATTTGGCTTCCCTTATGTCTTCAAGGGTGTGTCCATGCAGGACGTACGACTAAAATTCCCGTCATGCTTCTATTTATTAATGACAGGGAAAACTCAACTGAGGATGTGTGAGAAGAAAAAAACGTTATGCATGAGGTTATTCATGAGGAAACCTGTGCCAGTCAAATTGAGATGCCTATTTTTATCATTGATTTTTGACATTGATACCCAAAGAATGAAATGACAAATTCTTGCTTCTTGGCTCCGAGAGTTAAAACAAAACATGTTTCTTCCCTGAACCATATACTATGTTATGTACACTTCACCAGCTAGATGCTGAAGAAAACGCCATGTACTTTTGTCATGGTCAGTTTTTATCAGCTAGGTGCTAAAGAAACAAGGCTATGTGTGTAGCTGAAATTGTTATCCAGGTGGATTTATCGCCTTTTTACAAAGGTGGTGTAGTAGAAGGCATTTTGTGAGCAAGAGCATTTTTGTGACTGTCTTTCTGTTTTTTGTTTGTTTGTGTGTATTTATTGTGCACAAGTGGAAAAACATGATCATTAATTGCCTTCTATTGAACCTAGGGAACCTAGGGAAATTATAATAAGCCAATAGAGTTATCTCCTCCAGAGATGCTCATTGGTGCTATGGATTATCTGTCAAAGTTTCTTTGATACATGGGTCCATCAATATATAATGTCCTTAGTTGTAAAACAGCAACTGAGCAGTGGATTTACACAGAACTTGTACTGTAAATTACCCTTCCGCGATAACCACACACATTTTCAAGCGTTTTGGATTTGATTCAAGTACTTTTTGGAACTCCGACAGAAAGGAGGTGTGGAACTGTGAAATCGCTACTTTTTGCAGGCCTTGGACTAGAAAATATTCTTGTTTTTCTAACTTCTGCTTTAATAACATGAATGATCAAAAACAGCATGAGGTCAAGTTAGGTCCGGAGAGTGAATGGGGAAGGACTTGGATGTCATGCTTATCAGGGTAGGTCATAGTGTCCTTGACCTTGAGAGGACCCGCGTTTTCATGAAGTAGCAGGTTATTACTACAGACAAACCCCTATTTTACGACCCTCTGTTAAGCGACCACCTCTCATTTGAGACTGGATTTGTTGGCACGGATGCATTTTACTATGTAAACGACCTCTCTTAAACGACTTCCTCTAAAACTCGACTTACGACCGCCAGTTTGTTGGTTTTTACGACCGTTGTTGTCGTCTGCATAGACTTTGAGCAAAGGGAAACAACCACGGTCAAGGGCCTGAAAGCGGAGTCGCTTCCCTTGTAGAAAAGATGGCGGAAAGCGTAGGAAAAGCACGAAAACCACTGACTTTGAAAAAGAAAACCACTGACTTTGGACGAGAGTGGAGGTGATTAACAGAAGTCGGCGAGGTGAAACTGTAATACATCGATTGCACAATCCTATGGAGTTGGAAAGACCCAAATCCAGTTTTAATATGTCATTGTAAGAGAGTATGAACTGTGCTGAACTTTTTCTTTCTACGGCTGCCAGTGAAAACCTCCGTCATACGACCCCTCCAATTTACGACTGATTTTTCCGGACATTTTGGAAGTCTTAAAATAGAGGTTTGTCTGTAGTGCCGACAGCTAAGTGCAGCTCATGAACATAGTTTGTCAGTTTGTGGAAAATGGTTTCCACATATTTATGATCGTTGAGTGCCTACCTATGCAGAATATCAACGATGACGGGGTCAGTGGTACTCTAATAAAAAGAAAAAACCCACTTCCGGTTCTCAAAATTCTACAGCGGGACAAATTGTTAATCTGGATCAGCAGACACCTACATCTGATATACTGGCTTGTCAGGGAAACCACAAACATATGCCCAAGTTTTGTCTTTTGTAATCACATCACCGGACTATTTGGGGCCACCTGGCCTATTAATTTGGAGAAAAAACAGTTAATATTCTACATACCGCTTTTTCATGTCTCCACTTCAGAAGTAGGGCATCCATCTTGTGTATCATTTTTCAGGGCAAAGATTTGTCGCAGAATCCTGGCAAATTACCATATAATACAGCACATATGTGGCTTATTTCTTAAGCAAAATTAAATGGAATTTCAGCTTCCAGTCCTTTCACCTAAAGAAAACTGTTCATTTTTGTTTTAAGTCTCTATCTAGCTAGTATCTTCAAAGCCAATGTTCGTAGTTTCAAAAAGCTCGATCGGCTCAAAAACTATTCAGCACGACATGTAAGGTCATTTATGCCAACTCATCTTCCAGTTTCCGCATGGTAAGTAAAGATGTAGAAATGAATTTTCTATTTTGTCAGATGTACTTTTTACAGACTCAGCTGCAAACATGACTTTATTAATGACGTTCAGAAAATGACGTCAACTTCAATCTGTGCATGTTAAAAGGAGAATGTCTGAAGTTTATTATGATATATATGTTATACCAGTGAGGACAAAAGCAAGCTATGGCACCTTTTAGGACATTATTTACTGATGTACCCATGTGCAAGGGAGAGAATGACTAACCCTGAATTATTGGCTCAGAGAGACTTTTTAAAGTGTATTACTTCCCTTCTAACATGTATAACTAGATCAATTAGCCTCCACATAATTGGTTAGCTTCTCATTGTAGATGGTTGTAATTTTTTTTAAAGACCCAGTGACGCACCACGATTAAGTCCCTAGGGGTTTTTTTCTGGGTTGCTGTGACCCACATACAAATTTCCCCAACTTCAAATTGAAGCTGCTCTTTAAACTGATGTTTCGGTTTGAATTTGGGGACATTTATATGGGAGTCAGACTTGGTCAAATTATGATTTATTTCCAGTTTTAAGAGGGAAAACACGTGAAATCCGTGATTTTGACACGTGATCTGGTGGATCTTTAAAGTGTTGATGAAAATTGGCATGGGGCCTGGGAAAAGTAAAGTGTGCGTGTGTGTGTGTGTTTATAATGCTCAGCAAATTATGAGCTGTGATCTCCGACATTCATGGATCATGCTGCAGAAATGTATGAAGGGCTTACCTTTAACTAAGAATGAGTTATTTAATGGTCAAACTATGGCGATATTTTTTACGCCAGAGGGCAGTCAATGCACTAGGGGCTTATCACGTGATTTTCTTACTTGGGCGTAGTGAGAGATAAAGTGATGGTAGGACCACTCACTGTCTCTCTCTCTCTTTATCCCCAACTAATAATATAGAGAGGATTAGCCCCACACGAGCGTCATGCCCTCTGACGTGAGAAAAATCGCACTAAGTCTCTCATTAAGTTGTGAACAGTTTTACCTATTGTTTGGAAGCTTGATAAAATATTGTTTATATCAATGTGAACTTTTTTGGATAAACTTGTCAACGAGTTAAGTGACCGATTTTTCCGGACATTTTGGAAGTCTTAAAATAGAGGTTTGTCTGTACTATTCTTTTATATAAATTTTGCTTAAACGGGTATTGCTCTTTAACGGGTATTTGATTGAGAAATATGATATACTCGGTCATATTCTAAAGTTTTATTAAAGGTGTACGCATAATAATTTGTGAATATGAAATGCTGAAGAACAAAAACTAAAGTCTCTGTTATGGCACATGTGTGCTGCACACCCGTGTGACTTTTTAACGCATATGTGTTTACACCACATGTAAATGCTTAATGATTATGCCTGTGCCATACACATGCATCTTAGGCCATACACTTGTGTTTGTGCATGCACAGACTTGGATGGATATATACACTCACTCACAGACACACACAGACACACACACACACACACACACACACACACACATAAGCAAGCAAATTGTAACTGCTTATTCAATGTTCCATCTGAACATAAAATTTTTGACTTTCACACACACGCACACACTCTCTCTCTCTCTGTCTCTGTCTGTCTCTCTGTGTCTGTCTGTCTCTCTCTCTCCCCCCCTCTCTCTCTCTCTCTCTCTCTCTCTCTCTCTCTCTCTCTCTCTCTCTCTGTCCCTGTCTCTCTGTCTGTCTCTCTCTCTCTCTCTCTCTCTCTCTCTCTCTCTCTCTCTCTCTCTCTCTCTCGTCTTGCTGACTTTCTTTCAAATAGACATGTATGCATATAATGCAAGTGTGGTCCACTGCTAATGTGAGCGACATGTTTCACTACAGGCTGTGATTAGAACAGTTATCAGCACACAGTACAGTTCGTATGACACTTATCATTGCCAAAAAATTAATGATAATTAATTGTGATGTTTGTGTTATTAGTGAGACTTAGCACTAGTTTTATCAACAGAAATCCAAGATTTATGTTCATAATATTATCACGCCTTGGATTGGGTTTTTTTCATGTGATAATGTTGATAGGAAGATGATAATCTTTCTTATAATGCCTTTTATGTTTTGCACGTGAAACTTGATATTTATTTGTATTATGCCATTCATTGTTTTGCATGTGAAAATAACCTTTTGAAAAACATTCCTTATCAAATGCTGCTGTGCTATGCCTTGATGCGTGTGTGATAGCAATTGGTGCTGTTTTTCTATGCATAGTCCTTGAATGCCATGGGTCTTTCAGCCTACACATCAAAAGTCTGATATTTGATGGATTCTTCAGATTTTAGCAATTTGTTATGTTGCTGGGAAAACATTCCCATCACATGTTAATGTTGACTTGGTGTGTGTGTGTGTGTGTGTGTGTGTGTGTGTGTGTGTGTGTGTGTGTGTGTGTGTGTGTGTGTGTGTGTGTGTGTGTGAGAGAGAGAGAGAGAGAGAGAGAGAGAGAGAGAGAGAGAGAGTGTATGTGTGTGAGTGTGAGAGAGAGAGAATGAGAGAGAGAGAGAATGAGACAGAGAGTGTAAGTGTGTGAGAGAGAGAGAGAGAGAGAGAGAGAGAGAGAGAGAGAGAGAGAGAGAGAGAGAGAGAGAGAGAGAGAGAGAGAGTGTGTGTATGTGAGAGAGAGACTTGGTCAATGAATCACCAAACACCTTAGCACGAATATTTGACTTAAAAAGTCTTCAACCAGGTGCTTATGAAGTGTAAGCCAGACCTGCTTTTAAGAGAGAGAGAGAGAGAGAGTATGTTTGTGTGGAGGTGTGATCATTTATTATTTAATGGTGACATTTGAAAAACGTTTGAAAAACGAACAATCATTAATAGGACAGAACAAAATGTACCCACTGATGGTTGTTGTTGCTAATATGTTGTCAATACTGGCATTTGAATGTGGGATGGCGATGCCAATTTATTAGGGAAGAGGGCAATGGAAGCAAGTATTTATCTTTTGCAACACTGCTACTAAAAGTAAATGTATATCTTGAAAAATGTGAACTGTAAAGAGAGAGAGAGAGACAGAGAGAGACAGAGACAGAGAGAGAAAGAGAGAGAGAGAGAGAGAGAGAGACAGAGAGAGAGAATGAACGAACGAACGAATGAAAGTTTTATTTATACAGGGTAATGAAATAAGCATCAGTACTGTTTTACACTTAGCCCTGAGAGAGAGGGAGGCTTTAGATATAATAGTGCATTTTTTTATGTTTACCAATGAGGCCTGGTATACAGTACATCCAAATTTTCCGAGTGGAAATAATCAATAAAAGAAAGAAGGAAATAATAAGCGCACGTGTCAAAATTTTCCCTAATCCGTATATTTTTTTCCTTTTTTGTTTTATTTATTGATTATTTCCATGCGGAAAATCCGGATGTACTGTGTACCAGGCCTGATGCCCAGGGAAGAAGAATTGCATTTGTTGTTATATAATTATTTTTGCAAACTTATCCACTTTCAGAGTTATAACATTTTATTATGGTGTAATTTTTATTGACAATAAATGTCTGTTGTGAATGTACTGGTGCATTTTAAGCCATGTGTGTAGGTGTTTGAAAACAGGCATTTTAAGCTGTTTCACTACATCAGTACATGTTTTTCACTTGTATCCACAAATCCTCTGTTTTGTTACAACTACCATGTGTCTTGGGGAGAAGGAAGTGTCCTTCAGTACTAATACCCCCTCCTCATCTTCTGGGAGTTATGTGTTTGTGAATTTTGTGTGTTTTAGCACTCAAATTCACCAATAGAATCTCAAGCCAATGGTGAGATTTACCCTTTAAAATGTCAAGTAGGGCGTGAGATGACGCCTTAAATGATGATTCATGCGTTTACAAAGTCGTTGCTCCTATTTCAATGGTCAGCTAGGCCTATGCTGCTCCCATAAGCTGGCCGCAAGCCTAGATCTGCTGAAAACTCTACAAGATCGTGCAGAAAGCCCTGGCTCTTAAAGCTTGGCTACAGTCTGGCAAGTTTGCCAGAAAACTCAAAAACAAAGAAGGAACAGGTTGTTCCATGAACAGAACAAATAAGTGATGAATATGTGTGTGTGTGTGTGTGTGTTTATGCACATGCACACAGTAATTGGGGTAGAATTGCTTTCATAGTTTCATCTTGACCCTTTAAAAATGTAAAACTACCCCTATTTGAAAATACCCCTATTAAAGAGAAAAAGAAATAATTAAAAAAAACCTATCTATCAGTATTTCACTCCGTGACTCTCCCCCCCCCCCCCCCCCCCCCATCATGATTTTATCTATTCGTCTCTGTGACTCTGCCCCCCCCCCCCCCCATCCTCCATGATTTTATCTATCAGTCTCTGTGACTCTTACTTCCCTTCTAACATGTATAACTAGATCAATTAGCCTCCACATAATTGGTTAGCTTCTCATTGTAGATGGTTGTCATTTTTGTTAAAGACCCAGTGACGCACCACGATTAAGTCCCTTGGTTTTTTTTCTGGGTTGCTGTGACCCACATACAAATTTCCCCAACTTCAAATTGAAGCTGCTCTTTAAACTGATGTTTCGGTTTGAATTTGGGGACATTTATAATTATATGGGAGTCAGACTTGGTCAAAACAAAGATTTATTTCCAGTTATAAGAGGGAAAACACGTGAAATCCGTGATTTTGACACGTGATCTGGTGGATCTTTAAAGTGTTGATGAAAATTGGCATGGGGCCTGGGAAAAGTTAAAGTGTGCGTGTGTGCGAGCGCGCGTGTGTGTGTTTATAATGCTCAGCAAATTATGAGCTGTGGTCTCCGACCATTCATGGATCATGCGGCAGAAATGTATGAAGGGCTTACCTTTAACTAAGAATGAGTTATTTAATTAAGTTGTGAACAGTTTTACCTATTGTTTGGAAGCTTGATAAAATATTGTTTATATCAATGTGAACTTTTTTGGATAAACTTGTCAACGAGTTAAGTGCGGTTTTTGTTTGTGAGTGTGTGTGCATGCGTGCACATGCATGCTTACATTTCTTGCTTGCATGCTTGCATTTCCTATCATACTATCAATAACTGAAAACTTTCAGTGGAGTATCCATAGGGAAAAAATGATCAAATGTATTCCAGTGTGTGCCAATTTGTTGCTACAGACAAACCCCTATTTTGCGACCCTCTGTTAAGCGACCACCTCTCAGTACAGACCGGATTTGTTGGCACAGATGCATTTTACTATGTAAACGACCTCTCTTAAACGACTTCCTCTAAAACGCGACTTACGACCGCCATTTTGTTGGTTTTTACGACCGTTGCTGTCGTCTGCATAGACTTCGAGCAAAGGGAAACAACCACGGTCAAGGGCCTGAAAGCGGAGTCGCTTCCCTTGTTGTAGAAAAGATGGCGGAGAGCGTAGGAAAAGCACGAAAACCACTGACTTTGAAAAAGAAAACCACTGACTTTGGAAGAGAGTGGAGGTGATTAAAAGAAGTCGGCAAAGTGAAACTGTAATATCGATTGCACAATCCTATGGAGTTGGAAAGACCCAAATCCAGTTTTAATATGTCATTGTATGTGTGCATGAAGAAGAGAGTATGAACTGTGCTGAACTTTTTCTTTCTACGGCTGCCAGTGAAAACCTCCGTCATACGACCCCTCCAATTTACGACCGATTTTTCCGGACATTTTGGAAGTCTTAAAATAGAGGTTTGTCTGTACTATTCTTTTATAGAAATTTTGCTTAAACGGGTATTGCTGTTTAACGGGTATTTGATTGAGAAATATGATATACTCAGTCATATTCTAAAGTTTTATTAAAGGTGTACGCATAATAATTTGTGAATATGAAATGCTGAAGAACAAAAACTAAAGTCTCTGTTATGGCACATGTGTGCTGCACACCCGTGTGACTTTTTAACGCATATGTGTTTACACCACATGTAAATGCTTAATGATTATGCCTGTGCCATACACATGCATCTTAGGCCATACACTTGTGTTTGTGCATGCACAGACTTGGATTGATATACACACTCACTCACAGACACACACACACACACACACACACACACACATAAGCAAGCAAATTGTAACTGCTTATTCAATGTTCCATCTGAACATAAAATGTTTTGACTTTCACACACACTCACACACTCTCTCTCTCTCTCTGTCTCTCTCTGTGTCTGTCTGTCTGTCTCTCTCCCCCCTCTCTCTCTCTCTCTCTCTCTCTGTGCCTGTCTCTCTGTCTGTCTCTCTCTTTCTCTCTTAATGATAATTAATTGTGATGTTTGTGTTATTAGTGAGACTTAGCACTAGTTTTATCAACAGAAATCCAAGATTTATGTTCATAATATTATCACGCCTTGGATTGGGGTTTTTTCATGTGATAATGTGTTGATAGGAAGATGATAATCTTTCTTATAATGCCTTTTATGTTTTGCGCGTGAAACTTGATATTTATTTGTGTCATGCCATTCATTGTTTTGCATGTGAAAATAACCTTTTGAAAAACATTCCTTATCAAATGCTGCTGTGCTATGCCTTGATGCGTGTGTGATAGCAATTGGTGCTGTTTTTCTATGCATAGTCCTTGAATGCCATGGGTCTTTCAGCCTACACATCAAAAGTCTGATATTTGATGGATTCTTCAGATTTTAGCAATTTGTTATGTTGCTGGGAAAACATTCCCATCACATGTTAATGTTGACTTGGTGTGTGTGTGTGTGTGTGTGTGTGTGTGTGTGTGAGAGAGAGAGAGAGAGAGAGAGAGAGAGAGAGAGAGAGAGAGAGAGAGAGAGAGAGAGAGAGAGAGTGTATGTGTGTGAGTGTGAGAGAGAGAGAATGAGAGAGAGAGAGAATGAGACAGAGTGTAAGTGTGTGTGTGTGACTGTGGTGTGTGTGTGTGTGTGTGTGAGAGAGAGAGAGAGAGAGAGAGAGAGAGAGAGAGAGAGAGAGAGAGAGAGAGTGTGTGTGTATGTGAGAGAGAGACTTGGTCAATGAATCACCAAACACCTTAGCACGAATATTTGACTTAAAAAGTCTTCAACCAGGTGCTTATGAAGTGTAAGCCAGACCTGCTTTTAAGAGAGAGAGAGAGAGAGAGAGAGAGAGAGAGAGAGTATGTTTGTGTGGGGGTGTGATCATTTATTATTTAATGGTGACATTTGAAAAACGAACAATCATTAATAGGACAGAACAAAATGTACCCACTGATGGTTGTTGTTGCTAATATGTTGTCAATACTGGCATTTGAATGTGGGATGGCGATGCCAATTTATTAGGGAAGAGGGCAATGGAAGCAAGTATTTATCTTTTGCAACACTGCTACTAAAAGTAAATGTATATCTTGAAAAATGTGAACTGTAAAGAGACAGAGAGAGACAGAGAGAGAAAGAGAGAGAGAGAGAGAGACAGAGAGAGAGAATGAACGAACGACCGAATGAAAGTTTTATTTATACAGGGTAATGAAATAAGCATCAGTACTGTTTTACACTTAGCCCTGAGAGAGAGGGAGGCTTTAGATATAATAGTGCATTTTTTTATGTTTACCAATGAGGCCTGGTATACAGTACATCCAAATTTTCCGAGTGGAAATAATCAATAAAAGAAAGAAGGAAATAATAAGCGCACGTGTCAAAATTTTCCCTAATCCGTATATTTTTTTCCTTTTTTGTTTTATTTATTGATTATTTCCATGCGGAAAATCCGGATGTACTGTGTACCAGGCCTGATGCCCAGGGAAGAAGAATTGCATTTGTTGTTATATAATTATTTTTGCAAACTTATCCACTTTCAGAGTTATAACATTTTATTATGGTGTAATTTTTATTGACAATAAATGTCTGTTGTGAATGTACTGGTGCATTTTAAGCCATGTGTGTAGGTGTTTGAAAACAGGCATTTTAAGCTGTTTCACTACATCAGTACATGTTTTTCACTTGTATCCACAAATCCTCTGTTTTGTTACAACTACCATGTGTCTTGGGGAGAAGGAAGTGTCCTTCAGTACTAATACCCCCTCCTCATCTTCTGGGAGTTATGTGTTTGTGAATTTTGTGTGTTTTAGCACTCAAATTCACCAATAGAATCTCAAGCCAATGGTGAGATTTACCCTTTAAAATGTCAAGTAGGGCGTGAGATGACGCCTTAAATGATGATTCATGCGTTTACAAAGTCGTTGCTCCTATTTCAATGGTCAGCTAGGCCTATGCTGCTCCCATAAGCTGGCCGCAAGCCTAGATCTGCTGAAAACTCTACAAGATCGTGCAGAAAGCCCTGGCTCTTAAAGCTTGGCTACAGTCTGGCAAGTTTGCCAGAAAACTCAAAAACAAAGAAGGAACAGGTTGTTCCATGAACAGAACAAATAAGTGATGAATATGTGTGTGTGTGTGTGTGTGTTTATGCACATGCACACAGTAATTGGGGTAGAATTGCTTTCATAGTTTCATCTTGACCCTTTAAAAATGTAAAACTACCCCTATTTGAAAATACCCCTATTAAAGAGAAAAAGAAATAATTAAAAAAAACCTATCTATCAGTATTTCACTCCGTGACTCTCCCCCCCCCCCCCCCCCCCCCACCCCCCCCATCATGATTTTATCTATTCGTCTCTGTGACTCTGCCCCCCCCCCCCCCCATCCCTCCATGATTTTATCTATCAGTCTCTGTGACTCTTACTTCCCTTCTAACATGTATAACTAGATCAATTAGCCTCCACATAATTGGTTAGCTTCTCATTGTAGATGGTTGTCATTTTTGTTAAAGACCCAGTGACGCACCACGATTAAGTCCCTTGGTTTTTTTTCTGGGTAGCTGTGACCCACATACAAATTTCCCCAACTTCAAATTGAGCTGCTCTTTAAACTGATGTTTCGGTTTGAATTTGGGGACATTTATAATTATATGGGAGTCAGACTAGGTCAAATTAAGATTTATTTCCAGTTATAAGAGGGAAAACACGTGAAATCCGTGATTTTGACACGTGATCTGGTGGATCTTTAAAGTGTTGATGAAAATTGGCATGGGGCCTGGGAAAAGTTAAAGTGTGCGTGTGTGCGAGCGCGCGTGTGTGTGTTTATAATGCTCAGCAAATTATGAGCTGTGGTCTCCGACCATTCATGGATCATGCGGCAGAAATGTATGAAGGGCTTACCTTTAACTAAGAATGAGTTATTTAATTAAGTTGTGAACAGTTTTACCTATTGTTTGGAAGCTTGATAAAATATTGTTTATATCAATGTGAACTTTTTTGGATAAACTTGTCAACGAGTTAAGTGCGGTTTTTGTTTGTGAGTGTGTGTGCATGCGTGCACATGCATGCTTACATTTCTTGCTTGCATGCTTGCATTTCCTATCATACTATCAATAACTGAAAACTTTCAGTGGAGTATCCATAGGGAAAAAATGATCAAATGTATTCCAGTGTGTGCCAATTTGTTGCTACAGACAAACCCCTATTTTACGACCCTCTGTTAAGCGACCACCTCTCATTTTGAGACCGGATTTGTTGGCACAGATGCATTTTACTATGTAAACGACCTCTCTTAAACGACTTCCTCTAAAACGCGACTTACGACCGCCATTTTGTTGGTTTTTACGACCGTTGCTGTCGTCTGCATAGACTTCGAGCAAAGGGAAACAACCACGGTCAAGGGCCTGAAAGCGGAGTCGCTTCCCTTGTTGTAGAAAAGATGGCGGAGAGCGTAGGAAAAGCACGAAAACCACTGACTTTGAAAAAGAAAACCACTGACTTTGGACGAGAGTGGAGGTGATTAAAAGAAGTCGGCAAAGTGAAACTGTAATATCGATTGCACAATCCTATGGAGTTGGAAAGACCCAAATCCAGTTTTAATATGTCATTGTATGTGTGCATGAAGAAGAGAGTATGAACTGTGCTGAACTTTTTCTTTCTACGGCTGCCAGTGAAAACCTCCGTCATACGACCCCTCCAATTTACGACCGATTTTTCCGCACATTTTGGAAGTCTTAAAATAGAGGTTTGTCTGTACTATTCTTTTATAGAAATTTTGCTTAAACGGGTATTGCTGTTTAACGGGTATTTGATTGAGAAATATGATATACTCAGTCATATTCTAAAGTTTTATTAAAGGTGTACGCATAATAATTTGTGAATATGAAATGCTGAAGAACAAAAACTAAAGTCTCTGTTATGGCACATGTGTGCTGCACACCCGTGTGACTTTTTAACGCATATGTGTTTACACCACATGTAAATGCTTAATGATTATGCCTGTGCCATACACATGCATCTTAGGCCATACACTTGTGTTTGTGCATGCACAGACTTGGATTGATATACACACTCACTCACAGACACACACACACACACACACACACACACACATAAGCAAGCAAATTGTAACTGCTTATTCAAT
>CM065700.1:25894391-25900124 GCA_017654935.2 Phymorhynchus buccinoides | reverse complement strand
AGACTTGGTCAATGAATCACCAAACACCTTAGCACGAATATTTGACTTAAAAAGTCTTCAACCAGGTGCTTATGAAGTGTAAGCCAGACCTGCTTTTAAGAGAGAGAGAGAGAGAGAGTATGTTTGTGTGGGGGTGTGATCATTTATTATTTAATGGTGACATTTGAAAAACGTTTGAAAAACGAACAATCATTAATAGGACAGAACAAAATGTACCCACTGATGGTTGTTGTTGCTAATATGTTGTCAATACTGGCATTTGAATGTGGGATGGCGATGCCAATTTATTAGGGAAGAGGGCAATGGAAGCAAGTATTTATCTTTTGCAACACTGCTACTAAAAGTAAATGTATATCTTGAAAAATGTGAACTGTAAAGAGAGAGAGAGAGACAGAGAGAGACAGAGACAGAGAGAGAAAGAGAGAGAGAGAGAGAGAGAGAGAGACGAGAGAGAGAGAGAATGAACGAACGACCGAATGAAAGTTTTATTTATACAGGGTAATGAAATAAGCATCAGTACTGTTTTACACTTAGCCCTGAGAGAGAGGGAGGCTTTAGATATAATAGTGCATTTTTTTATGTTTACCAATGAGGCCTGGTATACAGTACATCCAAATTTTCCGAGTGGAAATAATCAATAAAAGAAAGAAGGAAATAATAAGCGCACGTGTCAAAATTTTCCCTAATCCGTATATTTTTTTCCTTCTTTGTTTTACTTATTGATTATTTCCATGCGGAAAATCCGGATGTACTGTGTACCAGGCCTGATGCCCAGGGAAGAAGAATTGCATTTGTTGTTATATAATTATTTTTGCAAACTTATCCACTTTCAGAGTTATAACATTTTATTATGGTGTAATTTTTATTGACAATAAATGTCTGTTGTGAATGTACTGGTGCATTTTAAGCCATGTGTGTAGGTGTTTGAAAACAGGCATTTTAAGCTGTTTCACTACATCAGTACATGTTTTTCACTTGTATCCACAAATCCTCTGTTTTGTTACAACTACCATGTGTCTTGGGGAGAAGGAAGTGTCCTTCAGTACTAATACCCCCTCCTCATCTTCTGGGAGTTATGTGTTTGTGAATTTTGTGTGTTTTAGCACTCAAATTCACCAATAGAATCTCAAGCCAATGGTGAGATTTACCCTTTAAAATGTCAAGTAGGGCGTGAGATGACGCCTTAAATGATGATTCATGCGTTTACAAAGTCGTTGCTCCTATTTCAATGGTCAGCTAGGCCTATGCTGCTCCCATAAGCTGGCCGCAAGCCTAGATCTGCTGAAAACTCTACAAGATCGTGCAGAAAGCCCTGGCTCTTAAAGCTTGGCTACAGTCTGGCAAGTTTGCCAGAAAACTCAAAAACAAAGAAGGAACAGGTTGTTCCATGAACAGAACAAATAAGTGATGAATATGTGTGTGTGTGTGTGTGTGTTTATGCACATGCACACAGTAATTGGGGTAGAATTGCTTTCATAGTTTCATCTTGACCCTTTAAAAATGTAAAACTACCCCTATTTGAAAATACCCCTATTAAAGAGAAAAAGAAATAATTAAAAAAAACCTATCTATCAGTATTTCACTCCGTGACTCTCCTCTCCCCCCCCCCCCCCCCCCCCCATCATGATTTTATCTATTCGTCTCTGTGACTCTGCACCCCTGCCCCCCCCCCCCCCCCCATCCCTCCATGATTTTATCTATCAGTCTCTGTGACTCTTACTTCCCTTCTAACATGTATAACTAGATCAATTAGCCTCCACATAATTGGTTAGCTTCTCATTGTAGATGGTTGTCATTTTTGTTAAAGACCCAGTGACGCACCACGATTAAGTCCCTTGGTTTTTTTTCTGGGTTGCTGTGACCCACATACAAATTTCCCCAACTTCAAATTGAAGCTGCTCTTTAAACTGATGTTTCGGTTTGAATTTGGGGACATTTATAATTATATGGGAGTCAGACTAGGTCAAATTAAGATTTATTTCCAGTTATAAGAGGGAAAACACGTGAAATCCGTGATTTTGACACGTGATCTGGTGGATCTTTAAAGTGTTGATGAAAATTGGCATGGGGCCTGGGAAAAGTTAAAGTGTGCGTGTGTGCGAGCGCGCGTGTGTGTGTTTATAATGCTCAGCAAATTATGAGCTGTGGTCTCCGACCATTCATGGATCATGCGGCAGAAATGTATGAAGGGCTTACCTTTAACTAAGAATGAGTTATTTAATTAAGTTGTGAACAGTTTTACCTATTGTTTGGAAGCTTGATAAAATATTGTTTATATCAATGTGAACTTTTTTGGATAAACTTGTCAACGAGTTAAGTGCGGTTTTTGTTTGTGAGTGTGTGTGCATGCGTGCACATGCATGCTTACATTTCTTGCTTGCATGCTTGCATTTCCTATCATACTATCAATAACTGAAAACTTTCAGTGGAGTATCCATAGGGAAAAAATGATCAAATGTATTCCAGTGTGTGCCAATTTGTTGCTACAGACAAACCCCTATTTTGCGACCCTCTGTTAAGCGACCACCTCTCAGTTGAGACCGGATTTGTTGGCACAGATGCATTTTACTATGTTAACGACCTCTCTTATACGACTTCCTCTAAAACGCGACTTACGACCGCCATTTTGTTGGTTTTTACAACCGTTGCTGTCGTCTGCATAGACTTCGAGCAAAGGGAAACAACCACGGTCAAGGGCCTGAAAGCGGAGTCGCTTCCCTTGTTGTAGAAAAGATGGCGGAGAGCGTAGGAAAAGCACGAAAACCACTGACTTTGAAAAAGAAAACCACTGACTTTGGAAGAGAGTGGAGGTGATTAAAAGAAGTCGGCAAAGTGAAACTGTAATATCGATTGCACAATCCTATGGAGTTGGAAAGACCCAAATCCAGTTTTAATATGTCATTGTATGTGTGCATGAAGAAGAGAGTATGAACTGTGCTGAACTTTTTCTTTCTACGGCTGCCAGTGAAAACCTCCGTCATACGACCCCTCCAATTTACGACCGATTTTTCCGGACATTTTGGAAGTCTTAAAATAGAGGTTTGTCTGTACTATTCTTTTATAGGAATTTTGCTTAAACGGGTATTGCTGTTTAACGGGTATTTGATTGAGAAATATGATATACTCAGTCATATTCTAAAGTTTTATTAAAGGTGTACGCATAATAATTTGTGAATATGAAATGCTGAAGAACAAAAACTAAAGTCTCTGTTATGGCACATGTGTGCTGCACACCCGTGTGACTTTTTAACGCATATGTGTTTACACCACATGTAAATGCTTAATGATTATGCCTGTGCCATACACATGCATCTTAGGCCATACACTTGTGTTTGTGCATGCACAGACTTGGATTGATATACACACTCACTCTCACAGACACACACACACACACACACACACACACACACATAAGCAAGCAAATTGTAACTGCTTATTCAATGTTCCATCTGAACATAAAATGTTTTGACTTTCACACACACGCACACACTCTCTCTCTCTCTCTCTGTCTCTCTGTGTCTGTCTGTCTGTCTCTCTCCCCCCTCTCTCTCTCTCTCTCTCTCTCTGTGCCTGTCTCTCTGTCTGTCTCTCTCTTTCTCTCTTAATGATAATTAATTGTGATGTTTGTGTTATTAGTGAGACTTAGCACTAGTTTTATCAACAGAAATCCAAGATTTATGTTCATAATATTATCACGCCTTGGATTGGGTTTTTTTCATGTGATAATGTTGATAGGAAGATGATAATCTTTCTTATAATGCCTTTTATGATTTGCACGTGAAACTTGATATTTATTTGTGTCATGCCATTCATTGTTTTGCATGTGAAAATAACCTTTTGAAAAACATTCCTTATCAAATGCTGCTGTGCTATGCCTTGATGCGTGTGTGATAGCAATTGGTGCTGTTTTTCTATGCATAGTCCTTGAATGCCATGGGTCTTTCAGCCTACACATCAAAAGTCTGATATTTGATGGATTCTTCAGATTTTAGCAATTTGTTATGTTGCTGGGAAACATTCCCATCACATGTTAATGTTGACTTGGTGTGTGTGTGTGTGTGTGTGTGTGTGTGTGTGTGTGAGAGAGAGAGAGAGAGAGAGAGAGAGAGAGAGAGAGAGAGAGAGAGAGATGTGTGTGTGTGTGAGTGTGAGAGAGAGAGAGAGAGAGAATGAGACAGAGTGTAAGTGTGTGTGTGTGTGTGTGTGTGTGTGTGTGTGAGAGAGAGAGAGAGAGAGAGAGAGAGAGAGAGAGAGAGAGAGTGTGTGTATATGTGAGAGAGAGACTTGGTCAATGAATCACCAAACACCTTAGCACGAATATTTGACTTAAAAAGTCTTCAACCAGGTGCTTATGAAGTGTAAGCCAGACCTGCTTTTTTAGAGAGAGACGAGAGAGAGAGAGAGAGTATGTTTGTGTGGGGGTGTGATCATTTATTATTTAATGGTGACATTTGAAAAACGTTTGAAAAACGAACAATCATTAATAGGACAGAACAAAATGTACCCACTGATGGTTGTTGTTGCTAATATGTTGTCAATACTGGCATTTGAATGTGGGATGGCGATGCCAATTTATTAGGGAAGAGGGCAATGGAAGCAAGTATTTATCTTTTGCAACACTGCTACTAAAAGTAAATGTATATCTTGAAAAATGTGAACTGTAAAGAGAGAGAGAGAGACAGAGAGAGAGACAGAGAGAGAGAGAGAGAGAGAGAGAGAGAGAGACAGAGAGAGAGAATGAACGAACGAACGAATGAAAGTTTTATTTATACAGGGTAATGAAATAAGCATCAGTACTGTTTTACACTTAGCCCTGAGAGAGAGGGAGGCTTTAGATATAATAGTGCATTTTTTTATGTTTACCAATGAGGCCTGGTATACAGTACATCCAAATTTTCCGAGTGGAAATAATCAATAAAAGAAAGAAGGAAATAATAAGCGCACGTGTCAAAATTTTCCCTAATCCGTATATTTTTTTTCCTTCTTTCTTTTACTTATTGATTATTTCCATGCGGAAAATCCGGATGTACTGTGTACCAGGCCTGATGCCCAGGGAAGAAGAATTGCATTTGTTGTTATATAATTATTTTTGCAAACTTATCCACTTTCAGAGTTATAACATTTTATTATGGTGTAATTTTTATTGACAATAAATGTCTGTTGTGAATGTACTGGTGCATTTTAAGCCATGTGTGTAGGTGTTTGAAAACAGGCATTTTAAGCTGTTTCACTACATCAGTACATGTTTTTCACTTGTATCCACAAATCCTCTGTTTTGTTACAACTACCATGTGTCTTGGGGAGAAGGAAGTGTCCTTCAGTACTAATACCCCCTCCTCATCTTCTGGGAGTTATGTGTTTGTGAATTTTGTGTGTTTTAGCACTCAAATTCACCAATAGAATCTCAAGCCAATGGTGAGATTTACCCTTTAAAATGTCAAGTAGGGCGTGAGATGACGCCTTAAATGATGATTCATGCGTTTACAAAGTCGTTGCTCCTATTTCAATGGTCAGCTAGGCCTATGCTGCTCCCATAAGCTGGCCGCAAGCCTAGATCTGCTGAAAACTCTACAAGATCGTGCAGAAAGCCCTGGCTCTTAAAGCTTGGCTACAGTCTGGCAAGTTTGCCAGAAAACTCAAAAACAAAGAAGGAACAGGTTGTTCCATGAACAGAACAAATAAGTGATGAATATGTGTGTGTGTGTGTGTGTGTGTTTATGCACATGCACACAG
>CM065700.1:25879391-25889391 GCA_017654935.2 Phymorhynchus buccinoides | reverse complement strand
CCCCCTCCCCTCCCCCATGATTTTATCT
This sequence comes from Phymorhynchus buccinoides, assembly GCA_017654935.2. NCBI lineage: Eukaryota > Metazoa > Mollusca > Gastropoda > Neogastropoda > Raphitomidae > Phymorhynchus > Phymorhynchus buccinoides. Next base: position 25,889,363 of record CM065700.1, on the reverse strand, counting down.
ATCAGTCTCTGTGACTCTGCCCCCCCCCCCCCCTCCCCCATGATTTTATCTATCAGTCTCTGTGACTCTGCCCCCCCCTCCCTCCCCCATGATTTTATCTATCAGTCTCTGTGACTCTGCCCCCCCCCCCCTCTCCCCCATGATTTTATCTATCAGTCTCTGTGACTCTGTCCCCCCCCCCCCTCCCCCATGATTTTATCTATCAGTCTCTGTGACTCTGTCCCCCCCCCCCCCCCCTCCCCATGATTTTATCTATCAGTCTCTGTGACTCTGTTCCCCCCCCCCCCCCCTCCCCCATGATTTTATCTATCAGTCTCTGTGACTCTGCCCCCCCCCCCCCCCCCTCCCCCATGATTTTATCTATCAGTCTCTGTGACTCTGCCCCCCCCTCCCCCCCTCCCCCATGATTTTATCTATCAGTCTCTGTGACTCTGCCCCCCCCCCCCCCCCCCTCCCCCATGATTTTATCTATCAGTCTCTGTGACTCTGCCCCCCCCTCCCTCCCCTCCCCCATGATTTTATCTATCAGTCTCTGTGACTCTGTCCCCCCCCCCCCCCCCCCCTCCCCCATGATTTTTATCTATCAGTCTCTGTGACTCTGTGCCCCCCCCCCCCCCCCCCCCATGATTTTATCTATCAGTCTCTGTGACTCTGCCCCCCCCCCCTCCCTCCCCCATGATTTTATCTATCAGTCTCTGTGACTCTGCCCCCCCCCCCCTCCCCCATGATTTTTATCTATCAGTCTCTGTGACTCTGCCCCCCCCTCCCTCCCCCATGATTTTATCTATCAGTCTCTGTGACTCTGTTTTCCCCCCCCCCCCCCCCCCTCCCCCATGATTTTATCTATCAGTCTCTGTGACTCTGCCCCCCCCCCCTCCCCTCCCCCATGATTTTATCTATCAGTCTCTCTGACTCTGTTTCCCCCCCCCCCCCCCCCCCATGATTTTATCTATCAGTCCTCTGTGACTCTGCCCCCCCCCCCTCCCCCATGATTTTATCTATCAGTCTCTGTGACTCTGTCCCCCCCCCCCCCCTCCCCCATGATTTTATCTATCAGTCTCTGTGACTCTGCCCCCCCCTCCCTCCCCCATGATTTTATCTATCAGTCTCTGTGACTCTGTTCCCCCCCCCCCTCCCTCCCCCATGATTTTATCTATCAGTCTCTGTGACTCTGCCCCCCCCTCCCTCCCCCATGATTTTATCTATCAGTCCTCTGTGACTCTGGGCCCCCCCCCCCCTCCCCCATGATTTTATCTATCAGTCTCTGTGACTCTGTCCCCCCCCCCCCCCCTCCCCCATGATTTTATCTATCAGTCTCTGTGACTCTGCCCCCCCCCCCCCCCCCCCATGATTTTATCTATCAGTCTCTGTGACTCTGCCCCCCCCCCCCCTCCCCCCATGATTTTATCTATCAGTCTCTGTGACTCTGCCCCCCCCTCCCCCCCCCCTCCCCCATGATTTTATCTATCAGTCTCTGTGACTCTGCCCCCCCCCTCCCCCCACCCCTCCCCCATGATTTTATCTATCAGTCTCTGTGACTCTGTCCCCCCCCCCCCCCTCCCCTCCCCCATGATTTTATCTATCAGTCTCTGTGACTCTGTCCCCCCCCCCCCCTCCCCTCCCCATGATTTTATCTATCAGTCTCTGTGACTCTGCCCCCCCCTCCCTCCCCTCCCCCATGATTTTATCTATCAGTCTCTGTGACTCTGCCCCCCCCCCCCTCCCCCATGATTTTATCTATCAGTCTCTGTGACTCTGGCCCCCCCCTCCCTCCCCCATGATTTTATCTATCAGTCTCTGTGACTCTGTCCCCCCCCCCCCCCTCCCCCATGATTTTATCTATCAGTCTCTGTGACTCTGCCCCCCCCTCCCTCCCCCATGATTTTATCTATCAGTCTCTGTGACTCTGTCCCCCCCCCCCCCCTCCCCCATGATTTTATCTATCAGTCTCTGTGACTCTGTCCCCCCCCCCTCCCCCTCCCCCATGATTTTATCTATCAGTCTCTGTGACTCTGTCCCCCCCCCCCCCCCTCCCCCATGATTTTATCTATCAGTCTCTGTGACTCTGCCCCCCCCTCCCTCCCCCATGATTTTATCTATCAGTCTCTGTGACTCTGTCCCCCCCCCCCCCCCTCCCCCATGATTTTTATCTATCAGTCTCTGTGACTCTGCCCCCCCCCCCCTCCCCCATGATTTTATCTATCAGTCTCTGTGACTCTGCCCCCCCCTCCCTCCCCCATGATTTTATCTATCAGTCTCTGTGACTCTGCCCCCCCCCCCCCCCCCCCTCCCTCCCCCATGATTTTATCTATCAGTCTCTGTGACTCTGCCCCCCCCCCCCCCCCCTCCCCCATGATTTTATCTATCAGTCTCTGTGACTCTGTCCCCCCCCCCCCCCTCCCCTCCCCCATGATTTTATCTATCAGTCTCTGTGACTCTGTCCCCCCCCCCCCCCCCCTCCCCCATGATTTTATCTATCAGTCTCTGTGACTCTGTCCCCCCCCCCCCCCTCCCCCTCCCCCATGATTTTATCTATCAGTCTCTGTGACTCTGTCCCCCCCCCCCCCTCCCCCATGATTTTATCTATCAGTCTCTGTGACTCTGTCCCCCCCCCCCCCCCTCCCCCATGATTTTATCTATCAGTCTCTGTGACTCTGTCCCCCCCCCTCCCCTCCCCCATGATTTTATCTATCAGTCTCTGTGACTCTGTCCCCCCCCCCTCCCCCCCCATGATTTTATCTATCAGTCTCTGTGACTCTGTCCCCCCCCCCTCCCCTCCCCCATGATTTTATCTATCAGTCTCTGTGACTCTGTCCCCCCCCCCCCCCTCCCCTCCCCCCATGATTTTATCTATCAGTCTCTGTGACTCTGTCCCCCCCCCCCCCCTCCCCCATGATTTTATCTATCAGTCTCTGTGACTCTGTCCCCCCCCCCCCCCCCCTCCCCCATGATTTTATCTATCAGTCTCTGTGACTCTGTCCCCCCCCCCCCCCCTCCCCTCCCCCATGATTTTATCTATCAGTCTCTGTGACTCTGCCCCCCCCCCCCCCCCTCCTCCTCCCCCATGATTTTATCTATCAGTCTCTGTGACTCTGTCCCCCCCCCCCCCCCCCCTCCCCCATGATTTTATCTATCAGTCTCTGTGACTCTCCCCCCCCCCCCCCCCCCTCCCCCATGATTTTATCTATCAGTCTCTGTGACTCTGTCCCCCCCCCCCCCCCCCCCCCATGATTTTATCTATCAGTCTCTGTGACTCCCCCCCCCCCCCCCCCCCCCCCTCCCCCATGATTTTATCTATCAGTCTCTGTGACTCTGCCCCCCCCCCCCTCCCCCATGATTTTATCTATCAGTCCCCTGTGACTCTGTCCCCCCCCCTCCCTATCATGATTTATCTATCTGTGACTCTGTTCCCCCCCCCCCCCCCCCCCTCCCCCATGATTTTATCTATCAGTCTCTGTGACTCTCCCCCCCCCCCCCCCCTCCCCCATGATTTTATCTATCAGTCTCTGTGACTCTGTCCCCCCCCCCCCCCCCCTCCCCTCCCCCATGATTTTATCTATCAGTCTCTGTGACTCCCCCCCCCCCCCTCCCTCCCCCATGATTTTATCTATCAGTCTCTGTGACTCTGCCCCCCCCCCCCCCTCCCCCATGATTTTATCTATCAGTCTCTGTGACTCTGTCCCCCCCCCCCCCCCTCCCCCATGATTTTATCTATCAGTCTCTGTGACTCTGTCCCCCCCCCCCCCTCCCCCATGATTTTATCTATCAGTCTCTGTGACTCTGCCCCCCCCCCCCTCCCCCATGATTTTATCTATCAGTCTCTGTGACTCTGTCCCCCCCCCCCTCCCCCCATGATTTTATCTATCAGTCTCTGTGACTCTGTCCCCCCCCCCCCTCCCCCATGATTTTATCTATCAGTCTCTGTGACTGTCCCCCCCCCCCCCCCCCTCCCCCATGATTTGATCTATCAGTCTCTCGTTACAGCTATAAACAGTTCTTTTTGATGATTTATATGGGTAAAATGACACATGTTGTTTTTAAATTATGGTACAAGTATTTTTGTCCATGATGTTGCATATCTACTTGTTGATATTGTTTGTTGTTTCTGATAATAATTAGTATATATATACATCACTCTGTATTGATGTTTGAGTGTTTAAATATGTATGTGCTTTGTTTTATATTTCTGTGCCCCAAGTGGGTATGAAATAAACAATTTGCATTGCCTTGCCTGTAACCTAGAAGAGTATGGTGTGGGTGAGAGTGTGTGAGTGACGATAGCATGAGCCGTAAACAATGCTATCAACTAATCTGGCTCAATGATGGTAGCCTATAAGTCATAGGTTTCATCCTATTGTCTGTGTGGCTGACTAAGATGGACATTTCCAAGAGCCTTAAGTGTGTTTGTTCGATACAAAAATGTCTGGGTGTCCAAGTGTATGCTGATGAATCTCAAGAATTTCAACAATAAAGAGACGGCTGTACAGAAAGAAACATGTTAATTGTGCTGTGACAATGTGAAGCATTGAAAGGAAGGGATTTGTATGCGAATTAATGTAGTGTCGAGCTTCCGAAAGACAATGACATTGTGTTACTAAACCATGAACAAGAATTGCAGCAAACATGAAGGCGTACAATGACATTGTGTTACTAAACCATGACCAATAATTGCAGCAAACATGGAGTACAATGACATTGTGTTGATAAACCATGACCAATAATTGCAGCAAACACGAAGGCGTACAATGACATTGTGTTACTAAACCATGACCAATAATTGCAGCAAACATGGAGTACAATGACATTGTGTTAATAAACCATGACCAATAATTGCAGCAAACATGAAGGCGTACAATGACATTGTGTTACTAAACCATGAACAATAATTGCAGCAAACATGGAGTACAATGACATTGTGTTACTAAACCATGACCAATAATTGCAGCAAACATGGAGTACAATGGCATTGCGTTACTAAACCATGAATAATAATTGCAGCAAACATGGAGGCGTACAATGACATTGTGTTACTAAACCATGAACAATAATTGCAGCAAACATGAAGGTGTACAATGGCATTGTGTTACTAAACCATGAACAATAATTGCAGCAAACATGGAGTACAATGACATTGTGTTACTAAACCATGAACAAGAATTGCAGCAAACATGGCGTCTTGTGGGCTTTGAATCTATTCAAGAGAGGATATAATGCCACACTGCTCTCATGGGAGAAACACTCCCACCCTCACGTTTTGAATATTGAAAGTGTTATACTTTTATAAAAAGAAGACGAAAAATAAAGAGTAAATAGAATGAAACGAAAGCCTTGCCAAAGCTGGATTATATTTCATTTTATGAATTTCTTCAAATTGTTTTTCTAATGCATATTTATAATCGTAGATTTAGCGCACGCATGAACACACATGCACGCACACACATGCATGTAGTGCACACACACACAACACACATACACATATACACACATATACACGCACACGCACACACACACACGCACGCACACGTTCACACATACACACGCGCGCACACACACACACGTACACACACGCATACACACACACCCGCGCGCGCACGCACGCTCGCATACACACACACACTCCCAAGTCCTCTGTTGTACGTGGAGTGCTTTCCAAATGACCATCACAGCGAAGGATCACTGTTTGGTTCTGACTCCATGGTTCCCTCACAGAGGTATGGGGTGGACATCGCAACATAGCATTACAGCGAAGGACCTCTGTTTGGTTCTGACTCCATGGTTCCATAACAGAGGTATGGTGGACATCGCACCATAGCATTACAGCGAAGGATCACTGTTTGGTTCTGACTCCATGGTTCCCTCACAGAGGTATGGGGTGGACATCGCAACATAGCATTACAGCGAAGGATCACTGTTTGGCTCTGACTCCATGGTTCCATAACAGAGGTATGGTGGACATCGCAACATAGCATTACAGCGAAGGACCTCTGTTTGGTTCTGACTCCATGGTTCCATAACAGAGGTATGGTGGACATCGCACCATAGCATTACAGCGAAGGACCTCTGTTTGGTTCTGACTCCATGGTTCCCTCACAGAGGTATGGGGTGGACATCGCAACATAGCATTACAGCGAAGGATCACTGTTTGGTTCTGACTCCATGGTTCCCTCACAGAGGTATGGGGTGGACATCGCACCATAGCATTACAGCGAAGGATCACTGTTTGGCTCTGACTCCATGGTTCCATAACAGAGGTATGGTGGACATCGCACCATAGCATTACAGCGAAGGACCTCTGTTTGGTTCTGACTCCATGGTTCCATAACAGAGGTGGACATCGCACCATAGCATTACAGCGAAGGACCTCTGTTTGGCTCTGACTCCATGGTTCCATAACAGAGGTATGGTGGACATCGCACCATAGCATTACAGCGAAGGATCACTGTTTGGTTCTGACTCCATGTTTCCCTCACAGAGGTGGACTTTGCACCATAGCATTACAGCGAAGGACCTCTGTTTGGTTCTGACTCCATGGTTCCCTCACAGAGGTATGGTGGACATCGCACCATAGCATTACAGCGAAGGATCACTGTTTGGTTCTGACTCCATGGTTCCATAACAGAGGTGGACTTTGCACCATAGCATTACAGCGAAGGACCTCTGTTTGGCTCTGACTCCATGGTTCCATAACAGAGGTGGACTTTGCACCATAGCATTACAGCGAAGGACCTCTGTTTGGCTCTGACTCCATGGTTCCCTCACAGAGGTATGGTGGACATCGCACCATAGCATTACAGCGAAGGATCACTGTTTGGTTCTGACTCCATGGTTCCATAACAGAGGTATGGGGTGGACATCGCACCATAGCATTACAGCGAAGGACCTCTGTTTGGCTCTGACTCCATGGTTCCATAACAGAGGTATGGTGGACATCGCAACATAGCATTACAGCGAAGGACCTCTGTTTGGCTCTGACTCCATGGTTCCATAACAGAGGTATGGTGGACATCGCACCATAGCATTACAGCGAAGGACCTCTGTTTGGCTCTGACTCCATGGTTCCATAACAGAGGTATGGTGGACATCGCACCATAGCATTACAGCGAAGGACCTCTGTTTGGCTCTGACTCCATGGTTCCATAACAGAGGTGGACTTTGCACCATAGCATTACAGCGAAGGACCTCTGTTTGGCTCTGACTCCATGGTTCCATAACAGAGGTATGGGGTGGACATCGCACCATGTGTGTAGAACGCTGTGTCGCACTGTGTCGTTCCCGACTGTAACTTCCTTGGAACTAGCAGAAGAGGCAGTTGCTATTCTGAAGGACTGGTGAAGGTGAGAGTTACGTCCCATTGGCATGAGCCCTTTAGGACACATTGTCTGAAGACTGGGTCGTCCTGGGGATCTGAAGGGCTGGCAAACATTTGTTTCATATTGGAGATGCCTTGGCCAAGGTACATTCCTTCTCTCTCGACCAAGTAGACTTTAAGTATTGGGGAAGGCCAACCAATCCTCTTGACTGCAGCACTAGAGCCAGTGCAGATGCTTCATAGTTTGAGAGTCGTACTTATTCACTAAAGACTAAACATAGTACTGTTGCTGTGTACTGTGTGGGTGACGGTCATACAGGCACTCCTGGGTCACCCTTACTGTTGCTGTGTACTGTGTGGGTGACGGTCATACAGGCACTCCTGGGTCACCCTTACTGTTGCTGTGTACTGTGTGGGTGACGGTCATACAGGCACTCCTGGGTCACCCTTACTGTTGCTGTGTACTGTGTGGGTGACGGTCATACAGGCACTCCTGGGTCACCCTTACTGTTGCTGTGTACTGTGTGGGTGACGGTCATACAGGCACTCCTGGGTCATCCTTACTGTTGCTGTGTACTGTGTGGGTGACGGTCATACAGGCACTCCTGGGTCACCCTTACTGTTGCTGTGTACTGTGTGGGTGACGGTCATACAGGCACTCCTGGGTCATCCTTACTGTTGCTGTGTACTGTGTGGGTGACGGTCATACAGGCACTCCTGGGTCACCCTTACTGTTGCTGTGTACTGTGTGGGTGACGGTCATACAGGCACTCCTGGGTCACCCTTACTGTTGCTGTGTACTGTGTGGGTGACGGTCATACAGGCACTCCTGGGTCATCCTTACTGTTGCTGTGTACTGTGTGGGTGACGGTCATACAGGCACTCCTGGGTCACCCTTACTGTTGCTGTGTACTGTGTGGGTGACGGTCATACAGGCACTCCTGGGTCACCCTTACTGTTGCTGTGTACTGTGTGGGTGACGGTCATACAGGCACTCCTGGGTCATCCTTACTGTTGCTGTGTACTGTGTGGGTGACGGTCATACAGGCACTCCTGGGTCACCCTTACTGTTGCTGTGTACTGTGTGGGTGACGGTCATACAGGCACTCCTGGGTCATCCTTACTGTTGCTGTGTACTGTGTGGGTGACGGTCATACAGGCACTCCTGGGTCATCCTTACTGTTGCTGTGTACTGTGTGGGTGACGGTCATACAGGCACTCCTGGGTCATCCTTACTGTTGCTGTGTACTGTGTGGGTGACGGTCATACAGGCACTCCTGGGTCATCCTTACTGTTGCTGTGTACTGTGTGGGTGACGGTCATACAGGCACTCCTGGATCATCCTTACTGTTGCTGTGTACTGTGTGGGTGACGGTCATACAGGCACTCCTGGGTCATCCTTTTTCAGGACCAACCTTGGTGTGTCTCAATGTGGCCGTTGTTTATGCTTTGCTAGGTGACTTGGTGCCGTAAATAACTATGGTGAAGGGAGTTAATTACAGAGATATTTACATTTCTTTACTTTAAGATATTATCCTCTTACATTGCCTGACTATTTCTATCTTTAAAGATTAAACAGTACTATGATTTTCCATGATTGTAGAGAAGAATTTATTATACAGCTTCGCTTGTTGTTGTTGGCTTACCCTGGCTAAATGACTCCAGGGATCATCCCAACAGCGGAAGCATTTGAACACTATGGTACAAGCGCATCAGCTACGGATGAGAACATTACGTGTGTGACCCGGTTTGATTACCCCGCCACTCTTCGCCTACGAGGGATTTGGGCGACTGGTGATGTTATGCTAGGAGCTTGTCATGGCTAAAGACAATCCCCGCATGACTATGCATAACATGACAACATTTTGATGTAGCCTTGGTGTTCTAGCCTATGTTAATTGGTCTGACACAGCCTTAAACCAAGGCGAGTAATAATAATAATAATAATAATAATAATAGACATTTATAGAGCGCACATTCTAGACGAACTACTCATGGCGCTTAACAAAACTAAAATTCACTCCACATGCAAGATTACATCATACATATCGAACATACTCACATGCGCTCGCATTCCCACCGTCACCCCCACGCAAACACATGTATACTCGTAGATATACAAACATGCACATCCATATATGCACATTGGTATACACAAACGCATCCTTCCCTCCCCACACACAAACACACTCACATCAACGCACACATGTACACACACACACACACACACATATACGCGTGTACACACACACGCGCGCACGCACACACACAAACAAACAAACTCAGTTACTACCTGCCCCATTCCCCTCCTCCCATCTAATCCGCACACACTTCATTCATGCAGACCCATCACAAGCATTAGCGTTGATTGAAGAAGTGCGTTTTGAGATTAGCCTTAAAGACTGACAGAGAGTTGGAATGTCTGAGAGATGGTGGCAGTTTGTTCCAAGTAGCTGGGGCCTGAAAGGAAAAGGATCTTTCACCGTACGTTTGTGTTTTAACCAAGGGAAGCTGCAGAAGACGAGAATAAGAGGAAGAACGGAGCTGACGAGAGGGTGTGTAAGTATGAAGCAGATCAGACAGGTAACTAGGAGCAGAGCCAGAAATGACAGCAAAGCTAAGAGTGGAAAACTTGTACTCAATTCTATCAGAGATTGGCAGCC
>CM065700.1:25871891-25876891 GCA_017654935.2 Phymorhynchus buccinoides | reverse complement strand
ATTGCTTCGGCTGTTGGGATGATCCCTGGAGTCCATAAGCCAGGGAACGACAACAACAACAACACGCTTCTGTTAAATATAGAACGTATTACAACGACGTCCTGGACAAAACAAAACAACAACAACAACAACAACGACAACAACAACATGCTTCTGTTAAATATAGAACGCATCACAACGACGTCCTGGACAAAACAACAACAGCAACAAACAACAACAACAACAACAACATTACAAACTGGACAAAACAACAACAACAACAACAACAAACAACAACGACACACGCTTCTGTTAAATATAGAACGCATCACAACGACGTCCTGGACAACGAAACAACAACATGCTTCTGTTAAAAGAACTCAACACGACAACAACAACAACAACAACAACAACAACAACAACAACAACAACATGCTTCTGTTAAATATAGAACGCATCACAACGACGTCCTGGACAAAACAAAACAACAACAACAACAACAACAACAACAACGACAACAACAACAACAACAATAAACCTGAACAATCTGATGATCAATTGAAACAGGAACATTGGACATAAAACGACAACAATCTTCAGTATTAGAAGACCTGGATGCTTGTTAAAAGCACACAACAAACAAACAACCACACGACAAGTGCAAAGTGACATTATTTTATTCACAAGAGACAAAACAAAACTACTGGATATTTCGGCGAACGCGCCTTTATCAACACAAACAAACATTTAAACAGCAAACAGCAAATATAGCAAAAGGAGCAAAAAGCAGGCAACAGAAGGAGCAAAAAAACATCAAGATCAAAATAAAAAACAATACTTCCCCTCTACAGTCCAACGCGTAAAATCTGCTTGTTAAAACGTTTATTATCCTATTTCCGAGCTGATGATCTCCTGATCTTGTTTGAGGTAAGATAAGTCTGAAAATAAAAGTCTCTGACATGTTTAAAAAAATAATATTTTCCACAGTAGGGCTTCCGGTAATTAAGATAGGAACAAGCAAATCGCTCAATAATTATATAGAGATGCATTTAATAATATTTTAATGTATCTCACCACAGTATGGTTAAAGAGTATTAATAACAATAATAATATCCTTACCCTCTACAATATTTTAATAAAATAAAAACAAACAAAACACCAAATATTAAGGAAACATAATTATTAGAATATTTTGTTAGATATGCTCATCATTAAAAAAAAAAAACTGTTCCCAGAAGCTCAGACAAACACGCACAGACAAAACCATACAAAACCTAAAACAAAGCCCCTATTGTGCAGAAGTTAAAACAATGAGAAGGAACGGAAAGAGAATGGGGAGATCGGAAATGAATACATTTGGACGTGGAGAGAGAGAGAGAGAGAGAGAGAGAGAGAGAGAGAGAGAGAGAGAGAGAGAGAGAGAGAGAGAGAGAGAGAGAGAGAGAGAGAGAGAGAGAGAGAGAGAGAGAGAGAGAGAGAGAGAGAGAGAGAGAGAGAGAGAGAGAGAGAGAGAGAGAGATAGAGAGAGAGAGAGAGAGAGAGAGAGAGAGAGGGGGACGGTGAAAACGTTGGTAGGTAGTGAAAAAGGAGAGAGAAAAAGGGGTGGGTGTGGGGGATGGAAGGGATGATGGTGGAGTCGGTCCTGACTAGCCATAGGTGTGTCTTGGTCATTTCTCGTTGACCAAATGATGGAGAACTTCAGGTGGTCATTGCTAATCTGATTCTCACGAAAACAGCCCAGAATCCCTCCTCCTTCCCACTGAAACACACACACACATACACACGCGCACACACAGACACACACGCAGACACACGCACGCGCATACGCACGCACGCACGCACACGCACACGCACGCACACGCACGCACACGCACACACGCACACGCACACGCACGCACACACACACACACACACACACACACACACACACACACACACACACACACACACACACACACACACACACACACACACACACACACACGCAATTGTTTGGCTTACACCAATACATACATACATACATACATGCATACAATGTATACATACATACATACATACATACATACATACATACATACATACATACATGCATACATACACATACATACATACATACATACATACATACATACATGCATGCATACATGCATACATACATACATACATACATACATACATACATACATACATACATACATACATACATACATACATACATACATACATACATAATATGGATAACCTCGTCACTAGCCCCGCCCCCACACCGATCCCACCGACCCTCTCCCAATTCAATCATAATCATTGACGTCATCGAAGATGAAAGTTCACCCCTACCCCTCACCTACACCCACCCTTTTTTCTACCCCTCCCCCACCCCTACCTTCTTCACTATCGCCCCCATCCTCTCTACTAACTACCACTTAAGAGCAAAGGCATAAATAGGACAAGTATAAAACCGACCATTCGAAGTTCAAGCGAAGTAGAGAGACCCCTCGTTGTTTCAGAGGCTATATAGAACATCTTCCAGTTTCGCTTGGAAGAAGACAGACTGAGAAGGAGAAGAGAAACAGACAAACAGCAGAATGACGCCCTTCAACCTAGTCTCTCTCGTGGTGACATGTCTTCTGGTGGCCTCTGCCCGGGCCGCCTTTCCTATGCTGGGTGGATTCGGCAACGCCTTGGGCTATGGGCAAGGAGGAGGCTACCATAACCAGAAGAACGACAACGACCGATATGTGAGTAACTTGGCTCTTCTTGCCCACTGGCATACGCACACGAACAGGCAATAAAGTACAGTTGAAAGCGTGTGTCTACACTACATTCACGCAACTCACTGTGTTCAAATGAATGTAGGCCTAGATGTAAAGTTGCGGAATTATGGCTAAAAGATAAATTTGAAACAGAATGCTAAAATAAAACAAAGCAAGCACGAATACGAAATTTTAAGACCTGTGCACGTATAGTTGCGTTTGTGCGTGACTGCAAGGCATTTAGTTTGATTGGTAGCATTTTATTCAAATCTTCAACTTTATTTTTCTCCCATAATTGCTTCGAATTTCCAACTTTAGCCCACACCACTCCCACATTTGCTTCAGAGTTCTAACCCTAACCCATACCATCCCCATCCTCAGTTTGAACTTTCAACCTTTACCTACGCTGGTCCCATATTGAATTCCAATGTCCAACTATAACCATAGCCACTAGGACCAATCCTTTCCGGTTTCCAATGTCCAACTATAGCCATAGCCTTTCCAGTTTCCAATGTCCAACTATAACCATAGCCTTTCCAGTTTCCAATGTCCAACTATAACCATAGCCTTTCCAGTTTCCAATGTCCAACTATAACCATAGCCTTTCCAGTTTCCAATCTCCAACTATAGCCATAGCCTTTCCAGTTTCCAATGTCCAACTATAACCACAGCCTTTCCAGTTTCCAATGTCCAACTATAACCATAGCCTTTCCAGTTTCCAATGTCCAACTATAACCATGTACTTTCCAGTTTCCAATGTCCAACTATAGCCATAGCCTTTCCAGTTTCCAATGTCCAACCATAACCATAGCCTTTCCAGTTTCCAATGTCCAACTATAGCCATAGCCTTTCCAGTTTTCAATCTTACCGGCTCTACCCCAAACTGCTCCCAAATTTTCTTTTTTAAATTTCCCACTTGAACCTATTCTATTCTATTTCAAGGTCAACCCTCGACTGCTGACGTGCATCAACGCGGATGACGATGACCCGCAGAGCATGATCCGTCTGACCATCGAGGAAGTGGAGGACAATGGCGCCTCGGGCCATCGCGGGCTGGGCGGGCTGGGCGGCGGGCCCATGGGTATGGGATTCGGGTCCGGTATCGGGGGTCACGGGGGCGACGACAGCCGGCGGCTGAAGGACTGGACCATCAACGGAATCCTGCTGCCCAGTCAGGTGATCTCCAAGGTCAGTAAGGGCTCAGTGTTTAAGCAGTACGGACTATAAGGCGCAGCCTAAGACGCACCCCCCTAAATTCTGATTTCAATATGACATAATTATGCCCTATGTATTCGAGGGGTTCTCGAAACGTTTCTGGATGCGAAGATTCTGTCGACATCACAGAAATGCAAATGATGTCACGATACGTATGTTGCACAATGTCTTTATTTTTCACCTGACCAAAACTGTTGGGCAAAGCAAAATGTCCGCCAAGGTGAACGCTGATCACAAGCTGAGGGAATCTCTTTCAATCCGAGATTTTTTACATATGATGTTGTACACTTATGCTCAGGGAAAGACATTAAAACAAAGGTATGACACACTGGTAAATTGTTTTGAAGACTTTGCTTTACCAAAAACAACAGTCCACAACTGGCTCAAGGATTTCCACTTTGGCAGACAGGACGTTAGAAGAGAGTGGCCGTTACAAACGTCAAGGGATCGTTGTAACTGTCAAAACCGTAGTGAAGTCTCTTGTTGAAAATATTTTTTGAATAAGCGCTGACGAGATAAAGACCACAATAGGCATTATATCGGGAAGCCTTGATAACATTTCACATGAACACCTGGGTCTTCAGAACCGTTATGACCGTTGGGTGCCCCATGATCTTATTGAAGGTCGGAGGAGAGGTAGGGTTGAACGATGCACCCAACCACTACAACAGTTTTAGTGGATGGACGTCAGATGGCATCTGGGACATCGTGACTGACAGTGGAATATGTGTTTGATCCATAAACCATGTAACCAATCATCGTTAAGGTGTTTCAAGATGATGACCCTCTGTAAAAGTCCACAAGAAACGGATGACTGAAACCCCCCAACAAACTATTAGTCGCTATGTTTCTTCTCTAGCCATTGTCACACGGCCTCAGTTCCTCTCTACAGAGAAGAGCCATCATTGCAGATTACAACATAAACACGAGTTTACCGAAAGATGCTTTGGACATGTCGTCCGTGCACTGGTATCTGAGGTCACTTACTTTATCATGACGACGCAAGTGACCACACCGCTGCAACTACTTTGGACATTCTACAAGAAAACAGAG
>CM065700.1:25859391-25866891 GCA_017654935.2 Phymorhynchus buccinoides | reverse complement strand
ACCACCATCGTGGATGAGGGAAGGAGGGAGGAGAGGCGGGAGGTTTGGTAGAAGGGGACACAAAACGGAAGGAGGAGGGCAAAGTTCCAGGCTTTAACTTATAACGAACACGGGAAGATTTTGTTGTTGTTAGTTTATATCTGTAGTGAGCTGTTCAACTGTAAAGCAAAACACGTGACGACTAATTCACTCGCTTTTTAACTTAAGCCACTACTATGATTTTTGTGTGGAAGTTTTTAAAATTTGAACCACAATACACGAGAGATAACATCTCATCATATATTATATTATAACCACCGGCTGCTGTTCTGTGACTTTTTATTTTTTTTTAGAGAAAGAAGTTATGCCCAGACTATCGACAGCACCTTACTCACGATTGTTCATCATATTTGCTCAAAGATTAGCGAAGTGCTTTAACAAAACAGTAAGCCACAGTTAGATGTCAATTGGATGTCGTTTCATAATCTTTGTTTTGGAGAAAGTTAAAGAAGCAAAATAATTCAAAGATCCTTTGACAGTGTAGGCCTAACTGATTTTTACGGGCAAATATCGTTGCTATTGTGTGAATACGCTTGTGTCTTGTTTATAATCGTTTTTCGCGTTATTCATTCCACTGACTGGTTTAGGCTTGGTAAGAACAAAGCAAACTAATAAACTGGAGATGGTTGTTTTTTTGGAAAACGAAACTGTTTGCGTTTTTGTGTGTGTGTGCACGCGCGCGTGTGTGTGTGTATGTGTGTATGTGTGTGTGTGTGTGTGTGTGTGTGTGTGTGTGCGTGTGTGTGCGTGCGTGCGTGTGCGTGCGTTGTGTGTGCGTGCGTTGCGTGCGTGTGTGTGTGTGTGTGTGTGTGTGTGTGTGTGTGTGTGTGTGTGTGTGTGTGTGTGTGTGTGTGTGTGTGTGTGTGTGTGTGTGTGTGTGTGTGTGTGTGTGTGTGTGTGTGTGTGTGTGTGTGTGTGTATATATATATATATATGTGTGTGTGTGTGTGTGTGTGTGTGTGTGTGTGTGTGTGTGTGTGTGTGTGTGTGTGTGTGTGTGTGTGTGTGTGTATGTGTGTGTGTGTGTGTGTGTATGTGTGTGTGCGTGCGTGCGTGCGTGCGCGTGCGTGTGTGTGTGTGTATATGTGTGTGTGTGTGTTGCATGACGTTGGGATGACACAAACACGAACATCAGTGACGAATTAACAGGGGCGGCCAAAGCAATAGAAACAATAGAAAAAGGCCTATATTCTTTTGTTCACCCCCCCCCCCCCCCACTTCTTTTCCACAACTGCATCCCCACTATCCCTACTAAGGATTCAAATAAAATTGCACAGTCATCCAATGTTGATAACATGTAGGCCCACACCACATGTTAACCACACCACATGTTAACCACACCACACAAATGTACAACGACGCTTCTAATAAACAATGTAATAACAATACACATTGTAATAACAATACACAGTGTAATACACAGTGTAATATAATAATAATAATAATAATAATAATAATAATAATAATAATAATAATAATAAAAAATAAAGCTTCTATAGCGCTTTTCGATGATAAAAAATCATCCTCAGAGCGCTTTACAAATATTAGGGGAAGACGGGGTAAAAAGCGCATGGGCGGGTAAGAAGCCCACCCCAATTATCTCATGAAATAAAGAAAATTTCAGTCAAATTTGCCCATGAGACGAATGCTAGACATTAACGCTCGTCTCATGGGCAAAATGAGACTGAAATTTGCTTAATTTCATGAGATAATTGGGGTGGGCTTCTTACCCGCCCATGCGCTTTTTACCCCGTCTTCCCCTACGAGAGAAAACAATCAAGAAAAGAAAACGAAATGCTCACGCCGTTCATCACCCACCCACCCACCCCTTTTCACATACACATTATACACAGTGTAATAACAATACACACATCGATTGAAGTTATTAGGGGAAGACGGGGTAAAAAGCGCATGGGCGGGTAAGAAGCCCACCCCAATTATCTCATGAAATAAAGAACATTTCAGTCAAATTTGCCCATGAGACGAATGCTAGACATTAACGCTCGTCTCATGGGCAAAATGAGACTGAAATTTGCTTCATTTCATGAGATAATTGGGGTGGGCTTCTTACCCGCCCATGCGCTTTTTACCCCGTCTTCCCCTATTGTATTTGTAAAACTCAACCAGCGTTGTGATGTTTATGTTTATTTTATTTGTTTATTTCAACGATCATTTCTTAATCTGTACATTTAATCAATAACGATCCAAAGAAGAATTTGAGTTTTCATCATCTCTGCAATTTGTACGTGTGTCCTGTTGACCTTTAGTTTCAACATATTCATAATGTAACACGTATCTGATACTAAAAATAATCGTACCTAAACATGTAGCCCAGTTTCATTTGTGTTATCGTGTTTCTTGATGCTAACCTATAGCCTAGCACTGTTCGTATAATTTGATACAAAGTAATTGTGTGTAATTAAAATTTGCGACCAGTCTAAATTTTATTTTCCAGTTGTCAAATTGTATGCATATTCCATAAGCATTAAACATTTAGGCCTGAGAAATACAGCTTACTGAAGTAGGGTCCAGTTTATAATTAAAAAGAAATACAGCTTACTGAAGTATGGTCCAGTTTATAATTAAAAAGAAATACAGCTTCCTTAAAGTATGGCCCAGTCTTAATTTCGTTTTCCATTTCAGGGTTGCGTGATCTTAATAACGTCCAATAAATAAAAAAGGTCATGGCCCGATTTTGAATTTTATTTTTACTATTTGAGAATTGCCAAATTTTGATATACAGGCCTAATTGATTACGCACTTGATATGATAAGAACGGGATAACTAATACGTGACCTATATTTGGTTTTGATTTGCATTCGCCAAAGGCCTTACTTCACTTTCCACGTTCACTTCCTCTCAGCCTGTTTTTCTCCTCAGTGAATGTTGTAACTTCAGTCATCAAACCCGCTGTGTACGCTTACTGACCAAATCAAGGAACGTGCATCCATCATGTTTGAACGTTGACAAGGGCTACCACAAATCCCTCAAAAACCATCGTCCAAGGGGAATAATTTGAAGAAAAACAAATCCCGGAAGTCACGTTTAACGTGTCAGTACGACCGATTGGTCGAAGCCTATCTATCAACGGCTGTGATTGGTTGAGCTCGAACCTGTCAATCATGGCGGGTCATCAGTGAAATGCGCTGGGAGGTATGAAACTGACACGGGTTTCCTTGTGAAGATGGACACCAAAGATTAAGAAACAAGCTCCTTGAACATCCAAACTGCCCTGTACTCAAATCTAACCCACTACAACATCTTGGCTCCGGGCTGAACATGAATCGAAAGGGGACTGACCGTTGGAGGAACCGGAAGTTGAGTAATCGGTCTTAGGTCTCATTGAATTAGCCTGAAGGACGGAAGGACAGAGGCCATGCAGAGAGAGAGAGAGAGAGAGAGAGAGAGAGAGAGAGAGAGAGAGAGAGAGAGAGAGAGAGAGAGAGAGAGAGAGAGAGAGAGAGAGAATTCGTTTTCAATGGATTTAATACACGATCAGGAGTAAAGGCAACCATTTTTGACAAGTGACAGTTTGCAGTTTGTCACGTGAGCAAAGCGAGTGCCAGCAGTGCCACCAATGTGCGGGATTTAAGTCAAGGTCATATGGAATGACCAGTGCTGGAGAAAGAGAGAAAGGAGAACACGTTGGTTAGAACAGAATTTGAAGAAACGAAGATGACTGCTGGGTTCAATACAATTCACAACAAATTAAAACTGAGTCCACATTGAAACCCAAAAGAAAAGGCTTAATAACAGCAAACACAGAACGAAACAAATCTCGACGTTTCGGGTTCAACCCGTTGTCCAGTGCTAAAAATAGATCGCACAGAGAGAACAGAGGTGGAGTGAGAGGTAGGAGTGCGCTATACACACTGATATATTCACACGTAGGCTCACACACTTACACACACTTACACACACACACACACACACACACACACACACACACACACACACACACACACACACACACACACACACACACACACACACACACACATGTAAAACAACACACACACACACATGTAAAAAAGATGCCAAAAAACTTTATAAATTTATTCTTTTATCGTCAATAAAGATAATGTTGACCCGACTTGACACACACACACACACACACACACACACACACACACACACACACACACACACACACACACACACACACACACACACACACACACACACACACTGACTCACCCACTCACATACATACAAGAGAGAGAGAGAGAAAAAAAGGAACAAATATGACGCATATGCGTACTTTTTGTGTGAATAAACACTCAGCCCATATTTGCATCAGCACTTTTATCTCTTACATCAACAAGAATACATACTCCACCTTTACCCTCCCGAACTCCCATCACAAAGCTCTCTCTCTCACGCACACACACACGCACGCACGCACACGCACGCACACGCACGCACACGCACGCACACACACACAACACACACACACACACACACACACACACACACACACACACACACACGCACGCACGCACATACACACACGCACGCACACACGCACGCACGTACGCACACAAGCACACAAACGCACGCACACGCACACGCACACACACACACACACTATCACATATCACACACACACACACACACACACACACACACACACACACACACACACACACACACACACACACAGAGGGAGAGAGACAACGACCCCACCCCTACCCAAAATTCCATTACAATAATTATGCACGGACTCGACACGGAAAAAAAAGGTGTAGCCTACTGCATATCTCCCGGTAGGGATTTATGAAGACATTTCCTATACTAATAAACACAGCGGTGTGAAGGCAATACGAATGATAGCAACAGAAAGAGACACAAACAAACAGACACATCATGAAAGTGCCAGCTTGTGCTCAAATCTTAAAATGTTGGAACATTATATTCAACACAGTGGGATCTTTAATTACGTTTGTGTGACGCAAAACTGTTTTATTGTTTTACGAATCACAGAAACACACACACGACATCAATATCATGATGAAGGTGGAACATTCAAGATTGAGAATCGGAATCCAAGTAATTAATGGCTTCTAGTAGAAACAGCCTAACACAAACTCCCGAAAGCGTTCGCACAGTTCCAGTGTAAAAGTGAATTTCCTGACCTTGAGAACAGTCCATGCCCTTCAAGACTTCTTGTCTTCAATAGACGAGAAGCAATCTGGAGTGTGTGTGTGTGTGCGTGTGTGTGTGTGTGTGTGTGTGTGTGTGAATACAAATTGTCACTTGAGCATCTCAGAACAGTTGAAACAGTGTTGAAGCGTTCCTTTCTCCAAGGACAGTCTGTCTGGGCGTCGCCATCGTGAATAGAGTATAGTATGTGTATTCGCGATTAGCGACGGTCTGGGACACTACTGTCTGAAACAGAATGCACACAACAGCTGTAAACATCTTTACTGCATCATCATCATCATCATCATCATCATCATCACCACCATCATCATCATCATCATCATCATCATCATCATCACCATCATCATCATCATCATCATCATCATCAGTCTATGGTTCCTCGGAATCGGGAGGACGTAAAACATTAACTAACCATCATACTGTATGTGCATGCCGGTCAGTCGTTTCCGACCATGACTGCCAGATAGCAGAGGGGGCAGATCTATGCTATTCCGGCGGGCTGGGCTAGAATTTGTTTATAGTGGAGATGTCTTGCCCATGATACATCCCCACTCTCTCGGCTAAAGGGATTTGAGGACACGGCTGGCGTTGAGGAAGGTCCCCAAAGGCCAGCCCATCCCTTTGGCTGCAACACTAGAGCCGGTGCTACGGCCTCCTTGTACTATGATTGTTCCATTACTGCAGAAAGCCGTTAGTTGTAGGCTACAGCTCTCATGTTGCTGTTGGCCCCTGCTACACGCTAATCTCAACCAATGATAAAAGCCATTTGACTAGCAATACATTAAACTTAAGCCGTCAGAAACATCCAGTTCATTGTCATTGAAGAACTACACAGTTGTAATTCATTTTTAAGTAACTGTATTTAGTGTGAACATAGCATTGAAACGAACAAACGTGCCACGACATCTCTCTCTCTCTCTGTCTGTCTCTCTCTGCCAGACTGTCAGTCTCTCTCTCTGTCTGTCTGTCTGTCTCTCTCTCTCTCTCTCTCTCTCTCTCTCTCTCTCTCTCTCTCTCTCTCTCTCTCTCTCTCTCTCTCTCTCTCTTTGTCAGACTGTCAGTCTCTCTCTCTCTCTGTCTGTCTCTGTCTCTACTGTCTCTGTCTGTCTGTCTGTCTCTGTCTCTCTGTCTCTGTCCTGTCTCTCTCTGTCTCTCTCTCTCTCTCTCTCTGTCTCTCTCTCTCTCTCTCTCTCTCTCTCTCTCTCTCTCTCTCTCTCTCTCTCTCTCTCTCTCTCTCTCTCCTCTCGGCTCCTCTCTCTCCTCTCTCTCTCTCTCACACACACACACACACACACAGCAGTTCCTTCGCACACAAAGTCGAGCTATTTAGTTAAAAAACTGAATCTATAAATCATAGATAACAAAGCACCAAGTAGGCTACGTCCTTTAAATATTGTGGCTGTATGTTCTACATAGTATTTCAAATATATTTCTTTCAACAGATCAATTGTAAAAGCTATCTTTGTTGAGCAGTATCATGAAACATATTTAGTAGAACATGTTCTTAAGCAATTCATTTAGTATCGCAAACATAAATAGAATTGCCCATGAGTAAAAATCTAGCAATTGTAACTGAATAAAACTAATTTACGCACACACTACAACATATTCTTGTCTGTTAGTTACTTTATGAAAAGTTACTTATGCTAAACTAAAGTTTGCTTGAAAAAACTTATGAAAATGTAGATGAACTAAATGTTCCTCCCGAAACAGCTGTGAGCTCTCTCTCTCTCTCTCTCTCTCTCTCTCTCTCTCTCTCTCTCTCTCTCTCTCTCTCTCTCTCTCTCTCTCTCTCTCTCTCTCTCTCCTCTCTCTCTCTCTCTCTCTCTCTCTCTCTCTCTCTCTCTCTCTCTCTCCTACTCCCCCCCCCTCTCTCTCCTCTCTCTCTCTCTCTCTCCCTCTGTATGTATGCATGTGTGTAAGTGTGTGAGTGCGCGTGTGTCTGCACTTACGTGTTACAGGTTATATGCATGACCATGACTAGGATTTCCAGATAGCAGCAGGCGACTGCTTTTCTGCGAAGCTGAGTTGAAGATGTTGATAGTGAACATGCCTTACCCAGGGTGCATACTCGTCTTCTCGGAAACATGAAATGACAACTGGCGTTGGTCACTCCAACGCTAACTTTTGACTTTGATCTAAAAAAAACCCAATACTACTACTACTACTACTACTACTACTACTACTACTACTACTTAATAATGCTTATATAGCGCATAATCTTGCAAAGCAACTCAATGCGCTTTTCACTCACCATTCGTACAAACATTTCTAACAGACTGGTTCACGTATCCTCAC
>CM065700.1:25854391-25856891 GCA_017654935.2 Phymorhynchus buccinoides | reverse complement strand
TCAACTTGGTTGCATCATTTACGCATTGGACTGTAGAGGGGAAGCATAGTGTTTTTGATTTTGATCTTGGTTTTGTGCTCCTTTTGTTGCCTGCTTTTTGCTCCTTTTGTTGCCTGCTTTTTGCTCCTTTTGCTATATTTGCTGTTTGCTGTTTGCTGTTTAATTGGTTGTCTGTGTTGATAAAGGCGCATTCGCCGAAATATCCAGTAGTTTTGTTTCGCTCCCTCTCCCATTCCTCTCTGTGATCTCCATCAGAAAGGGGCCTTTGGCCTTGTTCTGAAAAACAACAACATTCGTATTCGTATTCATTCTCTCAGCCTACCTTTAGGACTGGTGACAGTCTGTTTGATGGTGACGGCCTCGTTGTTGGCGGTGCAGGTGGGGGCAGTGCCCGAGAAGCTCCCCGAGGACAGGCACAGCTGGGAGGGCGTGCCGGACATGGTGAAGCCGTCATAGCAGCGGTAGTACACCCGGTCCCCCGTGTTGTAGGGCGAGGAGCTGGTGATGTAGGCATTGGCCACGCCCAGAGGGTCCGAACAGCTGCCTGGGCAACAATAATCATAGGGGTCAGCTGGTGATGTAGGCATTGGCCACACCCAGATGGTCCGAACAGCTGCCTGGGCAGCAATAATCATAGGGGTCAGCTGGTGATGTAGGCATTGGCCACACCCAGATGGTCCGAACAGCTGCCTGGGCAGCAATAATCATAGGGGTCAGCTGGTGATGTAGGCATTGGCCACGCCCAGAGGGTCCGAACAGCTGCCTGGGCAACAATAATCATAGGGGTCAGCTGGTGATGTAGGCATTGGCCACGCCCAGAGGGTCCGAACAGCTGCCTGGGCAACAATAATCATAGGGGTCAGCTGGTGATGTAGGTATTGGCCACGCCCAGAGGGTCCGAACAGCTGCCTGGGCAACAATAATTATAGGGGTCAGCTGGTGATGTAGGTATTGGCCACGCCCAGAGCGTCCAAACAGCTGCCTGGGCAACAATAATTATAGGGGTCAGCTGGTGATGTAGGTATTGGCCACGCCCAGAGGGTCCGAACAGCTGCCTGGGCAACAATGATTATAGGGGTCAGCTGGTGATGTAGGCATTGGCCACGCCCAGAGGGTCCGAACAGCTGCCAGGGCAAAAATAGGGTTCATCTGGAGTCTCAGTGTCAGTAACATTTTCAGAACATCTCCCTTGTAGCAAACGTGCCTGGATCTGTGTCTGAGATAATATTGTGAACAGGTACTTAGCAGAGGGTGGGTCTGAGAGTTTGGTTAAGCTATTCTCGAACAGGAACCTGGAGAAGAATATGGTTAGTTTGTTAAGCCACAGACCAAAGTCGTAGCAAATAAACAAAGAAGCGAACAAACAAACGACAAGCAAACAAACAAAACAAATAAATAAACGAACACACTTACCAATCAGCCAAACGACCACGAAACAACAAAAATACCCCCCCCCCCCCCCCCCCCCCCCCCCCCACCACAAATAGAAAAAAAGAGAGAAAGAAAGCAACAACAAAAACAGAAACAAACAAGGGCATCGCCGAGCGGCAGCAAGGCATTGTGACAATGCAAACCCGGCCAGAGTTATGTCCTCTCCCCCCCCCCCAATAAACACACCACTTTCCACCCTTACAGAACGCATAAAATACATAGCCCAAAATTTGAAGCGATTCTGTTCACTAGTTCACGAGATACAGCTGAACTTTTATACAAACTTCCTTGCACCATGGTACACCATCACACAAAATTTGAAGCGATTCTGTTCACTAGTTCACGAAATAAAGCTGGGGGGAAATTACATAGCCCAAAGAAGGACATTTCAGTTTTCATGGTCAAACTTCAAGGTCAAGGTCAGCACGGTGTTGATTAACGGAAGGAAGCTTCCTTTGCAAGCTGTCTACCCCTCTGCCAATTTTAATCAAAGTCCAAACAGAGTTTTTAAGATAATCGATACACAGACACACACACACACACACACACACACACACACACACAGACACACACACAGACACACACACAGACACACACACACACACACACACACACACACACACACACACACACACACACACACATACACACACACACACACACACACACACACACACACACACACACACACACACACACACACACACACACACACACACACACACACACACACACACACACACACACACACACACACACACACACACACACACACACACACACACACACACACACACACAAACCAATCGCAAAAGCCCGGCCTCTGGCCGGGTAACAAACGAAAATCAGTGTGTGGCATAAATGTCCCCCGCTGCCCCTCTCCACCCCGTACTTCTTCACTCCACCAAGGACCTAGGGGCCTTGACTCCACAATGCATTCTGTTCCTCAGTCACCCCCCCCCCCCCCCCCCCATTCAAGGTTGCATCTACTTCACATGGAGTACAATGGGAGCGGTACACGAAATGGTGTTCTGTAATACTGTGGACAATTATACAGTTTGGTCTTTTG
>CM065700.1:25841891-25844391 GCA_017654935.2 Phymorhynchus buccinoides | reverse complement strand
GTGTGGTGTGTGTGTGTGTGTGTGTGTGTGTGTGTGTGTGTGTGTGTGTGTGAGAGAGAGAGAGAGAGAGAGAGAGAGAGAGAGAGAGAGAGAGAGAGAGAGGAGAGAGAGGGAGAGAGAGAGAGAGAGAGAGAGAGAGAGAGAGAGAGAGAGAGAGAGAGAGAGAGAGAGAGAATGAGAGAGAGAGAGAGAGAGAGAGAGAGAGAGAGAGAGAGAGAGAGAGAGAGAGAGAGAGAGAGAGAGAGAGAGAGAGAGAGAGAGAGAGAGAGAGAGAGAGAGAGGATGGAATGGAAAACGATATCACTCTACTGATATCTACAAATTAATTTGACATTAATTTCCCTTAGCTCCTCAGCAGAAGTGAAAGCATTGAAAAGATCATACATTAGGCAACGATAGGGCTCGTAACACTGATGTGATTCTGATTCATGCGATGCTGGTGAGCTGCCATGATATTGATAACGTTGACGAGATTCTAGATTGGCTGATGATGGCGCTTTGATAAGGCAGATTACTGATTAGAACCCGGATGAGCGATATCTTTTTGCCGGTCTTCATACAAACATTTCTACATGGACAGAATGTTCTCTAGCTGAGGGAAGGGGACCGTACTATGGAAATCCGTTAGTTTCAAAAATAAAACGCATCTATTTTGCCTTTCTTCACATTTCAAAGAAAGCAGGATTTTAGCTTGAACACAAATTAGGATAATAATTATTACCCCCTGTTTACTTTTTTTTTTATAAAAAAGAAGTAACAAATCACTTTATACTAGAGTTAGAAACAAACGCACTTTCGTTATTTGACGTCAAGTACAGTGAAATCATTTGTTTATGTTTAAGATCAAAGACACAGTCAAATATTTGTGTCGTCGTACCGTTCTCCTAACTGAAAAACCTTTTTCTCCTTCTTACAAAAATGAGCGAATTAATTTTTTTAGACGGTTTGGCTACCATACTCTCCAGCACAGAGATCATACTTTTTGTAGCCCAGTTCTATAAGAACAGGGCTACATTACGATGGGGAACGAGAGCTGTGTGTGTGTGTGTGTGTGTGTGTGTGTGTGTGTGTGTGTGTGTGTGTGTGTGTGTGTGTGTGTGTGTGTGTGTGTGTGTGTGTGTGTGTGTGTGTGTGTGTGTGTGTGTGTGTGTGTGTGTGTGTGTGTGTGTGTGTATTTACGGTTATTAGTGCTTTTGTATGCGGATGATACTATTCTTCTATCTGAATCAGCCAATGGTTTGCAAAAGGCACTTGATCTGTTGCATGAATATTGCCTTGACGGGAAACTTGAAGTTAGTGTGTCTAAAACCAAAATGATGGTTTTCAATGTGAATCGGCGATTGACTCCGTCAGTTTAAGTTTGGTTTCCAAACCATTGATATAGTTACTTCTTTTAGATATCTTGGAATCGAGTTTGTCAGACAGGCACGTTTTTCAAAGCAAAGAAAAGTGTGTATAACCATGCCCAAAGAGCAATGTTCTCATTGTTACAAACTGCAAGAAAACAAGAATTACCTTTATGTATCATTTTAGATATGTACCAAAAGATGGTTGTTCCAATTTTGTTATATGGATGTGAAATATGGGGCTATGAAAATCTTGATATTTTGGAAAAATTACAAATGAAATTTTAAAAAATGATTTTCAAATTAAATGGACAGACTATATCAGCTGTGGTTCTTGGAGAACTAGGTATATATCCCATATCCGTTCATGTCAAATGTAGGTTAATTCGTTTGTGGTCAGGATTTATTAACAGTTGTAACACAAATAAGATTTCGAGTAAAATGTACGCAATTTTATTTCACTTGTGTGCAAATAAAGAATTTTCCTCCAAATGGTTAAATAATATTCAAACCATTTTAATTGACACTGGGTATGATTGTGTTTGGTTCTCACAGAATTTTTACAGCAGGGAATTGTTTTGTAAAAATGTTATTAAGAGCATAAAAGATCAATATATTAAGTCATGGGAAGCTTTGCTGGAAGGGAGTAACAAGTGTATGTTTTATAAAAGCATAAAAAATGAATTTTGTAGAGACCCCCCCTACATTTCTCGGTTAATTGTATTTTTCCGTTTTTGCCTTTCTTACCATACATAAAGCTGTATTTTAGGAACATTTTTAGCTAATAACCTTTTTGGAATACTAACCCTATCCCTAACACTACAATCCTATAAGACGGAAAAACGCAACGAACCACAACTGTGACAAATCGCGGTGTACTGCAGTACATGCAGGATAGTAGGGGTAGGGTTAGGCTTAGGGTTAGTATTCCAAAAAGGTTATTAGCTAAAAATGTTCCTAAAATACAGCTTTATGTATGGTAAGAAAGGCAAAAAACGGAAAAATACAATTAACCGAGAAATGCAGGGGGGGGGGGGGGGCACATCTTTACCATTTTTTGCTGGTCTGAACAGCAGGACGGACTTGAAACACCATGATTACCTATAAAAACAGAGTGCAGTTTTGATCAATGCAAAGATTGAAACTCTTACTCG
>CM065700.1:25829391-25836891 GCA_017654935.2 Phymorhynchus buccinoides | reverse complement strand
CATCTCTCTCTCTCTCTCTCTCTCTCTCTCTCTCTCTCTCTCTCTCTCTCTCTCTCTCTCTCTCTCTCTCTCTCTCTCTCTCTCTCTCTCTCTCTCTCTCTTCCCAAGGCATACATTATCATTTATCTCCCTTGCTTCATTTCTAAGTAGGTACACTCGCTTAATTCTCTTGTTTTATCAACTGTATCAAAGTCATCAAGATAAATCTATTAACGCTGTTCAGATGACAGTTTTTTACTTCTTAAATTGTATGCCTCAGCAAGAAACTTTGCGAATGGTAATATAATTTTCTCATTTTTAGATGCAAGAATGGCAACTTAATCGTGCCTTACAAAAATTGGTAAGGAAAATACATTATATTTATTACGGGTATTATCGTGAAAAATGAAAAATAAAATGATGTTCATTCTCTATTGCCTTTCGACACATTAAACAAAGTTGATCTCTTTCTTGGTCATCAGCAAAACATCTTTTATTAGCACTTAACCCCAAAGTTATTGTCCTTACTCTCGCCAAGAGACTTCGATGCCACCTATCTTTAATAACTGAAATATACTTTTCTATCTGGAAAGTGTTTTTAAAGGAAAAGTACCAATTATACTTTGTGTTTTCTTCAATATAGGAGTGCCAATTCTGTTTGTAAGAACAGATAAGACGGTCTTTAAATTCGGAAATAAAAACAGATACGCATCCGCCTCCCTGACTGATCCAGACAATACCAAATCCATTAATAGTAAGACCGGTTTTTTATGTTGTCAACCCAGTTTTTCTTTCCCTCATTGTGTAGTTGTACTAGTAACATCTCATATGCTTGCCTACATAATCTTGTCATTGGTAACTTTATAAGTTTTAACCAGTATTTAGCGCATTTTGCACAGTCGTTCGGATTCTGAGAGGGTACCTGCCAGTCTCACCATAGGCAGCTGTATTTGAAGAGTGTATAGGTATATTCAAAAATATTTTAATTGCATATGTATGCACTTTTTCTATGTAATAATTTTAGCACCCCAGATTTCATCCCCATACGTCAAAATAGGCTCAACTTGAGAATCAAATAACTTCCAATATAATAAAGGATCTACAGAGTTTAGCTTTTTCATGGCTCTAAGAATTTCAACAACTGCCCTTTTCCCTTTCCTGCAAGCTTCCGTCCAAGCAGCATTTAAACTTAATTTAGTAGTGAAAGTTATTCCGAGATATCTATAGGAATTAGTAACTTTAATGTCAGAATTTCCATATTGCCATTTTTCATGAGCGGAAAGATGTCCTCCCTTGCGAAATATCATTACATTTGTTTTATCTAAATTAACACAAAGACCCAACCTATCAGCTTCATATTTTAAAACATTTAACTGGTTTTGCAACCCAACAACAGTATCTGACAGTAGTACTATGTCGTCGGCAAATAACATAAGAAACATTTCTACAGCTCCGGGGATCATTTGAATTCTGTGCTTACCTTTTTTCGATAATTCAATAGCCAGTTCATTAATAAAGAAAGAAAACAATTGCGGACTAAGTAAACAACCTTGTTTGACACCTCTTGGACAATTAAAAAATTCTGTGTAAACACTTTTATCTCTTACACAAGCTAGTACCGTACTATATATTCCTTTAACAGCTCTATATAACTTACCATTAATGCCACTATTTCTAAGAACGTTCCATAATGCATTTCTATTCACTGAATCGAAGGCCTTTCGAAAGTCAACGAAAGCTACATACAACTTAGAATTTCTATTTAGATACTTTTGAACCAAGGCATATAACGTAAATATGTGATCAGTAGTGCTGTACCCCGCCATGAAACCTGCCTGTTCTTCGATTATCTTTGATTCTCTATTTGCCCATTTAGTAAGCCTTTGATTTAGAATATGTGTATAAACCTTTCCTATTACACTTTTTAGTGCCACCCCTCTGTAATTATCCGGGTTGTTACTATCCCCTTTAAAAACAATTGGTACTATAATGGATTTTGACCAAGCTGTTGGAAATACTCCTTTTTCAAACAGAACATTAAATAGGTCAACTAAAAAGTCTATAACAGTAGAATTTGCTACTTTAAGCATCTGACTCACTATTTTATCAATCCCAGCACTTTTTACCAGTTTTCAAATGTTTAATTCCATGTATAACTTCGTCTTTGGAAATGGGATCATCAAAGAGAGGTTCGTTCACATCATCAATTTCTTCTTCTTCTATTAAGTCTTGTAAAGGTGTGTTCCCCAAATCATTAAAAACTCTAAAGAAATGCTCGTACCACTGCTGAGAATTAATTTCATTATAAATTACAGCTTTTCTGTTCACTGACCTGATTGTGGACCAAAATAATTTTGGATCATGGACTGATTCCTTCAATTTTTGTAATTTTATTTAATCATATTTTTATTTGTTCTCCCTTTTCAACTTGTTATACTCTTTCCTTTCATTGATAACATCTTTTCTACGTCTAGCTAATTCCGTTTTTGCCCCCCTTAAACTCCTTAAAAGACGTTTAACAGTTCCTTTCTTTTGCTTACATTCATAGTCAAACCATTCGTCGTTTCTTGCTTCCTTTCCCCCACTTACTCTAATCATACTCGCTGCTGCCCCATACAATGCATTAACAAACACATCAACGCATTCATCAATGTCATCATGCATCATTCCTTTCGCTCTCTCTACACATTCATTAAACTCAAACGAATCAAGCTCCTCTTTATACAGTCCTGCGCATTCATCAGACCACACAACTCTTTCTTCCTTATTCCCAAATGACTCGTTACCTTCCCCCCCACTTCAACTCGACTGGAAAATGCCAAGAGTGTAGGCTTTCTCCTATACACAGGTCACAGGTCATAAACAATTCAGGGGAAACAAAAAAATAATCAATCACGCTACACCCGTGCGAAGAAAGAGAAAGAGAGATCATGAGAGAGAGAGAGAGAGAGAGAGAGAGAGAGAGAGAGAGAGAGAGAGAGAGTTATGATGTATGTAACATGTAGGTTTTTATTTTTAGACTTGTCTGGAAGTTTCCAGAGATCACAAGATTTTGGCTCCAGAAATGTCTGGGAAACACTACATTACTGTGGTTAATTCGGTGACAAACGAGAAATTTGTGGAAAGCAAACGCAACGTAAAATAACTTGTAGTTCTTGTTGTTATTAATTATATGTTCCCTTTAAGACATTTAATCATAATTAATGATTGGAGCTATTGATTTATTAGCTTTTGTGTTAGTTCACTATTCATATACTTGTGGCGGTGCCATAGCCGATGAGGTTGAACCGAGGCGTGGTTACCGCTACACCTATCTCGACGAAAATGGTGTTTTACGTCCTCTTGGTCTGAATCAGACACATATGGGACATTTGTAAATACAAATATGGTGGGAACAATACTGGAGGCAATGCCCGGAGGCAGTACGAAACCAGTAAAGTCCCGATTTTTTAAAAATTAATACAGATAGCTGTAGCGGTAACCACGCCTCGGTTAAACCTCATCGGCTATGGCACCGCCACAAGTATTTGTTGCATTCGACTGAATTCATGCCGCTACAGCTATCTGTATTAATTTTTTAAAATCGGGACTTTACTGGTTTCGTACTGCCTCCGGGCATTGCCTCCAGTATTGTTCCCACCATATTTGTATTTACAAATGTCCCATATGTGTCTGATTCAGACCAAGAGGACGTAAAACAGCATTTTCGTCGATAGTTTTTGTGTGATTTTAAAGGAGTTTTCTCTGGTAAGATCAAGAAGCTTATGGATCTTTCTAGAATGGATTTGTCTAGAAAGGGAAGTAACTTTATACAGATTTGCCTTGTTTTAATGTTGAGATTGTACCAGAAGACTGGAGTTTATTGTGGATTGGTCTATTATGTACAGGAATATTCTAGAAAGGGATGCCACTGTGTTTATATATTTAGTTGATAACTTATAGAATTTAATCAGTCAGTGAGTTACTGTTGAGAGAGACATAGAGATGTTAGATGTCTTGGCAGTTTGTGATTGATTCAGTGCTGTTGAATTCAGAATGAATGAAAAATGGTGTTTTACGTCCTCTCGGTCATAGACACATATGGGACATTTGTAAATACAAAGATGGTGGGAACAATACTGGCTGCAATGCCCGGAGGCAGTGCAACGCCAGTAAAGTCCCGAGTTTGTAACAATATAGATATGTGTAGCGGTAACCACGCCTCGGATAAACCTCATCGGCTATGGTACCGCCACATTCATTTGTAAAATTGATGTTGAATTCAGAAGAGTGTTGTTAGTTGCAACATTGAGAGCTGAATAAAAGAAGAATCTTCGTTTGAACGTCTTCGTGTTTGACTGCAGAGGAAAGGTTTGGAGAGAAAGACATTGGACACAGAAAAATGTTACACAAGGATTGAGATTTTAGGCCAAGCGTATTCTTCCAATCTGTCCTTGGTACGAAACTAAGACAAAACAATCAGGCAACAGATATGGGCATACATAATGACGCAATGCATCAAAGTAAACAAAGGTGGAGGGAAACAAAATAACCAAACAGCTATGAGCAAAGTAAATCACAGCAACATGAATTCAAACTGAAAACAAAAAAGGGGAAAAGCACACGAATTTATAACAGCATTATTATTTGATCACATGTAGTAGTAGTAGTAGTAATAATAATAATTTAAAAAATAACTTCCATTGAGAATATGGAGAAATGACAAAGAAAAGAAAAAGAAGAAGGGCAAGGAGGAGAAGAAAAAGGAGATGAAGAAGAAGAAGAAGAAGAAGAAGAAGAAGAGAGAGAGAGAGAGAGAGAGAGAGAGAGAGAGAGAGAGAGAGAGAGAGAGAGAGAGAGAGAAAGAGAGAGTGGACACTGGACGTTTTTATTGACAATAGCTTTTTACAGCCTTAATGCCAAGGGGGTGCAATTAATAACAAAAAATACTAACGGCGAACGAAAGGATAAGAAACAGAACTTATAATGACTGAAATGAAAGAAAACATGTATTTAAGTAACTGTTCTAAGAACAATATTTAAGGCAATAATTCACACACACACACACACACACGCACACGCACACGCATATACACATGCGCGCGCGAGCGTGCGCGCACACTCACACACAACATATAAATCGTTAATTTGATCATCCAACTTCGATCAATGCTCCACATATCCCGCCTGTCTAATCCTATTATTGTAGTTTATAATCTCTCTCTCTCTCTCTCTCTCTCTCTCTCTCTCTCTCTCTCTCTCTCTCTCTCTCTCTCTCTCTCTCTCTCTCTCTCTCTCTCTCTAAATGTTCAGACAACTGATCGCTTCTCAGCCTTTTGGCTAAGACAGTGATTCAGGAACATAAAGTTTTGTTTATACCGTGGTTGGTTTGTTCAGCCCGTCGTACATGGCGAAAGCCGATACGCGACGTTAAACTGAACTTCCATCTCTTCCTCTCTCTCTCTCTCTCTCTCTCTCTCTCTCTCTCTCTCTCTCTCTCTCTCTCTCTCTCTCATCTCTCTCTCTCTCTCTCTCTCTCTCTCTCTCTCTCTCTCTTCCCAAGGCATACATTATCATTTATCTCCCTTGCTTTATTTCTAAGTAGGTACACTCGCTTAATTCTCTTGTTTTATCAACTGTATCAAAGTCATCAAGATAAATCTATTAACGCTGTTCAGATGACAGTTTTTTACTTCTTAAATTGTATGCCTCAGCAAGAAACTTTGCGAATGGTAATATAATTTTCTCATTTTTAGATGCAAGAATGGCAACTTAATCGTGCCTTACAAAAATTGGTAAGGAAAATACATTATATTTATTACGGGTATTATCGTGAAAAATGAAAAATAAAATGATGTTCATTCTCTATTGCCTTTCGACACATTAAACAAAGTTGATCTCTTTCTTGGTCATCAGCAAAACATCTTTTATTAGCACTTAACCCCAAAGTTATTGTCCTTACTCTCGCCAAGAGACTTCGATGCCACCTATCTTTAATAACTGAAATATACTTTTCTATCTGGAAAGTGTTTTTAAAGGAAAAGTACCAATTATACTTTGTGTTTTCTTCAATATAGGAGTGCCAATTCTGTTTGTAAGAACAGATAAGACGGTCTTTAAATTCGGAAATAAAAACAGATACGCATCCGCCTCCCTGACTGATCCAGACAATACCAAATCCATTAATAGTAAGACCGGTTTTTTATGTTGTCAACCCAGTTTTTCTTTCCCTCATTGTGTAGTTGTACTAGTAACATCTCATATGCCTGCCTACATAATCTTGTCATTGGTAACTTTATAATTTTTAACCAGTATTTAGCGCATTTCACATGCACAGTCGTTCGGATTCTGAGAGGGTACCTGCCAGTCTCACCATAGGCAGCTGTATTTGAAGAGTGTATAGGTATATTCAAAAATATTTTAATTGCATATGTATGCACTTTTTCTATGTAATAATTTTAGCACCCCAGATTTCATCCCCATACGTCAAAATAGGCTCAACTTGAGAATCAAATAACTTCCAATATAATAAAGGATCTACAGAGTTTAGCTTTTTCATGGCTCTAAGAATTTCAACAACTGCCCTTTTCCCTTTCCTGCAAGCTTCCGTCCAAGCAGCATTTAAACTTAATTTAGTAGTGAAAGTTATTCCGAGATATCTATAGGAATTAGTAACTTTAATGTCAGAATTTCCATATTGCCATTTTTCATGAGCGGAAAGATGTCCTCCCTTGCGAAATATCATTACATTTGTTTTATCTAAATTAACACAAAGACCCAACCTATCAGCTTCATATTTTAAAACATTTAACTGGTTTTGCAACCCAACAACAGTATCTGACAGTAGTACTATGTCGTCGGCAAATAACATAAGAAACATTTCTACAGCTCCGGGGATCATTTGAATTCTGTGCTTACCTTTTTTCGATAATTCAATAGCCAGTTCATTAATAAAGAAAGAAAACAATTGCGGACTAAGTAAACAACCTTGTTTGACACCTCTTGGACAATTAAAAAATTCTGTGTAAACACTTTTATCTCTTACACAAGCTAGTACCGTACTATATATTCCTTTAACAGCTCTATATAACTTACCATTAATGCCACTATTTCTAAGAACGTTCCATAATGCATTTCTATTCACTGAATCGAAGGCCTTTCGAAAGTCAACGAAAGCTACATACAACTTAGAATTTCTATTTAGATACTTTTGAACCAAGGCATATAACGTAAATATGTGATCAGTAGTGCTGTACCCCGCCATGAAACCTGCCTGTTCTTCGATTATCTTTGATTCTCTATTTGCCCATTTAGTAAGCCTTTGATTTAGAATATGTGTATAAACCTTTCCTATTACACTTTTTAGTGCCACCCCTCTGTAATTATCCGGGTTGTTACTATCCCCTTTAAAAACAATTGGTACTATAATGGATTTTGACCAAGCTGTTGGAAATACTCCTTTTTCAAACAGAACATTAAATAGGTCAACTAAAAAGTCTATAACAGTAGAATTTGCTACTTTAAGCATCTGACTCACTATTT
>CM065700.1:25816891-25821891 GCA_017654935.2 Phymorhynchus buccinoides | reverse complement strand
GCTGCATCATCACCATTCGCCATTCACCATTCCTGGCACACCGAACAAGGACTGATTCTGCCACCTACAGAGTACTTTTCTCTGTCCGTCTGTCTGTTTGTGTGTCTGATTGTCTGACTTCCCCTCTCTGTCTTTCTCTCTGTATTACATGGCCATTAATACTGATTTAAGTCATATTGTGTTATTTCTATAACTAAGTTAATTTATGACTGTGAACACGTGACCATTGATACTAATCTATTATGTGCGTTACCTGAGTTATTTTATTTTACAACATAATAGCCAATTCATACTGAATTATACTATGTAAAGGAAATAGTTGTTCTTGTTCTAGAACTAATTATTTGAAGCAATATTTTGTTGATAATCATTTCGCTATGGACGGTGATTATTATTGCATATGATGTCTAATAACCACATTATCACCATTGTTTATGCACCCTTTACATGTCCTCCCCTTCACCCGTTCGTCGTTCCCCTTTGTACTGTGGCCCAAGGCCGAGCGCAAATAAAAACCTTTCAGTGTTCAGTGTTCAGTGTTCTCTGTATTTTTGTCTCTGTCTTCATCTGTCTCTCTGTCTTTCTGTCTGTGTCTCTGTCTCCCTCTGTCTGTCTATATTTGTCTCTATTTCTCTGTTTCTCTCTTTGTCCATGTCTCTGTCTCTGTCTCTTTGTCTCTGTCTCTCTGGGTTTTAAAACGTAGTACTTATCTCATTACCTTGTATAAATAAAACCCCTCTCTCTCTCTCTCTCTCTCTCTCTCTCTCTCTCTCTCTCTCTCTCTCTCTCTCTCTCTCTCTCTCTCTCTCTCTCTCTCTTCTCTCTCTCTCTCTCTCTCTCTCCTCTCCGATTCATACCATAGTTTCCCCATTGGTCATATATTGCATAAAGTCAGGACTTTTGCTGTCATCTGCATGCGATTTACATTATCTCTCTCTCTCTCTCTCTCTCTCTCTCTCTCTCTCTCTCTCTCTCTCTCTCTCTCTCTCTCTCTCCCCCCCCCCCCCCTGTAACTTATTCATATCAGGATTGCACTATTCACAATTCCTTATACACACTAACAAGTATCAGATCCCACTTCTGTCATATATCAACGATACAGTTTGTTTCGTTAAAAATGATAATTTGGGTATGTAACTTTAAACATTATTTTTAAATATCTGGCTGTCTAAATGACAAATATGGAAAGTGTATCAGAGAGAGATAATCATAGTTTATGGAATCAACCCAAAGACGCTCAGAATTGCTCCCCATTACTTGCTTAGTCAGCCATATTGAAGGCACATTGAAAAACAAAGGTTGAAACCAGAATCAATGTGAATATTGAGCAGTAAAATGCAGACAAGCGCGATCAAATATTTTATTAAAAAACATTTGGACATTCCTCTTTCTAACGCATATCATTACCATCAACAATTTGAAGGCAGATTAAAGTACTGACGTGATGCTTGATCTGGGCGCAATTAGACAAAGGAAATTTCGGTTTTGATTTGTCACTACTACAAGTAGTTACAATTTTTGTTGGTACAAAAGAGAGCATGTGCGATAATTTATGCTCGGATGTTTTCTACTCTAGGTTATACAGTACCACACACAATCTGAAGCGCTTCTGTCAAGTACAAATGTTTCTTAGTGCGTAACCCCCACCACTTTCACCCCAGAAGAATGTTATTTTCTCAGGTGGAAGCTCTTGATCGGATATGCCATCATCAGAACGGCCATAAGCCAAAGTACCTACATGCCAAATTTGAAGACTCTAACACCAACGGTGTGGGAGTTATGGCTCCTTAAAGAATTTCGGTTTTCAAGGTCGTACGCCAAGGTCAAGGTCATGCCGGCGAAAAGTTTTGCGCGGATGCCTTCCACTCATGGTGACACACCACCACACAAAATTTGAAGCGATTCGGTCAAGCGGTTCGGGAGATATCCTTGGGACAGACAGACAGAAAAAAAGCGAAAAAAAAGAAAAAGAAACATACACGAACGAAAATAGACTCCTTTGCCGATCTACTTGGTAGATCGGCAAAGGACAACAAAGAGGACACACACTCAACTAAGCGAACGTTGCATAAGCCGCGATCACGTGTATAACAAAAATACAAATACATATTAACATACAGACAGAGACGTAGACAGACACAGAGGCAGAGAAAGGGGGTTACTAGATAGGGGGTGGAAGGGGGGGGCTAACTACTTATGCATGTAATTGCCCCCCTCCCTCCCTTCATGTCATTGTCGGTGTGGTCCATTTTCTTCATCTTCCCTTTCTTTTTTGTTTTCTGATCGTTGTTGTTTTTGTTGTTGTTTTTTGTCCCCGGCTTAAGCGCTCTGGGGGGCACACCCAGTGCCGTGTGAACATGTCGCATGGCCTTGGGTGGGAAGATTACGTGTATGGCTGCTTTTAAAGGGTCAGATGTCAAGCCCACAAAGGCTAGTGTAGCACGTACGCGTCCCAAGCGGTGTAAAACGTTGGATTCTGAATGTACTGCTTTTTTCTCTCTCAGCCGTACATATCTCGCTGTATGGGTATTGTTAAAATAATGTAGTTAAACGGTATAAATGATATGGTTAATTGTCTTTTCGTCACATTCTTTTGTTTTGCTGAATCTGAAGACCATTTGGCATCTTTCGCTGTTCTCTAGTAAGCACAACCCTGTCTTGTTTGAACGTATTGAATGGTATAGCATGAAAGTTGCTGCAGTCCTATTTACTATTTCTGTTATATCCGTGTGTTGATTGCACTATCTGACTAGTGTCTGTCTCGTAGGGGAAGACGGGGTAAAAAGCGCATGGGCGGGTAAGAAGCCCACCCCAATTATCTCATGAAAATAAAGAAAAATTCAGTCAAATTTCCCCATGAGACGAATGCTAGACATTAACGCTCGTCTCATGGGCAAAATGAGACTGAAAATTGCTTCATTCACATGAGATAATTGGGGTGGGCTGTTCTCTAGAACCCGCCCATGCGCTTTTTACCCCGTCTTCCCCTATGTAGCCTTTGACTCATTGGGGCAACGGAAAGAAATAGCATATTTACTCGCAAAAAGTTTGATGGAGAAAACACATTGTGAATCAAATCGCCAAAAATAAAGGGGGGGAAATATGAACTGGGCCTACACATCTCAGAATCTTGGATGGAGAAAATAATCAAAGAAAAACAATGAAAGAAAGAAAGAAATAAAGGCTGGAAAGGATGGAATATTCTTATGGAAGTTCTATGTAAAACATAAAAGGAATGGGGAAGGAATAGGAGACATGAAAGAAAAACCATTTACCACCCTAAAAAAAGAAAGAAGAAAAATCCTTATTTGAAAAGAATGAAAGGATTGATCTCTTGTGCTGCTGCTTTGATTTATGGAAGTTGCCCAACGTTTGACCTTTTCTTGCTTATACATCGCTTGCTTGCGTTAAATAACAATGAAGTACTTTTCTACCCAACGTTAGTGCAAAGAAACTCTTCAGAGAGCTGGACAACGGTGATTGTTCAGATATGAAGCCCTCCTCATTGTAGTGTTTTGGCCCTCTTCTCCTTATACTTCACACATTAGTTACACTCTCCTTTTCGCTCTACACCAATTTCCCATTAAGCTCCACCTGGTAACAATTTCAACACTCGAGCTAAGCACACACCAAAAAGTTTTTTCCAAATCGCACATTAGGGGTTTTCACTGACACACGCTATCCCTTGGGATAGCATCATTGATGGCGGTTTTGCAAGAAACACGACGTACGGGTCTTTGGAGAATACCACATTATGCATTTTCTTAGCTTGCTGGAGTGGAAGGGAGTGCACGGACAAAACTCGAAGATCTCACGAGAGGACAGAGTGATGATCAGAGTGGGGTAGAGTGGCACAGAGGTAGCGCGTTCGCCTTGTGTCAAGTAAACCCGAGTTCGAACCTGGGTACAGGGATTTTCCCTCTCACTTTGCACTAGGCCTTACGGTCTGAACATCGTCTTTCGGATGAGACGATAAACCGAGGTCCCGTGTGCCCATGCATTCAGCACACACAAAAATCGCATGCAAAAAAAAAAAAAATTGGGCGCCGCGCCTCTCGCTGCGACGCGTTCTCCAGGTGGGAGCAACCCGATTTTCACAGAGACGCCTCCGTGACTATAAAGTACCTAATACCTAATGACCGCGATGACCAGGGTACGTTTTCCGGGACAACTGCTTTGGAGCGAACACATACACTATTAACAGAGGTGTAGGAAACCAATCTACTAAACCTTAGTCATTGTGGTTGCGTGGTTCTTCACTTCCGAAATGGTGCACTCACTTAGGAAAAGGAGTGCAATCTAGCAGCGTACAATCAGTTTACTTTCATTCGCGATCAGGCCTATTTGTAGGGCAAAGATTATTTACATTACGTTATGCCTTCTAACTTGATGAAATAGTATACGAGAAAGAGTGAGAAAGAACACCCCAAAACACTTGCATAAAATATTGTTTTACGTCCTCTGGGCCTGAACATTTAGTTGACGCAAATCAGCCATATTATATATATTACACTCGATTGAAGAAGAATACTTTATCCAAACGAAAATCTCAATTTTGGTTTCCACTTTCACTATCGTTCTCGCGAAGTTTTAACTTGCATAATCCTGTGACCGCTCGCTACGCACAAGTATCTGCAGAGATGTTCTCCAGCAATCTGCTTTGACGCTGTGCAATCATAGTCGTTTCTGTTTGCAAAACAATGGCAATCAGTAACTGTTTCAGGTGCTCTATGCAAAGAAATGGAACCCGATTATGGTTTCAGCGCACACGACGCTACAAAACGTGTTGCTGCATTCGGGGAAGCAAAGGTTCTGAAAATGTTTTTTGAAAAGTTTGCTAGCGCCAAAGGACATCGTTGGGGCTTGTGCGTGGCAGGCATTCACGTGATAATTCGACTTAAAGTCTCGCGAGTGGGATAGTCAAGATGGCGTCCAAAGTCGTTGTTTTCTTCTTGA
This sequence comes from Phymorhynchus buccinoides, assembly GCA_017654935.2. Classification (NCBI taxonomy): domain Eukaryota; kingdom Metazoa; phylum Mollusca; class Gastropoda; order Neogastropoda; family Raphitomidae; genus Phymorhynchus; species Phymorhynchus buccinoides. The sequence continues at coordinate 25,816,935 of CM065700.1, read as the reverse complement.
AGAAGCAGGCCTTCTGGTATTCTTTGTTCCCACCGCGAACATTA
>CM065700.1:25779391-25786891 GCA_017654935.2 Phymorhynchus buccinoides | reverse complement strand
GGAAGGAAATGGTATAAGGAAGTACAAAGGCAACAGAGGGTAAAAGGAAGGAAATGGTATAAGGAAGTACAAAGGCAATAGAGGGTAAAAGGAAGGAAATGGTATAAGGAAGTACAAAGGTAATAGAGGGTAAAAGGAAGGAAATGGTATAAGGAAGTACAAAGGCAATAGAGGGTAAAAGGAAGGAAATGGTATAAGGAAGTACAAAGGCAATAGAGGGTAAAAGGAAGGAAATGGTATAAGGAAGTACAAAGGTAATAGAGGGTAAAAGGAAGGAAATGGTATAAGGAAGTACAAAGGCAACAGAGGGTAAAAGGAAGGAAATGGTATAAAGGAAGTACAAAGGCAACAGAGGGTAAAAGGAAGGAAATGGTATAAGGAAGTACAAAGGCAATAGAGGGTAAAAGGAAGGAAATGGTATAAGGAAGTACAAAGGTAATAGAGGGTAAAAGGAAGGAAATGGTATAAGGAAGTACAAAGGCAACAGAGGGTAAAAGGAAGGAAATGGTATAAAGGAAGTACAAAGGCAACAGAGGGTAAAAGGAAGGAAATGGTATAAGGAAGTACAAAGGTAATAGAGGGTAAAAGGAAGGAAATGGTATAAGGAAGTACAAAGGCAATAGAGGGTAAAAGGAAGGAAATGGTATAAAGGAAGTACAAAGGCAATAGAGGGTAAAAGGAAGGAAATGGTATAAGGAAGTACAAAGGCAATAGAGGGTAAAAGGAAGGAAATGGTATAAGGAAGTACAAAGGCAATAGAGGGTAAAAGGAAGGAAATGGTATAAGGAAGTACAAAGGCAACAGAGGGTAAAAGGAAGGAAATGGTATAAGGAAGTACAAAGGCAATAGAGGGTAAAAGGAAGGAAATGGTATAAAGGAAGTACAAAGGCAACAGAGGGTAAAAGGAAGGAAATGGTATAAGGAAGTACAAAGGCAATAGAGGGTAAAAGGAAGGAAATGGTATAAGGAAGTACAAAGGTAATAGAGGGTAAAAGGAAGGAAATGGTATAAGGAAGTACAAAGGCAACAGAGGGTAAAAGGAAGGAAATGGTATAAGGAAGTACAAAGGCAATAGAGGGTAAAAGGAAGGAAATGGTATAAGGAAGTACAAAGGCAACAGAGGGTAAAAGGAAGGAAATGGTATAAGGAAGTACAAAGGCAACAGAGGGTAAAAGGAAGGAAATGGTATAAGGAAGTACAAAGGCAATAGAGGGTAAAAGGAAGGAAATGGTATAAGGAAGTACAAAGGCAATAGAGGGTAAAAGGAAGGAAATGGTATAAGGAAGTACAAAGGCAATAGAGGGTAAAAGGAAGGAAATGGTATAAAGGAAGTACAAAGGTAACAGAGGGTAAAAGGAAGGAAATGGTATAAGGAAGTACAAAGGCAATAGAGGGTAAAAGGAAGGAAATGGTATAAGGAAGTACAAAGGCAACAGAGGGTAAAAGGAAGGAAATGGTATAAGGAAGTACAAAGGCAATAGAGGGTAAAAGGAAGGAAATGGTATAAGGAAGTACAAAGGCAATAGAGGGTAAAAGGAAGGAAATGGTATAAAGGAAGTACAAAGGCAACAGAGGGTAAAAGGAAGGAAATGGTATAAGGAAGTACAAAGGCAATAGAGGGTAAAAGGAAGGAAATGGTATAAAGAAGTACAAAGGCAACAGAGGGTAAAAGGAAGGAAATGGTATAAGGAAGTACAAAGGTAACAGAGGGTAAAAGGAAGGAAATGGTATAAAGGAAGTACAAAGGCAACAGAGGGTAAAAGGAAGGAAATGGTATAAAGAAGTACAAAGGCAACAGAGGGTAAAAGGAAGGAAATGGTATAAAGAAGTACAAAGGCAACAGAGGGTAAAAGGAAGGAAATGGTATAAAGAAGTACAAAGGCAACAGAGGGTAAAAGGAAGGAAATGGTATAAGGAAGTACAAAGGCAACAGAGGGTAAAAGGAAGGAAATGGTATAAGGAAGTACAAAGGCAATAGAGGGTAAAAGGAAGGAAATGGTATAAAGGAAGTACAAAGGCAACAGAGGGTAAAAGGAAGGAAATGGTATAGGGAAGTACAAAGGCAATAGAGGGTAAAAGGAAGGAAATGGTATAAGGAAGTACAAAGGCAATAGAGGGTAAAAGGAAGGAAATGGTATAAAGAAGTACAAAGGCAACAGAGGGTAAAAGGAAGGAAATGGTATAAGGAAGTACAAAGGCAACAGAGGGTAAAAGGAAGGAAATGGTATAAGGAAGTACAAAGGCAATAGAGGGTAAAAGGAAGGAAATGGTATAAGGAAGTACAAAGGCAACAGAGGGTAAAAGGAAGGAAATGGTATAAAGAAGTACAAAGGCAATAGAGGGTAAAAGGAAGGAAATGGTATAAAGAAGTACAAAGGCAATAGAGGGTAAAAGGAAGGAAATGGTATAAGGAAGTACAAAGGCAACAGAGGGTAAAAGGAAGGAAATGGTATAAAGAAGTACAAAGGCAATAGAGGGTAAAAGGAAGGAAATGGTATAAAGAAGTACAAAGGCAACAGAGGGTAAAAGGAAGGAAATGGTATAAGGAAGTACAAAGGCAATAGAGGGTAAAAGGAAGGAAATGGTATAAGGAAGTACAAAGGCAATAGAGGGTAAAAGGAAGGAAATGGTATAAGGAAGTACAAAGGCAATAGAGGGTAAAAGGAAGGAAATGGTATAAGGAAGTACAAAGGCAATAGAGGGTAAAAGGAAGGAAATGGTATAAGGAAGTACAAAGGCAACAGAGGGTAAAAGGAAGGAAATGGTATAAGGAAGTACAAAGGCAACAGAGGGTAAAAGGAAGGAAATGGTATAAGGAAGTACAAAGGCAATAGAGGGTAAAAGGAAGGAAATGGTATAAGGAAGTACAAAGGCAAATAGAGGGTAAAAGGAAGGAAATGGTATAAGGAAGTACAAAGGTAACAGAGGGTAAAAGGAAGGAAATGGTATAAGGAAGTACAAAGGCAACAGAGGGTAAAAGGAAGGAAATGGTATAAGGAAGTACAAAGGCAATAGAGGGTAAAAGGAAGGAAATGGTATAAGGAAGTACAAAGGCAATAGAGGGTAAAAGGAAGGAAATGGTATAAGGAAGTACAAAGGCAATAGAGGGTAAAAGGAAGGAAATGGTATAAGGAAGTACAAAGGTAACAGAGGGTAAAAGGAAGGAAATGGTATAAGGAAGTACAAAGGTAACAGAGGGTAAAAGGAAGGAAATGGTATAAGGAAGTACAAAGGCAATAGAGGGTAAAAGGAAGGAAATGGTATAAGGAAGTACAAAGGTAACAGAGGGTAAAAGGAAGGAAATGGTATAAGGAAGTACAAAGGCAATAGAGGGTAAAAGGAAGGAAATGGTATAAGGAAGTACAAAGGCAATAGAGGGTAAAAGGAAGGAAATGGTATAAGGAAGTACAAAGGTAATAGAGGGTAAAAGGAAGGAAATGGTATAAGGAAGTACAAAGGCAATAGAGGGTAAAAGGAAGGAAATGGTATAAGGAAGTACAAAGGTAACAGAGGGTAAAAGGAAGGAAATGGTATAAGGAAGTACAAAGGCAATAGAGGGTAAAAGGAAGGAAATGGTATAAGGAAGTACAAAGGCAATAGAGGGTAAAAGGAAGGAAATGGTATAAGGAAGTACAAAGGCAACAGAGGGTAAAAGGAAGGAAATGGTATAAGGAAGTACAAAGGCAATAGAGGGTAAAAGGAAGGAAATGGTATAAAGGAAGTACAAAGGTAACAGAGGGTAAAAGGAAGGAAATGGTATAAAGAAGTACAAAGGCAATAGAGGGTAAAAGGAAGGAAATGGTATAAAGGAAGTACAAAGGTAACAGAGGGTAAAAGGAAGGAAATGGTATAAGGAAGTACAAAGGCAATAGAGGGTAAAAGGAAGGAAATGGTATAAAGAAGTACAAAGGCAATAGAGGGTAAAAGGAAGGAAATGGTATAAGGAAGTACAAAGGTAACAGAGGGTAAAAGGAAGGAAATGGTATAAGGAAGTACAAAGGCAATAGAGGGTAAAAGGAAGGAAATGGTATAAGGAAGTACAAAGGCAACAGAGGGTAAAAGGAAGGAAATGGTATAAAGAAGTACAAAGGCAATAGAGGGTAAAAGGAAGGAAATGGTATAAGGAAGTACAAAGGCAATAGAGGGTAAAAGGAAGGAAATGGTATAAGGAAGTACAAAGGCAATAGAGGGTAAAAGGAAGGAAATGGTATAAGGAAGTACAAAGGTAATAGAGGGTAAAAGGAAGGAAATGGTATAAGGAAGTACAAAGGCAACAGAGGGTAAAAGGAAGGAAATGGTATAAGGAAGTACAAAGGCAATAGAGGGTAAAAGGAAGGAAATGGTATAAGGAAGTACAAAGGCAATAGAGGGTAAAAGGAAGGAAATGGTATAAGGAAGTACAAAGGTAATAGAGGGTAAAAGGAAGGAAATGGTATAAGGAAGTACAAAGGCAATAGAGGGTAAAAGGAAGGAAATGGTATAAGGAAGTACAAAGGCAATAGAGGGTAAAAGGAAGGAAATGGTATAAGGAAGTACAAAGGTAACAGAGGGTAAAAGGAAGGAAATGGTATAAGGAAGTACAAAGGCAATAGAGGGTAAAAGGAAGGAAATGGTATAAGGAAGTACAAAGGCAATAGAGGGTAAAAGGAAGGAAATGGTATAAGGAAGTACAAAGGCAATAGAGGGTAAAAGGAAGGAAATGGTATAAGGAAGTACAAAGGCAATAGAGGGTAAAAGGAAGGAAATGGTATAAGGAAGTACAAAGGCAATAGAGGGTAAAAGGAAGGAAATGGTATAAGGAAGTACAAAGGCAATAGAGGGTAAAAGGAAGGAAATGGTATAAGGAAGTACAAAGGCAATAGAGGGTAAAAGGAAGGAAATGGTATAAGGAAGTACAAAGGCAACAGAGGGTAAAAGGAAGGAAATGGTATAAGGAAGTACAAAGGCAATAGAGGGTAAAAGGAAGGAAATGGTATAGGGAAGTACAAAGGCAATAGAGGGTAAAAGGAAGGAAATGGTATAAGGAAGTACAAAGGCAATAGAGGGTAAAAGGAAGGAAATGGTATAAGGAAGTACAAAGGCAATAGAGGGTAAAAGGAAGGAAATGGTATAAGGAAGTACAAAGGCAACAGAGGGTAAAAGGAAGGAAATGGTATAAGGAAGTACAAAGGCAATAGAGGGTAAAAGGAAGGAAATGGTATAAGGAAGTACAAAGGCAATAGAGGGTAAAAGGAAGGAAATGGTATAAGGAAGTACAAAGGCAATAGAGGGTAAAAGGAAGGAAATGGTATAAAGGAAGTACAAAGGTAACAGAGGGTAAAAGGAAGGAAATGGTATAAGGAAGTACAAAGGCAATAGAGGGTAAAAGGAAGGAAATGGTATAAGGAAGTACAAAGGCAATAGAGGGTAAAAGGAAGGAAATGGTATAAGGAAGTACAAAGGCAATAGAGGGTAAAAGGAAGGAAATGGTATAAGGAAGTACAAAGGCAACAGAGGGTAAAAGGAAGGAAATGGTATAAGGAAGTACAAAGGCAACAGAGGGTAAAAGGAAGGAAATGGTATAAGGAAGTACAAAGGTAATAGAGGGTAAAAGGAAGGAAATGGTATAAGGAAGTACAAAGGCAATAGAGGGTAAAAGGAAGGAAATGGTATAAGGAAGTACAAAGGCAATAGAGGGTAAAAGGAAGGAAATGGTATAAGGAAGTACAAAGGCAACAGAGGGTAAAAGGAAGGAAATGGTATAAGGAAGTACAAAGGCAACAGAGGGTAAAAGGAAGGAAATGGTATAAGGAAGTACAAAGGTAATAGAGGGTAAAAGGAAGGAAATGGTATAAGGAAGTACAAAGGCAACAGAGGGTAAAAGGAAGGAAATGGTATAAGGAAGTACAAAGGCAATAGAGGGTAAAAGGAAGGAAATGGTATAAAGGAAGTACAAAGGCAACAGAGGGTAAAAGGAAGGAAATGGTATAAGGAAGTACAAAGGCAATAGAGGGTAAAAGGAAGGAAATGGTATAAAGGAAGTACAAAGGCAATAGAGGGTAAAAGGAAGGAAATGGTATAAGGAAGTACAAAGGCAATAGAGGGTAAAAGGAAGGAAATGGTATAAGGAAGTACAAAGGTAATAGAGGGTAAAAGGAAGGAAATGGTATAAGGAAGTACAAAGGCAATAGAGGGTAAAAGGAAGGAAATGGTATAAGGAAGTACAAAGGCAATAGAGGGTAAAAGGAAGGAAATGGTATAAGGAAGTACAAAGGCAATAGAGGGTAAAAGGAAGGAAATGGTATAAGGAAGTACAAAGGTAATAGAGGGTAAAAGGAAGGAAATGGTATAAGGAAGTACAAAGGCAATAGAGGGTAAAAGGAAGGAAATGGTATAAAAGGAAGGAAAGGAAGTACAAAGGCAACAGAGGGTAAAAGGAAGGAAATGGTATAAAGAAGTACAAAGGCAACAGAGGGTAAAAGGAAGGAAATGGTATAAAGAAGTACAAAGGCAATAGAGGGTAAAAGGAAGGAAATGGTATAAAGAAGTACAAAGGCAACAGAGGGTAAAAGGAAGGAAATGGTATAAGGAAGTACAAAGGCAATAGAGGGTAAAAGGAAGGAAATGGTATAAGGAAGTACAAAGGCAACAGAGGGTAAAAGGAAGGAAATGGTATAAAGGAAGTACAAAGGTAACAGAGGGTAAAAGGAAGGAAATGGTATAAGGAAGTACAAAGGCAATAGAGGGTAAAAGGAAGGAAATGGTATAAGGAAGTACAAAGGCAATAGAGGGTAAAAGGAAGGAAATGGTATAAAGAAGTACAAAGGCAACAGAGGGTAAAAGGAAGGAAATGGTATAAAGAAGTACAAAGGCAACAGAGGGTAAAAGGAAGGAAATGGTATAAGGAAGTACAAAGGCAACAGAGGGTAAAAGGAAGGAAATGGTATAAGGAAGTACAAAGGCAATAGAGGGTAAAAGGAAGGAAATGGTATAAGGAAGTACAAAGGCAATAGAGGGTAAAAGGAAGGAAATGGTATAAGGAAGTACAAAGGCAATAGAGGGTAAAAGGAAGGAAATGGTATAAAGGAAGTACAAAGGCAACAGAGGGTAAAAGGAAGGAAATGGTATAAGGAAGTACAAAGGCAATAGAGGGTAAAAGGAAGGAAATGGTATAAGGAAGTACAAAGGCAATAGAGGGTAAAAGGAAGGAAATGGTATAAGGAAGTACAAAGGTAACAGAGGGTAAAAGGAAGGAAATGGTATAAGGAAGTACAAAGGCAATAGAGGGTAAAAGGAAGGAAATGGTATAAGGAAGTACAAAGGCAATAGAGGGTAAAAGGAAGGAAATGGTATAAGGAAGTACAAAGGCAATAGAGGGTAAAAGGAAGGAAATGGTATAAGGAAGTACAAAGGCAATAGAGGGTAAAAGGAAGGAAATGGTATAAGGAAGTACAAAGGCAATAGAGGGTAAAAGGAAGGAAATGGTATAAAGGAAGTACAAAGGTAACAGAGGGTAAAAGG
>CM065700.1:25746891-25759391 GCA_017654935.2 Phymorhynchus buccinoides | reverse complement strand
TCCCTTTTGATAGCAACCATTTTCTCTCTCCCAAAGGTGAAGAATAAGCTTAAGAGTTATCTGACCTTAGCAAACGTTTAGGGTGTTTCTTAGACCCCTTTTGGCGTAACAGTTATTCGCGCGGCAACCGTTATCTAGAGAAACTAGACACAGCTTCCACTCTCCACAGGTCTTAAACTTGATCGGGTTTTAATACAGGGGCGAGTTTCTCAAGGGCTAACGTTTCGTTGCGCTCGCTCAAATCGGCAAAAACGGTCTAAGAAACACCCTTCGTTTGCCGATAGTTCGCATGGCGTTTCGCTCTCAGTCGAAAGGTGACAAGCGGCGAACTATCCGGAACTAGTAGGGGGTGAATACGGTTCTTGTTGTTGATTGGTCCATTACAGTTTGCTTAAAATAAAAAAATGTTTTGACCAATCAGACAAGAGCTTGTAATATTCTTCCGCAAACGCTTTCTAAAGTGTTTCTTAGGCCCCGTTTGCCGTGAGCGTTATTCGCGCGGCGACCGTTATCTAGAGAAACTTGCCCCAGGTCGTAGACGCCAGTTTTGAATGCAAGCATTACATTCAAAGTAACGTCAAAAATAAATTATCGTTGTGTTTATATTGTTAAGCGCTCAATGAACGGTTAAAGTCAATAGCTTCACTTTTTTTCGTCAAAACTTGCCTTCGCAAGAATCGTCGTTTGGTGCACGCGTCCAATGTTGACAACTTCACGTGTTTTCCATGTAGAAGATTAGTAAACTGACCTAGATCTTGAGTTGTCCACTGCCATGTTTCTTGTTGTTTTTTGTTTCAATATGGACGGCGATTCACATTGGATAATGGAAGCATTTCTTCAGGTATACACGTGGACCAGCCAGCTGCTAGTCTGCAGCCCCACGTGATGCTGTATTAACGGCGACAGCCACAACGGGTGCGGTGTGAAATTGGCGTAACGACGAGCCAGAGACGCATGGCCCACAGCTACTGCCGCCATATTGACTCACATCCATATATACGCACACACGCACATACATACGGACAGCAGGAAACGCACAGCCCTCGTTCTCGTCGTAATGTACTCCTTTTCATTTAGAACTAGGAGTACACAAAGAAGGCTGCTAATAATGTCGCTCCTGACGCTACTGCATACGGGTCGCTTACCACACTAACGTGGTCATTGACAGCTCGGGCCAAATTCTCTACCTTCACACGAACTGAAGAAGATGACACTTGTCTCTCCACGCCACGGCTGCTTCCCGATGTCTGCAGATGATAGGCTGGTCAGGTGGAGTTATGACCCTTGTCACTTGACACCAAGATGGCGTTCGGTTTGAAGGCATTGTGTCAACGACAGCTAGCTCACTCTCTCTCTCTCTCTCTCTCTCTCTCTCTCTCTCTCTCTCTCTCTCTCTCTCTCTCTCTCTCTCTCTTTCTTTCTCTCTCTCTCTCTCTCTCTCTCTCTCTCTCTCTCTCTCTCTCTCTCTCTCTCTCTCTCTCTCTCTCTCTCTCTCTCTCTCTCTCTCTCTCTCTCTCTCTCTCTCTCTCTCTCTCTCTCTCTCTCTCTCTCTCTCTCTCTCACAGCAAAAACAGATAATGTCTTCTATACGATCAAGGGGAATAAAATAAACCAAGTGTTTGATATTTGGTACTTTATAGTCACATGCAGAGACGTCTCTATGAAAATCGGGTTGCTCCCACCTGGAGATCGCGGCGCAGCCAGAGGCGCTCCACATTTTTTTTTTCGCATGCGATTTTTGTGTGACTGATGAGGAAGACGGGTGTGTGTGTGTGTGTGTGTGTGTGTGTGTGTGTGTGTGTGTGTGTGTGTGTGTGTGTGTGTGTGCGTGCGTGCGTGCGTGCGCGTGTGCGTGTGTGTGTGTGTGTGTGTGTGTGTGTGTGTGTGTGTGTGTGTGTGTGTGTAAATTTTGACCAAATGACGAATTTTGTAATCTCTCTTAGGACCACCAGAAGCGGTAATTGAAAATGGGTTGTTAAAAAAATCAATCGAAAGACCAAATTTGAAAAACACGGTTTCATGAAAGAAAATTATGAATTTTCCCCCAAGATTATAGCAAGGATGGTTAGAAATAATACATAGCACTGCCGTTTGATCTATTCATCAGAACCGTTACTATTGAAAAAAAACAACCCAAAAACATTAAGAACAAACAAACAAGCAAACTAACAAAAAGGACATGTCTAGACCTTTTTCTTTTTAGTTTCACCCCCTTCCTCACCCACTCCCACCCCCACCTTCCCACCCCCCGCACCCAGTTCTGTGCACACCTTGGGAAACGGCTGCATTTATGCTCGTGGGAGCAGCTCCTTTTGCTAAATGTTTAATTGAATATAATTTTGATGAATTCAATGTGGATCGAGAAAGGAGAAATACACTAAAACATCTGCCTCCTCCAGAACAATTGGTGCTTCTTGTGCTTTTTAATGTCGATACATTATCAAACCTGCTTTTCATAACTTCAGAATAATCAAGTTCATCTCAGTTCAAGGTAAGGTATCTAATAAGAACTCGTGGCCCAGGAACTATGCGTGTTACTACGGAGTGGCATAGATTTATGCGAAAAAGGAAATACTATATAACAACAAAGTATGTGAGCTCGTGCACGTGCACGCGTGCTTGCCTTTATGTGAATCCATGTGTGTGTGCGTGTGTGTTTGTGCGCGTGTGTGTGTGTGTGTGTGTGCGTGTGCGTGCGTGTGAGCGCGCGCGTGTGTGAAGAGAGTGTGCGTGCGTGCGTGTGAGCGTGCACACACGCGCGTATGTGCGTGCCTGTTGCACATCCCTGTAATTCCACCTTCGTCTAATGGACCAAAGTCATCACTGTACAGCCCAAGGGGGAGCCCTAGTCACACCAGTCCCTCGCCGCATTTCACTACTTATCAGATCACAGGTGTACGCAGTCACCAGGTAACCCAAACCTCTGCTTATTTCGTTCTCCCAGTATCCATGGAAAGGGAAAATGTACCTTGTCGCCTCAAAGGAGAAAAGTAGGCTAAAAACTACCTAAATAAAGTTAAGGACAATCTTTTAACGCATGCGTAAAACAGAATTTCAAGGGAGAAAAATGAGTTGAATGACATACTACTCCAAAATTGTTTTTCTTCTTCTTCTTCTTCTTCTTCTTCTTCTTCTTCTTCTTCTTCTTCTTCTTCTTCTTCTTCTTCTTCTTCTTCTTCTTCTTCTTCGATCGCTCAGACAGTTTCCTGTGAATTATGAGCGCAGATGCGTCATTCTGCCGTCATACACCTTACTAAAAAAGAAATAGTTAAGCCCAGCAATTCCGACTTCGGCTGGAGGAAATCTTTTTTGAAAATGTTTCGTGAAAAAAGGCAGGAGAATGGACCGGTAAAGGCAGAAAGATAGTAGATGACAGTAGGCAAAGGGAAAAGGCAGAGTCAAAGAGAGTGACAGATCAAAGGAAGTTACATACACAAAACTTCCAGAAGATGGGAGAACTATTTATGCAAAGACCACCACCACCCCGGTATTCCCACCGGTGTGTGTGTGTGTGTGTGTGTGTGTGTGTGGGGGGGGGGGGGGGGTATGTTAATTAAGGACCATCTTTCCGCACACGAGTAAAACAGAGACGACCCAAACAAATCATTAAAATAGATTTTGACGGCGTGTAATTCAATTGCTATTAAACACAAACAGACCTAATTATACACTAATTTCATTAGTTTTGAAACAATAGGTCAACAAAGACACTACTAATGGAGACGAGGCCCTTAACTGTTATTGGGGAACATGCACTGCGACGATGGACAACTGAATGAGGCCTACATCGGCTGAGCAATGCCTGCTGTCTCTTTCACTCGTGTTGCTTGCATGTTTGTATGTGAACAAAGCAATTAAACATTGCAAAAGGTGAGATAATAAAGAGTTTCTTGCATCTTAAAGTTATTATAAGGCCTCGTACACAGTTCATGCGGAAATGCCATGCGCAATCCGTAAATAAGTAAAAAGCAAGAAGGGTAAAATGTTACGGATTGGGGGAATTGGGACAATGTGCACATCTTTTCCCTTCTTTCTTTTACTTATTTACGGATTGCGCACGGGTTTCCGCACGGAATCTCCGCATGTATGTGTAGTTACCCTATAAATAGTCATTCAGACAAATATTGTTGTTTATTTAAATTATGGTAAATCTAAAAATATTCCACACTGATGTACAAGATAAACTGTAAACCGTTTTGATTAATTTATTTTGCAGACCGTGTGTCGTGCTTGAGAGAGAGAGAGAGAGAGAGAGAGAGAGAGAGAGAGAGAGAGAGAGAGAGAGAGAGAGAGAGAGAGAGAGAGAGAGAGAGAGAGAGAGAGAGAGAGAGAGAGAGAGAGAGAGAGAGAGAGAGAGAATGCGAATGTGAATGCGAATGTTTTAACGATTCAGACCTTGATCCATATTATGAGTTGACATTTTTACATCAAGATACATTTCAATAATCGGATAAAGGGGGGGGGGGGGGGGGGGGGGGGGGGGGCACTACATAGAACGACAAGAAAACAGATTAAACAAACACATTAATAATACAAGAAACTAAAAGAACAAATATCATCAGTTACACAATCTTTTTTCTTTCTTTTTCATTTGTCTCTAATCTGAAGGGCTTTAAAGATAAACTGCCGAATCCAATGTTCATTTCCAGTTGCCATCAAACGGCAAAACTCCCTCTGTACATTAAAAAATGCTCTATGTGCTTTAGATGCTCGTGCCTTATATGATACTGTTTACAATGAAGCAAAATATGTAGTTCCGTTTCAATGTCACCAGGATAAAGAGGGCAGTGATTATTAACATGCACATACAAAAATACATACTTTTTTTATTTGATAGATTTTTAGGTTGCTTATCCCCACACGAAATATAATTAGTGCATCTCTAAAACATTTCTGCTTAAAACAATCAAGATACATTTCTGGACTTAAATCGGATTTGAAGTCTCTGTACAGTCAATGACTTTCACTGGAATTTATCTTTGACTCCCAGTCTTGCATGTTCATGTCAATTAGTCTCTGTTTGAACACTTTACAAAACTCGTTTACATTACCCACTCCCTGAGAGAGCCATACAAAACCAAAACCAGTCCTGTTCAAAATAAATCTAAGTTCACTCACCATATTATGTTTACTAACTGCATCTAAATTTAATAACATTTTATACGCCTGTTTCGGTAACCGTTTCTCGCCCATGCCAAATATCCTGAACCAAAATTGCAGAGGTTTTTTTTTACAAAACCAGTTATAACTAGCCTACATGCACATCAAGTTTCATCTTCCTATCACACACACACACACACACACACACACGCACACGCACACACACACACACACACACACGCACACGCACGCACGCGCGCACACACACACACACACACACACACACACACACACACACACACACACACACACACACACACACACACACACAGACACACACACATACACACACAGACACTTACACAACAAAAACAATATCACCTTCGCTCCGTAAACTCCGCGGGTGATAATGAGTGGATGTCTGCCAAGTTCACTATAAATCATTTGACTAGGCGTTCCAAGGGCTACATTAAGGGACTTTTTACACGCAAACAAATTGATTTTGTTCCAGTTGGTTCTTCTTTTACCAGCAGACGCCATTATCTCAGCAGTGGAGAGAGAGAGAGAGAGAGAGAGAGAGAGAGAGAGAGAGAGAGAGAGAGAGAGAGAGAGAGAGAGAGAGAGAGAGAGAGAGAGAGAGAGAGAGAGAGAGAGAGAGAGAGAGAGAGAGAGAGAGAGAGACTGGTCTCCCCGCTGCATTCAGCCAACACATTCCGATCTTAAAGACAGGAGAATGGGCCAATGAGGTAGACACAAAACAGTAGATGACCATAAGAAAAGAAAACAAATGCAGAGTCAAAGAGAGTGACATATTAGAGGAAGTTACAATCAAAGAACTTCCAGAAGGTGGGGAAACTATTTGTACTGAAAGGTCCCCCGGTAACCCGACCGGGGGTGAGGTGGGGGGGGGGTGCATCACTTTATGACAGCTACTGAAAGTGAAAGAGCAGAGGGACTCTCTGGTGACGATCGTGATGACACATGACACCTTCGTTACGAAAGTCTGTTCCTTGCAGGCAATGCAGTACACTGAAGGCCGTGCTCTACACGTCCAACTTCAGTCTGTTCCTTGCGGGCAATGCAGTACACTCCGCCCCTACTAAAGGCCGTGCTCTACACGTCCAACTTCAGTCGAACGGCTGTCCAATTGTGACGGCGTCTGTGAGGCATACATTGGATTATACAGTAAGCTTTAAAATCTACACGCATCTTATTACATCCCATTGCTGGTTTCGTTCACTATATTTATGTACAGTACATCCTAATGCATGAACGTGAGGCAGAACAATAGGAAGAAAACAAGAAGAAGAAGAAGAGCTACAATCGAAGAAGGAAAAACAATAGAAGAAGAAGTAGCAATAGCAACAGCAGCGGCGGCAGCAGTAGTAGTAACAGTAGCAGCAGCAGCAACAGCAACAGTAACAGCAACAGCAGCAGTAACAGCAACAGTAGCAACAGTAACAGCAACAGCAGCAGCAACAGCAACAGTAGCAACAGTAACAGCAACAGCAGCGGCGGCAGCAGCAACAGCAACAGTAGCAACAGCAGCAGCAACAGCAGCAGCAACAGTAGCAATAGCAACAGTAGCAACAGTAGCAACAGCAACAGCAGCAGCAGCAGCAGCAACAGTAGCAACAGCAACAGTATTATTATTATTATTATTATTATTATTATATTATTATTATTATTATTAGTAGTAGTAGTAGTAGTAGTAGTAGTAGTAGTAGTAGCAGCAGCAGCAGCAGCAGTAGTAGTAGTAGTAGTAGTAGTTAGTAGTAGTAGTAGTAGTAGTAGTAGTAGTAGTAGTAGTAGTAGTAGTAGTAGTAGTAGTAGTAATAGTAGCAGCAGCAGCAGCAGCAGCAGCGACAGTAGTAGTAGTAGTAGTAGTAGTAGTAGTAGTAGTAGTAGTATTAGTAGTAGTAGTAGCAGCAGCAGCAGTAGTAGTAGTAGTAGTAGTAGTAGTAGTAGTAGTAGTAGTAGTAGTAGTAGTAGTATTATTATTATTATTATTAGTAGTAGTAGTAGTAGTAGTAGTAGTAGTAGTAGTAGTAGTAGTAGAAGATGGTGAACGATAGTGTGCAACCTCTCAGTAAATTTGTTCGAAGTTTAATGTTCAACTAACGATGTATTTGTCTCTGCCCGAGTCAAATCTTTGAGACTCAGCTCGGCTTCGTTGTTTGTAGCGAAGAAATTTGTTTATGTTCTGGGTGTTTTTCGGTGCAGCTAACGCCGATTGCGATGTTTGTTGTTTGATTCAACATGCCGTTGTCAATCATTGATTCAATGCCGGCCCCCAACTTGAGAAATCACATCGGCACACGGTGCAAGCGATCTCGCGTTCTGCCTATCCGCACTACATAAAACTTTCTGTGTATTGTGCACTGTATGATTGAGTAGATAATAGTATACTCTTCTTCTTCGATCTTTCTTGCCTGGAACAGACACATATGGGACATTAATAACCATAACGATGGTGAGACGATCCTGAGGCACTGCAATACCAGGAAGGCCCCGAATAATCAAAACAGCATAAACAAATGTTTCATTTTTATTGTGTTTGGCTTTAGAATTTGAGAAAAGAAATGAGAAGGGAGGGGGGGGGGGGGGGGGGGGGGGGGGACAGAGAGACAGAAAACTAAAAGACAGAGACAGAGAGACAGTCACGTGATCGAAGATTTGACTCCAATTTATCGGATCGCATGATTTGATTATCTCTCTTGCGAAAATCGAGCAAACAATTGAAACATCACACATTCGCATTGGGCAGCTGAAGCGGTTGATAATATTGGATATAAACTGATATAAAACAATAACAACGAGGCCAAGAGAGAAGCTAACAATGGGGCCATCTTGTACTTTATCTCACATTTTTGCATTGAAATATTTTCATCAGAAGCAATATTCTGCCATTCTTAAAATAAGAGGATAGGGTTAGGATCAGCCTAAAATTATTTTCGTCAAACTGAAATAGATTTTGAGATGGAAGTTGGAAACCATGAGGGGTGACCCAAGTACAATGTGGCCCGAGGAACAGCCAAAGGGAGACAACAGCAAAGAAACGAACACAACAGACAAACCGAAACCTGCACATGTAAGCAACAACAACAACAACAACAACAACGACAACGACAACGACAACAACGACAACAACAACAACAACAACAACAACAACAACAACAACAACAACAACAACAACAACAACAACCATCGGGACATGGGCACCCATTGGTCAACACCAGACTTGTGTGAGACGCTGAAGTGGATTTGAGGCTTGGTGGTTTACACAACCCCTTGACATATTGTGTTCGCATGGAAACATGTCAATGAGAAGCCACGTTCTGCCATTTTCGGGGAAGTGGTAGGGTTAGGTTCAGCCGGCCTCGGGTTGTTGTCATAAAAACGGAAATAAGCACACTTTGAGACCGTGAGTCGTAAACATGAAGGGCGTTTTCTAACTTGCAACCTTACCCGGTTTCATTGCTACTTTCGAGTTTCGCTTCTACGCGTTCTTCCTTTTGGTCATGCTGCTAAAACCGAATGGCCATTGCTGTGTGAAGGTACCGCTTTCATTTGATGAAGGTTGACGAACATTCCTGCATCCATATCATTGTGTTGTTCAACCTCTATTAATGGACTGTTTCCTGTTGCACAACCTCATTGTAAGAAGAAAATATCTGAACCGTTTATCACAGGCTTGTAGAGGGGTAGACAATGCAATAAAGGAGATGGCACCCCAAAACTGATGCCATCAAGCAACTGGACAGACGCAAGGCCACAGTCATCTACCGCCTGCGTACTGGACACTGCGGTCTACCTGCCCACCTGAGAAGACTGCACCTAGCACCTGAGAAGACTGCACCTAGCTGACTCTGCACTGTGTGATTGTGCACAGTCTGACCAGACCCCAGCCCACATTCTCCAGGATTGTCCCCTATATATACAGTCCAGAGGAACCAGACCTGGCCGGAGGGGACAGACCTACACACCAAGCTGTGGGGCGCAGCCACCGACCTGGAACTCACGACAACATTCATGGCATCTGCCGGACTGAAGATTTAGAATGGCCAACGTCGAACGCTGAGAGAGAGAGAGAGAGAGAGAGAGAGAGAGAGAGAGAGAGAGAGAGAGAGAGAGAGAGAGAGAGAGAGAGAGAGAGAGAGAGAGAGAGAGAGAGAGAGAGAGAGAGAGAGAGAGAGAGAGAGAGAGAGAGAGAGAGAGAGAGAGAGAGAGAGAGATGGTTCTCACAGCAGTTACGTGCCTTTGGATGGAGAATTAAACGTCTTTTGGCAAGGTTGAGCGCTTCTGTACGCCAGACTGGAGATCACTCTTCCGAATTATATTACTTCCCTTTGTCAAATAAAGCGCGATCGAGAGAGAGAGAGAGAGAGAGAGAGAGAGAGAGAGAGAGAGAGAGAGAGAGAGAGAGAGAGAGAGAGAGAGAGAGAGAGAGAGAGAGAGAGAGAGAGAGAGAGAGAGAGAGAGAGAGATACAGAGAGAGAAGAAAAGAACGAGTTTCACGTTCCTAGAAACCGTCTCTAAATGAAACGCGATCTGGGGTGTCAAGGGCTAAGGACGATAACTTCCCATGAACAACCCATTCCATACAACGAACATGACCAGATAAATTAGCTTTAAAACCCTACATTTGAACGACAATGTACATTAAATAAAATTAGAAAGGATCGTTCTTCTTTGAGAGACACCATTCTAAAATATCAACATCAAGTGTGTGGAAGGGTGGGTCGTGGAGGGGAGGGGTGGACTGAAGGATAGGAGTAAAGGACTGGCAATCTACGCCTAATTAGATTAAACCAACCAGAAAGAGAGAGAGAGAGAGAGAGAGAGAGAGAGAGAGAGAGAGAGAGAGAGAGAGAGAGAGAGAGAGAGAGAGAGAGAGAGAGAGAGAGAGAGAGAGAGAGAGAGAGAGAGGGGCAGTGGATGAAGGTGGCTACCTTTTCTCAGCTCATTAGGTGTGGCAGAGGCCATCCGTCAGCCAGTAACGGACAGTTTCCCCAGTGGGGAGCTGGTTGATGATCGATCATCTCAGCCTTCTAACCACGCCACTGGACTTTGGAGGGCCGTCCAACTTCAGTAAGTTAGCTCTTCGCGTTTTGCTGTCTGTCTGTCTCTGTGTGTCTGACTTAAATTGTTTCCCCCCCCCCCCTCTCTCTCTCTCTCTCTGTCTCTGCGAATACGAAATAGTTTGTATTCGTATTCGTATATTCTCTGTCTCTGCGTCTCTCTCTCTCTCTTTCTCTGCGTCTCGCTCTCTCTCTCTCTCTCTCTCTCTCTCTCTCTCTCTCTCTCTCTCTCTCTCTCTCTCTCTCTCTTTCTCTGCTTCTCTCTCTCTCTCTCTCTCTCTCTCTCTCTCTCTCTCTCTCTCTCTCTCTCTCTCTCTCTCTCTCTCTCTCTCTCTCTCTCTCTCTCTCTCTCTCTCTCTCTCTTGAATTCCTGACGCTGCAAATATGATAACCCCCCTTGACATAAGGACTGCACTTGTCAATGTCAATAAATACGATTCTGAAGCGTCTGAAGCGTCCGTCTCTCTCTCTCTCTCTCTCTCTCTCTCTCTCTCTCTCTCTCTCTCTCTCTCTCTCTCTCTCTCTCTCTCTCTCTCTCTCTCTCTCTCTCTCTCTCTCTCTCTCTCTCTCTCTCTCTCTCTCTCTGTGCGTACATGCACACGCGCGCGTGTGTATGTGACTGTATAATTATGTGTGTGTATGTTTATCTCTCTCTCTCTCTCTCTCTCTCTCTCTCTCTCTCTCTCTCTCTCTCTCTCTCTCTCTCTCTCTCTCTCTCTCTGTGCGTACATGCACACGCGCGCGTGTGTATGTGACTGTATAATTATGTGTGTGTATGTTTATCTCTCTCTCTCTCTCTCTCTCTCTCTCTCTCTCTCTCTCTCTCTCTCTCTCTCTCTCTCTCTCTCTCTCTCTCTCTCTCTCTCTGTGCGTACATGCACACGCGCGCGTGTGTATGTGACTGTATAATTATGTGTGTGTATGTTTATCTCTCTCTCTCTCTCTCTCTCTCTCTCTCTCTCTCTCTCTCTCTCTCTCTCTCTCCCTCTCTCCCTCTTTGTCCCTCCCCTTCTCCTCCTCTTTTCTCCTATCCATGAAGCAGACACATTAGTCGAGGGGGAATCACATCAGATCAGGAACATTTCCTTCATTATCTACACAGAATGGGAATGATATTTTTCATAGAAAAACATCTGTGACTCAGTCTAAATCAGTTACGCGTTGCATTCTTTAGTGAAAATGATCAAAGAATCTTTGCATCAAGCTTCTCATGGTACTTTGGTTTAACATTGCTTAAGGTCTGTGTACACTTTAACAATATTCACAAGATATTTCTTTTTCTCCATGGCAACACAGTGAGCTGTAAGTCATATAAAGAGTGGGCTATCACTGTGTTGCCATGGAGAAATATAAATATTTCGTGAATAATGTTAACATGTACACAGACCTTTAGCTAAGTACAATAATCACTGATCCGTTTTAGCACCTCGGCATGGGAAATGTTATTGTTTGTTGATGTTGTAATGAATGTGTTTAACATTGCATTGTGTCATTCTAGTTTAGCCTACGCAGCCAGATAATGGCTTCAATACACAGTGACAATTTTTCACTCTTTCCCCATGCAATAGCCAGTCATAAGATCACTTGCATATCACCGTGGTACCATAGGAAAGAGTAAAAAGTGTTTTTATTATGTGTACAAATACCTTAAGGAGTTGTTGGTAATAGAAGGCGTTGGCGTTATTAGTACAAAGGACCGTAATCAGTTTTGTTTAACACGAAAACACTGTAGGAAAACACAACAACAACCGATCATCATCAGCTAAATATATGAAAGAAACACACAGACAAGACAGCGAACAGCTGTGGAAAACACAACAACAACCGATCATCATCAGCTAAATATATGAGAGAAACACACAGACAAGACAGCGAACAGCTGTGGAAAACACAACAACAACCGATCATCATCAGCTAAATATATGAAAGAAACACACAGACAAGACAGCGAACAGCTGTGGAAAACACAACAACAACCGATCATCATCAGCTAAATATATGAAAGAAACACACAGACAGGACAGAGAACAACTGTGGAAAAACGAAGATGCCCGAGTCCAAACCTGGCAGAGAAAGTCAGTAGTCCTTTCTTGTGCAATATCATTCTACTTCCGGTCCGTGGCCGTCAGCTGTCATGTGACTAATGATCGTGCCGGAAAGCGACACGCTTCTGGTGTCATGAAGCAAACCAAACGTCCGATTGATGTCGTTATCGACTGTTTTATTTGGCCAATAGCTGAGTGATGATCAGTTGGGTAGAAGACAGGGCAAGAAACATTTGCACGACTGCTTCTCTAATGAAAGGTGTTGTTGTTGTTG
>CM065700.1:25741891-25744391 GCA_017654935.2 Phymorhynchus buccinoides | reverse complement strand
GTCGGGACGTGGTGTGTGTGTGTGTGCGTGCGCGCGCGCGCGCGCGTGTGTGTGTTTGTGTGTGTGCGCGCGCGCATGGTAAATGTGGGTTTATCTTCATTGACAGTACGTCAAAGACATCAAACTTCAAGATGGCGCCTTTTGCTGTCCGAAAACGTTTCCCCACAAAGCAAAGAGTTCCGGTTTCCGTTTTGGAGTCTGGACAGGAAATAAAGTGGTCGTCGTTTAAAAAAATGCATCTCCCTCTATCTAATCGTGTGTGATGTGGCTTTGTTCTCTTCTAACAATGTCGGCACTGTTTGTGTAGTCTTCAGTCTAGACAGACAGAACACAGACAAGAAGACTACAGCATTGCGGAGGGACAGCTGGGAGCTTGATTGGGGAATACTGTTTTCAATACACAAGGGAAGGATGGAACCTGATGCAAATCTTGACAGACGTACGGGGTTGGTGGGGCATCATAATATAATTATGAAAACTGTTATTCATTAAGAACAGCAGTATTAAGACAATGAAACAAGTGGAGTTACTCTGATAGACATAAACGGGGTTGGTGGGGCATCATAATAGAATTATGAAAACTGTTATTCATTAAGAACAGCAGTATTAAGACAATGAAACAAGTGGAGTTACTCTGATAGACATAAACGGGGTTGGTGGTGCATCATAATAGAATTATGAAAACTGTTATTCATTAAGAACAGCAGTATTAAGACAATGAAACAAGTGGAGTTACTCTGATAGACATAAAGGGCAACGTTTATAGACATCATCATTGTTGGAAAAACATCGACAGAAAAATATGATTTGGAACATATTAAGAAATGAAGTTAATGTGAACCTAGACACACACAACACGTTATAGGCCCCTACGGGATTATTAGAAACAGTATTTGAGCATAGTGAATACTAGATAAGCTGATTTAGTACGGAAATAATCATAAGGTATTGATAAGATATTGTTGAAGACGCGGTATTGCAGTGACTTAAAAAGTGAGAAACGTGGTGTATAAATATGAATCTCCGCAGACATGATGATTTTAATTTGAGGATACGGAAACGTTGTTGTTATGTTTCTAGAATACAAAGTGAAGACAGGCTATCCCCCCACCACTTCTAACTTCATCTTAGCACCCTTACTTGCGCAACATTAAAAATAAATTCGTAAAAATCTGGTTTTGGTTGTTTGTTTGTTTTTGATTTAAAAGCAAAACATAAACGAAATGAAAACTTTGACATGCGAACAGCAATGACAATCAATGTCAACATGTGAGTGTTTGTAGGGAACAATGTGTGTGTGTACAAAACAATGACAATCAATGTCAACATGTGAGTGTTTGTAGGGATCAATGTGTGTGTGTACAAAACAATGACAATCAATGTCAACATGTGAGTGTTTGTAGGGAACAATGTGTGTGTGTACAAAACAATGACAATCAATGTCAACATGTGAGTGTTTGTAGGGAACAATGTGTGTGTGTACAAAACAATGACAATCAATGTCAACATGTGAGTGTTTGTAGGGAACAATGTGTGTGTGTACAAAACAATGACAATCAATGTCAACATGTGAGTGTTTGTAGGGAACAATGTGTGTGTGTACAAAACAATGACAATCAATGTCAACATGTGAGTGTTTGTAGGGAACAATGTGTGTGTGTACAAAACAATGACAATCAATGTCAACATGTGAGTGTTTGTAGGGAACAATGTGTGTGTGTACAAAACAATGACAATCAATGTCAACATGTGCGTGTTTGTAGGGAACAATGTGTGTGTGTACAAAACAATGACAATCAATGTCAACATGTGAGTGTTTGTAGGGAACAATGTGTGTGTGTACAAAACAATGACAATCAATGTCAACATGTGAGTGTTTGTAGGGAACAATGTGTGTGTGTACAAAACAATGACAATCAATGTCAACATGTGAGTGTTTGTAGGGAACAATGTGTGTGTGTACAAAACAATGACAATCAATGTCAACATGTGAGTGTTTGTAGGGAACAATGTGTGTGTGTACAAAACAACAACAACAACCAAAACAAATAAAGAAACAAACAATCACACAATCAAGCAATAACAAAAACACGATCTCTTAACGTAGGTGCACATGATCTGTAACGGGAGGCATGTCTTTGTGCATCCTATGGAAATAAGGGGGCTGCACTCCAAATGAAATAATCCCAAAGTGTTTACGCTATTTTCTCCCTTTGCTATTAAAGAACACAAACATTGTCAACTCTTACGTTACAATCAGTAACATGACTCTTTGTGTGTCACTTCTGCAAAGCATTATTCTCCTTATGAACATCGCGTTGACTTCAACGGATACTCCCTGAGAGATCCTGCATGAACAAATGTGTGTGTGTCTATGTGTGTTCGCATGAGTGTCTATATGTGAGCGCACGTGCGTGTGCAAGCGCGCGCGTGTGTGTATATTTATGTGCACATGTGTTAACATCAACATGTTTCACATGCGCAAAAGTCAGTGCGCAAT
>CM065700.1:25724391-25729391 GCA_017654935.2 Phymorhynchus buccinoides | reverse complement strand
TGTTTTCTGTCTGTCTGTCTGTCTGTCTGTCTTTCTCTCCTCTCTCTCTCTCTCTCTCTCTCTCTCTCTCTCTCTCTCTCTCTCTCTCTCTCTCTCTCTCTCTCTCTCGCTCTCTCTCTCTCTCTCTCTCTCTCTCTCTCTCTCTCTCTCTCTCTCTCTCTCTCTCTCTCTCTCTCTCTCTCTCTCTCTGGTCTCAAGCACACAGTAAAGAGATGTATGTGCATTGTATAGGACTTGACAAAGGACGGACAGACAGTACGAATCAATCGGTATCGCCTCACCAAACACACCGCTCAGGTTATTAACTGCTTCACTTTCCTGTCTGGAACTTTTTGGCTGGGACTGGAAGACTGCATCACGCATGAAATCAGCCCGAAGAAGATTATTAGTAAACGAAAACAAGACGACACGCCATAAGAACATGCCTCCATTGAAGGGGTGCCTGGAAACGGGCAAAGGAGCGCATGTTTTCGTAGTAGTAGTAGTAGTAGTAGTAGTAGTAGTAGTAGTAGTAGTAGTAGTAGTAGTAGTAGTATATTTAGTAGCAGTAGTATTATTAGTAAAAGTAGTAGTAGCAGTAGCAGCAGCAGCAGCAGCAGCAGCAGCAGCAGCAGCAGCAGTAGTAGCAGTAGTAGTAGTAGTAGTAGTAGTAGTAGTAGTAGTAGTAGTAGTAGTAGTAGCAGCAGCAGCAGCAGGAGCAGTAGTAGTAGTAGTAGTAGTAGTAGTAGTAGTAGTAGTAGTAGTAGTAGTAGTAGTAGTAGTAGTAGTAGTAGCAGCAGAGCAGCAGCAGCAGCAGGGCAGTAGTAGTAGTAGTAGTAGTAGTAGTAGTAGTAGTAGTAGTAGTAGTAGTAGTAGTAGTAGTAGTAGTAGTAGTAGCAGCAGTAGCAGCAGGAGCAGTAGTAGTAGTAGTAGTAGTAGTAGTAGTAGTAGTAGTAGTAGTAGTAGTAGTAGTAGTAGTAGTAGTAGTAGTAGTAGTAGTAGTAGTAGTAGTAGCAGCAGAGCAGCAGCAGCAGCAGCAGCAGCAGCAGCAGCAGCAGCAGTAGTAGTAGTAGTAGTAGTAGTAGTAGTAGTAGGAGTAGTAGTAGTAGTAGTAGTAGTAGTAGTAGTAGTAGTAGTAGTAGTAGTAGTAGTAGTAGGTAAACAAACGTTTAGCACTACACGTACAGATACTGCGACTAGTTGTCTAGTAGTAGTAGTAGGAGTAGTAGTAATTATTTCGCGAGTGTACATAAAACAAACTTAAACAGATAATTTGTTAAAAGGGCAGCGAAGTATATCGACCGAGAAATGTCTAGTGAGTACTGTTTAATGGAATAGGTGTCCACTTTACTAACACCCTTCCACAGGACTGAACAGACAGACCGAAACTAACACACTCTCAGGCATGCACACACACACGCCCGCCCGCACGTGCGCACGCATTCTACAGGCATAGCAATACTACTACACTCACAAACACACACATACACACGCAGCCTATGAGCGTGTATGCATGCACGGGGGGGGGGGGGAGGCACAGAGAGAGAGAGAGAGAGAGAGAGAGAGAGAGAGAGAGAGAGAGAGAGAGAGAGGGGGGGGGGGCAGAGTGGAAATTGTTAACCTCCAAATATTTAGAGAGTCACTTGTATTTGATTACTGTCTAGGCCAATATTTACACTTCAGTTTTTTTATAATAAATATATTTTGAATCCCCTCTCACACAACTTAATAACGATAGAATGAAATAGTGAGGCCAAGAGAGGAGATGACGAAATTGAACAAAGGGTAATTACTCTCTTTTTCTAATGAACTCCCCTCCACCAAAGTTGATTACGATACCATTCACCTAGCAGTGCGTGGGTCAGAACCAAAGTGAGACAAGCAAAGCATCATTCTTAAAAAAAGAATGTGCCAAGCTCGCCTTTATGACCCTCACTCACACAGTACACATCAACAATGGTAGAGAGGACAATATACAAACAAATCAACATGTTTTCAATTCATCCTTCTGGTGAACTGTCCTGCCATCCGCCTTCTTCTGGCTTGTCAGCTGACCCATTTCACCCCCAAAGGGAGGTTACTATAGATGGTGTGTTCTCTTCCCCTTCTTAGCTTTCTACAACACGCTGTAGTTTGCATTTCTTTTTTGGTCAGTATTCTTTTTGTAAACTTGTCTTGTAAAGCCTCGTACACAGTCATGCGGAAATCCCATGCGCAATCCATAAATAAATAAAAGAAAGAAGGTAATTTTTTTTCCTTCTTTCTCTTACTTATTGACGGATTGCGCACGGGTTTCCGCACATAATCTCCGCATGTATGTGTACGTACCCTAAGTCTCACCCCTAGCCCTATAATTACCTGTTTGCAATGTGCTTTAACTGCTACTTTTTCTTGTTTGGTATTGTTTGTTCCATTTTTTTCCATGTGATCAGACAGAGCTGGATTGTAAGTAATTCAATTATGAAGTTTTGCTGTCCAAGTTTCTTCTTCTTATTATTCTTTGCAGTCATAGCTACTTTGGCGAGGAGGTTGTGTTTTCATAAAAGTTTATCAGAAATTATGAGTGTCCTAGTAGTTGGAAAGTTTCCATTTATTTGGGGTTATGCTTAGAAGAGTTTTGTAAAAAACCCATTTCTTTCATTTCTACTAAACTTTGCAGCAAAGCGCACTTTAAGGAAAGCTGTAACTCGTGTTCCTTCCTAATTAAAGGGGCACCCTGACAGATGTGCTTTGGCAAGAAACACATCGAGATCACCATGACAACACCATTTGCAGAGATCGTAACACTCACTTTGCTCTGGTTTCCTAGAAATCAAACCGTCAAATCGGCGATTCATCCTTGCCGGAGGTGCTGGAAGTCAAATTCTTTCACCGAAACAGAAGGCGTGCGCTGTCTCTGTTGTAATGGCAACCAAATTGTTTGCACATTTTCGCAATACAAGCCTTTCTATTTATCTTTTTAATTTTTTTATGCAGTTTATCTAAAGGAGTTTCGCTCACAACAAAGGAAATAGCTTCATTTTTTTAAAACTGCACTACAAAAAAGAAAAACTTCAACCACAATGAGTGACCTCCACCCACCCCATCCAAAATGGCTTCTCTCTCCGGCATCTCCGCCAAGGAGGAATCGCCGTTTTGACGGTTTGATTTCTAAGAAACCAGAGCAAAGCGAGTGTTCCGATTCTTGAAAAGGCTGTCTTTCTGGTGACCTCGACGTGTTCCTGGCAAAAACCTCATCCGTCAGGGTCCACCTTTAAGCCTGCCAGGATTGCAACGGGGTCATATGTATGCATCACCGTCTCTATGTGTCACTCTCGTTGTGCCCCCGTTCTATGTGTCCCGGTCTCTATGCATCACCGTCTCTATGTGCCTCCATTTCTATGTGTCCCGGTCTCTATGCATCACCGTCTCTATGTGCCTCCATTTCTATGTGTCTCCATTTCTATGTGTCCCGGTCTCTATGTATCACCGTCTCTATGTGTCCCGGTCTCTATGCATCACCGTTCTATGTGTCCCGGTCTCTATGCATCACTGTCTCTATGTGTCCCGGTCTCTATGCATCACAGTCTCTATGTGCCTCCATTTCTATGTGTCCCGGTCTCTATGCATCACCGTCTCTATGTGTCCCGGTCTCTATGCATCACCGTCTCTATGTGTCCCGGTCTCTATGCATCACAGTCTCTATGTGCCTCCATTTCTATGTGTCCCGGTCTCTATGCATCACAGTCTCTATGTGCCTCCATTTCTATGTGTCCCGGTCTCTATGCATCACCGTCTCTATGTGTCTCTATGCATCACCGTCTCTATGTGTGTCTCTATCATCACCGTCTCTATGTGCCTCCATTTCTATGTGTCCCGGTCTCTATGCATCACCGTCTCTATGTGTCTCCATTTCTATGTGTCCCGGTCTCTATGTATCACCGTCTCTATGTGTCTCCATTTCTATGTGTCCCGGTCTCTATGCATCACCGTCTCTATGTGTCTCCATTTCTATGTGTCCCGGTCTCTATGTATCACCGTCTCTATGTATCACCGTCTCCATCACCGTCTCTATGTATCACCGTCTCTATGTGTCACCGTCTCTATGTGTCACCGTCTCTATGTGTCCCGGTCTCTATGTGTCCCGGTCTCTATGTATCACCGTCTCTATGTGTCCCGGTCTCATCTATGTATCACCGTCTCTATGTGTCCCGGTCTCTATGCATCACCGTCTCTATGTATCACCGTCTCTATGTCTCTATGTATCACCGTCTCTATGTGTCCCGGTCTCTATGCATCACCGTCTCTATGTATCACCGTCTCTATGTGCCTCCGTCTCTATGTGCCCCCTCAGGTTAGGGATAGGGTTAGGGTACATACACATACATGCGGATATTCCGTGCGGAGACCCGTGCGCAAGCCGTAAATAAGTAAAAGAAAGAAGGGAAAAGATTTCCGGACGTGTCCGTATTTCCCCTAATCCTTAAATTGTTGCCCTTGTTTCATTTGCTTAATTACGGATTGCGCATGGGATTTCCGCATGAACTGTGTACGAGGCCTTAGGATTAGGGATATGATTTGGGTTTCTGGTTAGGTTTAGTATGATTCGGATTAGGGCGGGTTCACATTAGACGCGTAAGTTCCGTACGGAAACCCAGACGTAAGTAAAAGAAAGAAGGGTAAGCATTTACAGATGAGGGGAAATTCGGACACGTGCGCAAATCTTTTCCCTTCTTTCTTTTACTTATTTACGGATTGCGCATGGGTTTCCACACGGAATCTCCGCATATATGTGTACGTACCCTAAGGGTTAGAGATAGATTTTTGTTTCACATAGGCTTGCAGGCGGATAAATGAAAGTTCGTTTAACGTCCTCCGGACTGGAACAGGCACATATTGGACATTGATAACTATGAAGATAGTGGGACGATCCTGGAGGTACTGCAATGCCAGGAAAGTCCTAATTTAAAAAAAATTAATAATCAAAATAGTTAATAATACAATCTTAACTGAGTGAGCAGACGGAGATATATAGGCCTACA
>CM065700.1:25716891-25719391 GCA_017654935.2 Phymorhynchus buccinoides | reverse complement strand
GCTCAATGGGAAGACTGAAACCACACAGTCGAGCTTCATCCGCTTAACGGATGCGATTCTGAGAGTGTTGCTCTAATTTCAAGACCAACACTGCAGGCGTCTATAGTTCTCGGGCCTGGTTAACGCCGGGATATCATTATGAAAGGAAGCGAGAATACAGCCCTGCCATGCAGTCTCAGACCGATACGGAACTCCATAGCATCATCATCATCATCATCATCATAGTCATCCGCCTCATTTCCATCAATCATTAAAAATAAAACAATGTCTCAAATTCTGTGACTGTGCAGGCCCTGCTCTCATGGTGACCTCAATTTCGGCTTTCAATCCAGTCTATGCCTTGGTGCGTTCGGGTCAAAGTCATGGGGATCAGTGTGTTCTGGGGGGCTGTCGGTGGACGGTCGTGGTGGCGCCCTCGGAGGAGGACCTCACTCACGCTGGCTCCGCGACTAAGAGAATAGTGTCGTCAGTAGGGGGCTTAGTAGGTATTGTCCTGAATAGGCTCCGCTGAACTCCACGGAAGTGACTTAGCAGCAGTGCAGTGTTACTTCGGTTGGTTGCCTCCTAATGGCCAACATAGATTCGCTTCCCATGGACTGCTGGTCTTGGATTCTGAGACCTGAACAAGCCGGGGTGTGGCTGCGAATTGGGATTCGGAATGAGCGGCGTGGGAGCAACGCCACTGTACGGCCCAGAGGATGGGACAGCAAAAAAAAACAAAAACACCCCCCCCCTCTCCCTCTCTCTCCCCCCCCCTCTCTCTCTCTCCTCCTCTCTCTCCCTCTCCTCCTCTCTCTCTGTCTCTCTTCTCTCTCTCTCTCTCTCTCTCTCTCTCTCTCTCTCTCTCTCTCTCTCTCTCTCTCTGTCTCTCTCTCTCTCTCTCTCTCTCTCTCTCTCTCTCTCTCTCTCTCTCTCTCTCTCTCTCTCTCTCTCTCTCTCTCTCTCTCTCTCTCTCTCTCTCTCTCTCTCTCTCTCTCTCTCTCTCTCTCTCTGATTTGAATCGTATCTGGTTTGCACAGACACACAGAGAGAGACACCTTCGTCCCTTCCTCTGGTAGCCTGTTCTACTTTGTATCAAACAATTCTTTATCGGATGGAGACACACGTATGCCGATCAGTAGCTAGGTCAACGATGGGTTAATTTATAACTGCCCTTACCCATCTCACACACAGACAGAGACAGACACACACACACACACACACACATCACACGCACATGCACACATTGCACACACAGGCACACACATACTCTCACACGCACATCACACACACACGCACACACACATACATACAAACACACAGACCCACATGCACACACACGCACACACACATATACATCACACGCACATGCACACATTGCACACATCATAGGCACACACATACTCTCACAAAACACATTCACTCACTCACTCACACATGCATACATTAAAACACGCAGACCCACATACACACACACGTGCTCACGCGCACACACACACACGCTCAAACACACACACACACATCACAAACACGCGCGCACACACACACATACACCCGCAGACACAAGGCCTAGGAATAACCTATTCAAATCTAGTGTTGTTTACTCTTGGGGAACAGCTTGGAACAATTTGCCACCATCTTTAAAGTCACGTCCATCGACAACTACGCTAAAAAAGAATTTGCTTGATAAACTTTAGAATTGCTTACATGTTATTTATGTATTGATAATGTTACATATACTATATATTTGTTCAATTGTTCTCCTTTGCTGTCTTTTCAGTATTTGTTCCATGTTGTCTACAAGCTATGCTCTCATGTTCTGTAGTCTTCTACTTTCACTTTCTTTCACTAACTTTCACACTTTCACCCCCCCCTCTCTCTCTCTCTCTCTCTCTCTCTCTCTCTCTCTCTCTCTCTCTCTCTCTCTCTCTCTCTCTCTCTCTCTCTCTCTCTCTCTCTCTCTCTCTCTCTCTCTCTCTCTCTCTCTCTCTCTCTCTCTCTCTCTCTCTCTCTCTCTCTCTCTCTCCCTTTCACTCTGTACTCTATCTATGCATGCCTGTCTGTATCGTTTTTTTCTTGATTTTTTTCTCTCTGTCATTTTCCACATATGCCTAAGATGCATGAGTAGTTAACTTGATGTAAGCTTAGTCGTGAAATTTGTTCTCATTTTAAACATTTTCATGTTTGCATGCTTTTCTTGTTATATACTGGTCTCCAAAAGTTAAGGGCCGGCTTCTGTTTTCAGTAGCTTGATATCTATTTATTGTACACTAAGACAACAATGAAGAAAATGGCAAAACTTAGGCTACTCAATAACTTTCCTTCCTGTTGCACGTGCCTGAACCAGTTTTGCAGACATTGCAGTACAGCAACAGCGTTTTCAGGTACGCTTAAAATGTGGCAAATTCACGAGAATTTCACGAAAGTTTGGTCTCTTTTCGTTGAAGAATCAGGGCTGATGCAGGTTTCTTGCCTATTGCACGTGCAAGGCATGACTGTAGTGAACACTGCTGAGCAAAAG
>CM065700.1:25702127-25716391 GCA_017654935.2 Phymorhynchus buccinoides | reverse complement strand
TCCTTGTCCAAAAATAATAAAGTCGTAGTTCGCTGAATTGTTTGACAATGAGCTGCACAAAATGGAATGAGACAACGTCGTTATGAATGACTGATTTAGTTTAATATAGGTTATCGTTCTTCAGTTTAGGCACTTTCTTTGTGTTTCAGTTTTCTTCTTCATACACATTGTCTTGATAATTTTTTATTTTTAATCACACAAAACCATTAGATCTTAAAGATACACAGACGCGCCACGATTAAGTCCCTTGGTTTTTTTCTGGGTAGCTGTGACCCACATATAAATGCCCCCATGTTCAAATTGAGGCAGCTCTTTAAAATGATATATCGCTTTGAGTTTGGGGGCATTTGTATGGTAGTGAGACCTGGTCAAAACAAGATTTATTTCCAGCTATAAGAGGGAAAACCCGTGAAACCCGTGATTTTGACACGTGAATAGTCCTATATGCAGACAACATCTCAATTGGTGACACAAAACTGTTTAGAATGACACTCCATTTACTGGAACATTTCTGAACAAAATGTTTCTTTGTAATTGAGCAGATACTTATTCATCAAATTAAAATATTACTACTGAATAAGAAATTGTCCGGGACTGGTTGAAGATTTCCAGCAGTTTCAGGTTTTGCTACAGGGCTAAGATTCCTGATGACAAAGAACGACATCGATCAGAACAAAAGGCTGCTTGTGTATAGACACACATGGCTGTATAAGTAAATATGCGGCAATTATCAGCAATATGATGAATCCATTGCATGCAAATTGTGATGCGTACCATATTTAGCCCATTTAGTAAAAACTATTCTACCGCAATTTGAATTCCGCCAGTTCACTAGTTTTCTACTAATTCGTATTTTTCTTTGAGCCGGGGAGGAAAAAAAGCAATGATACATTCATTCGCCCCTCTTACGCCCCTGACCTACAAGACCTTAATACATTGATCTGCAGGATACAAATCGTTTCGACGTGGGACTACTCTAGAAAAATCGTTATCGTTTACTGACATTTTTTCCCCATTTCAGATTAACTTGCAATTACCCGGTACATTTCTTTTTTTTCCAAAATGGCGTTACTTGGGAAGAAGTATAAGACGACCACGGATTTGAAACCAGAAATAAAAACGTTTCTGGTGCCCACCCATTTTTATCCCCCTTTCCCTTTCTATGAATTGATAGGTCTTTGTTTCTTAGAGATTTTTCTTTGGCGCTGTTTAATAGTTGAAATGATAGCTTTGTGTAAAGCCGTGTGTTGGGCATTCAGAGCATTTCCTACTGCACTGCCTGCTTCCAGCTGTTGGCCCGGCTAGTTTGCCCGCGTGTCATTATTAACGCAATTGGGTGTGCCTTGGGCTCACATATCTTGTTAGTGCGTGTGCTAGCTACATGCATGTGTGGGGGGATGGACAGTGGTTGCAGAGGGGGGGGGGGGGGGGGGGGGGGGGGGATGGCATATGTGCGTGCTTGTGTATGGGTGTGTGAGCGTCTGGAGAGCCCATTGTGTCGCCTTAATCACTTTTGTCGACAGCTTGCTAAATCACTTTGTGAGCTCTCTCTCTCTCTGGAGAGCCTCTCTCTCTTGTGTCGCCTCTAATCTCTCTCTGCCTCTCTCTCCGGTCTTTTCTCTCTCGACAGCTTGCTCTCTCTCCTCTCTCCTCTCTCTCTCTCCTCTCTCTCTCTCTCTCTCTCTCTTTGGTCTCTCTCCTCTCTCTCTCTCTCTCTCTCCTCTCTCTCTCTCTCTCTCTCTCTCTCTCTCTCTCTCTCTCTCTCTCTCTCTCTCTCTCTCTCTCTCTCTCTCTCTCTCTCTCTCTCTCTCTCTCTCTCTCTCTCTCTCTCTCTCTCTCTCTCTCTCTCTCTCTCTCTCTCTCTCACCTCTCTCTCTCTCTCTCTCTCTCTCTGACACCATATGCAAACACACGCGTGCAAATAGTGACATATGTGGTTACACACAGATACATACATTTGAAAATTATGTTTTTAAGCATTCATATTCTTGCAACATTTCAGCTACTCGCTGTACGTAATCGCTTTAAAGCTTCGTACATAAACAATGCTAGATTAGTTAAGACCTTTATATTTCTATTAGACGTAAATAAAGCGTATCTGTAATGACAGGGATGATTGTAATATTTAGCCTGGATATATTTCACCCTCAAATCCTGTAGCATTTGACAACAAAGTGTAATATGAACAACATCCTCTTCAACACAATGGCATAATCTACAGAATATTTTATTAGCACTATTATTACTATATCTAAATCGATGAGAGGAAATATATGAGACTCCAAATCTAACTTTGGTAAGTGCACTCTTTATGTACCTGCTTAGGTCAGTGTTAAGATATGGTTCAAAACAATTAGTTGTCTTAAAGGTTCAATATTCAAAGAAACGATCACTGTTGTGAATATCATCATGCTAATCCTGCTATTTACAATCTACGATACGTTGTTTGAAACATTTGATCAAGACTGAAACATTTTCAACACCTTGAAACCCAAACAAACCCAAAACCAAAGAGAGAGAGAGAGAGAGAGAGAGAGAGAGAGAGAGAGAGAGAGAGAGAGAGAGAGAGAGAGAGAGAGAGAGAGAGAGAGAGAGAGAGAGAGAGAGAGAGAGAGAGAGAGAGAGAACACTCGAACACTCGAACTTTACTGTCATCAGCTAACAAGCTCTAGTGACAAGGGGGGGAGGTAACATATTCATTTCTTAACAATAATATAAAACAAGAAATTAAACAAAACAAAACACAAGAAAAATAACAGTACCATAATCATTTGAAAAAACAAGAATCTTAGCAAGTGCAATAAGCACATAAAAAATTAAGTGTGAAAAATATCCACACAATATCCCCAAATTACTAAGGACTATCCACATAGTCATCGATTATTTATCTCTTACTGGACTGGTTATTCAAAAATATAATTACTACCGCTCAATAAGACCATAGGCACAACAAGCAATCAAGGAATCCTAGGCCCTACGTGTTGCCTTGTTTCACGTTTTCTTTTCCTTATTGATCCTGCTTCGGAGATGTATTTTGCAAGGAAAATAATTATATTGTTATTATCAGACTTTAAAATCTGTATGAAATCTAGACTTTGTGCCTCTCTAGTATTGAACAATGGACACCTTTTTCTCGCATCTTCATAGCTTACACAGTTGAAAATCAAATGACGCTCATCTTCTATGAGGTGATTACACATTGGGCAAGAAGTATCTGTATGTCTGTCTGTATTGCCAAACCAAAACTTATTAGCCTTTAAACCAAATGTTCTTGCTCTAAAACGGCTAAGGCAGATTCTATTCCTTCTGTCTGAAACAATCGAAATATATTTTGCTGCTTGAAATACTGACTTAAAAGAGAATAACCAGGAGAATTTATCGTTATCTTCCATTTCCATATGCCAGTTTTGTTTGTAAGAGGCTATAAGTCTATCTTTAAACTCAGAAATAAATCCATGTTCATAGCCGACTCCCTGACACAGCCATACTATCCCAACCCCATGTTCTGTAAGTGGTTTTTTAACATAATATACCCAGTTTTGTTTTCCTTTCTCTTCTTGTTTAAGTAGCATCTCATATGCCTGTCTGCAAAGTCTAGACGTAGGCAACCTTGTTAATTTGATCCAGTATTTTATACATTTGACATACGATTTAATATATACTGGGTATCTACCGGATTCTCCATACAAAAAGGTATTTGAAGCATGTAACGGGACACTAAAGAAACGCTTTATTGCAAAAGTATGCACTCTTTCCATATGTTTGTTAACCATAAGTCCCCAAAGTTCAGCTGCATAATTAAGGACCGGCTCTATTTGTGTATCAAAAAGTTTCCAAAATAGGTATGAATCCATAGAACCTAACCTCCGTAAAGACTTTAAAATTTCCATTACACCTCTTTTCCCTTTTCTGTTACTTTCCTCCCAAGCAGAACTCAGACTTAACCGTGTGGTGAATAGCAATCCTAGGTATTTGTATGAGTTCGTTACTTTTATTTCTTTATCCCCATAATACCATTTTTCATTTTGTGAGAGATAGCCTCCATTGCGAAAAACTAAAATATTGGTCTTGTCAAGATTAATTGTTAAATGTAATGTATCTGCCTGCTGTTTGAGAATGTTCAACTGGTGTTGCAGTCCTATAATAGTGTTAGACAAGAGTATGATATGATCGGCAAAAAGCATTAGGAATAATTCTACTGCTCCAGGAATCATTTGTATGCCATGTTTACCACTGTTTGAAACTTCAATCGCTAGTTCATTTATAAAAAATGAAAATAATTGTGGGCTAAGGAGGCAGCCTTGTTTTACTCCCCTAGGACATTGAAAATACTCTGAATACAAGCTCTTATCACGAACACATACTACAACAGAATTATAAAGAGAGAGAGAGAGAGAGAGAGAGAGAGAGAGAGAGAGAGAGAGAGAGAGAGAGAGAGAGAGAGAGAGAGAGAGAGAGAGAGAGAGAGAGAGAGAGAGAGAGAGAGAGAGAGAGAGAGAGAGAGAGAGAGAGAGGTGTGGGTGGAGGGGACACAGACATTGTCATAAGATGACAATGAAAAGATTTCACTAGGGGATTTCCAAACATAATTAGTAAACACCTTCTTCATCCCTCACCCCCACCTCTCTCTCTCTTTCCCTCATACACTCACACACATTAACACACACATACACCCACACACATTAACACACACATACACTCACACACATTAACACACACATACACTCACACACATTAACACACACATACACTCACACACATTAACACACACATACACTCACACACATTAACACACACATACGCACACAAACACATTCGCACACGAAGCAAACTTATTAGGAGTATGTTTTCTACAACTCAGCGTTAGAATGAACTGACGTTTTAGGCCTGGTACACAGTACAACCGGATTTTCCGCGCGGAAATAATCAATAAGTAAAAGAAAGAAGAAGAAAAAAGGGATTAGGGGAAATACGGAGATGTACGGTTATTTTTGTCTTCTTTCTTTTACTTATTTACTGATTGCGCATGGGTTTCCGTGAGGGTGACACATAGAGTCGGAGGCACAATGAGGGTGGCACACACAGACAGGGACACAATGAGGGTGACATATAGAGACGGGGGCACAATGAGGGTGACACATAGAGTCGGGGGCACAATGAGGGTGACACATAGAGACAGGGGCATAATGAGGGTGACACATAGAGACGGGGTCACAATGAGGGTGACACACACAGACGGGGACACAATGAGGGTGACATATAGAGACGGGGGCACAATGAGGGTGACACATATAGACGGGGGCACAATGAGGGTGACATATAGCGACGGGGGCACAATGAGGGTGACATATAGAGACGGGGACACAATGAGGGTGACATAATAGAGACGGGGGCACAATGAGGGTGACATATAGAGACGGGGGCACAATGAGGGTGACATATAGGGACGGGGGCACAATGAGGGTGACACATAGGGACGGGGGGCACAATGAGGGTGACACATAGAGACGTGGGCACAATGAAAGTGACACATAGAGACGGGGGCACAATGAAGGTGACACATAGGGACGGGGGCACAATGAAAGTGACACATAGGGACGGGGGCACAATGAAGGAGACACATAGAGACGTGGGCACAATGAGGGTGACACATAGAGACGGGGGCACAATGAAAGTGACACATAGGGACGGGGGCACAATGAAGGAGACACATAGAGACGTGGGCACAATGAGGGTGACACATAGAGACAGGGGGCACAATGAGGGTGACACATAGAGACGGGGGCACAATGAGGGTGACACATAGAGACGGGGGCACAATGAGGGTGACACATAGAGACGGGGGCACAATGAGGGTGACACATAGAGACGGGGGCACAATGAGGGAGACACATAGAGACGTGGGCACAATGAAAGTGACACATAGAGACGGGGGCACAATGAGGGTGACACATAGAGACGGGGGCACAATGAGGGTGACACATAGAGACGTGGGCACAATGAGGGTGACACATAGGGACGGAGTCACAATGAAGGTGACACATAGAGACGGGGGCACAATGAGGGTGACACATAGAGACGGAGTCACAATGAAGGTGACATATAGAGACGTGGGCACAATGAGGGTGACACATAGGGACGGGGGCACAATGAGGGAGACATACAGAGACGGGGGCACAATGAGGGTGACACATGGAGACGGGGGCACAATGAGGGTGACACATAGAGACGGGGGCACAATGAGGGAGACACATAGAGACGGGGGCATAATGAGGGTGACACATAGAGTCGGGGGCACAATGAGGGTGACACATAGAGACGGGGGCACAATGAGGGTGACACGTAGAGACGGGGGCACAATGATGTGGTCCCACTAGGAAGGCTCATCCAATCGATGTCTGTTGTATGTGTGCGCGTGTGTGGCAGGTGACGATAGTTGTTAGTTTGTGGAACGTGATGGTTTGTGGTGGGAAGGGTGGTGGCCAGGCAGACTCTCTAACTAAGCTAAACTTCTGCTTAACTGCTGCACCAGACAGCAGTGTCTTACAATGTGTCTTATGGGCTTAAGTAGAGACCTCAGACAATGCAGGATTAGGCAGTGACGGTATTAGGGTGCATTTATCTCCTTTTTTTGTTGTCTGTGTGGGTGTGACTTTATGCCAAGCAGTTATCTTTCCTTGCTACCGGTGGATGCGAGGTGGTGTGGGTGAACGGGTGGACAAAGCGGGGTAAGTTAAGCTAGACTGAATATTTGGTCTTTAGAAAACTCCTTTTGAATTATACACTCATTTTTTAATGTTTAAAGAAAGGAAAACAAGATTATTTAATCGATGTTTAAATATAATTTAATATAATAAAGTTGGGTTATTGCTCTTTGTTTACAGAAACGATGTGCATCTTGTTTTGGATTGATCAAAAAAGAAACTTTAAAACAATATCTCTTTGTCTGTCTCTCTTCTTTGAATAAACTTACATTAGAGTTATCAATTTACTGCATACCTGTATTTCAGACCTATTTACAGAAGATATGGGATACAGACAGTTTTAATGGCGAAAAGAAAAGACATTAATTTGAATAGTGTTTTATAAAGACAAACAAGGACAGAAAGAAGGGAACAGACTCTCTGTGCTGTGAATGTGGGCTGTGTCATCATCTTTCGCGCAACAAGTGTCAGGGTTACGAATCATTAAAGCGGCACCCCGACGGATGAGGTTTTGCACGAAACACGTCGAGATCACCAGAAAGACAGCCTTTTCAAGGATCAGAACACTCACTTTGCTCTGGTATCTTAGAAACCAAACAGTTAAAACGGAGATTCCTCCTTGATGGAGATGCCGGAGAGAGAAGTCATTTTGGATGGGGTGGGTGGAGGCCACTCATTGTGGTTGAAGCATTTTTCTTCATTGTAGTGCAGTAAAAAAAAATTGGAGCTATTTCCTTTGTTGTGAGCGAAACATCCTTTAGGTAAACTATAAAAAGTTTACAAAAATTAAAAAAGCTTGTATTGTGGAAATTTCGTGTAAACGATTTGGTCTAAACACAGGCGGCCATTAGAAAAGAGAAGGCATATTCTTTCCATGAAAGAATGTGACTTCCAGCCAAGGAGGAATCGCCGATTTGACAGTTTGATTTCTAGGAAACCAGAGCAAAGTGAGTGTTGCGATCTCTGTAAAGGGTGTTTTCCTGGTGATGTCGACGTGCTTCTTGTAAAAACGCACCCGTCAGGGTGCCCTTTTAAAGATGTTCTTGTCTCAAATCGACACCCCCAAAAAACACCAACACAACAACAACAACAACAACAACAAAGCAAAAACAAAAACGCACGTATATGTATGCACACATGCGTAAATATGCCGGTACAATTATTCATGCGTGTGGGACATTATGATACTGATATCGTGTTGGGCTCAACCGTGCCAAAGAAGTGAGTCTATTATTCTCATGCTTCTTCGGTTTTCAGTGTGTGTGTGTGTGTGTGTGTGTGTGTGTGCGTGTGCGTGCGTGCGTGCGTGAAAGCGCATCAGTCTACCTGATCCAGGCACACCTCTCTACATTCCTCCTCACCGGGAGTATGTTGGTGTTTACTACGATTTCTACGACCTCCCCTATTGAATCCTTCACTGGATCCACCAACATGGCATCCCATCTCTTCTACTCTCTTCGAGGGATTGTAATTTTAGAACATAACTATTTTTGTTATTTTACACAAGATTTTTACCATTTCTTTTGAATTAAGTGCTGGTTTGCTTTTATTGTGGACTTTCAATCTGGTGCAAAGAGAACAACCTTTCTCTTGGAGAAGGTTTTCTAGCTCAGTTTGAATGTTTCGCCGTAAAGATTTTTCACTGAATATATATTCTACAAGAGAATGGTGTCTTCTTTGCATCAAATCGAAAATCCATAATAAAAGCAAACCAGCACAAAGTTAAACCAAAAGTGACACAAAGTGAACAAAATAATAATGTTCTGAAATTTTAATTTCAAAACCTAATAGACATGACTAGAGAGGGCTAACTACTGAGATGATATCCAAATTAAGGATAAAAAATAGTATCATGTCTATTAGGTTTTGAAATTAAAATCAAACATCAGTTTTAATAACAGAAAGGATTTATAAAGCTTTTTATTCTTCAAAGCAGCTTGTTTGCATATCTCTGTGTTTGGTTGTCTGTCTGTCCGGTACTTAAAACAAAATCCACGCCTGTGCGGTTTTGTGTGTATGCGTGATAATATATCATTATAATTATGTGTGATTCTCTGCCTGTGTATCGGGCTGTCTGTGTTGTCTTTCTCGCTTTCTTCATTAGACTGTCTTCAGACTGACGTATTGTGGAGCACGTTGTGAACAATAATTACTTGTATTTAAACAAAACTGAAATATTTATAAATATGACTAGCATTATCCCCATTGTACATTTGTTTGGGGCTTATTTAATAACAGTTGTTATTTCCCGCAAACAGTTCCATACCAAGTCAATGCACCGCCTGAAGACAGACCGCCTGAAGACAGACCGCCTGAAGACAGACCGCCTGAAGACAGACCGCCTGAAGACAGACCGCCTGAAGACAGACCGCCTGAAGACAGACCGCCTGAAGACAGACCGCCTGAAGACAGACCGCCTGAAGACAGACCGCCTGAAGACAGACCGCCTGAAGACAGACCGCTTCACTGTAAAGGACCAGACACATACGTTTCGACCCCAAGGCGATCAGATTGTGACATTTGTGAGGCACGATTCCCCTACTAGTTATGTTGCGATCGGATTGTGACATTTGTGAGGCACGATTCCCCTACTAGTTATGTTGCGATCGGATTGTGACATTTGTGAGGCACGATTCCCTTACTAGTTATGTTGCGATTGGATTGTGACATTTGTGAGGCACGATTCCCCTACTAGTTATGTTGCGATCGGATTGTGACATTTGTGAGGCACGATTCCCCTACTAGTTATGTTGCGATCGGATTGTGACATTTGTGAGGCACGATTCCCTTACTAGTTATGTTGCGATTGGATTGTGACATTTGTGAGACACGATTCCCCTACTAGTTATGTTGCGATCGGATTGTGACATTTGTGAGGCAGGATTCTCCTACTAGTTATGTTTTTGTTTGTTTGTTTGCTGTCCCATCTTCTGGGCTGTACAGCGGCGTCGCTCCCACGCCGCTCGTTCCGAATCCCAATTCGCAGCTACACCCGGGTTTGTTCAAGTCGCAGAAACCGAGACCAGCTGTCCAAGGGGAGCATTTTGATTCTCCTACTAGTTATGTTCGCTATTATTTGTTGTCTGGGAGACTCTGATGAAATAGCTGTAGTCTCCCGGTACACGAATCTGATGAAATAGCTGTAGTCTCCCGGTACACGAATCTGATGAAATAGCTGTAGTCTCCCGGTACACGAATCTGATGAAATAGCTGTAGTCTCCCGGTACACGAATCTGATGAAATAGCTGTAGTCTCCCGGTACACGAATCTGATGAAATAGCTGTAGTCTCCCGGTACACGAATCTGATGAAATAGCTGTAGTCTCCCGGTACACGAATCTGATGAAATAGCTGTAGTCTCCCGGTACACGAATCTGATGAAATAGCTGTAGTCTCCCGGTACACGAATCTAATGAAATAGCTGTATTTTGTATTAGACACTTTGTCTGATTCCAGTATTGGTGGACTACATGAGCAAAAATGCTAGAATTAATTTTAGACGGAAGTATTTCTCGTGAATCCTGCCTCACAGATCTCGTCACCATCGGCTGGCATGGTGTGCAGTGTGTCTGGACCTGAGGCAGTGTTGGATAAAAAGCCTTCCACTGACTGTGTGTGTGTGTGTGTGTGTGTGTGTGTGTGTGTGTGTGTGTGTGTGTGTGTGTGTGTGTGTGTGTGTGTGTGTGTGTGTGTGTGTGTGTGTGTGTGTGTGTGTGTGTGTGTGTGTGTGTGTGTGTGTGTGTGTGTGTGTGTGTGCATGTGTGTGTGTGTGTGTGTATATGTATGTGTATATGTGTGTGTGTGTGTGTGTGTGTGTGTGTGTGTGTGTGTGTGTGTGTGTGTGTGTGTGTGTGTGTGTGTGTGTGTGTGTGTGTGTGTGTGTGTGTGTGTGTGTGTGTGTGTGTGTGTGTGTGTGTGTGTGTGTGTGTGCGTGTGTGCGTGTGTGTGTGTGTGTGTTTGCGTGTGTGTGTGTGTGTGTGTGTGTGTGTGTGTGTGTGTGTGTGTGTGTGTGTGTGTGTGTGTGTGTGTGTGTGTGTGTGTGTGTGTGTGTGTGTGTGTGCTTGTGTGTGTGTGTGCGCGTGCGTGCGCGCGTGTGTGTCTCTGTGTGTGTGTGTGTGTGCGTGTGCGTGTGTCAGTTTGAATGTGTGTGTGTGTTTGCGTGTGTGCGTCTGTGTGTGTGTGCGCGTGTGTCAGTTTGAATGTGTATGCTTACGCGTGTGTGCACAATGGGTGTGTGTGCGCACTATGCCGCCTGTAGTGCTTTTTGTGTCGTTGTCTGTGCGTTCCCTGTCTCTGTAACTTGCTCTCTGTCTCTGTGTATCTGTCTATATCTATGTCTGTCTCTCTGTCTCTCTTTCTTTCTTCTCTCTCTCCCTGTTTTCTTAATTTACTTTATTATCCTACAAGAAAATGATAAAAAAAACAAAAACACCGTGCTTTATTTTAATTCATAACTGAACCGCAAATCCAATATTTTGATTGCGTATGCTTCTGGCATGGAGACACGTAAGCAATGGGAACAAGAAATGACTGTGCAAACCCGGCCAGACCGATGCATAGCACACACACTGACAGGCGCATCATGTGCGAACTTCACAACCCGCCTGTATAGCTTTCAGAACGGACCTGTAGGCATATAAAATGCAGTAGTGATATTTTAGGTGATTAATATAATTTCATAATAGAGCGCTCATATTTTTCTGACACAAGAAAGCAAAATTTACCCAATATAATACTTGATCCCAGATCTGTTTGTCGCTTTATCATTTGTTTTCTGAAAAAAACACCTTGTTGAAATTAAGCAAATTCACAAAAGCATGTCACGTGGGATAATTTAGTATTTTCACACTCTACCGACTTTTGTTTGTTTATAAGTACTGTTGTAAATTGTATGATTGTCAATGTTTAGAGAAATCCTCCATGCCCCAATAGGGGTGAAAGGATCAATAAATCTTGAATCTTGAATCTTGAATCTTGAATCTTCTCCTCCCCCACTTCCCCATTCCCCTGAGTTTACACTACTCCACCTTTCCCTGTCTCGCTGACCACTCAATGCCTGGCCTAAACAGTGACTAACCCTAACCCTACCCCCTTTCCATGAGCTTACACTACTCCACCTTTCCCTATCTCGCTGACCACTCAATGCCTGACCTAAACAGTGACTAACCCTAACCCTCCCCTGAGCTTACACTACTCCACCTTTCCCTGTCTCACTGAC
This sequence comes from Phymorhynchus buccinoides, assembly GCA_017654935.2. NCBI lineage: Eukaryota > Metazoa > Mollusca > Gastropoda > Neogastropoda > Raphitomidae > Phymorhynchus > Phymorhynchus buccinoides. The sequence goes on along the minus strand of CM065700.1, from coordinate 25,704,470 downwards.
CACTCAATGTCTGACCTAAACACCTTTCTCTGTCTCACTGACCACTCAATGCCTGGCCTAAACAGTGACTAACCCTACCCCCTTTCCCTGAGCTTACACTACTCCACCTTTCCCTGTCTCGCTGACCACTCAATGCCTGGCCTAAACAGTGACTAACCCTAACCCTCCCCTGAGCTTACACTACTCCACCTTTCCCTGTCTCGCTGACCACTCAATGCCTGACCTAAACAGTGACTAACCCTAACCCTCCCCTGAGCTTACACTACTCCACCTTTCCCTGTCTCGCTGACCACTCAATGCCTGGCCTAAACAGTGACTCAGCAAAATGACAGCACTGGGTTAAAAAAGATTAGTACATTTATATAGCGGTTTACCTCAAATGAGCCCAAAGCGCTTTACAATCAATTCTTCATCAGCAAGTAGCTAACAAAAATAGTATTTAAGAATGACACAAACCAGCAACAACGCATATACAAAGCAACACTCTCTCTCTCTCTCTCTCTCTCTCTCTCTCTCTCTCTCTCTCTCTCTCTCTCTCTCTCTCTCTCTCTCTCTCTCTCTCTCTCTCTCTCTCTCTCTCTCTCTCTCTCTCTCTCTCTCTCTCTCTCTCTGTCTCTCTCTCTCGCACACACACGCACACGCACGCACGCACACGCACGCACACGCACACACACGCACGCACGCACGCACGCACACACACACACACGCACACACACACACACACACACACACACACACACACACACACACACACACACACACACACACACACACACACACACACACACACACACACACACACACACACATTTATCGACACCGACTCATCTTTCATTCAGTAAGCCGTAGCAACTGAGTTGCACGGACTGACCACATACACCAACACACACACAAACATTAGAGGATACACATACAAATACACTCACACAGAACGTATGCAGGCAGACAGACACACACACATGCATACAGACACACATATACAAAAAGGGCTTCCCCACAGTGCGGCGGTAAAGGTAAACAAGAAATCATTAAAAAAAAAAACGATCAGCAGGGTCATGAACATGGACATGGAGTCATGCTGACTGGGTGTCTACGCATCTACCAGCGCTAATCAAAAACCACCTGGTAGTTGATGAGAAGATCGGACCTATCTGGATTTATGACAAATATTCATAAAATATCAATAACAGTCAGCATGGTCATGCACATGGACAGGAACCTTCCAAAGCAAGGTGTCTACATCTGTGTGAAATGTGATCAAAGTCCGTCCAATCGCTGTTGAGAAAATTGGGAGACAGATAGACAGACAAACAGACGGACACACAGACCTGAAAACAATAGCCGTCCCAGACTAGTCTTGTCGGGTAATAAAGTAAACGTGAAATCTTGTACTACAATTTGAAGACACGCTCTGTTATGTTTACATCACGACGCTTCTTTATTATTAAACTTTAATTTAAAGATAATAATAGTAGTTTCTATTTTGCATAGGCAGTGTATCCTCGCCTCTTTTTTCTCTACCACAACCCCTGTCTCTCTTTCTCTCTCCCCTCTTTCTATCCCTATTTCAATTTTTATCTTCATCTCTCTCAGTTTCTTTTTTTTATATTTTATTTTACTCATTTTCACCAATTCTTGTACATTTATGTCTTTTGTATTTCTTTCAGTGTCTGTGTTTTCCTCTCTATCTGAATGTCTGTTTGTCTGTATCCTCTCTCTCTCTCTCTCTCTCTCTCTCTCTCTCTCTCTCTCTCTCTCTCTCTCTCTCTCTCTCTCTCTCTCTCTCTCTCTCTCTCTCTCTCTCTCTCTCTCTCTCTCTCTCTCTCTCTCTCTCTCTCTCTCTCTCTCTCTCTCTCCCTCTCTCTCTCTCTCTCCCTCTCTCTCTCTCTCTCTCTCTCCCTCTCTCTCTCTCTCTCTCTCTCTCTCTCTCTCTCTCTCTCTCTCTCTCTCTCCTCTCTCTCTCTCTCTCTCCCTCTCTCTCTCTCTCTCTCTCTCTCTCTCTCTCTCTCTCTCTCTCTCTCTCTCTCTCTCTCTCTCTCTCTCTCTCTCTCTCTCTCTCTCTTTTCCACCTCATTTGTTTCTCTGACTTTCTAATAGCATAACGATGACTGATATTAATTGAATAAAACTCCATGTCAATTTTCTCTGCCTCTGTCGAACAGTTTCTATAGTTTTGTTGGCAAATGTTAAGAACAGCCCCCTCCTCTGCCCTTCCATTCATTTCAGACAGTTTCAGGTTAGGGTTAGGGTTAGGAATAGGGGTATGGATAGGGTTAGGGATAGGCTTAGAGTCAGCTTAGTCATCAACTTTGTTTTTTGTGTGTTTGACACTAAACTGACTCT
>CM065700.1:25684627-25697127 GCA_017654935.2 Phymorhynchus buccinoides | reverse complement strand
ATACACAACATATTTCAACATGTTCATTGTTTACCAACATAGTTATGACACGTATCTGCATTTAGGTACAATGTAATACACAACACATTTCAACATAGACATTGTTTACCAACATAGTTATGACAGTATCTGCATTTAGGTACAATGCACACACAACACCTTTCAACATGTTTTTCATTGTTTACCAACATAGTTATGACAGTATCTGCATTTAGGTACAATGTAATACACAACATATTTCAACATGTTCATTGTTTACCAACATAGTTATGACAGTATCTGCATTTAGGTACAATGTAATACACAACATATTTCAACATGTTCATTGTTTACCAACATAGTTATGACAATGTCTGCATTTAGGTACAATGTAATACACAACATATTTCAACATATTCATTGTTTACCAACATAGTTATGACCTCTATCTGCATTTAGGTACAATGTAATACACAACATATTTCAACATGTTCATTGTTTACCAACATAGTTATGACAGTATCTGCATTTAGGTACAATGTAATACACAACATATTTCAACATGTTCATTGTTTACCAACATAGTTATGACAGTATCTGCATTTAGGTACAATGTAATACACAACATATTTCAACATGTATTCATTGTTTACCAACATAGTTATGACAGTATCTGCATTTAGGTACAATGTAATACACAACATATTTCAACATGTTCATTGTTTACCAACATAGTTATGACAGTATCTGCATTTAGACAATGCAATACACTAAATTAAGAAAACAGTTCACCAATGCCAATAACCACGATTAGCACTCCGCATATTATAAGGGCACATACAATTGATTGATGCCTGTAGTGATAATCCATAACTACACACACCTTATGGACCTACAGGTAACTCATGCATCCGTTATCGTAATTAATCAGGCTCTCTTTGCTTCTAGAGTGTTGTAGAGAACCGCAAATAAAGTGTCTTTGTTTCAATTTGTTCTTTGTCTGAAACAAAATAGCATGTTGTAAGTTAGGCGTGAGATATTGTAGGCAAAAAGTATAGTTATGTTTAAAGACACCGTGAATATGAGATTGAAACATTCGTTTTCAACGTGGATTCATTTGAAGCACTGGGGTCATGAGAGATTCACCTTGACAAGCGCTTGAAAGATATAACCAGTCATTTCTTGTCAAGAAATAGAAGATAAATTTAAAAAAAGTTTTCTTTTTAATTTCTTTCTTTCTATCTTTCTCCTTAAACGAGGAAACGATGCAAAAGCCAATTTTGATATTTCACCCTTGTTTCATTATTATCGTGACGTCGCAGTAACCTATTTGTGTTTCCAGAGGCATACAATACCTGTCTTTTGCAGCCATGCCTGGCAATGATCACGTGGAATAAATGACTTGCTGGCCTAGTTTATTATAATGTACAGTTTGTTTTCTTCCTTTGTGTTCTGCATCTAAATAATGTAGAGTAAGGCCTTATGTCAACGCGTTTCTTAGTATTGATTGGCATCAGTGGGCGCTATGTCAGTTGGCGTTCGTTTTTTTCCTGTTCTATTTTTTTTATTTCCCCCCCTATTTTCTTTATTTTTCCCCCCTTTTTTATTGTCCTTATTTTTTCCTTATTGCCGATCTTCATCTTCCTTTCATTGCTATTCTTGTTGATGCAGCTATTGTGGTTCTATATCTTGTTATAGTTGTCGTCGTCGTTGTCGTCATGTGTGTGTGTGTGTGTGTGTGTGTGTGTGCGTGCGCACGTGCATGCGTGCGTGTGCGTATGTGTATTTTGTGTCGGCGTGTGTGTGCGTGTGCGTTGTGTGTGTGCGTGTGTGTGTGTGTGTCAGCGCACACACATGCATGCGTGTGTGGAGTGTGTGTTCATAATTATACAGAGGCGTGTGTGTCTTTGTGTAGGTGTGGGTGTGGGTTTATATATATATACACGTGTATGTGTGTGTGTGTGTGTGTGTGTGTGTGTGCGTGTGTGTGCGTGTGCGTGTGCGTGCGCGTGCGTGCGTGCGTGTGCGCGTGTGTGTGTGTGTGTGTGTGTGTGTGTGTGTGTGTGTGTGTGTGTGTGCACGCGCGCGCGCGTGTATGTAGAGAGCGAGAGGGTGAATGAGTGAGAGAGAGTGTGTGTAAGTGAGTGAATGTTCGTGCGTATTACGGGCGCAGGTGTGCGTGTATATGTGCGTGCGCATTTGGGAATGTTGGTCTGCGTTCTTGGGTTCGTGTATGCCTGTGAGAACGTGCGCGCACACACACAGGGCGCGTAATGTATGTGCATCATTGTGCCGGATGCATCTAGAACCCAAAGCGTGCCCGCACCCATCACGTTATGTAAGATATTTGTGAAACCATCAATAACGTTCTCAAACCACTAAAATGTCAGGGTCACCTTTTGTTTGACGTAATAATGTTCGTCTGTTGGGCCATCTGACAATCCCTCTGTCCTACGTTCTGTCAGTGTTTCTTCCTCTCTCTTCAACCTTTTCTCTGCTTCTCTCTGTCTCTCTCTGTTTCTCTGTCTCTGTCTCTCTCTTACTCTCTCTCTCTCTCTCTCTCTCTCTCTCTCTCTCTCTCTCTCTCTCTCTCTCTCTCTCTCTCTCTCTCTCTCTCTCTCTCTCTCTCTCTCTCTCTCTCTCTGATCTCTTGCCCTTCTTTCTTTTACTTATTTACGGATTGCACATGGTATTTCCGCATGAACTGTGTACAAGGCCTAATACATACACATTTGTTGCGCTTAGACTCACGCACGCTTGCGAAATACATAACAGATTGCTTCCAGTGTAGAATATAAATGATGAGTCGCTGTCCATGAACATTTCCCGTGCGGCTGTGGCTCACAATTCATTGGAGTACGAAAGCAGCTGCTGTTACGCGAAGTGAGTCTTCTAGTTCGGCATACGTTGTAAAAAAAAAGTGCAATTGTGTTCGATGTTGTTAATCTTTTGATATTGTAAGGACAAAATAATATGTCTGTGCAATTAGAATGTTCGAGTTCCAGTTCGAGTTCTCTGTCACTGTCTCTCTGTCACTGTCTCTCTGTCTCTGTCTCTCTCTGTCTCTGTCTCTTTTTGTTTATCTCGCTCTCTCATTCTCTCCTGTCTATTGAGATACAAGACGTATAAGTATCTCAGAGAAAAACATGTATTAAAACATAAAGAGTTTTCCAATTTGAATTCTATCGAACTTAAAACAATTCTAGCCAGTGACAATGCATACCATTAAGCCGTGTACACACACCTCTTTATTTCCGTACGGAAGCCCCGTGAATAAGTAAAAGAAAGAAGGACACGCATTTCCGTGTAAACGGACTCCGCGTTTCCTGGATCCAGCTACAGTCGAATCCGCTTATAAGAAACTCGCTTATAAGAAAACTCGCTTATAAGAAAACTCGCTTATAATCAAGCAAAAATAAATCCTTCTTTCTTATCTATTATCAAAACTCGGATATAAGAAACTCGCTTGTAAGAAAACTCGTTTATAATCAAGCAAATTCCATCTTCCATCCGCGATGGAAACTTGGATATAAGAAAATTATGTCATACAAGAGAGTTGGTTTGTGGTTCATTTTCTTATAAGCGAGTTCTATTTTCTTATAAGCGAATTACCATTGACAACATTTTCTTAAAAGCCAGTTGGACCAGAACTGAAAGGATGTTCCGAGAAAATTGAAGTTGTTCAAAAAAGGGAAAGTTGACGTCAGACCATTAGCGTCACAGACAATCTAACCAGTACAGGCACTTGATTGCTTCAGTATTCTGTGCAAAATAAATGTTGAGCAGAAGAACAAACATGAGTGCCTGTGCTTTTGTGTTGGTGGTAGAGAGACTGTCCATCCTTTTATTTTCAGCAGCAATGGCAGAGAGGAAAAGGCAATCCATTCCTTTAAGAAGAAAAATACAAATAACTGAATATGTGGACAAAAATCCACATAAACAAAAGCAAATGATTGATGAAAAGCTGCATGGGTGGACAGTAAATTGTAATAGTTCAGTACAAGAAAGGTGAAGGTGTACGTATTTGCTAACAGTGAAAAGAAGAAAAAAAACTTGTTACTAAAATGTTAGTTGAGTGGTTGTAGACACCTTTAAATTTTCTTCTTAGTAGACTATTTTGATTTTATGATGTAAGACAGGCACCAAATTAGGAAAAAGGATTTTCTCTTCGTTTTGTTTTTCTGTCTTATTTCCAAGTTTCGGATATAAGAAAACAAAAACATATCTCCCTTCGATTTTCTTATAACCGAGTTTTGCTGTACTATGAAGAGTTCGTTGACATTTGGACTCCGACATCGGCTTGTTTTTTCCAGTCAACAGCACTCGTGACAGTACTAAAACAACTGTCATGACAGTTTGGGCGGTCTATTTCATTCCTGTAATTCAATTGTGTTCAATTTATTTACTTATTTAGTCTTCTAATTCTCTCTCTCTCTCTCTCTCTCTCTCTCTCTCTCTCTCTCTCTCTCTCTCTCTCTCTCTCTCTCTCTCTCTCTCTCTCTCTCTCTCTCTCTCTCTCTCTGTCTCTCTCTCTCTCTCTCTCTCTCTCTCTCTCTCTCTCTCTCTCTCTCTCTCTCTCCTCTCTCTCTCTCTCTCTCTCTCTCTCTCTCTCTCACTCTCTTCTCCTCTCTCGTCTCTCTCTCTCTCTCTCTCTCTCTCTCTCTCTCTCTCTCTCTCTCTCTCTCTCTCTCTCTCTCTCTCTCTCTCTCTCTCTCTCTCTCTCTCTCTCTCTCTCTCTCTAATCTCTCTTCTCTCTCTCTCTCTTGTCTCTCTCTCTCTCTCTCTCGTACTCGTCTGTCTCTCTCTCTCTCATCCTCATCCCCCTCCCTCATCATTCTGCGCCACCACCTTCCATCCTCTTTGCTTGCTTAGATTTTTTCTTACGTTCTTTTTTTTTCTAAAAGATTCTGTTATTCATATTTTCCCATCTTCAGCTCCTTTCTATGGTGGCTCTTTTCACACCAGTCATGGCACAGTTGTGTTGTCTAATTGTAACAATTTGCTTGCTTTTCACATCTCCCATAAAATCTATATAATTAACCTTTCTGTATAATCCTTGATTGGTAGGCCTATGTATTTGCTGATTTTTAAAAAAATTATGAAGTCTGTCTTTAACAGTTGACAGTTGCCATTTTCTACTAAATAGCCATGCATGGGTTTTAACACAGATTAGAACACCATTCATAGGCCTACATTAATCTTGAAATAGAAAATTCTCTCTCTCTCTCTCTCTCTCTCTCTCTCTCTCTCTCTCTCTCTCTCTCTCTCTCTCTCTCTCTCTCTCTCTCTCTCTCTCTCTCTCTCTCTCTCTCTCTCTCTCTCTCTCCTAGTTTTTGATGTGAATGTTATGTGTCATTATAACCCCCTCCCCCAGCCTCCCTATGATACGGGCAGAAGGCATATTAATTAAATTGTTTGAATCTCTCTCTCTCTCTCTCTCTCTCTCTCTCTCTCTCTCTCTCTCTCTCTCTCTCCCTCTCTCTCTCTCTCTCTCTCTCTCTCTCTCTCTCTCTCTCTCACGTCTCTCTCTCTCTCTCTCTGTGTGTGTGTGTGTGTGTGTGTGTGTGTGTGTGCGTGCGTGCGTGTGCGTGTGCGTGTGTGTGCGTGCGTGCGTGCGTGCGTGTGCGTGTGCGTGCGTGCGCGCGCGCGCGCGCGGCGTGTGTGTGTGATTGTGTGTTTGTATTTTTGTCCGACAATCGTTGACCTGGGGATCTTTTTCAAAGCAAAAGTGATCAGCCGCATCAGCTAGTTTGTTGAATTATTCTTTTTTAAGTACTCTAGATTGTCGTTGTCTAGCGGTGTAAAAACAGACTGCTAGAGAGATGTCAGACACGCTAAGCAGCTGAAACGTCATAAACGCTAGAGAGATGTCAGAAACGCTAGAGAGATGTCAGAAACGCTAGAGAGATGTCAGAAACGCTAGAGAGATGTCAGAAACGCTAGAGAGATGTCAGAAACGCTAAGCAGCTGAACATGAAACCTGTGCTCGTTACTGCTTAGCTTGAAACCATTAATGTGTATCAGCTACACAAGTTGGTTTAAACATGTTTTTTAAATTATAAGCAATAATTTCGCAAGTTACAATCATAGCAATTATGCTCTGCATTTGGGCTTCTGGTAGTTTCTTTATTCGTTGCTGTTGTGCTTCTTGTCGTTCTTGTGGTTGTGTTTTCTTTTTCTTTTGTCTATTCTTTCTATTTTTTCTGTCTTACTATATTTCTTTTTTCCTCATTCTATTCTTGTTCTTTTTCCATCTTCGTCTTATTCTTTTTCTCCATCCTTGCCTTTTCCGTTTGTCAGTCTGTCAGTCTTTTCTTTCTTTCTTTCGTTCTTTCTTTCTTTCGTTCGTTCTTTCTTTCTTTCTGTCTTAACCTCACACGGTTCTTCCTCCTTCTTCTTTAATTTCAACCAACTTGACAAGATGTTTCGCAATCATAGCAAAGTTATATTTGGAAATTTTAATTTGGAAAATTGATGTTTAAGTGTTAAGTTCAACGTAGGTTTAGATCACACTCACAAACACGTGCACGCACACACGCCGGCACGCAAACACACATAAGCATCCACCCACATTAACAAATGCAAAAGCGAGGACGCGCATGCACAGATACCCACGCAGACACAAATACACTCACACACACACACACACACACACACACACACACACACACACACACACACACACACACACACACACACACACACACACACACCACACACACACACACACACACACACACACACACACACACACACACACACACACACACACACACACACACACACACACACACACACACACACACACACACACACACACACACACACACACACACACACACACACACACACACAAGCACACACACACACACACACACACACACACACACACATTACACACACACACACACACACACACACACACCACACACACACACACACACACACACACACACACACACACACACACCCCTATATATGTGTGCCCATGTAGACATCCACACATACAGACGCTAATACACACACGGACACACACTCACAAACAAACACGCACACACTCAGATACACACAGACAAGGAAACAGACAGACAGGCAGACAGACACATACATTCATACACGCACACCACAGAGCCCCCCCCAAAAAAAAACAAAAAACCTTCCCATCTCCACCCACCCACAACAAAGCCCCAAGTAATTGTGAAAAAACTTAGACCGACTGACATCAATTAAGAGGAGCCATTGTTGGTTGGTTGGGCAACATAATAACAGGGAATGGCCTTTTCAAACACAACCCTCCTTGGAAATGTTGAACACGAAATCATTATGGTCATTTGAATAACAAAGACTAAAGGATCACAAGCAGGGAAACTGGCAATGGTAGAAACATGAAAACAACCGAAAAACAAAACACGATAACTGGAATGCATTTCGCACTGGAAACCGCAACAAGGGGGACAATTAGGTTTTGATTTGATGAAGCTGCAAGTGAGGACACACACACACACACACACACACACACACACACACACACACACACACACACACACACACACACACACACACACACACACACACACACACACACACACACACATGCATAGACATCAACACCATTTAACTCTTCTAGCGCTATGCATTTTTTAACATTATTGGTTGTCCGCTGGATCTCAACCGACAAGAGGGTAGTAACTATTTGCTTTGGCTTCTATTCAAGAAACAATTATATAAGCTCTAATAGCAGGGAAACACATGGCAAGGTGCTTGGCAGTTAGTGTCTTTGCATTTGGTGGGAGTGTAGAGTGATGTCTCGGGTGAATGTATTCGCCCATGGTGCTAGAAGAGTTACTGTTAAATAGAGTTCTTCACAAAGCAGATTAACAGACAAACGGATCAACAAATCAGCTACTACAAAAAAAAGGCAAAAATATAGCTTCCTCGCGGGAATTAGAAACAAGGTTTGCTTGAGGAGAAAACCCAGCATTTGGCACGCGATTGACCAGGCAGCTAGGAACAACCACGTTGATCGGTAATTAATGACATTGGGTTGGCCTAATGATAACTGCTCAATCTTGACGGAATGGGAGGAAATGATGACAGCACCCCACAGTGTGACTGCGTGTGCACGTGATGCACGTCATGATGACAAACACGCGCCGACGCAAGCAGATGAGTGCACGCATGCACACACACACGCACACGCACGCACACACACACACACACACACACACACACACACACACACACACACACACACACACACACACACACACACACACACACACACACACATACAGACACACCACACCAAACGCGCACACGTGTGTAGACACACGTACCACACACGATCACACCAACATGCATCACTAACACACGCACACACTAGCACACGCACAAAGACACCTATTCCAACACAGACAAACACCTCACCACACATGTAACGTACGCACGCATCCCCGCATGCATGCGTACTTTCACGCGAGCACGGAGCCACAAACAGTCATGCACACACAAACATTCAGATGCTTCCGGATACACGCACGCACAAATACACAGATGCATGAACACACACACACACACAATTGTGTAGGCTCACACGCGTATATATATATATATATACACACCCCACAAGCAAGCATAACATCGTACTCACACACAGCTGATGAACAAAGCAACAGACACACAGACACACAGACACACAGGCAAAAACGCAAAGCGCCGTCACCAATGTGTGTTAATTCTGTTAATGTTCGCATGAACTCCACACAGCTGGAGCATAAACACATTGACCGATGATGGCATTGCCTTGGATGTAAAGATGATCGTTGGAAGCTGAAGGAAATGGAGGGGGGGTGGGGGGGGGGGGGGGGGGTATGATGATTGCACCCTACAGTGGCATTGCCTTGGATGTAAAGATGATCGTTGGAAGCTGAAGGAAAAGGAAATGGAGGGGGGGGGGGGGGATGATTTGCACCCTACAGTGGCATTGCCTTGGATGTAAAGATGATCGTTGGAAGCTGAAGGAAATAGGAGGGGGGGGGGGGGGGGGTATGATGATTGCACCCTACAGTAGCACTGCCTTGGACGTAAAGATGATCGTTGGAAGCTGAAGGAAATGGAGAGGGGGGGGGGGGGGGGTATGATGATTGCACCCTACAGTGGCATTGCCTTGGATGTAAAGATGATCGTTGGAAGCTGAAGGAAATGGAGGGGGGGGGGGGGGGTATGATGATTGCACCCTACAGTGGCATTGCCTTGGATGTAAAGATGATCGTTGGAAGCTGAAGGAAATGGAGGGGGGGGGGGGGGGTATGATGATTGCACCCTACAGTAGCACTGCCTTGGATGTAAAGATGATCGTTGGAAGCTGAAGGAAATGGAGGGGGGGGGGGGGGGTATGATGATTGCACCCTACAGTGGCATTGCCTTGGATGTAAAGATGATCGTTGGAAGCTGAAGGAAATGGAGGGGGGGGGGGGGGGGGGGGGAGGTATGATGATTGCACCCTACAGTGGCATTGCCTTGGATGTAAAGATGATCGTTGAAGGAAATGCTGAAGGAAATGGAGGGGGGGGGGGGGGGGAAGGATGGATGATGATTGCACCCTACAGTGGCATTGCCTTGGATGTAAAGATGATCGTTGGAAGCTGAAGGAAATGGAGGGGGGGGGGGGGGGGGGTATGATGATTGCACCCTACAGTGGCACTGCCTTGGATGTAAGATGATCGTTGGAAGCTGAAGGAAATGGAGGGGGGGGGGGGTATGATGATTGCACCCTACAGTGGCATTGCCTTGGATGTAAAGATGATCGTTGGAAGCTGAAGGAAATGGAGGGGGGGGGGGGGGGGGGGGGGGGGTGATGATTGCACCCTACAGTGGCATTGCCTTGGATGTAAAGATGATCGTTGGAAGCTGAAGGAAATAGAGGGGGGGGGGGGGGGGGGGGGGGGGGGGGGGGGGGGGGGGGGGGGGAGGGGGGGGGGGGGGGGTATGATGATTGCACCCTACAGTGGCATTGCCTTGGATGTAAAGATGATCGTTGGAACAAGCTGAAGGAAAATTGGATGGAGTTTAAGGGGGGGGGGGGGTATGATGTAGGGGAGGATGGGGAGGGTTCGGTGGGGGTAATTATGATTGCACCCTACAGTGCCTTGGATGTAAAGATGATCGTTGGAAGCTGAAGGAAATGGGGGGGGGGGGGTGGGGGGGGGGGGGGGGGGGGTATGATGATTGCACCCTACAGTGGCACTGCCTTGGATGTAAAGATGATCGTTGGAAGCTGAAGGAAATGGAGGGGGGGGGGGGGGGGGGGGTATGATGATTGCACCCTACAGTGGCACTGCCTTGGATGTAAAGATGATCGTTGGAAGCTGAAGGAAATGGAGGGGGGGGGGGGGGGGGGGTATGATGATTTTGTGGGGGGGATGGGTGGGGTGATTGCACCCTACAGTGGCATTGCCTTTGGATGTAAAGATGATCGTTGGAAGCTGAAGGAAATGGAAGGGGGGGGGGGGGGGGGGGTGGGGTGGGGGTATGATGATTGCACCCTACAGTGGCATTGCCTTGGATGTAAAGATGATCGTTGGAAGCTGAAGGAAATGGAGGGGGGGGGGGGGGAGGGGGGGGGGGGGGGGGGGGGTGCAGATTGTGCATTGGCATGCCAACCTATGAATTGGCACCCTACAGTAGCATTGCCTTGGACGTAAAGATGATCGTTGGAAGCTGAAGGAAATGGAGAGGGGGGGGGGGGGGGGGGGGGGGGGGGGGGGGGGGGGGGGGGGGGGGGGGGGGGTAATGATGATTGCACCCTACAGTAGCACTGCCTTGGATGTAAAGATGATCGTTGGAAGCTGAAGGAAATGGAGAGGGGGAGGGGGGGGGGGGGGGGTATGATGATTGCACCCTACAGTAGCACTGCCTTGGACGTAAAGATGATCGTTGGAAGCTGAAGGAAATGGAGGGGGGGGGGGGGGGGGGGGGGTTGGTGGTGGGGGGCGGGGGGGGGGGGGATGGCACCCTACAGTAGCACTGCTGGACGTAAAGATGATCGTTGGAAGCTGAAGGAAATGGACGAGGGGGGGGGGGGGGGTATGATTTGCACCCTACAGTGGCACTGCCTTGGATGTAAAGATGATCGTTGGAAGCTGAAGGAAATTGGAGGCCATGATGGCTGCACACCACAGTGGCATTGCCTTGGATGCAAAGATCATCATTGGAAGCTGAAGGAAATGTGTGTGTGTGTGTGTGTTGGGGGGGGGGGATGACTGTACCCCACAGTGGCATTGTATGAGCATGTCAGGGACGTCTTCAGTAATGACTTGTGTAAAAACTGGGCGCACACGCGCACGCACGCATTACAGATGCGCACATAAAAGCATACATACATAGGAACACACACACACACTCACGCGCACGCACACGCATGCACGCACGCACACACACACACACATACACACACACACTGTTCGTCTAATGCCATCAATGGTGAACAGACGTTAAATAAACCATTGAACTGAACACACACACACTACTGTCCAGATGATTCTGATGAAATCCTACTGTCCAGATGATTCTGATGAAATCCTACTGTCCAGATGATTCTGATGAAATCCTACTGTGAAATTTACTGAACAAAATATGGAAGGATTTCAGCAGATTTCTTTAGACAGTAGTGTTTCATTAGATTGATGCTTGACAGATGTCGTTACAGTTGGATAGCCGCACTGCTGAATTTGGTGTGGAACAGGGCCTTAGGCCCCACATACAATACTTCAGGGAGTAAAACAAACAAAACTCACACAGAACATGCTACTCAAACCCAAATCAATATGAATTAGCTACTCTCTGGCAACAGTACGCGCGTTGCATTTATGTAGGCTGCTAAGCAAGACTGAAGCACGCTACAACATAATATATGTCTGCCAAGGTTATCTCGTTTAAGGTTACAACTACATTTTTTATTTTTGTTTATTTATCTATTTTTTTCGGCGGAAGGGGGAAGGGTGTATGCATATAAAATGTCAGTGTGCGCGCGCGTGTGCGTGCATGTGTATGCATGTCTTTGTGCGTGCATGCATGTGTGAACGTGTATGTGTGTATGTGTGTGCGCGCGTGATGGGTATGTGTGTATGTGTGCGCGATTGCATGTCTGTGTATGTGTGCGTGCGTGCGTGCGTGCGTGTGCGTGCACGCATGCGTGCGTGCGTGCGTGTTTTCTCGAATGCATAGGTGTGTGTCTATGCGCGCGCGCGCGTGTGTGTGTGTTTGTGCCCACTTTATGATACTCATTTCATGTATTACACTGTTTTCTGATCGAGACCAGTGTCTTGATCCCCCCGCCATCCCCCCTGCCCCTCCACCCACTTCTATTCCAACACTAGATAATACACCCACCACTTTGTAACTTCTTGTCAATCTATTTTGAAGTTAGGACTGAATGTCAACACAGATCTCACATTACAACCAAAATGTCTTCTTTTCTCATTTTGGTCTCGAACCCAGCTTCTCCGCATGCACACCTGTCT
>CM065700.1:25672127-25677127 GCA_017654935.2 Phymorhynchus buccinoides | reverse complement strand
AAGGGATAGGGTTAGGATCAGCCTAAGATGAGTTGTTTTAAAAACAAACCTGAAAGAAGCAACTTTGAGAGTGAGGGTCGTGAACTTTGAAGGGGTGTCTAAAGTACAAGCTTGCCCTTTTTTCTATATCTACGAGGCCTCATAACCCAAATAACTCCCCATTCCAAGGCACTTTACCTCACACATCATGAAGCCCTATTCCCCAGTGAAGAAGAAGCCCCGCATGCTTCTGAGAGTTGCCATGTCCATTTTGCGCTCCTTTCACAGACGTTGACGTTGTTAGCTCATCACGGCCTGTGGTGCAACAGCCCCTCAGCAACACGTGATCCGCTGCAGGCTAGGGCTGAACAGTCGGTGCTCATTTGTAGCACAACAAACAGGCTACGTGTGTGTTGTACACGGGAAGATTTTCCCCTCTTGTTTATTTTGAAGTCGGGTTTGTTTGTCTCTTCATTACTTCCCTTTCTGTCCTCTCTTTCAGTTTTGATTTGATCCTGCTGTCTAAATTATACTTCTTGATATTGTTTTGTAAGTTTATGTTCTTGTGTGGTTTGTTTTTATATTTATTGCCCCCCCCCCCCCACCTCTCTTTCTAATTCCCTCTCTATCTCTGTCTCTGTCTCTGTCTCGATCTGTCTCTCTGCTTGTTAATTTTCTTATTAGCATAAGTCAAATAAAAACAAGGACGAACAAGAACACATGGGGGAGCAGTATGGAAGAGCTTACAGCATTGTCACGTGTACTTACAGATGTCATTACATTTCCTGAAGAGAAATGACAGTGTATCCTTTTATAAGACAACCAGTTAGGGTTTGCAGTTACTTAGTCATCGCGTAGAAGCAGATCTTTTTTGTTTTATATATCTCTGCGAATGTACTATCATTAAAAGGAAAACCATTAACGAATTTGAGAAAGACTCGTTTCATGTAGCAATGCCTTCCGCGTAGCTTACGAAAAGCTCGGATGTTCGGCAATCTTGCGCTTTAAGCGTACACATCTTTCATGGTTACCACTCTCAACCTCAAACTCTGTTACTTGCAGTTTTTATGAAAATAGTCCTAGGCTGATCCTAACCCTATCCCTTTCCCAAGAATGGCAGAATGTTGCTTCTCAGTGATAAACTTTAATGGAAAATTACAGGAGGGGGGGGGGGGGGGGGGGGGGGGGGGGGGGGGGGTAAGGTAGAATGTAGCCGAATGTTCTCCTAAATAGGAGAATCAAATTGCCTGGCGTCAGTGCTGTCTGCTTACATTGTACCTTCATCTTCTCACTTTGTTAGGATTGTTTGTTTGTTTGTTTGCTCCGAGGGATTTCTTCCCGTCTTTTCTCTCCTATTCTTATTCGTTTGTGTCTTCTTGTTTTTTCTGTGTTATTGAATTGTCTTATTCCATATCTTATGGTCTGGGAGTTTTCTTCTCCCCTTTGGGGATGGCGCAAAGGAGGTGTTCCACCTTTTTCTTTCTCCTAGCTTTTCTACATTCTTTCCAAAAAGTAAAAAGATAAGTCAAAATGCATTGGACTGTAGAGGGGAAGTATTGTTTTTTTAATTTTGATCTTGATGTTTTTTTGCTCCTTTTGTTGCCTGCTTTTTGCTCCTTTTGCTATATTTGCTGTTTGCTGTTTAATTGTTTGTCTGTGTTGATAAAGGCGCATTCGCCGAAATATCCAGTAGTTTTGTTTTGTCTCTTGTGAATAAAATAACGTCACTTTGCACTTGTCGTGTAGTTGTTTGTTTGCTGTCTATGCCTTCTTTCCAGTTGATTTGTTTCTTTTTCTATAGTTTCTTTTTGGTATTAGCACCTTTCCATTCTTTTATCTTTGCTTGTTTTTCTTATATATATATTTTGTGTGCATTACTTCTTTCTGTGACTCATTTGTTTCTTTATTTCTTCCAGCCTTTTCGAGTGTGTGTGTGTGTGTGTGTGTGTGCGTGCGTGCGCGTGCGTGCGCGCGTGCGTGCGTGTGTGTGTGTGTGTGTGTGTGTGCGTGTGCGTGTGCGTGTGTGCCGGCGTACATGCGTGCGTGTAGTTTTGTTTTGTTTTGTTTGAGTTTTCTAGTATATTCTTTACTGTCGTTCTTTGTTATGCCCCATACCAGGATTTCCAGATGTTTACTTCTTTTACTCCGGTTACGCATCGATGCAGCCCCGTGTCACCAATGTTGTCTAGATGTGTCCCCCGCCTCTATAGTCATGTCTCCGTCATAGACATATCCGTCTGTGTGTGACACAAAAACTAACCCTAACCCTAGTCGAAAACCTAAACCAAATCTATAACCCTAACCAGAAACCCAAAGCCTATCCCTAACCCGAAGGGGCACATATAGACGGGGGCACAATTAGGGTGACACATATAGACGGGGACACATATAGACGGGGACACATATAGACGGGGACACATATAGACGGGGACACATATAGACGAGGACACATTACCTAGAGACGGGGACATACTTATATAGACGGGGACACAATTAGGGTGACACATATAGACGAGGACACATTACCTAGAGACGGGGACATACTTATATAGACGGGGACACAATTAGGGTGACACATATAGACGAGGACACATTACCTAGAGACGGGGACACATTACCTAGAGACGGGGACATACTTATATAGACGGGGACACAATTAGGGTGACACATATAGACGGGGACGGGGACGAGAGGGTTGGAGAGAGAGAATGATGGAGAGAAAGAAAGAAAGAGAATGAGAAAGAGAGATATTCAAATTCAAATACCTTTATTAAAATTGTGATAAGACAAAGAGAGAGAGAGAGAGTGAGACAGAGAGAGAGAGAGAGAGCGAGAGAGAGAGAGAGAGAGAGAGAGAGGGGGGAGACAGGGGCAGGGGCTGTTGTGTGTGCCGCATGCGCGAAGGCGCGAATATGTGCATGTGTACAAACATGTGCGTGAATGTTCATGCATCGGGGTGTGTGTATGTGTATGCATGCGTGTGCGTTTGAATGCATATGTGCTTGAATATGCGTAAGCGTGTATGCTGTTTAATAATAAATTATATTGTCCTCATTATAATAAATGTTGATTTAAACTTACGGAAGGGTGTAGGCCTACATGTACTGACACACACATACACATTGAGTTCCCCCCCCCTCCCCACCCTCCCTCCCCCCCTCCCCCTCCCCCCTCCCCCCCCTCCCTCCCCCCCCCCACCCCGCGGCCCCCCGTCCGTTTGTTTTTCCATTCCTCTGTCTGTCCGTCTGCCCCTGTCTCTCCACTCCCACTCACAACAACTAACAATCTAAGCAGCACTCAAAACCAATTTTCCAAGTAAGTAAGTTTCATTTTTTCTTTGTCTTTTCGTTGACTCTGACTCAGAACAAAACTAAGCATGAACTAACAATCTACGTTCCTATCTCCCTTCCTCGCTCGCTTTTCGTCTCTCAATCTCCGTATCTCCTCTCTCTCTCTCTCTCTCTCTCTCTCTCTCTCTCTCTCTCTCTCTCTCTCTCTCTCTCTCTCTCTCTCTCTCTCTCTCTCTCTCTCTCTCTCTCTCTCTCTCTCTCTCTCTCTCTCTCTCTCTCTCTCTCTCTCTCTCTCTCTCTCTCTCTCTCTCTCTCTCTCACGTTCTCTCTCTCTCTCTCTCTCTCTCTCTCTCTCTCTCTCTCTCTCTCTCTCTCTCTCTCTCTCTCTCTCTCTTTAACCTGCCTGCTTCTTCCCCAACAACCCCTCCCCTCCACACACCTGATTCACTTTCTGTTCTCTTTCACGTTAGGACTAGTGGTGATTTCCTGACAGTCACTGCAATTCGCACTGATTGGGGTAAAACCAGTTGAGCTACTACTGCAAACAATGCAGCGTCCATAAAACATGAGGTAGGCATCTCTGTGTTTTCCAGGTTTTCACGCCCAGTAAATAATTATGAGACTAGATCAATACTGTTGAAACTTATGAAGCACGAAGAGTACTGACAATAACACAAACATGTGAATAGTCTTACTGTCAGTTGGAAACAGCCAAACAAATAAAACATACAGCATACGTTGAGTGTATTACATTGACAGAGACACAGAGAGAGAGAGAGAGAGAGAGAGAGAGAGAGAGAGAGAGAGAGAGAGAGAGAGAGAGAGAGAGAGAGAGAGAGAGAGAGAGAGAGAGAGAGAGAGAGAGAGAGAGAGAGAGAGAGAGAGAGAGAGAGAGAGAGAGAGAGAGAGAGAGTGACAGACTGTGACAGAGAGACTCTTTGTCTCTCTGTCTGTCTGTCACACACAGAGAGACAGACAGACCGATACAAAGAAAAAAGAAAGAAGCAGGTTGTCAGACAAATATGCAACCGATTGCGAAACCTTAGAAGGTAGCCAACGATCTAGTTAAAGAAAGTCTCACATTTCCTGTTAAAGGTTTCACACACATGTCCTAACTCTACCCCCATTCCCACCTTTTTGTCATACATCCCATATACTTTCTTTCTACCACACACCGAAGCGGTCACCACTCAACTGCGCCTGTTTAAAAATGACTCAATTGCGCTTATCTGAGTATGTACTAATTGTGCCTGATTTCCGAAACTTGAGTATCATAAAGACGAAAGTTCAGATGACTGTAACATTAAAACTAGAAAAAGCAATTTGAATTCTGTTTTGTATATCTTTATCAGGAATGTTGTCTCTATCTTCTGAAACAAATTCTACTTGTATTCAAAACTTCCAGATGTCTAGTTGTCTCAAGAATCATGTCAACTATTTCCACGGACGCAATCGATGCCTACAACGGGCACAATGGATGACTGCAACGGGCACAATGGATGACTACAACGGGCACAATTGATACAGGAGTATAAGAGTAATACAAATAGTCCGAATTGAGATGCACCGCCGCATACATACCCCCACCCCCTTACTCCTATGTCACTACCCTTTCATTCTTTACCCACAGAGTTGAGAGGGTAGAATTACCCCTTCCTAATGTTCTGTACTTTCTGAATAGCTGATGAACATTTGGTAGGTTATTTCCATCACAATTCCTGCATTTTGTCC
>CM065700.1:25654627-25664627 GCA_017654935.2 Phymorhynchus buccinoides | reverse complement strand
AACTGTCCTTCCATGGAGTTCTGGACTGACCAACAGAGAACTGTCCTTCCATGGAGTTCTGGACTGACCAACAGAGAACTGTCCTTCCATAGAGTTCTGGACTGACCAACAGAGAACTGTCCTTCCATGGAGTTCTGGACTGACCAACAGAGAACTGTCCTTCCATAGAGTTCTGGACTGACCAACAGAGAACTGTCCTTCCATGGAGTTCTGGACTGACCAACAGAGAACTGTCCTTCCATGGAGTTCTGGACTGACCAACAGAGAACTGTCCTTCCATAGAGTTCTGGACTGACCAACAGAGAACTGTCCTTCCATGGAGTTCTGGACTGACCAACAGAGAACTGTCCTTCCATAGAGTTCTGGACTGACCAACAGAGAACTGTCCTTCCATGGAGTTCTGGACTGACCAACAGAGAACTGTCCTTCCATAGAGTTCTGGACTGACCAACAGAGAACTGTCCTTCCATGGAGTTCTGGACTGACCAACAGAGAACTGTCCTTCCATAGAGTTCTGGACTGACCAACAGAGAACTGTCCTTCCATAGAGTTCTGGACTGACCAACAGAGAACTGTCCTTCCATAGAGTTCTGGACTGACCAACAGAGAACTGTCCTTCCATGGAGTTCTGGACTGACCAACAGAGAACTGTCCTTCCATAGAGTTCTGGACTGACCAACAGAGAACTGTCCTTCCATAGAGTTCTGGATCTGACCAACAGAGAACTGTCCTTCCATGGAGTTCTGGACTGACCAACAGAGAACTGTCCTTCCATAGAGTTCTGGACTGACCAACAGAGAACTGTCCTTCCATGGAGTTCTGGACTGACCAACAGAGAACTGTCCTTCCATAGAGTTCTGGACTGACCAACAGAGAACTGTCCTTCCATAGAGTTCTGGACTGACCAACAGAGAACTGTCCTTCCATAGAGTTCTGGACTGACCAACAGAGAACTGTCCTTCCATAGAGTTCTGGACTGACCAACAGAGAACTGTCCTTCCATAGAGTTCTGGACTGACCAACAGAGAACTGTCCTTCCATAGAGTTCTGGACTGATCAACAGAGAACTGTCCTTCCATAGAGTTCTGGACTGACCAACAGAGAACTGTCCTCCATCATTGAGCTTCCCTTTTGTGATGGTGTGGAGTGGAAGGGTGAAGGATGCAGGGACAGACAGGAGTGCAGGAATAGTAGGCAGGAAACAAACAGCAAGCAGCAAACAGCAACAGGCAGTCAAGGCTGACACAGGTCTCTCTCTCTCTCTCTCTCTCTTTATTGCTTCTCTCTCTCCATCTCAGGTAGAGTCTCAGGTAAGTCTCAGGTAAGTCTAAAATAAGTCTCTCCTAAGTCTCCCTTCAATTTTTACCTGTGGCCAGATATATCGACAAAACCCGGACCGCAAAGACAACAACTTTACCTTTCACGCAATCTGCTCCCGCAGAGCTAATGGCCGCCAAAGTTGTGTTTGTTACTACACCTTTTAAGTGTGTTGTCTCTACGGTCGTCATACATAACAAGACATGTTGCATATGGTTGGAAAGCTTGAAAAACACAGAATAATTGACATTCATCAATAGTCGGGAGTTTCTCTTTAAAAAGAGATACTTGCAATTAAGGTGCAAAGTGATCCCACCCTTTAACAAGCCCAAACCCATATTTTATAAAATAACTAAATAACTGCTTCACAAATCAGAATAACAAACTAATAATAAAAAAGCAACATACACAAACTTTCATTTGTATAAATTTCAAGTCCCAATTCAATCTATAAAGTTTATAATTTGTGTCCCGAAATTCGATAGAAAACACAAGTCGAATTTCTATTGATCTAGGCTTCATGCTTGTGGTTTGAAGCAAATCTTAAATCGTAAAATATTATAAATCTATAAGGTCCAAGATCATTTTGAATATACAAAACTAGTTTCGTTAGCTATTAGAACAAAAACAAAAGGGCGAATCAAAATAATATTGCTTGGTTTAGAAAATTAGTATTTCGATTCGAAAGACAGTCAATCGGCATTCACACGTGGTATAGGCCTAGCCTAACGTACAAAGAACTCGGGAGGTTCGTGAATAGCTACAATGAATGGACTGTATTCATTTTGCAATACTACAAGTTTATACGGAAAAGGTCCATAGCATGCCATATATGAAATGAAAGGGGATAGGTTATAGATTTAGGTCGTATAATTAGAAATTCAAACATTTGACTAAATTTTGAATAAGAATAGAAAACATGCGAAACGACCTGGAATATTTTGACCCACGTGTTAATTTTACCAATCACAAAATCTTGAATTGTCAGGCTATGCGAGTATTTCAGTTAATACAAATGTATGGCATAAAATCTATGATTTTTTTCTGGTTCCAACCATATGCATCATATATCAATACAAACTTTAATTAAACAAGAATATGATAAAATACAATTTAATTACAAATAAATCTCAAGGGAGTTAACTTGGGCAGATAACTCCAAACTAGCAAAAATAGGCGTCTGCTATGAGTAAGCTTAGAGGGCAATAGTAGCTGTGTCCCCACACTGCTACACTTTGTTTTGGATGCATCAGTCTATCTGCGATCGTCGTCACATTTGGTTTCATCCAGACATCTCACCTGCGCAGTTGTCATGGCCACCTGTCCTGTCCTGTTCACCAGACCTTGTCATCCCAGATTGCACATGTCCCTGATGTGAGCAGACGGGTCAGATGGAAAAGAGAACAGAACAGGACCAGAGAAAATGAGATTTGTTCGATCAGACGATGACGTCATTCACTTCATCTACTCCCCCCCCTACACCCTACACCACCCCCCCCCCCCCCCCCCCCACCCACCCCCACCACCCGCCGCCCTCATTAGTTTCTGTTCTGTTGCAACATTAAAGTGCTGTATGGTTTTTAACTAAGTCAAAAGGAGATGATAGAAAATAGTTACTGAAGAACAAAAAAGAGAGAATCAGATGAAACAAAAACGAAAAAATAAAAATAAACAAAAATAAATATTTCGTATCAAAGCTATAAATATACCAAAGAACCTTACACTTTCAAACGTTTAAATTCAAAGGCTAGTAAAGACGTTGAAGTAAAAGAAGAAGAAACACGAAGACGAATATTTTGGCATGCAGAGACGAGAATGTGACTCTTGGCTAACACCCTCGAACCGAGTAATAAAAAACAAACCGAATGAATGAATGAATGAATGAATGAATGAATGAGCGAACGCATCCACAAACAAAAACAAACAAAAAATAGATTAAAAAAAACAAGAAGCAAAGCCTTCAAGGCTCACTCGAACAGAAACATGTGTGACAGCAACAAACCTAGATTGAGGGGGGGGGGGGGGGTGTCTAAAGTACAAGATTGCCAATACAATTTTAAAGTACAAATGAAACTATCGTTAATGGATACAACTAAAAAAACAACATTTTTTTTTAAAAGTGCCCGTGCCGAGAATCGGACCCGGAACCATTGGCATGACAGACAGACACTCTACCAATGAGCTATCGAGGCTTTCAGTGTTGATGAGTTTCTTAACTCATGTTGCCTGTTGAATACTCTCTAACCCACTAATCTAAAATGTTATCTGTTTGTTATCTATTTACAGTGTTGTTTTAAGTATTTAATTATTCAAATCATTATTGTTTGAAAGCATGCATAGACATCTATATGTGTGTAAAGTTTGAACAATGTATGCCTTCTATTTCCCGAGAAAATGCCAACGTTAAAGTGTGGAGATTAGACCACGGACGCAACGCACACGCGCGCGCGCGCACGCACACACACACACACACACACACACACACAACACACACACACACACACACACACACACACACACACACACACACACACACACACACACACACACACACACACACACACACACACACACACACACACAACCGAACAACTATCATACTATAGACTCACTTCTCACTAGAGTGATCCAAAAACAATACATAAACCAACCAACCAACCAATCAACCAGCCAACCAACCAACCAACCAACCAACCAACCAACACGTAAAGACAAGCATTATTTCAAACTAATCTGTAGATTGACAGAAGCCGCCGAAGACTTTCGTTGATTCAAATTCCAGTCTTTGGATAGAGCCACCATTGTTAATGGGATCACTAACGATGGCTCTGTCAGCCCGGCTGGCCGTAGCTCTCCAGTTGTCTGTCTTGTTCCCATTACGGTGTCTTTGATTTCGTTAGTTAGTTTATTTAGTTAGTTCGTTTATTTTTTCTTTCTTTCTTCATTTGCTGCTTTTGTCATTGCGTGCAAATGGGTTTTTTTCTTCTTCCTAAAAAACCCACATACTGTTGTGTATTTTATGCATACTCTTTATCCATTGTATGATTTCCTATTCCTCTGTGGTCTGTGTGTGTGTGTGTGTGTCTTTTTCTGTTTGTCTGTCTGTTAGTCTGTCTCTCTGTCCACCCATCAGTCTGCCTCATGTGTTACAACAATATAATAATAATAATAATAAAAGAAAGCTCTGAACAGATTTTCATGAAATTGGATGCAGGTTGGGTACTATCCATACGTTTTTCCTAAAACAATCATGAGTGGACCTATAAGTCTGGATTGCATGTTGTTCACATTCTCAATTTTTAAATGTTTGACTTGCTAGCCCCATTTATTTACACATGGGAATCGATACACAGGCCTATATATAAATAAAAACCAAACCAACAAAAACAAAAAAACAAAAAAACGAAGCCGCCGAAGACTTTCGTGCAACAAAGGCATTGTTGTTGTTAGAATCCAACCCTAAATCTGCTATCTGTTTGCCTTTAGACACATATATTGACCTTCTGCTGAGTTGGAAGGCATGGGTTTATTAGGGTCAGGCTGACTTAGCTTAAAACAGATACATTTTGATGATCCAAAGAATCTTAATGTTATAAATTCTATCTATGAAAAGGAAGTGTGGAGAAAAGGAAACATCATTGATAATCGTGTTGTATGTGCACGTGTTCTGTGTTTATGCGCGCGCGCACGTGTGTGTGTGTGTGTGTGTGTGTGTGTGTGTGTGTGTGTGTGTGTGTGTGTGTGTGTGTGTGTGTGTGTGTGTGTGTGTGTGCACGCATGCGCGTACATGTGCAAAGATTAATGGTCTGAAATGCGTACCAAACCATTGTACTTATTCTCAACATTCTTTCTTAGTCCTTAAAACGAAATTCAATGCTGAAGTTCCAGTTAATTTGATAGTTGTTTATCCTAGCATTTAATATTAAAACATTGTTTCAACTTTCTCCCTTTCATTGTTTTGTGTATTGTTTATTGTTTGACATGCATTTGGGGTGAGACACAGACAGAGGCAGATATAATATCAGAGAGAGAGAGAGAGAGAGAGAGAGAGAGAGGGAGAGAGAGAGAGAGAGAGAGGAGAGAGAGAGAGAGAGAGAGAGAGAGAGAGAGAGAGAGAGAGAGAGAGAGAGAGAGAGAGAGGGGAGAGAGACGAGCGATCGAGAGACAGAGAGAGAGCGAGAGAGAGAGATAGGGAGAAAGAGAGAGAGATTATCTAGAGATCGGGAGAGAGAGGAGAGAGAGCTCTCGCATCTCTGGCTCGAGAGATCTCTGATAGAGAGAGAGAGAGGGAGAGAGAGAGGGAGAGAGAGAGAGAGAGAGAGGGAGAGATATCTAGGGAGAATAGAAGAGACGAGAGAGAGAGAGAGACTCGAGAGAGAGAGAGAGAGAGAGCGAGAGGAGAGATCGAGCGATTTGCTCGCTGACTGAGATGAGACGAGAGAGAGAGAGAGAGAGGCGCGGGTGACGGGGAGAGAGAGAGAAAGAGACAGACGGAGACTCGAGAGAGAGAGCGAGAGAGAGGGAGGGAAGAGAGAGAGAGAGAGATCGCGAGACGAGAGAGAGATCCGAGAGGGAAGAGAGAGATCGGGACAGAGAGGTCGAGAGAGAGAGAAGAGAGAGAGAGAGAGAGAGAGAGAGAGAGAGAGATAGGGAGAAAGAGCTTGAGAATGAAGAGCTTAGATCGAGAGAGAGAGAGAGCGTGAGACGAGAGCCTAGAGAGACAGCGAGAGCGAGAGAGGGGGAGAGCGAGAGGAGCGGGAGATCGATAGAGATGAGAGAGAGGGAGAAAGAGAGAGAGAGAGAGACGAGCGAGAGTTACGCGAGAGAGAGAGAGGGAGAGAGTTTTTTGAGAGAGGGAGAGAGGGAGAGAGGGAGAGCGATAGGGAGAGGGAGAGAGAGATAGAGCGAGAGAGACGAGGGATCTCAAAGAGAGAGAGAGCTCTAGGAGGGAAAGAGCGCGAGAGCGCGAGCGCGAGCGCTCGAGGCGGGAGGGCGAGAGAGAGAGCGAGGATGTAGAGAATCTGAGAGGGAGAGGAGAGAGAGAAAGAGAGAGAGAGAGAGAGAGGAGAGAGCGAGCAGAGATCGCGCTCGAGAGAGAGAGAGAGGGGTGAGAGGAGAGAGGGGGCTTCGAAGAGAAGGAGAGAGAGCGAGAGAGAGAGGGAGAGATGAAGAGTCGATGAGAGAGAGAGGGAGAGAGAGAGAGAGCTAGGGCTCTGAGAACGAGATCGCTCGAGAGAGAGAGAGAGAGAGATGAGAGAGAGGAGAGAGAGAGGCGCGAGAGGGAGAGAGAGAGAGAGAGAGATAGGGAGAGAGACGAGAGAGAGAGAGAGATCGAGAGTCGAGAGAGCGAGAGCGAGAGAGAGAGGGAGAGCAGAGGGGAGAGGAGGGAGTAGTGAGGGAGAGAGGGAGAGGAGAGAGAGATAGGGAGAGAGGAGAGAGAGAGAGAGGGAGAGAGAGAGAGAGAGCGAGAGAGGGAAGAGAGGAGGAGAGAGGGAGAGCTAGGGAGAAAGGAGAGAGAGAGAGAGAGAAAGGGAGAGAGGGAGAGAGAGAGAGAGAGAGAGAGAGAGAGAGAGAGAGAGGGAGAGAGGGAGAGAGAGAGAGAGAGAGAGAGATAGGGAGAGCCGAGAGAGAAGAGAGAGAGAGAGAGGGAGCGAGAGAGGGGAGAGAGGGAGAGAGAGAGAGAGAGGGATCGAGGAGGGAGGGGAGGGGAGAGATCATAGTGAGAGAGAGAGCTTAGAGAGAGAGAGAGAGGGAGAGAGAAAGAGACCCACGGAGGAGAGACGAGAGCGAGAGAGGAGAGAGAGATGGAGAGAGAGAGAGAGAGAGCGAGGAGAGAGGGATCGAGCTCGGAGATGAGAGAGAGAGAGAGGGAGAGAGAGAGAGAGGGAGAGAGAAGAGGTGAGAGAGCGAGAGAGAGACTCAGAGCTCTCGGAGAGAGAGAGAGAGCGAGAGAGAGAAGAGAGAGAGATGCGAGAGAGAGAGAGAGAGAGAGAGAGACTCTGAGAGAGAGAGAGAGAGAGAGATGAGAGAGAGAGAGACTGAGAGAGAGAGAGAGATCGAGAGAGAAGAGAGAGAGAGATAGGGAGAGAGACAGACAGAAGACAGACCAGACAGACGAAACATTAGTTGAATACAGAAATAAACGAATGTGGTTTTTTAAAAAGAGAAATCAACCCCATCGCATTTCTATCTAGCAAAATAAGAACAACAAAAAAGAGAAGAAAAAATGTCGATAAAGGCGCATCGTCGAAATATGCAGTAGTTTTGTTTTGTCTCTTGTGAATAAAATAACGTCACTTTACACTTGTCGTGTAGTTGTTTGTTGTAGCAAAATAAGAATCATGATTTCGATTTAGAGTTCAAATGGTGTTACTTTTTTGTCTTCCAAGACATTTTCCTTGTTACGTGTCACATGAATATTGACCTTTTGATGTTTGAAGACACAGAAACCAAGTCGGGTTGACATTCCGAACATTATTAATTTGTTTTGATGTGAAATAACACACACACACACACACACAACATACGCGCACACGCACACGCACGCGCACACGCACACGCACACGCACACACACACACACAGAGACAGAGAGAGAGAGAGAGAGAGAGAGAGAGAGATATGACGAGAGAGAGAGAGAGAGAGAGAGAGAGAGAGAGAGAGAAATGAGAGAGAGAGAGAGAGCGAGAGAGAGAGAGAGAGAGAGAGAGAAGAGAGAGAGTGTGGGAGAGATTCAAATTCAAATTCAAATCCAAATGGTTTAATGTACATGTACAAAGGCCTTGGACTCTTATGGAAACCAGAATAATATAGTAATAATAATAACAATAATAATAATAATAATAATAATAATAATAATAATAATAATAATAATAATAATAATAATACCACTACTACTACTACTACTACTACTAATACTACTACTACTACTACTACTACTACTACTACTACTACTAGGTCCCTACTACTACTACTACTACTACTACTACTACTACTACTACTACTACTACTACAACTACAACTACTACTACTACTACTACTACTACTACTACTACTACTACTACTACCACTACTACTACCAATCATAATAATAAGGCAAACAAATGAACATGAAAACTGTGCCTGATAACATAATACCTTATATACAGAAATATGCACATAGATGCTGTGATGAAAGGCATCACATTGATAAAATATAATGTTCACTGGAACATAATTTGTATAGCTTTACTTTGTGTTAAAGGCTCCGAACTGAAAGCGCTGCATCATTGTGTACGGATTTCGTGCATTTAGTTTTTCTCGTGCAGCACATGCATATTTTCAGCTGGAGTTGAATACACTTTTTTTTTCCTTCGCCGGTCTGTCCTCTTTTCTAATTCACTTTGCTTTCTACCTTCGTATTGGCTGTCGAAGCTTGGTCAATCTGTTTTGCTCTGCTGCCCTAGTGCAGAGAGCACCCAGTCTGTGCGCCCAAGAGAAGGCTGCCAGGGTGACTGGAGGCGCCCACGAGCTGGTGTTGGAGCGGCCTGAGAAGAGGCGCTGGTGTTGGAGCGGCCTGAGAAGAGGAGGCATTCTGCCGAGTCAAATGCCCGGAACAAACGAGCGAGACTACGAGGTCGTCGGCTCAAATCAAGAACCTAGCGTGCAAATTGCTCCGCGAAAGAACTGAGTATTTTTGTGTGTGTTTGTGCAGTGTTGTGCGTGTTGCCCTTAGGTTTTTGCTGCTGTTACTATTCTTTGATATATGTATGGTTGTGTGAGTGATTGAGTGTAAATAAATTGTTGTTAATATTTCAAATTGGCTTTGTTTATAATGTTTGTGCAGAGACTGAATAACGCGAGAGCATGTACTTCCGAATGAGTTGGATGTTTTGATTTCTGTCTTAACTTTCCGTTTGTGTGTGAATTTCGTTCGTGACAGATGCACAGTAATTACATGCATACCAGTCGAGAAATACGTAATATACTTTCGGGGTTGTTCGGAACAGAATAGTATGTACAGCATTACATGGGTTTCACACAACAGCTGTAATCATCATCATAATTAATAAACGTAGTATTCTATTAGCAATATCCATCGGGATTATTCAGTAGGTAATATGTCAAACACAGTGAGTATAATAGAATTGATTCAGTTAACATTGTTTATTAGACGCTCTCTTCTGTTGATACCATGAAAGACAAACCTGAATAGATTACCTGTGTGATAATCATTTTTTTCTTTAAGAGTATTTAGAGGCACAAATATTACTGACTCTTTCAGAAATTTTGTTCGTAGATCTGAATACATTTCACATTCAAATAAAAAGTGGGTTTCGTTTTCCGTTATTGTAGTACAAAATGGACAACACTTTTTGGTATGTGACTCACTATAGTGTGTGTGTGTGTGTGTGTGTGTGTGTGTGTGTGTGTGTGTGTGTGTGTGTGTGTGTGTGTGTGTGTGTGTGTGTGTGTGTGTGTAAGGCTCTTGTAAGGCCCCTTCTCAAGAAGAACAATCTGGATCCTAATAATCTGAAAAACTACAGACCTGTATCTAACCTCCCTTTTCTCTCCAAACTCCTTGAGAAGACTGTCCTGAAACAACTTAACGATCATCTATCCTCAAACAATCTTCATCATCCTTATCAGTCTGCCTATAGAACCAACCACAGTACAGAAACAGCCCTTGTTCAAATCGTCAATGAC
>CM065700.1:25639627-25649627 GCA_017654935.2 Phymorhynchus buccinoides | reverse complement strand
ACACATACACACACGCTCGAGCGAGCTGTTGCATGCTTCGCTCTTGTTTGCTTTGCTTTTAAAAGAAAAGAAAAGATAAT
This sequence comes from Phymorhynchus buccinoides, assembly GCA_017654935.2. NCBI lineage: Eukaryota > Metazoa > Mollusca > Gastropoda > Neogastropoda > Raphitomidae > Phymorhynchus > Phymorhynchus buccinoides. The sequence continues at coordinate 25,649,547 of CM065700.1, read as the reverse complement.
ACTAGTTAAAGAAACCCACCACCTTCAAACCATGTATTCGCAACCCGACCAAAGAAAGACCCGTCAACCACTCTCAGTGGCCTCCACCCACCCTATCCAAAATTGCTTCTCTCTCCGGCAACTCCTCCAAGGAAGAATCGCCGTTTTGACGGTTTGATTTCTAGGAAACCAGAGCATAGTGAGAGTTCCGATTCTTGAAAAGGCTGTCTTTCTGGTGACCTCGACGTGTTTCTTGCAAAAAACTCATCCGTCAGGGTGCCCCATTTAAGTCTGTTCTGGTACTTGGGGTGATTAGCTGGAATGCATTTTGATGTCTTGATTTGCCATACAGAACCTATGAGGCCTTCTTGGTTAGCTGGAATGTATTTTGATGTCTTGATTTGCCATACAGAACCTATGATGCCTTCGTGGTTAGCTGGAATGCATTTTGATGTCTTGATTTGCCATACAGAACCTATGAGGCCTTCTTGGTTAGCTGGAATGCATTTTGATGTCTTGATTTGCCATACAGAACCTATGAGGCCTTCTTGGTTAGCTGGAATGCATTTTGATGTCTTGATTTGCCATACAGTACCTATGAGGCCTTCTTGGTTAGCTGGAATGCATTTTGATGTCTTGATTTGCCATACAGAACCTATGAGGCCTTCTTGGTTAGCTGGAATGCATTTTGATGTCTTGATTTGCCATACAGAACCTATGAGGCCTTCTTGGTTAGCTGGAATGCATTTTGATGTCTTGATTTGCCATACAGAACCTATGAGGCCTTCTTGGTTAGCTGGAATGCATTTTGATGTCTTGATTTGCCATACAGAACCTTCTTGGTTAGCTGGAATGCATTTTGATGTCTTGATTTGCCATACAGAACCTATGAGGCCTTCTTGGTTAGCTGGAATGCATTTTGATGTCTTGATTTGCCATACAGAACCTATGAGGCCTTCTTGGTTAGCTGGAATGCATTTTGATGTCTTGATTTGCCATACAGAACCTATGAGTATGAGGCCTTCTTTTCTCGAACGTGGCATCGAATGCAAATAGCACGATTAAGAATGAAGCTGTACGTTTCTTCGTCGTCGTCGATCGGTCAGACAGTTTCCTGTCACATGAACTCAAATGTGTCATGCTGTCGTTATGCGCCTAACTAAGAACTAAATAGGCCCAGCATGTCCGTCTTCGGCTGGAGAAAATCTTTGTAAGAATGTCTAGAAAAAAAGGCAGGAGAATGGGCCAGTGGGGCAAAAAGACGGGTGATAGGAAGGAAAGGGAAAAGGCAGAGTCAAAGAGAGTGACAGATTAGAGGAAGTTACGAGCACAGAACTTCCAGAATGTGGTGAACCATTTGTACGAGAAAAAAACCCGGCATAGCGAAATGTGTAGCTATCAATCGATCTCACGTATATTCTGACTATCTATGAGGTGTTATTCTGAAAGAGTGTGTTTGTATTTAATGATTATGTGGGTTGTGAGTATCATTCACACACATGTAGGCCTCGGTGCATCACGATTTGCCCAATCACCTTTCGCCAAATCACCTTTCGCCCAATCACGTTTTGCCCAATCACCTTTCGCCCAGTTGGAAATTATACCGGTTTACATCCATCACGTTCCGCCCAAAAATCATGCAAGGAAGTCAGGGAATTTAATCAATAATTTAATGGTTGAATCAAACAGATATTTAAAAAAGAAAGAGGGTTAGGGTTAGGGTTAGGGTTAGGGTTAGGGTTTGATTATTGTTCTCACTGTTCGCGCTTAGGAAACCATTTTGGGCGAACAGTGCAAGAGCAATTTGGGCGAACCGTGGCACATTCCGTTTTCTGAGCTTCGACTCGGAGGTACTCACTGATACGCAACGAGAACAAAGACTTGGGCAAAAGGTGATTGGGCGAAAAGTGATGTATCCGTAGGCCTACATGGACAGTGGTCTGCCACCTTGATACGCCCAAAACACTGATCCCAAATCTGAATGATACTCACAACTTTCAGCTCTGGAGTTTCAGTTTAGCTGAGATTGCAGAAGCAGAGACGTGTACAGGAAAAGTAACTTTTATTGTGATATGTTTTGGTGGATGCATTTTAAAAGTAGGTAAACCATGTAAGACGTCAAAGTGTAGCAACACTTCTACTAATTCAGGAAACATGGGTGGAAGAGTAGGTTTGTATACACGCGCGCGTGTATGTGTGTGTGCGTGGCTGGTTATATTAAGTAGGTACTAAATTATACAAAAGTACTACAGACAAGACACGAAATAGTACGGATAAATTATTCTTAAGACGTTCATTTTATTTTTCTAACAAGAGTTGTCCAAGACTGGAATAATTTGTCAACTAACATTAAAGCTGCAGACACATAAAAGACACAAGGCGTTCAGGTAGTATTTGGTCCTTTAATGAAAGCTGCACCTAACACAAACTCTTTCAAAAATCTTCTGGACTAAGATCCTTTAAAAAATTAATATTTTCGATTAATAAAAAGGTCCATTCAAACTTTGATAAACTTCTAGATTAGCTTAAGTAGCAACCACCACGAAAGCAACAAAGTAACAAACGAGAAAAGGCGTAAAAGGGCCGCGAGGCCCACTTCTTGCCCTGAACTACTACTACTACTACTATACAAATAATGGAAATAACAACCAATTTACCCACTTCGTTAACACGAGTGGAGAAAAAAGGCATTTCTTTCTTGACTGAGGTAATGGATAATTGCATTCAGTTGAAAGTTCACTACCGTACTGTGGATTTAACAGATATTTTAGGCCATGCTGATAACAAAGAATAGTTGAACCTCCAACCCCAGGAACGTGTTCTTGTCTTTCCGTGTTGGATTGTGTGGTAGTTTCTGCACAGTCTCCATAGGTCAAGCTTGACTAAAAAATAATTGTGATCATAATTATTTGGATAGTGTTTAGGCCTGTGACATATTCAAATGATACTAGTGTTGGAGGTTTAAGTTCATCCGACCGGATAGGTTGGTGGACGTCATGTCCGCCATTGTTCTGTCAATAACCCAGCAAGACTGCAACACATGATGTGTATCAAGACTGCAACACATGATGTGTATCAAGACTGCAACACATGATGTGTATCAAGACTGCAACACATGATGTGTATCAAGACTGCAACACATGATGTGTATCAAGACTGCAACACATGATGTGTATCAAGACTGCAACACATGATGTGTATCAAGACTGCAACACATGATGTGTATCAAGACTGCAACACATGATGTGTATCAAGACTGCAACACATGATGTGTATCAAGACTGCAACACATGATGCGTATCAAGACTGCAACACATGATGCGTATCAAGACTGCAACACATGATGCGTATCAAGACTGCAACACATGATGCGTATCAAGACTGCAACACATGGTGTGTATCAAGACTGCAACACATGGTGTGTATCAAGACTGCAACACATGATGTGTATCAAGACTGCAACACATGATGTGTATCAAGACTGCAACACATGATGTGTATCAAGACTGCAACACATGATGTGTATCAAGACTGCAACACATGATGTGTATCAAGACTGCAACACATGATGTGTATCAAGAGCATTGTTCATATCACTATGGGGACAGTTAAAGGATTATGTTTACAATATTTGCGTCCCGTGATTGATCCTGTACCGGTAGCCTGGAGAATGTGAAATACGGGCTCGTACCCCTAGCCTCTGCCCCCCCCCCCCCCCCCCAAGCATGCCAGTGTATTGGCAGTGTTCACTGACCAGCTCTCAGTAATGTGGCATCAAACATCCTGACCTCTCGTGGAACATTAGGGCTGACAAAACAATGGCTCTATAACGGACATCGCGCCCTTTACTCAAATGACTGTTATTATTGGTTGACATTAGCCTGTAGTAGGGGCCAACAGTAACATGAGAGCTGTACAATAGATGATTTTCTACAGTAATGGAAAATCATGGTACAGCTTAGTCTCTTGTGGAAGACTGTGACTCTCGAATGAATGCCCTTGCACCGGCTCTGGTGCTGCAGCCAAAGGGATGGGATGGCCTTTGAGGACCTTCCTCAACGCCAGCCGTGTCCTCAAATCCCTTTAGCCGAGAGAGTGGGGATGTACCCTGGGCAAGGCATCTCCACTGTAAACAAATTCTCGCCCAGCCCGCCAGAATAGTATCTGCCCCCTCTGCTATCTGGCAGTCATTGTCGGAAACGACAGACTAGCATACATATTGGAAATTATTCTAATAGAACTGCGTTGTTACAGAACGCTTTTGCCTTAGCAACTCGCAACTCGATCCTTCCCTCATTCGCATTCCAAGGCATTATTCTGAAAGGGGGGGGGTTGTATTCCAGTGTAGAAGAGATCGGGAGTGCGGTCGCAAAGACAGGTAGAAGGTGTTAAGGGCTACTTAACACCGTTGAATTGCTGTCAGTAGTTAAGTGGTGATGAATATTAATACATAGAATGTCATAAAGAGGGATTTATTGGTGACAGACACGTAAGAGAGAAGTGTGGAGAGAGGGGACAGACAGGGTACCGATGTGGGCTAGGTTGGGTCTGTATCGCAAACAAAACCATTGTCTGTGCTTCAGTTGGCCTGCGTTTGCGAGTGTATGAGTGCGTGGGGATATGGGAAAGAGAGAGAGGGGGGGAGGGGGGATTACGATTTTTTGTTGATTGGTCCATTAAGAGTTGGTTTTAAATTATATATTTGTAAACAAATCATTCAAGAGCTTGATTGTTTTCTGTATGGTTTTGTAAATTAATTTGTTACACCGTTAGTCACGAACGCTCTGCGCGCACAGGACGCTTTCTTGTGAAGTTAGCCCTCTATTCACTCTCATCTGTCAACAAACTCGGGTGGGAAATATGGGTGCGATCAGTTTTCCTCGTTGTCTTCTTCCTTGTCATGTGAAGAAGAGTAGACAGCGATGTAGTGTTGTTCCCGTGGGAATACTGGGGGAGGGGGGGGGGGGGGGGGGGGGGGTCTTTCGTGAAATAGTTCTCCCACCTTCTGGAAGTTCTGTGTTTGTAACTTCCTCTAATCTGTCACTCTCTTCGACTCTGCCTTTCCCTTTGCTTTCTGTAACCTACTATATTTCTGCCTTACTGGACCATTCTCCTGCCTTACTGGACCATTCGCCTGCCTTACTGGACCATTCTCCTGCCTTACTGGTCCATTCTCCTGCCTTACTGGACCATTCTCCTGCCTTACTGGTCCATTCTCCTGCCTTACTGGACCATTTTCCTGCCTTACTGGACCATTCTCCTGCCTTACTGGACCATTCTCCTGCCTTACTGGTCCATTCTCCTGCCTTACCGGTCCGTTCTCCTGCCGAAGACGGGCATGCTGGGCGTAACTATTTCCCAGTTAGGTGTATAACGGAGCACGACGCATCTGCGCTCAAGTAACAGGAAGCTGCCTGAGCGATCTACGAAGAAGTGGGTGGCCACAAGGCCTAGGAATTCAGAAGAAAAAATGTGCATTCCATTTAGCGTCGGGAAAACATTAGCTTTTGTCTGGACTTCATTTGACTTGAAGTAATAGAACTAAATTGCCTTCAACCAACAACCTTAATCTGAAACAAAAACGAAAAGTTCGAGAAATGAAACCCATAAAAGTTCGCAACTGGCAAACATTACGCATTGGACTGTATTGTTTTTTTATTTTGATCTTGTGTTTTTTTGCTCCTTTTGTTGCCTGCTTTTTGCTCCTTTTGCTATATTTGCTGTTTGCTGTTTTCTTGTTCGTCTATATCGATAAAGGCGCATTCACCGAAACATCCAGTAGTTTTGTTTTGTCTCCTGTGAATAAAATAACGTCACTTTAGACTTGTGTAGTTGTTTGTTTGTTGAATGTCTAGCTACAAGCAAATCAAATGACAAAACTCCTTTCTTCCTTCCCCCCTTCCTTCTCTCTGCCCCTCAAAACCGTTCTTTCCCACACTCGCACCATACCCCCCAATCTAGCACCCACACAACATTATGCTCCCCACCCCCACCCACACAGAGTAAAGGCCAGAGCTGACTGACGGGGTGTCAGACTCTGCTCGTACCCAACCAAAGCTAACACCCACCAATACAACTTCTCTTCGCTCTTCGCTAGCAGTTTGTCGTCGGATACTCAATCCCACCCCCACGCGGGAAATCCTGCTGCGATCGGTTGCTTGTTGCTTGTTGCGCCGTCACGTGGAGTACCATTAGATCGCCACGTCCATACACAGCAGTCACTGGGTCAACGTTTGTGGAGTTTTATTCCAGAACGTTTGCTTTTAACTAATGTCCGTCCCCTCACGTTGTCAGTGACAGACTATGCGATCGTGGTTTTTTTTTTTACCTTCTTTATTTTTAAAGGGAAGCAACGATTTTGCGTTAGTGTTCAAAGGTATTTTGTTTCACATAGAAACTGACGCTTTTTGTGTGTTTTTGTTGGTTTCGTTTTCCTTCTTTTCTTTTTACGTGATATGCATTGCTAGGGCAAGTCTGTTTTTCTTCTTCTTTGGTTTTGTTTTCAATTGTTTTTCATTGGATTGATTTGTGATTGTTTGAATTGTCGTTTTTAATGTGAGTTCAAACTGGAAACCTATTAGACAGTGGTTTCTATTTCCTGTGCGTGTGTGGCAGTGTCGTTGGCGATTGGAACGGTGCAAAAAGACACACACATTCTGGAGGAGTCTTCTTCGAAGTCATCTGTCACTGAAGTCTTCTGGTAAGTAGGTTGGGTTTTCTCTGTCACTCTGTCTCTCTCTGTGTCTGTCTGTCTGTCTGTCTGTCTGTCTGTCTGTCTCTCTCTCTCTCTCTCTCTCTCTCTCTCTCTCTCTCTCTCTCTCTCTCTCTCTCTCCCACATATGCACACACACTCTCTCCCCCTCTTTCTCTCTCTCTCTGTCTCTCTCTGTCACATACACACACGCGTACAACACACACACATACACACACGCGTACAACACACACACACACACACACACACACACACACACACACACACAGACACACACACATACATACACACACACACACACACACACGCACGCACACGCACACACACACACACGCACACGCACACACACACACACACACACACACACACACACACACACACACAGTGCATTTCATATCCCACATATGGCAGAACACGTGCACAGGAAATATCATTTCGTTATTATCTTGTTCATGTTTTTCTTCAGCTGCATAAAGGCCGTGGAACACCCTTCCTTCTTTCCTTCTTTTCTTTCTGTGTGCTTTTCTATATTTCTGTTCTCTTATTTTTTGTTTTGTTTGGAGACACACTAATGGTTTCTTTAAAGCCCTTTCCCCCGCAGCCCCCGGACCCCACCCCCTCCCACCCGAACACACACTATTCCCCCCTTTATCGTTCTCTTGTTACTCAACTGTCATTCTTATTTCATGCCACATTTGAAGGGAGCACAAGCACACGTGAATGGGATTTATCAAGTAGTCAACGCCTGCTTGCATTTTTGCTGTTTAGAATTTTGTTGCGGACTAAAGGCCGTTTTCTTAGAGAAACCGGTTTGACATATTTACATTTTATGCACCGGTGTCAGAGTTTCGAATTTAGGTGTAAACTTCCTTTTGTCTTTGTGACTGGATTGAGAGAGAGGTCTTAAGATGGAATTCCATATGCGCTATTTTCGCTGGCTTAAATCGCCCGCGACTTTCGACAGCGACCAAAAACGTTGCTTGCAAAAAAGTTGCGCCGATTGGCGCTAAAATCGGCGGCGATTTTCGATGGCGCTATTCAAATATCGCGCTAAAAAAACCGATCGCGCCTACGGAATTGCAAGCAACGTTTTTCACCAATAGCCTGCCACAAGTTTCTCCACGCTTTTGGAAGCCATGCTCGCTGGAAAAAATGGCGTGATGTTCCACCCATTTTCAGATTATTTTCGATGGCGACAGAGAGAATAATGATGAATCACGAATTTAAGAGATGGATAGAACGTGGTATGAAAGTTTGTTGTGCCCGTGATTTCAGCTTGAGAGTTCGATACCTGCGTCCTGATGGCAAAGGTTCATAATGGTGGGCAAGAACATGACTATCATCAGTCGCTATCTGCTTGGCCTTTCGCACCACTCGCTCAGCATACAACACTTCCAGACTCTTTTGCCTTTCACTCACCTTGCTACACACATTCACCATGTCACTCAGCACTCACTCCTTACATTCAGACTTCCAAACCAGCACACAAACGAAACGGTGAGAACAGATTCAATACAGCATCAATAATACGTTTTCAAAACACTTGGGTTAACACTGATGTTTCGTAGCCTTTGCAAACAGAAACTTCTAGATTGAAAATCTATGTGTCATTGAATGCATCCATAAGGGAAGTGCTTACGGGCATCGAAATTTAGAAAGGTTTTAATTTTAGAGAGGAGGAAGACTTTTTGTGAGACACGTTTACTTAGAGAGAGAGAGAGAGAGAGAGAGAGAGAGAGAGAGAGAGAGAGAGAGAGAGAGAGAGAGAGAGAGAGAGAGAGAGAGAGAGAGAGAGAGAGAGAGAGAGAGAGAGAGAGATAGAGAGATAGATAGATAGAGATAGAGAGATATGTCCATACGTGCGTGTGTGTGTGTGTGTGTGTGTGTGTGTGTGTGTGTGTGTGTGTGTGTGTGTGTGTGTGTGTGTGTGTGTGTGTGTGTGTGTGTGTGTGTGTGTGTGTGTGTGTGTGTGTGTGTGTGTGTGTGTGTGTGTGTGTGTGTGTGTGTGGTGTGTCACTGTGTGTATGTATGTGTGTATATAATTTATGTGTCTTTGTCCGTGTGTCTGTACTGTTCAGAGTCGAAGAAAGTTAGAAGTGTGTATCAGTTTGCTTGCTCGTACTGCGTGCGTGAGCGCGAGCATGCCCGTATGTGTAAGCGTATCATGTTGTTTGCGTCTTGTTGTTGTCAGAACATGTGTATTGCTGTCGTATGTGTAACTGTAAGCGTATCATGTTGTTTGCGTCTTGTTGTTGTCAGAACACTCAGTGTGTATTTCTGTCGTTTCCGACAATGACTACCAGATAGTAGAGGGGACAGCTGCAGTAATATTCCGGTGAGCTGGTCTAAAATTTGTTTGTAGTGAAGATGCCTTTCCCAGGATGAATCCCCACTCTCTCGGCCAAAGGGCAAAAGGGCAGCTGACGTTGGGGAAAGTCCCCAAGGGCCAACAATTTCAGAAAGTCGTTTTCAAACAGCCTCGCATTGTGTTTTGTTGCCAACAACCTTAGATGATATGCCCACACCTGCACCGTCGTTTCAATGTGCTGTCGGTTTGATCAGAGCACGGAACCCGCTCTTGTTCACTCAATACAATAGATCCTTTATGGTATAAATAGACTAAGACAACCCCCCCCCCCCCCCCCCTACCCCGTTACTTACTACTTTCTAAGCTTTGTTCGATATGTTCGATACGATCAATACGACCAATCATTCATAACGCCTTTTTGGACTCGGGCCTAACAAACATTTCAGAGTGGCCAGACAGAGACTGTGCAATCAGACCAACCTTGTGGAAAAGCACCAGGCAGGGGGGCCTAACGAGGGACAACTGTGGGGGGGCCTAACGGGGGGCAATGCTATGGAATACCACAGTTAGGCCTAACGAGAGACAACTGGGGGGGGCCTAACGAGAGGTGGCTATAGAATACCACAGTTAGGCCTAACGAGAGACAGTGGGGTTAGGCCTAACGGAGACAACTGTGGCTATAGAATACCACAGTTAGGGGAGACTGGGCTAACTGCAGGCCTAATGAATCATGACAAAAGTGAGAGAAGTGTTGAATACTTTTTTTTAAAGCGAAGTTCTTTTTATAATTATATATATGTCTGACCGAAACTCCTTAAATAATCTTTTGTCCAATAGTGTGTGGAAAGAGACTGAGTCTTGTCTTCCAAAGAGACAACTTTAGATAGAATCTTATAATGGAGAAATAGACACAGATCGAGA
>CM065700.1:25609627-25627127 GCA_017654935.2 Phymorhynchus buccinoides | reverse complement strand
CACACACACACACACACACACACACACACACACACACACACGCGCGCGCACGCACACACACGCACACGCGCGCGCGCACACACACATACACACACATGCATGCGCACACGCACACAATTAATTATACAAGAGTAAAATAGTTACAACATGAACATTCTAAGAAGAAACATAGAGACCACATTCACATTCCCAATCAAGTTTGAATACAATACTGCAACTTGAAATAAAATCATACTGCCATCGACATACCAATTACATGACTAATTATAATAGACAAATTTATATAGACGCATGTACACACACACACACACACACACACACACACACACACACACACACACACACACACACACACACACACACACACACACACACACACACACAAACACACACACATACACACAAACACACACATACACACACGCGCGCTGAAGAAAAAAACACAACAAATCCTTCGTAAGTTCTAATTTTACTCCAAGCTTTCGAGGGGGTAACCCCTCTTTTTCAAGGTACAGAACTGACAAAGGTAGAAACACCACGTAAAAAAGACTTATGACGTAGAACGATGACATTCCATAGAAACTAAGCCAACTAAAATGACGTATCCTTAAACTTTATCATTGCCTTGTCAACACTCCCCCCCCCCCCCCCCACACACACACACAGATCACCCTCTCCCTACCCTCTCTCCTCTCACTATAAAAAGTGAAAATGTAGGATAAGTCAATACAATTATGAAAAATGAAGTGACAATTAAACCCTATTTAATGAAGAAATGTTTCTTCTAAATTAAAATCAATATGCTAAACCTAAAGACACGATTTGTTTATCAACAAAAGGTATTATTAGGACTGAGCAAAAATTACATAAGATTTTCATAAGATTTTTACTTTTTCTGGTTTAACTTTGTGCTGGTTTGCTTTTATTGTGGATTTTCGATTTGGTGCAAGGAAGACACCATTCTCTTGTAGAATGTCGTCTTGCTCAAGTTGGCATCCACTGGACAGTCAAATTGCAGGCCGATCATGCAAACTGATGAGACCTTCTCTTAGGTCGAAACAGCTGTCTTTGCATAAGGCACTGTCCCTCCCCCATTGGGAGAAAAAGTAAATCAGCACATTTTATTAATAATTTTATTAATACTTTTTTTTATTTTTTTTATTTTTTTAAGAACACAGAACATTTCATAAAGTTAACGTATGTGTTTGTGAACCTAAGAAATAAACTCAATTACTTTCAAAAAAAGTATTTCAGCTCAATAGAATTAAACACTTTTTAGATCGACATACGCGTAGACTTTTTGTCCATGCCTATATCCAACCTGATATTGATTATGCATCAACATGTTGGGATTCAGCTAGTAAAAACACACTCAAACATGTTGAAAGACTATATAAACGCTCTCTTAAGCTCATACTCCTTAAATCGTCATCCCTAGAAACCAATGACTATAAAGAACTTAACATTCTACCATTTGATTTGAAATGCCTACTAAACAAAGGTACCCTTATGTACAAGATCATAAATAAGTTATCACCAAAATATCTTATTACTAAATTTAAAGTCCATACAATTCGAAGCAAAACCAAATTAACAATGCCCCGCCCCAGAACAGATCTATATAAATCATCCCTTACATTATCTGGTGGTAAATTGTGGAACGACCTCCCTGATTATCTAAAAAAATAAAACTAGCGTATCTTCCTTTCGAAAATCTATCACAAGCTCCTAATGGACAATCTTGTTTATTAGTAATGCTAATTAATGAGTTTTACTTCAAACGTTACCAATGCCATCAGCTTATGCCTAGATTCTTATAAATCTCTCTCTCTCTCTCTCTCTCTCTCTCTCTCTCTCTCTCTCTCTCTCTCTCTCTCTCTCTCTCTCTCTCTCTCTCTCTCTCTCTCTCTCTCTCTCTCTCTCTCTCTCTCTCTCTCTCTCTCTCTCTCTCTCTCTCCGTCCCTCTCTCATATTCCCATGTTATCTCATAATGTGTTTTTTTTCTTCTTCCTTAAAAGTGGTTTTATTCTGAAAAATTGTCATTGTCTCAAAATGGTTTCCCTTTTTTCGTACTCAATTTAAACTACCAATTCCAGTTCACCGCTGTTAAGTATTATCCATGTTTGCTTTCATTACCATTTTTGATATCTTTTTCAATTATTTCATGTGCCAATTTTTGTTCCATTTTCTTGACTTGATTGTTTGATGTCAAATTTTCTTTGCTTGATGCATGGTATGAATGTGTGAGTGAGAGGGCAAGGTGTAAAGACGCTATTGTAGCTTATCATTTTTACCCTCAATAAAACATTCTTATTCTTATTCTTATTCGTATTCGTATTCTCTCTCTCTCTCTCTCTCTCTCTCTCTCTCTCCTCTCTCTCTCTCTCTCTCTCTCTCTCTCTCTCTCTCTCTCTCTCTCTCTCTCTCTCTCTCTCTCTCTCTCTCTCTCTCTCTCTCTCTCTCTCTCTCTCTCTCTCTCTCTCTCTCTCTCTCTCTCTGTCTCTTTCTAGCTCTCTGTCTCTGTCTCTCTCTCTATCTCTCTCTCTTTCTCTCTTTCTCCCTCTCTCTCTCTCTCTCTCTCTCTCTCTCTCACTCTCTCTCTCTCTCTCTCTCTCTCTCGCTCTCTCTCTCTCTCTCTCTCTCTCTCGTCTCTCTCTCTCTCTCTCTCTCTCTCTCTCTCTCTCTCTCTCTCTCTCTCTCTCTCTCTCTCCCCCCCCCCCCCCTATATGTTAACCGTTTTAAAAAGGCTGTCTTAGTTTCCATGTGTCATTTGGCAGAGGAAGGATTGAAAGTCAAACTGATCCGAAATGTTGCCATTCATGTTTTGGTTGTTCTTTTACGCTGACATTGTGAAATAGACTAGCCATACTACATCAGCATCAGGAGTGTCAACCAGGTCAGACAATGACAAAAAGGAGAGATTTCTCTCTGACTACCGCACTTTCGCATCACTAGCATAGAATGTGTGGACTCATGGACTCTCTCTATCTCTCTCTCTCTCTCTCTCTCTCTCTCTCTCTCTCTCTCTCTCTCTCTCTCTCTCTCTCTCTCTCTCTCTCTCTCTCTCTCTTCTATATTTCAAAATAGGAACCCTAAATCACTTTCATCTGGTTATGGCATTTAAAGCAATGACAAACAGCGAGATGTTTCTCTGACCACCACACTTTCTCATTGCTAACACACAATGTGTGGACACTTTGCGCTACAATCAATACCGAAAAGATGCGAATGGGGAATAGAGAGAATGGAGGAAGGGGGTAGAGGGTAGGTGGACATGCAGGTGGGCTTAGGGTGGCGGGTGGATCTATAATATATCTATATTTGTGTTCTGAAGGCTTTAAGCTCATTGAGAGAGAGGAGAGTAAGGGGAGAGCGAGAGAGAGAGAGAGAGAGAGAGAGAGAGAGAGAGAGAGAGAGAGAGAGAGAGAGAGAGAGAGAGAGAGAGAGAGAGAGAGAGAGAGAGAGAGAGAGAGAGAGAGAGGAGTATTTAAATGAATAGGGCTTCATAGCCCGTTTCAAATTGGGTTGATGGGGTGGGGGAAAACATACAAACGAGCGACAACTGGTTGATGGACATGGAAACCACGGCAATGAAGCCTACTGTCTTTATTTTAAAAACATTTTGCGAGCACAGATTACAAACATAATAGATCACATTGTCATTGAAAAAGTGCTCAATTCAAGAGAGAGAGAGACGCTTCAGACGCTTCAGAATCGTTTTTTATTGACATTGACAAGTACAGTCCTTATGTCAAGGGGGATTACCATATTTGCAGCGTCAGGAATTCATGCAAAAAAACGAAAACAACTTACGTAAATGTATTATGAGAGAGAGAGACGAGAGATGAGAGAGAGAGAGAGAGAGAGAGAGAAAAAAGAGATTTTGCGAGAGAGAGAGAGAGAGAGAGAGTTCAGACATAAGATTCTTTATTTTCAATGATAAAGTTTAGTCTGGGCCTAGTGCTTAGATCATTCTGATTCATAACTAATACTGGAATGAACAGAGAGACAGAAAGAAAGAGAGAGAGAGAGGAGAGAGAGAGAGAGAGAGAGAGAGAGAGAGAGAGAGAGAGAGAGAGAGAGAGATAGAGAGAGAGAGAGAGAGAGAGAGAGAGAGATCAGACTTCAGATTCTGTATTTTACAATGATAAGAGGCTGAGTTTAGTCTTCCATTCTGTCCTTGGTTCTAAGCATACAACATGTAACTAATACTATGAATGAACATTGAGACAGAAAAACAATATCATCGACATCAACAGTAATAGTAACAAACTCAACAATAACATAGTATCAGCGTTAACAAGAGACCGAGAGCGAGAGAGAGAGAGAGAGAGAGAGAAATACGAAATACGAAATACGAAATACGAATGTTTTATTGAGGGTAAAAAGGATAAGCTACAATAGCTTCTTTGCACCTGGCCCTCTCACTCACACACTCACACCATGCATCAGGCAATGAAAAATTGACATAAAAACAATCAAGTCAAGAAAATGAGACAACAATTGGCACATGAAATAATTGACAGAGAATCAAATTGGGACATTATTTGGGACAGATATACAGAGAGACATAAAAGATTTACAAGAATCTTGGCATAAGTTGACATATTGTTTTAGTAAAACTCATGATGAACAAGATTGTCCTTTATGTACTTGTGATAAGATTTGCGAAAGGAAGATACGCTAGTTTTATTTTTGAAATTATCATGGATGTCGTTCCACAGTTTACCACCTGAGTATGTAAGGGATGCTTTACATAGATCTGTTCTGGGGCGGGGCATTATTAATTTGGTTTTGCTTCGAATTGCATGGACTTTAAATTTAGTAATAAGATATTTTGGTACTAACTTATTTATGATCTTGTACATAAGGGTACCTTTGTTTAGTAGACATTTCAAATCAAATGGTAGAATGTTGAGTTCTTTATAGTCATTGGTTTCAAGGGAGGACGATTTAAGGAGTATGAGTTTAAGAGAACGTCTATATAATCTGTCAACGTGTTTGAGTGTGTTTTTACTAGCTGAATCCCAACATGTTGATGCATAATCAATGTCAGGCTGAATATAGGCATGGAAAAAAGTTTACGGGTATGTTGATCAAAAAAGTGCTTTATTCTATTGAGCTGGAATACTTTTTTTGAGATTTTCTTGGCCAGTATGTGCATGTGTTGTGACCATGATAAGTTGTTGTCAATGTATAGGCCGAGTAATTTGTGTGAAGTAACTTCTTCTAGAGGCTTTTCATAGATAGTTGGTGTAATTAATTGATGTTTAAAGTTTTGCCTCTTTTGTCTTGTTGTGATTAACATGGATTTATATTTTTTTGGATGTAATGCCATATGATTTTGCTCTGACCAGTCAACTAAATTATTAATGTCACTCTGCAATTCAGAACAGATCGAATCAGCATTATAACCGTTTTTATGGACTGTGGTGTCGTCTGCAAAGAGAGAGAGAGAGAGAGAGAGAGAGAGAGAGAGAGAGAGAGAGAGAGAGAGAGAGAGAGAGAGAGAGAGAGAGAGAGAGAGAGAGAGAGAGAGAGAGAGAGAGAGAGAGAGAGAGAGAGAGAGAGAGAGAGAGAGAGAGAGAGAGAGAGAGAGAGAGAGAGAGAGAGAGAGAGAGAGAGAGAGAGAGAGAGAGAGAGGGAGAGAGAGGGAACGAACGAACGAACGAGAGTTTTTTATTTAGGGAAAAGAATACACACACAATGTGCTTGTCTACATCTTGCCCTGAAACAAGAGAAGAAAAAATATAAATAAATTCAAAATAATGAAAAAAGAAAAGAAAACAAATTCAAAGCATGCAAAATAATCACAATTAAATCTAAATACGAAACAAAGTGTCACACACACGCGCACGACACTCACACATGTGCGCGCTCACACGCACACATACACACACATACGAGCGCTCGCGCACGCACACACACACACACACACACACATGCGCGCGCGCACACACACACACATTATGTAACCACATGAACTAATTGGAAATAACAATCAAGACATACACATTATAGAAAAGAAGAACGTACACGGCAGACAATGGAACATATATATATATTATTGACTAGCAAAACTACTGAACGAAGTTAGGCGATGTTGTTGACATGTTTCATCATAAGGTACTCATGGTAGGCTGTCTTGAAAACACTGAACGAAGTTAGGCGATGTTGTTGACATGTTTTATCATAAAGTACTCATGGTAGGCTGTCCTGAAACTACTGAACGAAGTTAGGCGATGTTGTTGACATGTTTCATAAGGTACTCATGGTAGGCTGTCCTGAAAACACTGAACGAAGTTAGGCGATCATGGTAGGCTGTCCTGAAAACACTGTCGCATCATGTTTTATCATAAAGGTACTCATGGTAGGCTGTCCTGAAACTACTGAACGAAGTTAGGCGATGTTGTTGACATGTTTTATCATAAGGTACTCATGGTAGGCTGTCCTGAAAATACTGAACGAAGTTAGGCGATGTTGTTGACATGTCGCATCATAAGGTACTCATGGTAGGCTGTCCTGAAAATACTGAACGAAGTTAGGCGATGTTGTTGACATGTTGCATCATATCATAAGGTACTCATGGTAGGCTGTCCTGAAACTACTGAACGAAGTTAGGCGATGTTGTTGACATGTTTTATCATAAGGTACTCATGGTAGGCTGTCCTGAAACTACTGAACGAAGTTAGGCGATGTTGTTGACATGTTTTATCATAAGGTACTCATGGTAGGCTGTCCTGAAACTACTGAACGAAGTTAGGCGATGTTGTTGACGTTTTATCATAAGGTACTCATGGTAGGCTGTCCTGAAAATGAACATGTTGTTGACATTATCATAAGGTACTCATGGTAGGCTGTCCTGAAAATACTGAACGAAGTTAGGCGATGTTGTTGACATGTCGCATCATAAAGTACTCATGGTAGGCTGTCCTGAAACTACTGAACGAAGTTAGGCGATGTTGTTGACATGTCGCATCATAAGGTACTCATGGTAGGCTGTCCTGAAAATACTGAACGAAGTTAGGCGATGTTGTTGACATGTTGCATCATAAGGTACTCATGGTAGGCTGTCCTGAAACTACTGAACGAAGTTAGGCGATGTTGTTGACATGTCGCATCATAAGGTACTCATGGTAGGCTGTCCTGAAACTACTGAACGAAGTTAGGCGATGTTGTTGACATGTTCATCATAAGGTACTCATGGTAGGCTGTCCTGAAACTACTGAACGAAGTTAGGCGATGTTGTTGACATGTTGCATCATAAGGTACTCATGGTAGGCTGTCCTGAAAACACTGAACGAAGTTAGGCGATGTTGTTGACATGTCTCATCATAAGGTACTCATGGTAGGCTGTCCTGAAAATACTGAACGAAGTTAGGCGATGTTGTTGACATGTTGCATCATAAGGTACTCATGGTAGGCTGTCCTGAAACTACTGAACGAAGTTAGGCGATGTTGTTGACATGTTTTATCATAAGGTACTCATGGTAGGCTGTCCTGAAACTACTGAACGAAGTTAGGCGATGTTGTTGACATGTCTCATCATAAGGTACTCATGGTAGGCTGTCCTGAAAACACTGAACGAAGTTAGGCGATGTTGTTGACATGTCTCATCATAAGGTACTCATGGTAGGCTGTCCTGAAAACACTGAACGAAGTTAGGCGATGTTGTTGACATGTTTTATCATAAGGTACTCATGGTAGGCTGTCCTGAAAACACTGAACGAAGTTAGGCGATGTTGTTGACATGTTGCATCATAAGGTACTCATGGTAGGCTGTCCTGAAACTACTGAACGAAGTTAGGCGATGTTGTTGACATGTTGCATCATAAGGTACTCATGGTAGGCTGTCCTGAAAATACTGAACGAAGTTAGGCGATGTTGTTGACATGTCTCATCATAAGGTACTCATGGTAGGCTGTCCTGAAAACTACTGAACGAAGTTAGGCGATGTTGTTGACATGTCTCATCATAAGGTACTCATGGTAGGCTGTCCTGAAAATACTGAACGAAGTTAGGCGATGTTGTTGACATGTTGCATCATAAGGTACTCATGGTAGGCTGTCCTGAAAACACTGAACGAAGTTAGGCGATGTTGTTGACATGTCTCATCATAAGGTACTCATGGTAGGCTGTCCTGAAAACACTGAACGAAGTTAGGCGATGTTGTTGACATGTCTCATCATAAGGTACTCATGGTAGGCTGTCCTGAAAATACTGAACGAAGTTAGGCGATCATAAGGTATGTTGTTGACATGTTTTATCATAAGGTACTCATGGTAGGCTGTCCTGAAAATACTGAACGAAGTTAGGCGATGTTGTTGACATGTCTCATCATAAGGTACTCATGGTAGGCTGTCCTGAAAACACTGAACGAAGTTAGGCGATGTTGTTGACATGTCTCATCATAAGGTACTCATGGTAGGCTGTCCTGAAAATACTGAACGAAGTTAGGCGATGTTGTTGACATGTCTCATCATAAGGTACTCATGGTAGGCTGTCCTGAAAATACTGAACGAAGTTAGGCGATGTTGTTGACATGTTGCATCATAAGGTACTCATGGTAGGCTGTCCTGAAAACGTTGAGAAGTTAGGCGATTTGTTGAACATATCATAAGGTACTTTAGGCGGTCCTGAAACAACCGAACTCAACTCGCTGTTCCAAAGGCTGTCTTGAAAACACTGAACGATTGAGGACAAAATACTGAAAGTTAGGCGATGTTGTACATGTCTCATCATAAGGTACTCATGTTGATATTAGGCGATGTTGTTGACATGTTGCATCATAAGGTACTCATGGTAGGCTTCCTAAGAATAGTCTGTATGAGTGATTGGATTTCAAAAGGATCAATTTGAGACTTCGATTGTCAAAACTAAACGGACGAGGTTTTAGATTTTTTCATAAGCAGGAGCTGAATCCAGACATAGTAATGTAGAGGCTTCGTTATATTCAAGTTTCCAGTGTAGTATTCCTAGGTGCTGATAGTCTGTATGAGTGACTGAGGATTTCAAAAGGATCAATTTAAGACCTCGTCTGTACAAACTAAACAAAGGTTTTAGATTTTGATCACTAGCCGAATCCCATAGTGTAGAGGCATAGCTGATAAGTGATTGGATATAGGGGCCTAAGCATTAAAAATAATTTACGACTGTCGACATCAGAAAATGTTTAATTCTAGAAAGACTGAGAGAAAGGAGAGAGAGAGAGAGAGAGGAGAGAGAGAGAGAGGAGAGAGAGAGAGAGAGAGAGAGAGAGAGAGAGAGAGAGAGGAGAGAGAGAGAGAGAGAGAGAGAGAGGGAGAGACAGGGAGAAGATTTTGTTTGTTTTGTGGAGAGAGAGAGAGAGAGAGAGAGAGAGAGAGAGAGAGAGAGAGAGAGAGAGAGAGAGAGAGAGAGAGGGGGAGAGAGAGAGAGAGAGAGGGGGAGAGAGAGAGAGAGAGAGAGGGGGGAGAGAGAGAGAGAGAGAGAGGAGAGGAGAGAGAGAGAGAGAGAGAGAGAGAGAGAGAGAGAGGAGAGCGTTTAGCGTGTGTGTGCGTGAGATAAAGAGAGACAGTGAGACACAAAAGGAAGAACTATGTCGTTTCTGCTTGGATGTCAGAGTGAGGAAAGGCTAAAAGCAAGGCGGCCCGAAGTGAGGACCGATACGGAGACTAAACTGGTTACCAAAAGACGTTGGAAAAGGGATTTGGGAAGGGACAGTAAGGGGGGGGGGGGATAAGAAGGATGGGGCGGTTAAAAAGAGAGATACGAGAAACAGCAACACCAGTAGAACGTACTGTCAACATTTGAGTAAATCTCCCTTTTAGTTCATTATATGCATTGTCATATTCATATATGGCCGGGAGACTTTCTCTCCATAGTGAAGATTAGCCTGTGGTAGGGGCCGATAGTGAACTGGGAGATGCACACCCAATGATCTACAGTCATGGAACATGGTGCTGCAGCTTAGTCTCTTGTGGAAGACCATGACTCTCAAACCAGGGGCTCCCCCGTGGGGATACCGGGGGGACAGTTGTACAAATAGTTCCCCCATCTTCTGGAAGTTCTGTGCTTGTAGCTTCCTCTAATCTGTCACTCTCTTTGACTCTGCCCTTTCCCCTTTGCTTACTGTCGTCTACTATGTTTCTGCCTAACCGGTCCATTCTCCTGCCTTTGTTCTAGAAACTCTTACTAAGATTTTCTTCGGCTGAAGACGGACATTATTGTTTATATTTTGAAATTGTTGAATAAAAAAACCGTTTAAGCCAAGACGGACATGCTGGGCCTAGCTATCACTTAGGCGCATAACGACAGCATGCGCATCTGCGCTCATAATTAAAAGGAAGATAGAGCTGATATAGATGCTAAAAGAGGGGCCTTCAATAACACTAACACATTTTTAGATGCGAAATTGGTATTGTGAACACATGAAACTTACTCTTTGTTGGCAAAAATCCATTTGTATCAATCCATCTAACTTTAGACCTAATATGTTGATGCATAGCAGATCCATAGTTAATTTAGTGTACAAGATACGTCTAAATTCATGGAAAACTAAATACATAGAAACTAATTGTCTCTGCAATCAGAGATTATCATTTCATCATTTACTATTAGAATGCCCAATGTTGCTCTCTAAATACCGAATGTTCAATATGGACTTTTTTGTAAGTATAATAATACCAAGGATATCTTAAGTGACGCAGAAATTGACATTGCATTAATTGCGAAATGAAGACTGTCCACGCCTATTGGAAGCTTACTGTAGATGGTTTGCTTTATGTGTTGTTATTTTTGTGGTTTTTTTTTAAGCTTGCATGTATTTTGTTTTAATTGGTTCATTTTTGGCATGTTGTCTAAAATCACTATTCGTGTGAAAAGACATTAAATTACAGATCCATTCATTGACAGGAAGCTGTCTGAGCGATTGATGAAGAATCAAAGAAACAAGGGCTCTCATGAGCGCTTCCGGCACCAAACGGGCGATACATCAGAGGCCAGTTTGGACTGACAGCGACGCGGAGAGAAAGAGAGAGCGTTTTTCGCGTTCCTAGAAACGGATTTTAAATGGAACGCCAAGGGCTACGGACGATAACTCTATTGAACGGCGCATTGCTGAAGCCAAGGGCATTGGATGGACTTTGGGGACCTTCCCAAAGCCAGCTGTCCTCAAATCACTTTAGCCTAGACAACGGGAATGTAATATGGGGAAGGCGTCTCCACTGTCAACACAGCCCTGCGGAATAGCATCTGCCCCCCCCCCCCCTCTCTGTTATCTGACAGCCATATTCTGAAACGACAGATCGTATCGACAGATTCGTATCAAAGTGAATGAGGACAACGGGCATCATCGTCATCAAACATTCACTGGGTGTACATTTATGCCCTTTGCGATCTAATATAAACTAGGACAATATACATCATCGTCAGGAAATCGTTGATAATGTTGACAATTGTATATGCATTTTCACCAAAACATCACTCACTGTGAGTACATTGCATGGTTTGCCATTTGGGCCAACTGACGTAAGGGGTAGCATCCCCAGGACATTGTGGACAATGTTGCCCATTTTCTTCAGTTCAATAGATCTGCGGGCGATAGGAACACTTACACAAAGACACAAAGTGACAATCACTAACACAAAGTGACAAAGTGACAATCACTAACACAAAGACACAAAGTGACAAACACTAACACAAAGACACAAAGTGACAAGCACTAACACAAAGTGACAAAGTGACAATCACTAACACAAAGACACAAAGTGACAAGCACTAACACAAAGTGACAAAGTGACAATCACTAACACAAAGACACAAAGTGACAAGCACTTACACACAAGTGACAAAGTGACAATCACTAACACAAAGACACAAAGTGACAAGCACTAACACAAAGACACAAAGTGACAATCACTAACACAAAGACACAAAGTGACAATCACTAACACAAAGACACAAAGTGACAAGCACTAACACAAAGACACAAAGTGACAAGCACTAACACAAAGTGACACAAAGTGACAATCACTAACACAAAGACACAAAGTGACAAGCACTAACACAAAGACACAAAGTGACAATCACTAACACAAAGACACAAAGTGACAAACACTAACACAAAGACACAAAGTGACAAACACTAACACAAAGACACAAAGTGACAATCACTAACACAAAGACAAGCACTAACACAAAGTGACAAAGTGACACTAACACAAAGACACAAAGTGACAAACACTAACACAAAGACACAAAGTGACAATCACTAACACAAAGACACAAAGTGACAAGCACTAACACAAAGACACAAAGTGACAATCACTAACACAAAGACACAAAGTGACAAGCACTAACACAAAGTGACAAAGTGACAATCACTAACACAAAGACACAAAGTGACAAGCACTAACACAAAGACACAAAGTGACAAAGTAACACAAAGACACAAAGTGACAAACACTAACACAAAGACACAAAGTGACAAACACTAACACAAAGACACAAAGTGACAAGCACTAACACAAAGTGACAAAGTGACAAACACAAAGACAAAAGTGACACTAACACAAAGACACAAAGTGACAAGCACTAACACAAAGACACAAAGTGACAAGCACTAACACAAAGACACAAAGTGACAAGCACTAACACAAAGACACAAAGTGACAAGCACTAACACAAAGACACAAAGTGACAAGCACTAACACAAAGACACAAAGTGACAAACACTAACACAAAGACACAAAGTGACAATCACTAACACAAAGACACAAAGTGACAAGCACTAACACAAAGACACAAAGTGACAAACACTAACACAAAGTGACACAAAGTGACAAGCACTAACACAAAGACACAAAGTGACAAACACTAACACAAAGACACAAAGTGACAAACACTAACACAAAGTGACAAACACTAACACAAAGACACAAAGTGACAAACACTAACACAAAGTGACAAGCACTAGCACAAAGACACAAAGTGACAAAGACAACAAAGTGACAAACACTAACACAAAGACACAAAGTGACAAGCACTAACACAAGACACAAAGTGACAAGCACTAACACACAGACACAAATCACTAACACAAGACACAAAGTGACACAAACACTAACACAAATACACAAAGTGACAAGCACTAACCCTTCAAAGACACAAAGTGACAAGCATAACACACTCTGACACATTCACAAGACATTCTGTGATACAGGTAACACACAGACACAAAGTGACAAGCACTAACACAAAGACACAAAGTGACAAGCACTAAAATACGCACAAAGTGACAAGCACTAACACAAGACACAAAATATAAGACACAAAGTGACAATCACTAACACATAGTTCACAAATGACGCCACTAACACAAAGACACAAACTATGTTTGACAAGCAACAAAGTGACTGGGCTAACACAAATTCTGTCAAAGTGACAAGTACTAACACAATATCGACACAAAGTGACAAGCACTAACACAAAGACACAAAGTGACAAGCACTAACACAAAGACACAAAGTGACAAGCACTAACACAAACACAAAGTGATAAACACTAACACAAGGACACAAAGTGACAAACACTAACACAAGACACAAAGTGACAAACACTAACACAAAGACACAAAGTGACAAGCACTAACACAAAGACACAAAGTGACAAACACTAACACAAAGACACAAAGTGATAAACACTAACACAAAGACACAAAGTGACAAGCACTAACACAAAGACACAAAGTGACAAGCACTAACACAAAGACACAAAGTGACAAGCACTAACACAAGACACAAAGTGACAAGCACTAACACAAAGACACAAAGTGACAAGCACTAACACAAAGACACAAAGTGACAAGCACTAACACAAAGACACAAAGTGACAAGCACTAACACAAAGACACAAAGTGATAAACACTAACACAAAGACACAAAGTGACAAACACTAACACAAAGACACAAAGTGATAAACACTAACACAAAGACACAAAGTGATAAACACTAACACAAAGACACAAAGTGAAAGAGAGATATATATGTTGTGAGAGGGCGGGAGATATATATAGGGAGACCCTGTATGTGAATTTAATCTGTGTTTGTGTACATGACAGAGAGAGAGAGAGAGAGAGAGAGAGAGAGAGAGAGAGAGAGAGAGAGAGAGAGAGAGAGAGAAGAGAGAGAGAGAGAGAGAGAGAGAGACAGAGAGACACAGAGAGAGAGACAACAGAGAGACACAAAGTGAGAGAGACTAACACAAAGAGACAGAGAGAGAGAGAGAGACACAAAGAGATAAACACTAACAGAAGACACAGAGTGATGCTTATATAGGTATACATGTGTGTGCTTGATGTGTGTATGAATATGTATGCTGTGTTAAGACATTAATGTGGTCTGACATAGTCACTGTGAATGCTTGATTGTGATGTTGTTGAACTTTGATTTTGCCTCAATTCAGTTACAATGCAGGCTAATTGTTGTAACCTTTCACATCTGGATCGTAGGAGCATTATTGGACTTCTCCAGTCTCATTTCTTTTAACTAAAGGTCAATCTGGACCATTTGTCAATGTTAAATGTCACACAATTCTCATTTGTTTGTGAGAGAGAGAGAGACCTAGTGTCAAAACGTATACTGCGACTTCTTTCAAAATTATAACATCAATGAAACTTTCGTGGGTTTTTTAATAAAAAAAAATAAATAAATAATGGAATTCTGGGTTCTCAAATTTACTATGATGAGATATCGAGTTGCTTTCCTAGGTGCTATAATAGTGTGGTTAGATTCCCATGGACTTAGCTGTTATGGACTTAGCTTAGATAGCAACAGGACACAATAACAGGCCTGCTGCGCATCGTGATTTGCCACTTACTATGTGTGTGACTTACATTTCGTCTTCTTTCTCCTATGCCTGTGTCTGTCTCTGTTTCTGTGTGACTGACTGTCTGTACCCGTTTAGTTCGCTCTCTATCTCTCTATGTGCGTCTGTCTGTCTGCGTGCGTCTCTCTCTCTCGTGCTGTCTATCTGTATTCTGTCCTCTCTCTCTCTCTCGGGAGACTCTATAGGGGACTCTGTCTCTCTCTCTCTCTCTAGAGAGAGGAGAGGTCTCTCCTCTCCTCTCTCTCTCTCTTTGTTAGATGAGACAGAGAGAGATGAGAGAGAGAGAGAGAGAGAGAGAGAGAGATAAAGATCGTTCTGAGAGAGTCTCTCTCTCTCTCTCCCTCTCTCTCTCTCGATCTCTTGGGGGGTCTCTCTCTCAATGAAAGATCTCTCTCTCTCTCTCTCTCTCTCTCTCTCTCTCTCACTCTCTCTCTCTCTCTCTCTCTCTCTCTCTCTCTCTCTCTCTTTAGGAGAATCCCTCTGTCTCTCTGTCTCTGTCTCTGTCTCTATGTCCTCTTCTCTCTCTGGTCTGACTCTGCTTGATTGTGATGTTGTTGAACTTGATCTCTCTCTCTCTAATTCTCTCTCTGGATCCTCTCTCCAGTCTCATCTTTTAGCTAAAGGTCTCTGGTCTCAATCTCTGTCACTCTTCTCATTTCTCTCTCGTATACTGCGACTTCTCAAAATTATAACATCAATGAAACTCTCTCTCTCTCTCTCTCTCTCTCTCTCTCTCTCTCTCTATCTCTCTCTCTCTCTGTCTCTCTCTCTCTCGCTCTCTCTCTTCGTCTCTGGACTCTGTCTCTGTTCGTTGTTTGTTGTTCTTTTTGTCTGTTGTTGCTTCCTTAAAAGTGGTTTTATTCTGAAAAATTGTCATTGCCTCAAAATTGTTTCCCTTTTTCGCTTTCGTACTCAATTCTCTCTAAACTACCAATTCAAGTTCACCTCTCTCTCTCTCTCTCTCTCTCTCTCTCTCTCTCTTAAGTATTATCCATGTTTCCTTTTTTTCGTACTCAATTTAAACTCCTCTCTCTCTCTCTCTCTCTCTCTCTCTCTCCAATCTGTCTCTCAAGTCTCTCTCTCCATTGTTAAGTATTATCCATGTTTCCTTTTGTTTTCGTACTCAATTTAAACTACCAATTCCAGTTCACCGCTGTTAAGTATTATCCATGTTTCCTTTTTGTCGTACTCAATTCAAACTACCAATTCAAGTTCACCGCTGTTAAGTATTATCCATGTTTCCTTTTTTTCGTACTCAATTTAAACCACCAATTCAAGTTTCACCGCTGTTAAGTATTATCCATGTTTCCTTTTTTTCAAACTACCAATTCAAGTTCGTACTCAATTTAAACTACCAATTCCAGTTCACCGCTGTTAAGTATTATCCATGTTTCCTTTTTGTCGTACTCAATTTAAACTACCAATTCAAGTTCACCGCTGTTAAGTATTATCCATGTTTCCTTTAATTCCCATTTTTGATATCTTTTTCAATTATTTCATGTGCCAAATTTTGTTCCATTTTCTTGACTTGATTGCTTTATGTCAAATTTTCTTTGCTTGATGCATAGTATGAATGTGTGAGTGAGAGGGCAAGGCGTAAAGAAGCTATTGTAGCTTATCCTTTTTGCCCTCAATAAAGCATTCGTATTTCGTATTTCGTATTTCTCTCTGTCTTTCTGTCTCTTTCTCTCTCTCTGTCTCCACACCTCTCACTCTATCTTTCTTATACCCCTCTCCCACTCCCCATCCCTTTTCAAACCTCAATCCTAAAACCTTCCGGGAAAAAAAAGTTTCCCCAAAGGATTATTTTATTCAGGCCGGTGAACCTCGTTACAAATTAATCACATTTCGTTATGAAAAGGTGGAAGAAACCCCCCCCCACGTAGAATCAACAACTTTCCTGTTGACATAAACTCAGGTAGTCTAGCTTTTCCAGGATTCAAATTGAACTTCATTCATTGAAAGCATGTGGATTTGGCATGCCGTTTTCCACCCTGAGACTGGTACCAGAATCACATCAATTACTTACAGATAGATAAACAAGATTAGGCATATCTTTCCTTTGTCTCTTTCTCCTTTTTTTCGGATACGAATTTCTTTCTTTTTCGGCTCTTCGACTTTCATTTCTCCTTCCCATGTTTCTTTGACTTTTCCCTCCTTTAAGCATTTTGGTTATGATGTATTTCATTATTTCATTGTTTTTTGTTTGTTTTTCTTTACTGTGTTGTAGTTGTTGTTGTTGTTGTTGTTGTTGTTGCTGCTGCAGTTGTTCTTTCTTTCTGTTCGTGTTCTTCTTGTTCTTCCTCTTGTTGTTAGTGTGCTTGTTGTTGTTGTTGTTGCTGTTGTGGTTGTTGTTGTTGTTGTTCTTCTTCTTTTTCTTCTTCTTCCCCCCCCCCTTTTCTTGTTCTTGTTCTTGTTCTTGTTCTTCTTCTTCTTCTTCTTGTTCTTCTTGTTCTTGTTCTTGTTCTTGTTCTTCTTGTTCTTGTTCTTTCTCTTCCTTTTTGTCGTCGTCGTCGTCGATGTCCTCCTCGTCATCGTCTTCATATAATTATATATTTGAGGTGTGCGCACAAGACTTGCTTTTTTTAGTTGAAAACAGCATATACTTAGATATGTACAGTCTTTGAGCTTGACA
>CM065700.1:25584627-25599627 GCA_017654935.2 Phymorhynchus buccinoides | reverse complement strand
TAGTGCCTTCTGTATTCCTCTCATGGTAGTGCCTTCTGTATTCCTCTCATGGCAATGCCTTCTGTATTCCTCTCATGGTAGTGCCTTCTGTATTCCTCTCATGGTAGTGCCTTCTGTATTCCTCTCATGGTCTGTATTCCTCTCATGGTAGTGCCTTCTGGCTCTCACCAGAGAAGAATCATAGTGCCTTCTGGCTCTCACCAGAGAAGAATCATAGTGCCTTCTGGCTCTCACCAGAGAAGAACCATAGTACCTTCTGACTTTCACCAGAGAAGAATCATGGTGCCTTCTGACTCTCACCAGAGAAGAATCATAGTGCCTTCTGACTCTCACCAGAGAAGAATCATGGTGCCTTCTGACTCTCACCAGAGAAGAATCATAGTGCCTTCTGACTCTCACCAGAGAAGAATCATGGTGCCTTCTGACTCTCACCAGAGAAGAATCATAGTGCCTTCTGACTCTCACCAGAGAAGAATCATGGTGCCTTCTGACTCTCACCAGAGAAGAATCATAGTGCCTTCTGACTCTCACCAGAGAAGAATCATAGTGCCTTCTGGCTCTCACCAGAGAAGAACCATGGTGCCTTCTGTCTCTCACCAGAACAGAATCATAGTGCCTTCTGGCTCTCACCAGAGAAGAATCATAGTGCCTTCTGGCTCTCACCAGAGAAGAATCATAGTGCCTTCTGACTCTCACCAGAGAAGAATCATAGTGCCTTCTGACTCTCACCAGAGAAGAACCATAGTGCCTTCTTCCGGCTCTCACCAGATAAGAAACATAGTGCCTTCTGACTCTCACCAGAGAAGAATCATAGTGCCTTCTGACTCTCACCAGAGAAGAACCATAGTGCCTTAATTCCGGCTCTCACCAGATAAGAAACATAGTGCCTTCTGGCTCTCACCAGATAAGAATCATAGTGCCTTCTGACTCTCACCAGAGAAGAATCATAGTGCCTTCTGGCTCTCACCAGATAAGAATCATAGTGCTTTCTGACTCTCACCAGAGAAGAATCATAGTGCCTTCTGACTCTCACCAGAGAAGAACCATAGTGCCTTCCGGCTCTCACCAGATAAGAACCATAGTGCCTTCTGGCTCTCACCAGAGAAGAATCATAGTGCCTTCTGACTCTCACCAGAGAAGAACCATAGTGCCTTAATTCCGGCTCTCACCAGATAAGAAACATAGTGCCTTCTGGCTCTCACCAGATAAGAATCATAGTGCCTTCTGACTCTCACCAGAGAAGAATCATAGTGCCTTCTGGCTCTCACCAGATAAGAATCATAGTGCTTTCTGACTCTCACCAGAGAAGAATCATAGTGCCTTCTGACTCTCACCAGAGAAGAACCATAGTGCCTTCCGGCTCTCACCAGATAAGAACCATAGTGCCTTCTGGCTCTCACCAGAGAAGAATCATAGTGCCTTCTGGCTCTCACCAGATAAGAATCATAGTGCCTTCTGACTCTCACCAGAGAAGAATCATAGTGCCTTCTGACTCTCACCAGAGAAGAATCATAGTGCCTTCTGTCTCTCACCAGAGAAGAATCATAGTGCCTTCTGACTCTCACCAGAGAAGAATCATAGTGCCTTCTGACTCTCACCAGAGAAGAATCATAGTGCCTTCTGTCTCTCACCAGAGAAGAATCATAGTGCCTTCTGACTCTCACCAGAGAAGAATCATAGTGCCTTCTGTCTCTCACCAGAGAAGAATCATAGTGCCTTCTGACTCTCACCAGAGAAGAATCATGGTGCCTTCTGACTCTCACCAGAGAAGAATCATAGTGCCTTCTGACTCTCACCAGAGAAGAATCATAGTGCCTTCTGTCTCTCACCAGAGAAGAACCATAGTGCCTTCTGACTCTCACCAGAGAAGAATCATAGTGCCTTCTGACTCTCACCAGAGAAGAATCATAGTGCCTTCTGACTCTCACCAGAGAAGAACCATAGTGCCTTAATTCCGGCTCTCACCAGAGAAGAATCATAGTGCCTTCTGACTCTCACCAGAGAAGAATCATAGTGCCTTCTGGCTCTCACCAGAGAAGAACCATAGTGCCTTAATTCCGGCTCTCACCAGAGACGAATCATAGTGCCTTCTGACTCTCACCAGAGAAGAATCATAGTGCCTTCTGGCTCTCACCAGAGAAGAACCATAGTGCCTTCTGGCTCTCACCAGAGAAGAATCATAGTGCCTTCTGTCTCTCACCAGAGAAGAACCATAGTGCCTTCTGGCTCTCACCAGATAAGAATCATAGTGCCTTCTGACTCTCACCAGAGAAGAACCATAGTGCCTTCTGGCTCTCACCAGAGAAGAATCATAGTGCCTTCTGACTCTCACCAGAGAAGAACCATAGTGCCTTAATTCCGGCTCTCACCAGAGAAGAATCATAGTGCCTTCTGACTCTCACCAGAGAAGAATCATAGTGCCTTCTGTCTCTCACCAGAGAAGAATCATAGTGCCTTCTGACTCTCACCAGAGAAGAATCATATTGCCTTCTGTCTCTCACCAGAGAAGAATCATAGTGCCTTCTGACTCTCACCAGAGAAGAATCATAGTGCCTTCTGACTCTCACCAGAGAAGAATCATAGTGCCTTCTGACTCTCACCAGAGAAGAACCATAGTGCCTTAATTCCGGCTCTCACCAGAGAAGAATCATAGTGCCTTCTGACTCTCACCAGAGAAGAATCATAGTGCCTTCTGGCTCTCACCAGAGAAGAACCATGGTGCCTTCTGTCTCTCACCAGAGAAGAATCATAGTGCCTTCTGACTCTCACCAGAGAAGAATCATAGTGCCTTCTGGCTCTCACCAGAGAAGAAACATAGTGCCTTCTGTCTCTCACCAGAGAAGAATCATAGTGCCTTCTGACTCTCACCAGAGAAGAAACATAGTGCCTTCTGGCTCTCACCAGAGAAGAATCATAGTGCCTTCTGACTCTCACCAGAGAAGAATCATAGTGCCTTCTGGCTCTCACCAGAGAAGAATCATAGTGCCTTCTGTCTCTCACCAGAGAAGAATCATAGTGCCTTCTGACTCTCACCAGAGAAGAACCATAGTGCCTTCCGGCTCTCACCAGATAAGAACCATAGTGCCTTCTGTCTCTCACCAGAACAGAATCATAGTGCCTTCTGGCTCTCACCAGAGAAGAATCATGGTGCCTTCTGGCTCTCACCAGAGAAGAACCATAGTGCCTTCCGGCTCTCACCAGATAAGAACCATAGTGCCTTCTGACTCTCACCAGAGAAGAATCATGGTGCCTTCTGGCTCTCACCAGAGAAGAACCATAGTGCCTTCTGACTCTCACCAGAGAAGAATCATGGTGCCTTCTGGCTCTCACCAGAGAAGAATCATGGTGCCTTCTGACTCTCATCAGATAAGAATCATGGTGCCTTCTGGCTCTCACCAGAGAAGAATCATGGTGCCTTCTGACTCTCATCAGATAAGAATCATGGTGCCTTTATTCTGGCATGTAATGCAGTATGCTCTCAGTTTTGTCGTCGGCTTAGACACACTAACGTTTCTGTTTTAAAGCCAGGTTTTCCGGACTTAACACAATGGGCACATCTTTCATTTTCTGTATCTCTGTCTCCGTGATTTGCTTTGAACACATACTATCTGTTAGTGTAGATCTGTGCTTTTTCAACTGTAATAAAATTGATCTTATTAAGAATATTGTGGCTTAATTCAAATCGCCTTTGTGTCTATTGTCTATTTATTAAGAATTCGCGGACTTAAAACATTCTATATGGTTTTACAAACAAGAGAAAAATAAAACAACAACAAACTATTGGTGTAAATAAATATAGTTGTCTGATCATAATGAGGACCTTTCATTTTAAAAAGATCAGAAAAAATATTGTGCATTGCTCCTGAATTAAAAACAAAACAGCATAACACAGTAAATAATGACACAGTTCTCGACAGCGTTCGGTCATTGTAATGTTCTTGCTATCCAAATGTGTTTGCGAATCGTGTAAACCTTATCGATTATGTAAGCTTCCTCTACGTACTATAAGACTTGTGCTCATCAGCTATTTTCTGTGACCCGATGTTTCATCTTTGAACATTAATACGGTTTATACATGATCCATATCTTGTCTGTTTCAGGTGTGACACGAAGGTGCCTGCGAACCAAGGAATCGTCCAGGATAACAACAAACCGAGTCTACCAAAGACATAGTCAATTATCCCAAGATGTTTTTGAAACAATTGTCTCTGTAAACTATAAATTATCTGCTGCAGGTCAAATAATTATGTAACTGTCACCAAATTGAAAACATCTGACAAAACTTCCAATCTGAGTTTGTCCGAGGACAAACATTATTGTGATACTTGCTGAGGAACAGACAACTGGCGTGACTACAAACCCACATCTGCCCAAAGTGTTGTGCGTAAACCGAACCTGTACATAAACATAAATGATTGTGCTTGTATGTGACGAGAGTAGTCAGTGAAGTGGTGAGTGTATGCCGGAACTGTACCATACGCAAGAATGGTTAGGTTGGGCAGAAATCTGAAAGCGTAGTCTTGCCTGTGGCTCCAAGATACTCGTGTGATGGTGAGGGTCGACCGTGAAGATTCTGGGTCCTGTGTTAGGGAGCTTGATGGCAGAGTGTTCATTTGCTGGGCGTTGATTGTGAGTGGAAAGATCGAGGTAAGTGTCTCTCGTTTGTGTTGATGATGATGGGTGTGTTTTGCCTGATTTGTTGTGTACCTGTAAACCACGTTTAGTGTGTGTGTGTGTGTGTGTGTGTGTGTGTGTGTGTGTGTGTGTGTGTGTGTGTGTGTGTGTGTGTGTGTGTGTGTGTGTGTGTGTGTGTGTGTGTGTGTGTGTGAGAGAGAGAGAGAGAGAGAGAGAGAGAGAGAGAGAGAGAGAGAGAGAGAGAGAGAGAGAGAGAGAGAGAGAGAGAGAGAGAGAGAGAGAGAGAGAGAGAGAGAGAGAGAGAGAGAGAGAGAGAGAGAGAGAGAGAGAGAAAGAGAGAGAGAGTGTGCGTGTGTGTGCGCGTGTATGTGTGTGAGCGAGTGGGTGGGTGAGTGGGAACACTTTCTAACATTACATTATGCATGACAACAATTTGTTAAACGACCGTTCAATTATTCTGTTTTTTCGAAAACATAAGCTACCCCCACAGAAAATGAACTTACAAAACATATAAACGCTCATTGGTATCCTTTGGATGGTAATAACCTCCCATATCTCCCATGTCTACTTGTCTTGTCACGTGCAAGTTTACACTGGTTCCATCAGTGTGTAAACAGCGTTGGCGCCACCCCAGTCATTCATGTCTTCCATCCCCACGCCCCTCAACCTGCAGGTGGAGTTGTGGTCCTCAGCCATTGACACCAGCTGGCCTGTCATTTGAAGGCAGTTTCTTAGCAACGCCAAGCTCAGCCTCTCATTCTCTCTGTCTCTCTCTATCTCTGTCTCTCTCTATCTCTGTCTCTCCCTGTCTGTCTGTCTCTGTCTCTCCCTGTCTGTCTCTCTGTCTCTGTCTGTCTCTGTCTCTCTGTCTCTGTCTGTCTCTGTCTCTCTCTGTCTGTCTGTCTCTCTCTCTCTCTCTCTCTCTCTCTCTCTCTCTCTCTCTCTCTCTCTCTCTCTCTCTCTCTCTCTCTCTCTCTCTCACACACACACACACACACACACACACACACACACACACACACACACACACACACACACACACACACACACACACACACACACACACACACACACACACACACACACACACACACACACACACGTATGCATGTGGCAGAAGTAGAATGTACGTTCTGTTTGACAAAGGAAAGCATAGTACCGATACGCCGGTAGAGTGATCCACCGCGGGGCGACCAGAAGCGCGGAGTCTTGTCATTCTCAGAAAGTTCCTTCTCTCTATTCTGTCTGTCTTCTCTCCATCTTTCTTCTCTTGCCTCAGTCAGGCTTCCTTCTCTCTATTCTGTCTTTCTTCTCTCCATCTTTCTTCTCTTGCCTCAGTCAGGCTTCCTTCTCTCTATTCTGTCTTTCTTCTCTCCATCTTTCTTCTCTTGCCTCAGTCAGGCTTCCTTCTCTCTATTCTGTCTTTCTTCTCTCCATCTTTCTTCTCTTGCCTCAGTCAGGCTTCCTTCTCTCTATTCTGTCTTTCTTCTCTCCATCTTTCTTGCGCTTGCCTCAGTCAGGCTTGCTTCTCTCGATCACCCTTTGCATTTTTTTAAAATTGTTTGTTTATACTCCCCACAAACAGGCTAAACTATGTAGCGATCAAAATGAAAATTGGTAGAACTGTCCCCTATGTCCACGACAATAATTCGCGACAGTAGTGAAAAGCCTTAAAAACGTGGTCTTTGTGAATGGTTAATTAATGAAGACTGGCAGAATTGTCCCAATAAACTGACGATGATGCACGTTATCTCACTTAACCCAAATGACAGTCCATATAAACGCACTCCCATATATCGTTACAACCGTTAGGAGTACATTTGTTTTACCTTACCGTCGTTTTCGTTTCTCTTATCTCCCTGCTTCTTGTATTGGGGGCCAGTCCAGAACGAGCCAACTGTTGCAAGAAAGCCAGTCAAAGGGAGATAAATGGACGGAGTCGGACTATACCCACAATGCAAAGCGACCGGCAGGCAGAAGGGGGAAGAAGACGAATTGTTGCGCGTGAAAGGACCGCATAACGAAGTCCCCCATCTGTCGGCAGGTTGTTGCTACGCGAGCGTAAAGAGTCTTCCCGTGGTGGTCCTGTTGGCAAAGAGTTCCTGGAGAAAGGATGGCATCGAAGGTTACATGGCATGCTCCAACCTTCTCTTTCAGTTTGTGTTTCCCTTTAACCCGACTCTTTCCTATCAACCCCACATCCACCACACACACACACACATTCGCGCGCGCGCACGCACACGCACGCACACGCACACGCACACGCACACACGCACACACACACACACATACACACACACACACACACACACACACACACACACACACACACACACACACACGCGCGCGCGCGCGCGCGCGCGGCGCACACATACACGCCTGTCTCCCCCAACACTCTCTCTCTCTCTCTCACACACACACACACACACACACACACACACACACACACACACACACACACACACACACACACACACACACACACACACACACACACACACACACATCTCAAGCACGCATGCACACAGTCACACTTTTCTTTTCATTTCTATAGGGTGAAGGGTGATTTATCTCTTTCCCTCCTCTTTCATGCCTTTAGGACCATTCGTCTCTGTGTGTGTGTGTGTGTGTGTGTGTGTGTGTGTGTGTGTGTGTGTGTGTGTGTGTGTGTGTGTGTGTGTGTGTAGCTTCTTGTTCGTCTTTGTTTAAATGCGTAATGAATGTTTAACGTGTGTGTGTGTGTGCGCTTCGATTTGATTTCTATCAAGATTTAGCGCCGTATATACTGTATGTTGTTGTTGTTTACAAAACTTTTGATCTTGTTCAGACTAGTTAATTATGTGTACGTGTGTGTGTCAAGTCAAGTCAAGTCAAGTCAAGTCAAAATCATCTTTATTGAGGGTTAAAGAATAAGCTAACAAAGCTTTTTTTCATCCTCTGTGTGTGTGTGTGTGTGTGTGTGTGTGTGTGTGTGTGTGTGTGTGTGTGTGTGTGTGTGTGTGTGTGTGTGTGTGTGTGTGTGTGTGTGTGTGTGTGTGTGTGTGTGTGTGTGTGTGCGCGTGCGCGCGCGCGCAGTGTGCTCGTGTGCCTGCGCGCGTTTTCAGATCAGGTTTTCCTTTCGTTTTCCGTGCACATTCCTAGTGTATGACTTGGCTGGCAACCTTTTTCAAATACACTTTCCGACTAATAATACTTTTTTATATATGGATCCCACTTCTGATGGGTTTGTTTTTTTAGAAAGCTGCACATCGTGCCTTGCTTCGTATTGTCTTGACCCCAACCGGGCTGGGACTGGCAAGTGATTGACATTTCACTTTGCTGGACAATCACAGAGAAAATTGGCACCGTCCGAAAAGCCTTCCTGCAGTCATACGTACCATAGCTACATGCGTAGTGAACACGACACTTCGGCTTACTTGCATGTACACTTCTTGTTTCTGTTCACTTGGTTACACGTTCGATCTGTACTTACTGTCTCTGTTTCTATCTTTGTCTGTCTGTCTCTCTGTCTCTCTCTGTCTCTCTGTGTCTCTCTCTGTGTCTCTGTGTCTCTGTGTCTCTGTCTCTCTCTCTCTCTCTCTCTCTCTCTCTCTCTCTCTCTCTCTCTCTCTCTCTCTCTCTCTCTCTCTCTCTCTCTCTCTCTCTCTCTCTCTCTCTCTCTCTCTCCTAAGTGAATTGGCACTGTCGTTGTATGGTTGTTGTATTCCCCTTCCAAAGGCGGCTTTGCCCTATGGAAATAAACATTTAATTTAATTTAATTTCATGTCATCTCTCTCTCTCTCTCTCTCTCTCTCTCTCTCTCTCTCTCTCTCTCTCTCTCTCTCTCTCTCTCTCTCTCTCTCTCTCTCTCTCTCTCTCTGTCTCTCTCTCTCTCTCTCTCTCTCTCTCTCTCTCTCTCTGTCTCTCTCTCTCTCTCTCTCTCTCTCTCTCTCTCTCTCTCTCTCTCTCTCTCTCTCTCTCTCTCTCTCTCTCTCTCTCTCTCTCTCTCTCTCTCTCTCTCTCTCTCTCTCTCTCTCTCTCTCTCTCTCTCTCTCTCTCTCTCTCTCTCTCTCTCTCTCTCTCTCTCTCTTCCTGTCTGTCAGCCTGCCTCTCTTCTTCTTCTTCTTCCTCTTCTTCTTCTTCTTCTTCTTCTTCTTCTTCTTCTTCTTCTTCTTCTTCTTCTTCTTCTTCTTCTTCTTCTTCTTCTTCTTCTTCTTCTTCTTCTTCTTCTTCTTCTTCTTCTTCTTCTTCTCTCTTTTTCTCTCTTCTCTAAAGAAGAAAGGGAAGAAGACGAAATCAAAGCAAGCCCCAGTTGGGGAATAACATATGTCTCCTCTGTTTTAACAACACCCAAGCCTCAAAGTGCTGACCTCGTAGGGCTACTGGGAGAGGGGGGTCTGTCGTACAAATAGTTCCCCCACCTTCTGGATGTTCTGTGCTTGTAGCTTCCTCTAATCTGTTACTCTCTTTGACTCTGCCTTTTCCTTTTTGCTTACAGCCATCTACTATCCCTCTCTCTGTCTTACTGGTCCATTCTTCTGCCTTTTAATACCCCTCTTTCACAGAGTGAAAAGGGGCTATATTGTTTCGGCGCTGTCTGTCTGTTTGTTTGTCTGAAAGTCGATTCTATCAATAACTACTTGATGGATCCAGTTGATGGATCTCAAAAATACTTTGTAGGATGATGGAGTATGCCATGCGTGAGCGTACGTGCGAAGATGGAGTTAATCGGCGTTGTCATATTTATTTTATAAGCAATTGTTCAAAACATTTTGTATTTTCACCTCACCCACTGAGCGTTCGTGGACCCCATGACAAGCCACCCTTCGTTTCCCTCATCTGACGTCAGTCTACCATTGCAGTACTGCCACCACGCGAGGCGTGGCCAGTTGACGACATGAATGGTCACTTGCCACCTCCACCCCCCCCCCCCCCCCAATCCATCCCCCATTTTAGGCGTCTCTCTCTCTCTCTCTCTCTCTCTCTCTCTCTCTCTCTCTCTCTCTCTCTCTCTCTCTCTCTCTCTGTGCGTCAGGCTAGGATTATCTTTATATTAAAAGCCAAGTGTGTGTGTGTGTGTGTGTGTGTGTGTCTGTCTGTGTGAAACACAAAACGGGCCTTATAACTCCGCCGGTTTTCGACCGAATCGCTTCAAATTTGCTGTGAGCCCTAACGGGGCGATGGCAACGGCAACCGGTTTAGCAAATACGCGAAACGCGTATCCCCCGGCCTCTCAGCGCCCGTATCTCCGGTATTTCTCGACAGATTGCCTTCGAATTTGGCAGGTACATGACCGGAGACGGTGACTATCCGTGTGCCAAACCGAAAGCGAATCGATGTAGAAACGCGCGCGATATAGGCCACTTAACCGTTTCACAAACCGCGGCGAAACGAGACCCGACATTGACTCGAAATGTGGAACGTGCATGACCAGGAATAGTGACTATCTTGGTGCAAACTTTCAACAGCATCCGTTCGTAACCGCGTGCGCTATGACCCGATTTACATTTTGCAGTGACCAAACAACTACGCTAATTTCAATCACCACTTGATGCGCAAACCAGTTGGCTGCTGCTTGAGCGTGCAAGGAGACTGTTGAAGAGTGGAGATTACTATACGGATTACTACAACAGCTCGCTCTCCACCACGGACTTCTATACAAG
This sequence comes from Phymorhynchus buccinoides, assembly GCA_017654935.2. NCBI lineage: Eukaryota > Metazoa > Mollusca > Gastropoda > Neogastropoda > Raphitomidae > Phymorhynchus > Phymorhynchus buccinoides. The sequence goes on along the minus strand of CM065700.1, from coordinate 25,589,350 downwards.
TATAGAAGTCCGTGCTCTGCACGCTAATTGTCTTCCAGTATTTGGTGTCAGTTAGAGGTTACGCCTGCGCGCGCGTGTGTGTGTGGGGTGTGTAGGGGGGCGGAGCTGGGGATGGGTGGGGTGGGGGTAGGGGGGTGGGGAATGGTTGGGGTGCGGTGGGGGGGGGGGGGGGGGGGTACAGCAGGATGAGAGAAGAAGATGGAAAGAAGGAGAGACACAAAAGTAATAATATAATATTTCGTGGACCCCAAAAAACGGCTGCTCAGCATTACCGGTACTTGGCATTACCGGTACTAGGTATTACCGGTACTCGGTACTTCCGGTACTAGGCGTTGCGCTAGTTTTCATAAAACTGAAAGAAGCAGACTTTGAGATTGAGGATCATAAACATAAGGGGGGTGACGAATCTAAATGTTTGCCCCTTTTCCTTTTTTTTCCTTTATCTTAATGCCACAATTTCTCTTACCTGTAACTAATCTACGTCATCAAAGCATAATTCTTTATTTTGTTTATAGAAACTCTTACAAAAATGTCTTCAGTCGGACATGCTGGGCCTAATTATTTCTTAGTTAGGCAGTTAACGGCAGCAAGACGCATCTGCGCTCATATGACAGGAAACTGAGCGATCGACAAAGAAAGACAAATAGTGAGGAAACCCACGAGATGGTGGCTGCCATGCGTCAGCATACAAGTAAGTGACCTTGTTGCCTGTGGAGGGAAACCACTCTGATCTTCATCAACATGTCAGACAACGAGCACAGATGTTGCAGCCCTTCATCTTTAATGGAAGTGGGGAGAATTGGACAATTTGAATTCAAACAACAACAACAACAAAACGTGCGAGTGTGTGCGGGAGAGAGTGTATTCCAGGAGAGTCCGTTCTTTCCCAGAATTGCCTCGAAGAGCAGTGGTGCTTCCCTAAACCTGGGGTGTCTGGCTCCTTGTCTTTCCTTTACCTGGGGACAATGAGACGGAATTCTAATGCCATGGGTTGAGTCAAACATGTGTGTTAGATGTCAAGCGGGAAGGAAGAAAGAAAGGCACAGAGAGAGAGAGGGGGGGGGGGGGGGAGAGAGAGGGGGGGAGAGAGAGAGGGGGGGGGAGAAAAGAAATACGAAATACGAAATACGAATGTTTTATTGAGGTAAAGAGAGAGAGAGAGAGAGAGAGAGAGAGAGAGAGAGAGAGAGAGAGAGAGAGAGAGAGAGAGAGAGAGAGAGAGAGAGAGAGTGTGGAATAGAGAGACAGAGAGAAAGGGGGAGAGACTGAGGGACATATAGGCAAAACAGACGTACACACAAACACATAAATGGAAAGATATCACATTAACAGAATCATAATTTGAATTTTTAAAATCAGAAAGGGAAAGAGAGCAAGAAAAGACAGGATTAGAAAGACAAATAAAGTATTAGTAAGGATCCACTTGAGCGCATCAATACAATCTTGTTCAAAAATTGAATTTGTTTATCTTCCCTCAAACCACTCCTCCGTCTCCAGCAACTCCCGCCCATTCCCCAACGTTTCGACAAAAGCCCTGTCTTTCACAGAAGGGTTGCGGTCAACTTCACTTAAAACATATGAATAAATATATATGTAGACAGCTAATTGAAGACAGCCAATTGAAGCTGTGGTCGAACCAAGCAACATTAGTAAGTGCTAGGCCTAACAGACACCGGCATTGTCTGACCTGCACAAGGGTAGCACCCTGGCACAGTCCGTGTACAAAGGAGCAGGGAATGGAAGACGCTTACTGCGTCACCTTAGACCAATACTAAATGACCAATACTAAGTGACCAATACTAAATGACCAATACTAAATGACCAATACTAAATGACCAATGCTAAATGACCAATACTAAATAATCAATACTAAATGATCAATACTAAATGATCAATACTAAATGACCAATGCTAAATGACCAATACTAAATGACCAATGCTAAATGACCAATACTAAATGACCAATACTAAATGAACAATACTAAATGACCAATACTAAATTACCAATACTAAATGAACAATACTAAATGACCAATGCTAAATGACCAATACTAAATGACCAATACTAAATGCTCCAACAATAAGTGCTCATGATATAGCGAACAGACGTGCCACTGCAGTTCAGAGAGAGACGTTTAGTTTATCTGTATTTTCATAAGTGGGGGTTTTCCAAGCCAACCGAAGTTTACCATAAGTAACCTTTCACAAATACCAGCCACGAATGAGTTGTAGTATGTCTGGAAATAATAACTTATAATAGCTTGCTATGGCTAGATTTTCACTCACGGGCAGTTTTATTTATGTTTGCGATATTAAACCCTTGACTGCCGTTTAATATATCACGTACTGACATGATGACATCACTGATGACGTCATCAGATGAAAAGGAATAACTCTGATATGCTGGTTTGTTCTCTAACACAGTCCAGAGAGTTATATCCCCAGACCATTTGGCCAGATTGGCTCTATCTGTTGTCGTTTTCGTGGCATGATTTGTACAATGAGTTTTTCTTTAATTTTCTTTGGCAGTCAAGGGGTTAATTGTATTATTTAAGAGCATGTTCTACTAAATATGCAGCATGATGCTATACAACAAAAATATAGTTTTTACCATAAATCCGATGGAAGAAATACATGACAAATACTATGCAGAACACACAGCCACAATAGTTGAATATGGACATGCTTGATGCAGAACACACAGCCACAATAGTTGAATATGGACATGCTTGATGCAGAACACACAGCCACAATAGTTGAATATGGACATGCTTGATGCAGAACATACAGCCACAATAGTTGAATATGGACATGCTTGATGCAGAACACACAGCCACAATAGTTGAATATGGACATGCTTGATGCAGAACACACAGCCACAATAGTTGAATATGGACATGCTTGATGCAGAACATACAGCCACAATAGTTGAATATGGACATGCTTGATGCAGAACACACAGCCACAATAGTTGAATATGGACATGCTTGATGCAGAACACACAGCCACAATAGTTGAATATGGACATGCTTGATGCAGAACATACAGCCACAATAGTTGAATATGGACATGCTTGATGCAGAACACACAGCCACAATAGTTGAATATGGACATGCTTGATGCAGAACATACAGCCACAATAGTTGAATATGGACATGCTTGATGCAGAACACACAGCCACAATAGTTGAATATGGACATGCTTGATGCAGAACACACAGCCACAATAGTTGAATATGGACATGCTTGATGCAGAACACACAGCCACAATAGTTGAATATGGACATGCTTGATGCAGAACACACAGCCACAATAGTTGAATATGGACATGCTTGATGCAGAACATACAGCCACAATAGTTGAATATGGACATGCTTGATGCAGAACATACAGCCACAATAGTTGAATATGGACATGCTTGATGCAGAACATACAGCCACAATAGTTGAATATGGACATGCTTGATGCAGAACATACAGCCACAATAGTTGAATATGGACATGCTTGATGCAGAACATACAGCCACAATAGTTGAATATGGACATGCTTGATGCAGAACATACAGCCACAATAGTTGAATATGGACATGCTTGATGCAGAACATACAGCCACAATAGTTGAATATGGACATGCTTGATGCAGAACACACAGCCACAATAGTTGAATATGGACATGCTTGATGCAGAACACACAGCCACAATAGTTGAATATGGACATGCTTGATGCAGAACACACAGCCACAATAGTTGAATATGGACATGCTTGATGCAGAACATACAGCCACAATAGTTGAATATGGACATGCTTGACGCAGAACATACAGCCACAATAGTTGAATATGGACATGCTTGATGCAGAACATACAGCCACAATAGTTGAATATGGACATGCTTGATGCAGAACATACAGCCACAATAGTTGAATATGGACATGCTTGATGCAGAACACACAGCCACAATAGTTGAATATGGACATGCTTGATGCAGAACATACAGCCACAATAGTTGAATATGGACATGCTTGATGCAGAACACACAGCCACAATAGTTGAATATGGACATGCTTGATGCAGAACATACAGCCACAATAGTTGAATATGGACATGCTTGATGCAGAACATACAGCCACAATAGTTGAATATGGACATGCTTGATGCAGAACATACAGCCACAATAGTTGAATATGGACATGCTTGATGCAGAACATACAGCCACAATAGTTGAATATGGACATGCTTGATGCAGAACATACAGCCACAATAGTTGAATATGGACATGCTTGACGCAGAACATACAGCCACAATAGTTGAATATGGACATGCTTGACGCAGAACATACAGCCACAATAGTTGAATATGGACATGCTTGACGCAGAACATACAGCCACAATAGTTGAATATGGACATGCTTGATGCAGAACACACAGCCACAATAGTTGAATATGGACATGCTTGATGCAGAACATACAGCCACAATAGTTGAATATGGACATGCTTGATGCAGAACATACAGCCACAATAGTTGAATATGGACATGCTTGATGCAGAACATACAGCCACAATAGTTGAATATGGACATGCTTGACGCAGAACATACAGCCACAATAGTTGAATATGGACATGCTTGATGCAGAACACACAGCCACAATAGTTGAATATGGACATGCTTGATGCAGAACACACAGCCACAATAGTTGAATATGGACATGCTTGATGCAGAACATAC
>CM065700.1:25579627-25582127 GCA_017654935.2 Phymorhynchus buccinoides | reverse complement strand
AAAGGATGTAGTGTAGTTGACTATTTCTTATGTTCCCAAAATGTACTGAAAGACATAATGGACATGAAAGTTCATGATCTAACAGTATACTCAGACCACTGCCCAGTATCGATAAGAATTAATCAAATTGTCCCAAACGTGACTGACTACCAACTAACCAACAAAACACATGTAGAAATAGAATCTCATGGCATGAAGGATGAAAATATTATTTTCTTTTGGGATGAAAAATCTGCTATAAAACTTCAAAGAGCACTAACATCATCAGAAATGAAAAACGTTTAACTTCTTTCAACAATATTATGATATTAGATGACAAGAAGCTTGAGTCCACGAAGACTGTGAATAATGTAGTTCACGAGTTCACACAAATGCTACATGACGCTGGTAAACAAAGTATTACATACAAAATAAAAAGGACATGGAAGAAAAGGAAAAGAAAGAATAAGAAATGGTTTGACAAGGAATGTGAATCACAACGTCGAGAAACAAAATCTCTACTAAATGCATTAAACAGAAACCCATTCAACAAAACACTTAACCAAAAATATTTCCTTGCTAGGAAAACATATAACAAAATGATTAAGAAAAAGAAGAGAATATACAAAGCCAGGTTATTAACTTTATTGAACAAAAACTTGAATGAAAATCCAAACGCTGTTTGGAAAACCTTGAAAGAATTACAATCCATGGAGACTCAAGAGCAGACACAACCACTGCCTATTAAAAAATGGATGACCCATCTTGAAAAACTAATAGGAAAAGAAGTTGATATAGAGAACAAAGAAGATGTAGTAACAGATGCAAATACAGAAAATGAAGGCAAAAAAGCGGCTCTGAATGACGCTAATGTGGATTATGAGATATCTGATATAGAAATTATAAAAGCTATCAAGAAATTAAAAAAGAACAAGTCATCCGGAATAGATGGAATAAGGAATGAATTTCTGAAAGCTGGGATTTCAGAATTATTACCAACAATAAAAAACATATTTAATTTAATTTAAAAAACAGGCCAATATCCAGATTTGTGGAAAAAAGGCCTTTCAGTTCCTATACATAAAGGGGGAGACAAAACAAACCCCAGCAATTACAGAGGAATCACACTTAATTGTTCCTTAGGCAATGTTTTATGTCAAATACTAAACGCTCGAATAAACATGTACTTAGAATCAAACAATTTGTTATCTAAGGAACAAGCAGGTTTTAGAAAAGGCCATAGAACTACGGATAATATCTTTATTTTAAAAAGTATTGTAGACCACACAATGAAATCGCGTAATGGCAGAATGTATGCATGTTTTGTTGACTTTCAGAAAGCGTTTGATAACATTTCACACGAAGGACTATTAATAAAATTACAAAGATTTGGTATCAACGGTAAATGGTTTCATTTGGTTAAAAACATGCACACAAATACACAAATCTACTCAGCTGGAAAAAATGGAATTTGTCATTCAATCTATATGCGAAGAGGAATTCTGCAAGGGAACTCACTAAGTCCAACATTATTCAATATGTTTATAGACGATTTAACAAACTGGCTTCCAAAAGATGATTCACCAACACTGGATCCTTTGAGCAATACATGTATATCTACTTTATTATATGCAGATGATCTTATACTCCTTGCAACATCTAAACAAGGTTTACAATTAAAATTAGATCAATTATACTTATATTGTAAGGAATGGGGGTTGCAAATTAACATTGAAAAAACTAAAGTAATAATATTTTCTAAAACAGAACCTAAAACTCGATTATTCTTTAAATGTGGTACAAAATTCATTGAAACAGCAGAACAATACAAATATCTCGGAATAATTTTTCATAGGTCAGGAAAACTTGATATGGCAGCAGAACATCTAAGCAAGCAAGGGAACAAAGCAACATATACCCTAAAAAGAACGTTTCAAAATTAAAATATTAATGATCAAATTGTTTTACAATTATTTGATAGTCTTGTGTCACCAATATTGATGTATGGTGCAGATATATGGCTACCTTTTTGCTTGAAGTTAAATGACAACTTTACTCTAGAAAACATGTTTAATCAATGCCTTTCAAACAAATTACCACATGAGCATACTCAACATAAGTTCTTCAAGCAAATTTTAGGAGTTCACAAAAAAGCTACAAACTTAGCTGTTATTGGAGAACTCGGAAGTTTGCCAATTAGCTTAACAATAATCAATCAGATTATAAAGTTCTGGTACCATATTTTAGAATCTAAAGACAACTCTCCTATCAAAATCATATACACGAACATGTTAAAGAATGAAGATCATCAAACACCTTGGTTTAATTTTGTCAAACAAATTCTTAACCTAATTGGATTGGAGCATGTTTGGAACAACCAGCATACTTTTAATATTAATAAGTTATGTCATGTTGTCCAAAATAAATTAAAAGCTGAATACATATTATTTTGGAAGAAAAGAAAATCAGAAACAGAATCAAAGCTTAAATTTTACAACAGTATTACTACAGAATATAGAAT
>CM065700.1:25557127-25567127 GCA_017654935.2 Phymorhynchus buccinoides | reverse complement strand
CCAAAGAACAGCACACACTGGTGTGTTACAATAGCAGGCCAAAGAACAGCACACACTGGTGTGTTACAATAGCAGGCCAAAGAACAGCACACACTGGTGTGTTACAATAGCAGGCCAAAGAACAGCACACACTGGTGTGTTACAATAGCAGGCCAAAGAACAACACACACTGGTGTGTTACAATAGCAGGCCAAAGAACAGCACACACTGGTGTGTTACAATAGCAGGCCAAAGAACAGGTGTGTTACACAGGCCAAAGAACAACACACACTGGTGTGTTACAATAGCAGGCCAAAGAACAGCACACACTGGTGTGTTACAATAGCAGGCCAAAGAACAGCACACACTGGTGTGTTACAATAGCAGGCCAAAGAACAGCACACACTGGTGTGTTACAATAGCAGGCCAAAGAACAGCACACACTGGTGTGTTACAATAGCAGGCCAAAGAACAGCACACACTGGTGTGTTACAATAGCAGGCCAAAGAACAGCACACACTGGTGTGTTACAATAGCAGGCCAAAGAACAGCACACACTGGTGTGTTACAATAGCAGGCCAAAGAACAGCACACACTGGTGTGTTACAATAGCAGGCCAAAGAACAGCACACACTGGTGTGTTACAATAGCAGGCCAAAGAACAGCACACACTGGTGTGTTACAATAGCAGGCCAAAGAACAGCACACACTGGTGTGTTACAATAGCAGGCCAAAGAACAGCACACACTGGTGTGTTACAATAGCAGGCCAAAGAACACACACACTGGTGTGTTACAATAGCAGGCCAAAGAACAGCACACACTGGTGTGTTACAATAGCAGGCCAAAGAACAGCACACACTGACAATAGCAGGCCACACACTGGTGTGTACAATACAGGCCAAAGAACAACACACACTAGCAGGCCAAAGAACAGCACACACTGGTGTGTTACAATAGCAGGCCAAAGAACAACACACACTGGTGTGTTACAATAGCAGGCCAAAGAACAGCACACACTGGTGTGTTACAATAGCAGGCCAAAGAACAGCACACACTGGTGTGTTACAATAGCAGGCCAAAGAACAGCACACACTGGTGTGTTACAATAGCAGGCCAAAGAACAGCACACACTGGTGTGTTACAATAGCAGGCCAAAGAACAACACACACTGGTGTGTTACAATAGCAGGCCAAAGAACAATAGCACACACTGGTGTGTTACAATAGCAGGCCAAAGAACAGCACACACTGGTGTGTTACAATAGCAGGCCAAAGAACAGCACACACTTTGTTACAATAGCAGGCCAAAGAACAACACACACTGGTGTGTTACAATAGCAGGCCAAAGAACAGCACACACTGGTGTGTTACAATAGCAGGCCAAAGAACAGCACACACTGGTGTGTTACAATAGCAGGCCAAAGAACAGCACACACTGGTGTGTTACAATAGCAGGCCAAAGAACAGCACACACTGGTGTGTTACAATAGCAGGCCAAAGAACAGCACACACTGGTGTGTTACAATAGCAGGCCAAAGAACAGCACACACTGGTGTGTTACAATAGCAGGCCAAAGAACAGCACACACTGGTGTGTTACAATAGCAGGCCAAAGAACAGCACACACTGGTGTGTTACAATAGCAGGCCAAAGAACAGCACACACTGGTGTGTTACAATAGCAGGCCAAAGAACAGCACACACTGGTGTGTTACAATAGCAGGCCAAAGAACAGCACACACTGGTGTGTTACAATAGCAGGCCAAAGAACAGCACACACTGGTGTGTTACAATAGCAGGCCAAAGAACAGCACACACTGGTGTGTTACAATAGCAGGCCAAAGAACAGCACACACTGGTGTGTTACAATAGCAGGCCAAAGAACAGCACACACTGGTGTGTTACAATAGCAGGCCAAAGAACAGCACACACTGGTGTGTTACAATAGCAGGCCAAAGAACAGCACACACTGGTGTGTTACAATAGCAGGCCAAAGAACAGCACACACTGGTGTGTTACAATAGCAGGCCAAAGAACAGCACACACTGGTGTGTTACAATAGCAGGCCAAAGAACAGCACACACTGGTGTGTTACAATAGCAGGCCAAAGAACAGCACACACTGGTGTGTTACAATAGCAGGCCAAAGAACAGCACACACTGGTGTGTTACAATAGCAGGCCAAAGAACAGCACACACTGGTGTGTTACAATAGCAGGCCAAAGAACAGCACACACTGGTGTGTTACAATAGCAGGCCAAAGAACAGCACACACTGGTGTGTTACAATAGCAGGCCAAAGAACAGCACACACTGGTGTGTTACAATAGCAGGCCAAAGAACAGCACACACTGGTGTGTTACAATAGCAGGCCAAAGAACAGCACACACTGGTGTGTTACAATAGCAGGCCAAAGAACAGGCACACACTGGTGTGTTACAATAGCAGGCCAAAGAACAGCACACACTGGTGTGTTACAATAGCAGGCCAAAGAACAGCACACACTGGTGTGTTACAATAGCAGGCCAAAGAACAGCACACACTGGTGTGTTACAATAGCAGGCCAAAGAACAGCACACACTGGTGTGTTACAATAGCAGGCCAAAGAACAGCACACACTGGTGTGTTACAATAGCAGGCCAAAGAACAACACACACTGGTGTGTTACAATAGCAGGCCAAAGAACAGCACACACTGGTGTGTTACAATAGCAGGCCAAAGAACAGCACACACTGGTGTGTTACAATAGCAGGCCAAAGAACAGCACACACTGGTGTGTTACAATAGCAGGCCAAAGAACAGCACACACTGGTGTGTTACAATAGCAGGCCAAAGAACAGCACACACTGGTGTGTTACAATAGCAGGCCAAAGAACAGCACACACTGGTGTGTTACAATAGCAGGCCAAAGAACAGCACACACTGGTGTGTTACAATAGCAGGCCAAAGAACAGCACACACTGGTGTGTTACAATAGCAGGCCAAAGAACAGCACACACTGGTGTGTTACAATAGCAGGCCAAAGAACAGCACACACTGGTGTGTTACAATAGCAGGCCAAAGAACAGCACACACTGGTGTGTTACAATAGCAGGCCAAAGAACAGCACACACTGGTGTGTTACAATAGCAGGCCAAAGAACAGCACACACTGGTGTGTTACAATAGCAGGCCAAAGAACAGCACACACTGGTGTGTTACAATAGCAGGCCAAAGAACAGCACACACTGGTGTGTTACAATAGCAGGCCAAAGAACAGCACACACTGGTGTGTTACAATAGCAGGCCAAAGAACAGCACACACTGGTGTGTTACAATAGCAGGCCAAAGAACAAAGAACACACACTGGTGTGTTACAATAGCAGGCCAAAGAACAGCACACACTGGTGTGTTACAATAGCAGGCCAAAGAACAGCACACACTGGTGTGTTACAATAGCAGGCCAAAGAACAGCACACACTGGTGTGTTACAATAGCAGGCCAAAGAACAGCACACACTGGTGTGTTACAATAGCAGGCCAAAGAACAGCACACACTGGTGTGTTACAATAGCAGGCCAAAGAACAGCACACACTGGTGTGTTACAATAGCAGGCCAAAGAACAGCACACACTGGTGTGTTACAATAGCAGGCCAAAGAACAGCACACACTGGTGTGTTACAATAGCAGGCCAAAGAACAGCACACACTGGTGTGTTACAATAGCAGGCCAAAACAGCACACACACACTGGTGTGTTACAATAGCAGGCCAAAGAACAACACACACTGGTGTGTTACAATAGCAAAGCCAAAGAACAGCACACACTGGTGTGTTACAATAGCAAAGCCAAAGAACAGCACACACTGGGTGTGTTACAATAGCAGGCCAAAGAACAGCACACACTGGTGTGTTACAATAGCAGGCCAAAGAACAAAGAACACACACTGGTGTGTTACAATAGCAGGCCAAAGAACAGCACACACTGGTGTGTTACAATAGCAGGCCAAAGAACAGCACACACTGGTGTGTTACAATAGCAGGCCAAAGAACAGCACACACTGGTGTGTGTTACAATAGCAGGCCAAAGAACAGCACACACTGGTGTGTTACAATAGCAGGCCAAAGAACAGCACACACTGGTGTGTTACAATAGCAGGCCAAAGAACAGCACACACTGGTGTGTTACAATAGCAGGCCAAAGAACAGCACACACTGGTGTGTTACAATAGCAGGCCAAAGAACAGCACACACTGGTGTGTACAATAGCAAAAGAACAGCACACACTGGTGTGTTACAATAGCAGGCCAAAGAACAGCACACACTGGTGTGTTACAATAGCAGGCCAAAGAACAGCACACACTGGTGTGTTACAATAGCAGGCCAAAGAACAGCACACACTGGTGTGTTACAATAGCAGGCCAAAGAACAGCACACACTGGTGTGTTACAATAGCAGGCCAAAGAACAGCACACACTGGTGTGTTACAATAGCAGGCCAAAGAACAGCACACACTGGTGTGTTACAATAGCAGGCCAAAGAACAGCACACACTGGTGTGTTACAATAGCAGGCCAAAGAACAGCACACACTGGTGTGTTACAATAGCAGGCCAAAGAACAGCACACACTGGTGTGTTACAATAGCAGGCCAAAGAACAGCACACACTGGTGTGTTACAATAGCAGGCCAAAGAACAGCACACACTGGTGTGTTACAATAGCAGGCCAAAGAACAGCACACACTGGTGTGTTACAATAGCAGGCCAAAGAACAGCACACACTGGTGTGTTACAATAGCAGGCCAAAGAACAGCACACACTGGTGTGTTACAATAGCAGGCCAAAGAACAGCACACACTGGTGTGTTACAATAGCAGGCCAAAGAACAGCACACACTGGTGTGTTACAATAGCAGGCCAAAGAACAGCACACACTGGTGTGTTACAATAGCAGGCCAAAGAACAGCACACACTGGTGTGTTACAATAGCAGGCCAAAGAACAGCACACACTGGTGTGTTACAATAGCAGGCCAAAGAACAGCACACACTGGTGTGTTACAATAGCAGGCCAAAGAACAGCACACACTGGTGTGTTACAATAGCAGGCCAAAGAACAGCACACACTGGTGTGTTACAATAGCAGGCCAAAGAACAGCACACACTGGTGTGTTACAATAGCAGGCCAAAGAACAGCACACACTGGTGTGTTACAATAGCAGGCCAAAGAACAGCACACACTGGTGTGTTACAATAGCAGGCCAAAGAACAACACACACTGGTGTGTTACAATAGCAGGCCAAAGAACAGCACACACTGGTGTGTTACAATAGCAGGCCAAAGAACAACGTCACACACTGGTGTGCTACAATAGCATATTGTATTGCCAAATTGAACAAAATAATCGACCACTCACCCAAACCCAATGACGTGGTCCAGTGTACAACGGCCACAATACGATTAGCAGCCCACACCCCCCTTGGAGGCATTGAACAAGACAGTCTGTCGTCTGCTTAGTTTACCCAATGGCTTCTTTCTTTTATGGAGTAAGGTTCCTTCGGGGTGTTGTTTTTTCAGGGTGAACCTTGAATATGTTTTGTTTTTCTTTTTGTACAAGTATATATATAATAATATTTTATTTTTTACTAGTTTGAAGTTTCCATGTTTATGGGGTCCTTTTGTGTTTCTAGTTGTGTTTGGATTGGGCGTACTTTGCACTTGTATTTTGTATGTATTTTCGGAAATGTGTCCATTAATGCGTTGACTGCGTGAACACTGATACCACACGTGTTCCAACTGATACTGTCTAAAGTATTGCAACATTTACGATGCATTTTGACGAAATAGTTTTGCATATTCCAAAGAAACAAAAATGTCATATAATTTTGCTTAAGCTCGACTAGCTAGCTAGTTTTACACTGCCCTCTATCTTGATAGAGACAGTCAACGTCAGAATTGGGTCAGTAAGACGAATGCCATTGGATCGTCGCATCACGTGATCATTTCTAATTCCGCTTCCGCCCAATGCGAGAGTGTGGTTTGCATTGTTGGTTCTTCGTAGTGTGGTCATTAGCGGCAGGAATGATGTGATTGCTTTCGATGTCTTAGAGGTAACTGGGGGCTGGGGGCTGGGGAAATGGTGGATTCAACCATTGGATGGGTAACGTTGCAGGAGAGATAGGGGATGGGAGGCTTAGTGCTGGTTGTGTTGATCTCTGTCAGTGTTTCCTGTTTTGTGTTTCTCTCCGTCTGTCTGGCCATTTTGTATTTGATCTGTATGGTGTGTGTGTGTCTGTCAGTCTCTCTGTCTCTGTTTCTCTCTGTGTGTGTGTCTGTATGTATCTGTCTTCTCTGTCTGTCTCTCTCTCTCTCCTCTCTCTCTCTCTCTCTCTCTCTCTCTCTCTTCTCTCTCTCTCTCTCTCTTCTCTCTCTCTCTCTCTCTCTCTCTCTCTCTCTCTCTCTCTCTCTCTCTCTCTCTCGTCTGTCGGGGTCCCAGACGAATTGAATGGTGTGGTGTATCAGAGACCAGATCACAGGGAAGAAGGTGAGACTGGGGGGTGACACTTCCAGTGAAGGGAATAATGGGAAAGAGAGATAGAGGAGAGATGATTAACTAGAGTCGGACAGACGGACAGACAGACAGACAGACAGACAGAGGCAGAGACACAAGCACTCGGAGAGTATGCTTCCTTCCAGTGCCAGCGCTTTGTCTTTGCTACCCCCAGTCCGTGAAGTTGCCAATGTTATGAAATAATCCATTTAACACTTGGCCACTTGGACAACAACTGTGAATGAAGAAGTATTTAAAGTTGTACTTTACACCCACCCCCCTCGTGTTTACGACCCTCAATCTCAAACTCTGCTTCTGTGAGTTTTATAAACATAATCCTATGCTGATCCTAGCCTTATTGCTTTCATGAGAATGGCGAAAATGTTGCTTTTCAATGAAAACATGTTAATGCACAAGTCAAGGATGCGAATGGGTGTGTATAGTGCAAGCTAGCATACTAGTTGTGTTCATAGACAAACGGAGTTGGTTCAAACAAAAGTTGGTTCAAACAAATTACAAATCGCACATATAGATGGTATTAAAACCCTTTTATTCACACTGAAATTTGATACAACAGTCAATAAAACGAGTCGGTCCCATTTTGCCTTTTCTCACCTCTACCTTTCTTTGATCTTTGCCGCAAGCCTCCTCACGTGAGCTCATCATTATCATTATCCCTTAGGCGAGGAGTGCCATTTCAACCTCTTGTTTTTTAACACTTCATTATGTTTGGGTGTATGGGAGAATTTATATAATTATATGTGTGTAAAATGTTTTTTTATAGATGCTTTTGGTAATTGAGATAGGCTTAGAGAGAGACAGCTCTTATTGTCATGACAAAAATGCTTGCTTCTGTGTATCAAAATTGCTTTTCTAAAATGTTTAAAACAAACATTGTGTACCTTATTTGTGGAGTGAGAGACATAATTGAGATAGGCTTAGAGAGAGACAGCTCTTAGATGACAAAAATGCTTGCTTCTGAGATCAAAATTGAGAGAGGGAAATGTTTAAGACAAACATTGAGAGGGAGAGGAGTGAGAGAGAGAGAGAGAGAGAGAGAGAGAGAGAGAGAGAGAGAGAGAGAGAGAGAGAGAGAGAGAGAGAGAGAGAAGGGAGGTGGAGAGAGAGAGGAGAGAGAGAGAGAGAGAGAGAGAGAGAGAGAGAGGAGAGAGAGAGAGTGAGAGAGAGAGAGAGTGAGAGAGAGAGAGGAGAGAGAGAGAGAGAGAGAGAGAGAGAGAGAGAGAGAGAGAGAGAGAGAGAGAGAGAGAGATTGTTTTTACGAGTATGTGTATGTTTTACTTAATATAAAAAAAACACCTTCTTTGCAGCATGCTTTCTCACACAGACACGCCCAAAATGTACAAAATGAATATGTGTGTCAGAGAGAGAGAATACTCGAATACTCGAATACTCGAATATTTTAATTGCACAGACAAACGTCCTTACAATATCAGAGTCTCACCGAGAGTGAACATGAGAGAGAGAGAGAGAGAGAGAGAGAGAGAGAGAGAGAGAGAGAGAGAGAGAGAGAGAGAGAGAGAGAGAGAGAGAGAGAGAGAGAGAGAGAGAGAGAGAGAGAGAGAGTGTGAGAGAGAGAGAGAGAGAGAGAGAGAGGAGAGAGAGAGAGAGACGAGAGAGAGAGAGAGAGAGAGAGAGAGAGAGAGAGAGACAGAGAGAGAGAGAGAGAGAGAGAGAGAGAGAGAGAGAGAGAGAGAGAGAGAGAGAGAGAGAGAGAGAGAGAGACAGATAGAGAGAGACAGACAGACAGACAAATGCTTATACAGTCAGCATGGCGGAAGCAATATTGTGGGAAATCGTGACTCTCTGGTGATGGCTCGGGACTGGACAAGTGCCCTTGAGAAAGCCTTCAGTCCGCGGTACCACGGATATCAACATCTGTCTGACATCATCTGATATATCTGCTTTCAAACACTCATGAACACACATATATGCAGGCTCTCACGTATACACGCAGTCAAGCACACACACATACACAAACTCACACATACATATGCGCGCGAGCACACACACACAACAAACACACATACATACACACATACACACACACAAATAATAAATAATAATGATTAATAATGCTTATACAGCGCATAATCTTGCTAATCAACTCAATGCGCTTTTCACTCACCATTCGTACAAACATTTCTAACAGACTGGTTCACGTATCCTCACCATACATATCTATGAAAATGAATACATTAGAGAATGCATTGCATATAATCATAACACAACACACTAACATCCACCTCCCTTCAACCCCCCCCACCCCCCCCCCCCCCCCCGTGTCACCTCCCCCCCCCCCCCCCGCCCCCCCCCATCCCCCCACCCCCCCCGCCCACCCCCCCCCCCCCCCCCCCCCGCCCCCCCATACTCCCCACCCCCACCCCATACACACACGCGCACGCATTAACCTCATACTCAACATCAATGAGCTGGAAGACAAGAGTGGGGAAAGGATCATAGACTTTACAGAGAGAAAGCTTTCCTGAAGAAGTGGGTTTTTAGTTGGGACTTGAAGGAAGGAAGAGTGGACTGGTTACGGGTATGGTCAGGGAGAGAATTCCAAACGCTTGGTGCAACGAAACTAAGCGCCCTCTCACCCGAAGATTTCAGGGACCGCTTAGGAACTTTAAGAAGTTTCTGGGAAGAAGAACGAAGAGTACGAGAGCTTTGGTAGGTGCAGAGAGAAGAAGAGAGGTACTGAGGAAGAGTTTTGTCAAAGTGACGAAAAGCGAAAGTAGCCATCTTGAACTGCCAGCGGAATTTGACAGGAAGCCAGTGGAGCTCAGCCGAAAGAGGTGATCACGCTTTCTTTTGCCAAGAACAAGCAGAGCAGCACTGTTCTGCACTTTTTTTAAGCGCGAAATTTGTTCTGCTGGAAGAACAAACAGACACACAACATTCATATATATATATATATATATATACATATACACGCATGCACACATGCACACACGCAAACACACGCAAACACGCAAAACGCAATATGAAATCACTTACATATATCATACATATACACGTAACGTACACGCACATGCACGCACGCAGACACACGCGCGCACAAACACAAAGCACACACACAAACACAAACAGAGTCACACATACACACTTCAGACACACGCACACAGAGACACACATACAATACGCAAAATGATAGATAGACAAATACATACACACACGCGCGGGCAAGCAAGAAAGCACACACACACACACACACACACACACACACACACACACACACACACACACACACACACACACACACACACACACACACACACACACACACACACACACACACACACACACACACTCACACACGCAGAAAACACACACACAGACAGACAGTCAGATACTACTGATACGGACAGACGCACAGTCAGATACTACTGATACGGACAGACGCACAGTCAGATACTACTGATACGGACAGACGCACAGTCAGAGTGAGGGCACATATCATTCGTAAATTACCCCAAATTGT